>CM040433.1:91059340-91659340 GCA_022702705.1 Papilionanthe hookeriana x Papilionanthe teres | reverse complement strand
TGAAATTGATGTAAAATTAATGTTGGGAAATGTTTATGGGAGTGTTTCAAAGAGGTTTTGGCTTTGATGGGTTTTGATTTTGGGATTTGGGCTCATTTGGGTTAGGTTTGGGTTTAGGTCGAAAATGGGCCTTTTAATTTTGGGTTGAATTTGAGTGGGGTTTGGGTCTAAATCTTGGGCAAATCATGTTAGTGTTTTGTTTATGGGGATGTCAAGGAAGGTTTAGAAAAGATTTGGGTTTAATTGGAGTTGAATTGGGTGAGTTTGGGTTAAGTTTGGGTCATGGGTCCAAATTGGGCTTTAAGGCCAAAAGTGAAATTGGATCCAAATTTCAATCAAATTAAGCTTGGATTTGGTCTAGATTGGTGTTGGGGATGTTGAATTGAAATTTAGAATTGAATTGGACCAGAATTTAGGTCAATTGGGTAGGTTAGGTTTGACATTGGGTTTACTTTAGGTTAAAATGGGTCAAATTGGGGGTTTTGATAAAAGTGGGGTAAATTGACAAAATTGGCCCATGGTGTAGTTGAACAAAATGAAATTGGGAATATTTGGGATTTTCTGGAATTTTCTGGGAATTTTCTGAATTTTTGGATTTTTGGGTCAAGAGGGGTATTTTGGGTATTTGGAGGGTATTGGGAGGTTTTCTTGGAATTTTTGGCATTTTTGGGTATGGATGATCAATTTGAGTGATGTGGAAATGTTTGGGAATGATTTTGGAGAATTTTGGGTGTTTTGGAAATTTTTGAGAAATTTGGGCTATTCAGGGCTTTGGGTAGGCTAAGCGGGTGTAGGGTCCCGGGGGTCAAAAATTGAAAATTTGGAAAATTGAAGATTGGGTGGATGTAAGTGGAATGAAATCATTTTTTTTGAGCCATGAAGCCATATCAAGCCCACATGAGCCATGAAGGGACTCATTTGAGGCATTCACTATGTCGTTCCTAACCCTCTTGCCCGAGGGCTTAGGGGTTAAGGACCATCCATGTGAATCACCTACATGAGTCAGGAGGTCAAGTCGGGTATGGGTGTGTTTTTAGGAAGTGTGTGAAAGTGTAGTGTGTAGGTGTAGTGTGTGTGCAAGTCGACCCTTCACTGCGACCAGGGCCAACCAGTGGCGGTCCTAAGGCCAAAGAGTCCTATAGGAACTCATCCTTTAAACTTCCACATTTGATTTCAACCCTCTAGGTGATTAGGGGTCTACAGTCAAGTTTGTGGAGTTTGCAGGGAGTTTAGAAGTGGTTTGAATTTCTAAAAGGTGGGTCCCAATTCTAATCCTCTAAGATAGTCAAAGGAAAAGCCTAAGGCTAGATCCTAAGCACTAGAGAGAAGAAGAGAAGACCTCATCAAAAATGAGGTCAACAAATGGACCCCCAATAGGTGTGGTGGGCTGACGGAGCACACCGCGCGTATTGGTGTTGACCGAAGCGATCAACAAAACCAACACAGATGTCCAAGTAACAAACTCAGGACGAAGTAGAAGAGCTTCCGCTGGGGAGTGTCACGTATATCTCTGGAACTGGAGATTCTTGAACTCTCGCTGGGGAAAGGAAAAGGAGGTGAATCCCAAATCACATGATTTGGGAGAATTTCGATTTAGATTTTATTTTGTTTCATGTTCAAGTCATGATGTTGTGAGTTTAGATTTCAATTTGGAGTTTTAATTTAGATTGAAGTTTGTCAAGATTAATTTGAAGGAATTTGATTTGAAATGAAAATTGGAATTTTGAGGTTTTAGATGTAACATCCTCAACCCCAAAAGAAGATCGAATCGATTGGATTGGATCATTACAATGAGGAAAGATCTCAGAGTAATGCGGTATTGGATGTAAAATCCTTAACCTCAAGAGTTTGATTTTGATGTATTTCATTGCGATAGGGAAATGATCCTAAAGCAATGCAGTCTCGGATGTAAAATCCTTAACCCAGGAATTTGATTTGATGTATTTCAGAGTGCAATAGGGAAAGAATCCTAAAGCGATGCGGTCTTAGATGTAAAATCCTCGACCCAAAAGTTTGAATTCGATATATTTCAGAGTGCAATAGGGAAAGAATCCTAAAGCGATGCGGTCTTGGATGTAAAATCCTCGACCTAAAAGTTTGAATCGGATGTATTTCAGTGCAATAGGGAAAGAATCCTAAAGCGGTGCGGTCTTGGATGTAAAATCCTCGACCCAAAAGTTTGGATTTGATGTATTTCGAGTGCAATAGGGAAAGAATCCTAGCAACGGTGCGGTCTTGGATGTAAAATCCTCGACCCAAAAGTTTGGACTTGATGTATTTCAGTGCAATAGGGAAAGAATCCTAAAGCAGTGCAGTCTTGGATGTAAAATCCTCGACCCAAAAGTTTGAATCTGATGTATTTCAGTGCAATAGGGAAAGAATCCTAAAGCAGTGCAGTCTTGGATGTAAAATCCTCGACCCAAAAGTTTGAATCTGATGTATTTCAGTGCAATAGGGAAAGAATCCTAAAGCAGTGCAGTCTTGGATATAAAATCCTCAACCCAAAAGTTTGAATCTGATGTATTTCAGTGCAATAGGGAAAGAATCCTAAAGCAGTGCAGTCTTGGATGTAAAATCCTCGACCCAAAAGTTTAAATTTGATGTATTTCAGTGCAATAGGGAAAGAATCCTAAAGCGATGCGGTCTTGGATGTAAAATCCTCGACCCAAAAGTTTGAATCTGATGTATTTCGAGTGCAATAGGGAAAGAATCCTAAAGCGATGCGAGTCTTAGATGTAAAATCCTCGACCCAAAAGTTTGAATTTGATGTATTTCGAGTGCAATAGGGAAAGAATCCTAAAGCGATGCGGTCTTGGATGTAAAATCCTCGACCCAAAAGTTTGAATTTGATGTATTTCGAGTGCAATAGGGAAAGAATCCTAAAGCGAGTGCGATCTTGGATGTAAAATCCTCGACCCAAAAGTTTGGATTTGATGTATTTCGGTGCAATAGGAAAGAATCCTAAAGCAAGTGCAGTCTTGGATGTAAAATCCTCGACCCAAAAGTTTGAATTTGATGTATTTCAGAGTGCAATAGGGAAAGAATCCTAAAGCGATGCGGTCTTGGATGTAAAATCCTCGACCCAAAAGTTTGAATTTGATGTATTTCGAGTGCAATAGGGAAAGAATCCTAAAGCAGTGCGGTCTTGGATGTAAAATCCTCGACCCAAAAGTTTGAATTTGATGTATTTCAGTGCAATAGGAAGAGAATCCTAAAGCGATGCAGTCTTGGATGTAAAATCCTCGACCCAAAAGTTTGAATTTGATGTATTTCAGTGCAATAGGGAAAGAATCCTAAAGCAGTGCAGTCTTGGATGTAAAATCCTCGACCCAAAAGTTTGGATTTGATGTATTTCAGTGCAATAGGGAAAGAATCCTAAAGCAGTGCAGTCTTGGATGTAAAATCCTCGACCCAAAAGTTTGAATTTGATTGAGGTTTGATGTGAGATCTGGAAAGATCGAATTTGAGATTTTAAATTTAACTGAGATTTGATTTAAGATCTGGAAGATCGAATATGAGATTTGATAGAGATTTAGAATCTGGAAAGATTGAATTTGAAATTTGGAAGGGTGAGTTTGAACTCGGTTGAAATTTGATTTAAGATTTGATTTGAAATTTGGAAGATCACATTTGAAATTTGATCGAGATTGGATTCGAAATTTGATTGAGAATTTGATTTAACATTTATGTTGATTTTGTTTATCTTTTAATGATTCAAATTTTATTTTATCGTTTATTTAATGTTCATGTGAATTTGGTGTTTGTCATTTTTTTTAGATTTTTTTTTTTTTTTTTTAAGGAAAGTTTTCTTTTATTCTCTTTTTTTTTATTCCTTTTCTGTTCTTTGTTCGAAGTTCATTTAACTTTAACGGCGTTTCCCAATCAATTTGCACAAAAGAGGTGAAGGCCGAAAATGTGACATGGTCACTTTCATTCCAATCATGTAGAAGATACATCATACATCTTGATCTGGAATATATTTCATACAATCCATGTAAACTCAAAACGGACTATGTATGATCTTTGTTAATTCATCCAAAAAGGTATCTGTCAAAAATCCATGTCTGAATAGTGAGGTACATGGTCAATAACATCACCTTCCAAGCCATCCTTGGCAAGGATGCCGTATGGATGTACATTGGAGGTGTGATATTTTCCATGTAACTCACGGCTCGTAAGGTCGAAGGCTCTCTAGCTCCGGTGTCAGCTGGAAATGGTAAGGTGTCTTCCTGTCATCCATTCTCCCGAAAGTAACCGAGATCCGCTTCACCGGTACTCCCGGTATGCAATGCTTAGCGATATCCGCTCCGTTGCCCTTCGCATCATGACGGAACCTACCGGTAAAGGTATCTTTACCGGCCCTCGGAACTCGACCGGGCCTCGCTATCCGGAGGTCGGATCCGAACATGATGTTACATTCGCTCGGGAAAGAGACCGTGCGAAGGTCCGACAAAGTCGTGGTGATCTATGTGTGGGGGTATACGGTCACCCCCGCTTATAGATGTTGATGATGCAGCTATTGGGTATGCAATCCGCTGGCAGTACCCTCCATGTTATCAATCTCTTTACCATTCTCTTGATGACTGATGGCATCGGATCCACTTGCCCATGACGAAGTATTCCCGGTGGGTTTCCCTTCCGTCCTCTCGCAAAGTTGTAACGACATCCACATTGTATTGTGATTCTTCCTTTCCCTGGCATCCATCTCCGGGGTTCTGAGTAGGTGTTTTCCCTTAGGCGGCCTGCTCGGCCCATTCTTTTCAAATCCCGGATGCAATCCACGATTCGCTGCTGTTCATACTCTGAGAACACGTCTGTATGTAGCTCGAGGCCCTCCAGTATATTGATTCTTCTGCCTTTAATTCTTTCGAAGTATTCAAAGGTTTTCTTTTCAACATTCTGCATTCTCTCCAGCTCGTATTCCGGAATGATCTCGCGATGGCGAGGCCTGGTGACATATTGTGGAATATACGGTTCAATCCCTTCACGTTCTCCTGCATACCTCGGCTCCTCAGGGATGATGCCTGTCGGGACATCCCCTGGGGTTGCTTTCGCAACAAGGTCATGCATCACTGGTGGTTCTATCCGGTGGCGTGGTAGCCTCCTTTCTTCTGATTTTCTGAAGATTTCCCTGGTTCTTTCTGTCATCCTAGGAGCTGGCCTCCTTTCTTCTGGTTCCTGGTGAACCGATGTCCTTGAAGTGTATGCACTGACATTAGCAACTGCCTCGTCGTGCTGATCCGCAGCTAGTTTTGTTAACATCTTACGGATACGGCGATTCTTATTTCTCCGTTGCGTTGCTGTGAGAGTAGCTCTCCGAACTTCTTGAATCTCTGTGGGCGCGGCGCTGACAAGCCTGCCCTCCGCCGTAGCGACTACGGACTTCATTTTCTTATCTTCTTCAATATTTGTCTTTCTTTTATTGTTGCTTGGATTGGTGGCTTGGGCCACCCACTTTCATCACCGTATGTCCGGCGGTTCTTCTCGGTCAACCGGGACCCGAGTCACTTTCCTCGTATCGTAGGCTCCGTCGGTGCGAAATCCGAGTCAATCTCGATTATCGCTCCATCTTTCACCCTCTTTTCATCAAGTGCAAGGCTTACGCCATTCTTAAAGTTCAAGACCAACCGCCCGCTCGACATTTCCCTGCGAAAAGACAAGGAAAAGGATCAGGGGCTGTACTAAGAACAAGAACATTAAGAAAATGTTTATTAAAGGCATTTTTTTTTTATTATTATTCTTATATTTTTAAACTTAATAGGAATGAAGTGGGATAAGATCAGGTAAGAGATTTTGATTTGGAAAAGAAAACAAGGAAAATTTTATTATCCGGATTTTATTTATTTTAGCACATTTTATTATTTTTGGGTTCGGACCCATACATAAGTAATCACTTCACCCGTGCTTCTAGGGATGGAAAGTTCATTCCTTCGAAACATCAGGTAGCGTAATACTTTTTCAAGTATCGTCCATTGATCGGAAGCATATGTCGTTCTCCCTGGCAATTTACTAGCTGGTAGGAACCTCTTGAGTATACTGCTTCAACCACAAACGGTCCTTCCCAAGTGGGTTCAAATTTTCCTCCTATCTTGCGGTGTGCAAGAATAGGTCTTTTGAGAACGAGAACTAAATCACCAACTTTGAAGGTTCTCGGGCGGACCAGTTTATCATGGGCTTGAACCATCTTAGCTTGGTACGGCTCTAAATTCATGTTGTGCTCGCAAGTCTTTTCCCTTCCGGGCTCTCTAATTCTTCGAGTCGTAATTTGGCGTTTTCTTCGTTGTGAGTTTACTTGCAACTCGCAATTCCGAGTGAAGGAAGCCGAACCTCTAAAGGTAACACCGCCTCGGACCCATACACAGAGCGTAAGGTGTAGCTTGCGTAGGAGTTCTGAAGGTTGTCCGGTAGGCCCATAAGGCTTCTAACAACTTCTCGTGCCAATTTCTCTTATTATCGTCCAAGGTTTTCTTTAAAATTTGAACGAGAGTTTTATTAAAAGCTTCAGCAAGGCCGTTTGCTCTTGGGTAGTAAATTGTTGAATATCGCCAGTCAATTCCATGTCTCCTGACAAAATTGTTGATTTGCGTACTTCTGAATGCTGACCCATTATCCGAGATGATTATGCGCGGCACCCCGAAACGGTAGACAACTTGGTTCTTGAAAAATTGTAGCACGTGATGTGCTTTCACTTCTCTAAGTGGAACTGCCTCTGCCCACTTGGAAAAGTAATCTGTAGCCGCAAGAATGAAGCGATGTCCTTTTGACGACGGTGGTTCTATTGGACCCACTATATCTGTGCCCCAACATTCAAATGGCCACGATGCAATTGTCGGATGTAGCACATTTGGAGGTTGGTGTAGAATCACTCCGTGTACTTGGCACTGGTGACAGCTCGTGGCGATTTTCATGCAGTCGGTCATCATCGAGGGCCAGTAGTACCCTAGTCTTTTAATTTTCATTTTCATCTTTGGACCCGACTGGTGAGCGCCACAGAGTCCTGAATGTACCTCTTTAACAATTTCACGGGCCTCGGACCCGCTTAGGCACCTTAGCCACATTTGATCGAAAGACCTTCTGTATAACGTGTTGTTTATTAATGCGTAGGACGCAGTTCTTTTCTTGATCCGATGGGCTAACGACCTATCGTCCGGTAGCTTTCCCGTTTGCGGGTAGTCCATCAATGGCCGTCGCCAATCTTCCGTGTTTTCTATCACTGTTGCAACTGATCCTTTTTCCTTTTCTGATTTGTGTATCGTGTCTATGTCAAGCTGTGATAGGACCTGGCGTCCGTGAATTGACACTTCCACTGATTCATCTTGCAAACAGGCAAATTCTTTTGCGAGGCGGGCTAGCGCATCTGCTAAAGCGTTTTCTTTTCTGGGAATTTTGTAGATTGTCACATTCGGAATTTGTTCCAACAAATTCGTATGGCATACCTGGAAGTATTGCTCGAGTCTTGGTTTTAAAATTCCGTACTCGTCCGGCGATCTGTTGAATGATTAACTGTGAATCCCCGTAGATGTTGATGTCTATTATCCCCATTTGAATGGTTAATTCCAGTCCCGTTATGAGGGCTTCATATTCCGCTTCGTTGTTTGTGCATGGTTCTGTCAAGTGGTAGGAGTATCTTAACATCCCCCGCTCCGGTGTTATAAAGATTAGCCCGATTCTCGCCTTACTGGGCACTATCACTTGCGATTCTTCGTCTTTGTGCGCCGAAGATGCTCCGTCGAAATATAATTCCCAACGTCGATCATCGTGGTCTTCTAGGTTCATTATTTGTTTATCCGGCGGATCGTCATCGAGAGGAGATTCCGCCGCAAAGGGTGTGCTGCGAGGAAGTCTGCTAAGACTTGTCCCTTTACGGCACGAAGAGGCACGAAAGTTATATCGAATTGCAATAATATCATCGACCATCCGGCAAGTCCGCCGAAAGCGTTGGACGAGTCATCAAGTATTGCAATGGATTAAACTTCGAGATCGAGTTGACCTTATGAGAAAGCATGTAATGCCCGAGCTTTTGAGCGGCGAAGATCGAGGCCAAACAATGCTTTTCAATTGCGGGATACCTTATTTCCGTCGGCGATAGAACGACGGCTTAAGTAGTAAAGAGCATTTTCTTTACCCTCATCATCGACTCTGGCTAACAGGCTCCGAGAGAGTCGTCTAAAGCCGCGGTATAAAGTATTAGCGGTCTACCCGAGACCGGGGCTCGCTAAGACAGGAGGTGTCATTAAATATTGTTTAATGTCCTCGAAGGCCCTCTCGGCATTTCTCTTCCCAAATAAATTTGGCGTCCTTTTTAACTAGTGCCGAGAAAGGCCGACACCTACTCGACAAGTTTGAGATAAAGCGTCGAAGATATGCCAACTTCCCTTGAAAAGATCGTAGTTGTTTTAAGGTTCGGGAGGTGGCATTTCTAAGATGGCTTTAATCTTTTCCGGGTCGATTTCAATTCCACGATGTCGGACAACGAATCCTAAGAATTTCCGGAGGTGACGCCGAAGGCGCATTTTAAGGGATTCATCTTAAGGTTAAATTGTCTTAATCGTTCGAAAACAATTCTCAAATCATACAAGTGGTTGTCCTTTACTTTGCTTTTGATGACCACATCGTCCACGTAGCATTCGACTTGATTATGGATGAGATCATCAAAAATTCTTGTCATTGCTCTTTGGTAGGTTGCTCTCGCGTTCTTCAATCCGAATGGCATCACCGTGTAGCAAAATACTCCGATCGGCGTTCGAATGCCGTAAGCTTTTCGTCTTCTCGGAGCCATTTTTATCCGGTTGTATCCTCGAAGATCCATCCATGAATGAGAATATTTCATGTGTTGAAGCAATGTCGATCATTAATTCGGGATCGGTAGAGGAAATTCATCTTTTGGACATGCCTTGTTTAAATCTCCGAAATCCACACAAATTCCGATCCGACCATTCTTCTTCCCGACCGGTACCACGTTGGCTAACCAAGTCGGGTATTGTTCTTCACTGGACAAATTTAGCGTCTATTAACTTTTTAACTTCGACTATGACTTGTTGTTCGATTTCTAGACGCATTCTTCTCGGGACCTTGTCCGACCGGGACGGAAGTAGGATCCACTCCTAGCTTATGGACTGCGACTTCGGAGCTAATCCCGGCATTTCATCGTAGCTCCAAGCAAAACAGGTCTTTAAATTCCATTAATAACTCGATTATTTCTTCGAGTCTTCTTTATTGAGTAAGGAGCTAACAAAGGTAGGTCTAGGCTCTTCGCTAGTACCTAAGTTAACTTCCGTTAACTCATCTATCGTAGATTTGATTTCTTCTTCGAATTCTGGTGGAGCGTCTCCAATTTGTAAATCTTCGAGTTCGTCCGTAGTTTCCATGCAGTTTTCATTAGATTCGCAAGTGACAACCAAGAAAAATTCAGTATCGTCAACTGACCCTACTTTGCCGAATCCGAGACCATGCTTTGAGTTGGGTGGACGACCGGAGTTATTCCATAAATTTTCAAAACGTTGAGATTGACCTTTTGTCCATTGTCGAGGTAAGAAACCACGCTGAATTAAATTCTGAACACAGGGAGAGTACCACTCAAAAGGCAATTCCATTAATTTTGATGAAGTAGCATCTTCAAATTGTACATTACTTTCAGTTTTGGAGGAAGAAGCACCACGGTAGAATTTGATGGGCTTTGCACCATCGCTACGTACCTCTTTGACCTCTATACCCTCGATCTTATTAGAATGGATCGGGGTCAGGGTCATAGTATGTATGTAGTGGTTAATCTTCTCGTACATCGATTTATATTCTTCGTTTCTTTCATCTTCGAGAGGGATTCTGAATTGCGGCTTCTTCCGACTTATTGTCGTCGCTTCTTGTTCGATTTCTTTTTCTTCTTCGAACTATTTTCCCAATCGACTTTAATGGCTGGTTTCCTCCGTCCAATCGTCCTAACGTCTCTACCACGACCTCGTCCCCGGCCTCGACCTCGGATGCGAGTTGTGGAGAAACCTTCACCATCTCGCCGTAAGGGAGTGGTGAGTGACTGTTGGACTAGAACTTCAGGTTCTTCGTTGTCCCGAGCTTTCTTTGCTTCATTTGTTATAGTATCTCTGGAGAAGATCATTTTCTTCGGTGGTGCATAATAAGATGCATCCTCGTGGATTCCAATTTCATGTACGGAGAATGGTTGTAAGTCACCTTTGATGCACTGTTCCCCTCCATCGTAGTATTTGATGCATTGATGTAGAGATGATGGTACCATCCCGTTTTCATGTATCCATGGTCGGCCCGATAGAGCGTTGAATGACGTTTCGAATCAATTATGTGAAATTTCGCGGTTGTCTTTGCTAAGTCACCGGTCTTCATCGGCAGCGTTATTGATCCGAGGGCTCTTTCTCCTTTCCGGTTGAATCCTCTTAATAACATTTTGTCCGCCTCGAGCTCGCGGGCATCAATTTCCAAGTATGCTAGCGTTCGAAGATTCATTATATCGATTGATGCTCCCGGATCCACCAATACTCCGGAGAGTGTAAACTTCCCAATTGTAACCGAAATGTACAACGGTCGGTTGTGATCTCGTCGTTCCAAGTAGTAGGTCATTGTCCGTGAAGGTAACACCTCGTTGTTCCTTTAACGAGCAAACCTCATCTAAGGAATCTCCGGCCATTTGAGCTAAGCAAATTTCCGGATCAAGTAAGGCCTTGATCGAGCTTCTCTCATCTCCTTTGATAAGATGAGAGCGTCGTAGATGCTCGGTTTGGTCGGTAGTTTCCTAAGATGGGCTAGCACGTTGTAGTCCACTTTGTTTTCATGTGTCTCTCGCTTCTTCTCGAATGGGTATTTCTTCCGCCGGGTTGGTTCTTCCTGAACAACCACCTGCTTTCCTTTGTCTTTTGGACCCATTCTCGGAGGTAGAACTTTTCCACTTCTTAAGTTGACTTCTGTAATTTCTTCTGAATATATTGTTGAGCTTGCCGGTGTCTCTTCTTGAATCGGAATGACGAGCTCTTCCGGATTAGCTTCGAGTCCGAAGGCTCTAACTCTATCGCGATCGGAGCTCCTCGAAACTCGCGAGATAGATTCGTTGCTTGTTGAACTCTCGTAGCCTCCTTGATGGATGTCTTCTTCGTTATTTTGCTTGTCGAGATCGTGTATGATCTGAGAATTGTCGTTGGTATCGAAATCGGTATCCGGATTGTCGTTAGTTACGTAATCGTTAGAAACAGTCAAAACGTAGCCAACGCCATCACCCTTATCATTATATGATCCCACCGAAGTGAGTAGATAATCATACGTAGTCGGGGGTTCGAGGGATTTCTCCCCCGAATCGAAACAACTATCCTAGGATAAGCGGCCCCTAGTCTAGCCTTAGGTGCCTCGGTCTTCTCTTCTTCATCGATTTTCTTCTTTTCTTCAATCGTCTCCTGTTGAGGTGGTTCTTCTATCGCAAGTGATAAGTACCGGCTTAACGAGTTTCAAACTCGAATTGAAGCTCGTACCGAAGCGGTTTGGATGTCGTCTAAAATCTTTTCGAAGACCTCGTCCAAGCGGTAGTCCATCCATCGTCGGTCGTATAGGGATCTATCGGAATGATGGGATCGGCCGAGACAACATTGACGGAACCTCCTTTCTGGGGTTCCTTCATGTACTCCTTCGGGATCGTTATATTCCCTTTCCGCAGGTTGTCATTAAGCCAACTTTTGAAGGTAATACAATCTTCTATTTTGTGCCCAAGCATCCGGTGGTAAGGGCAAAAGTTGGGATCACCTTTCTTGTTGACTTCCTCTGGTCTTTTAGGCTCTGGCAGCTGGAAATCTGGAGTCTTCATCAGACTACGGAACATTTTCGGCACTGCTTCATTCTTGAATGGATATTCCCTGCTCAAAAGCTCCCTTAATGTACGTTGCGGACGAGGTGGTTGTTCGTACTGCAGAGATGACTGATAGTTGGGCCTGGGTTGCTGGTAATTCTGTTGAGGTTGCTGCGGCCGTTCTGGTGGTATTTGCATCGGTTGCTTGCCTTTGTCAACTGCTGCAACGATCCCGGATTTCTTTTCAAAAGTCTTTACAGGCTTTTGTTTATCTGTTTTGTCGGTGAAACTTAATTGCTTTGCCTCCTCTTGTAAGCTTCCGGCCTTGCTTAACAACTTCTCAAAAGTCTTAATAGTAAATCCCTTGAGGAGAAGTGCTATCGGGCCATGGATGCTTTTTAGTAAAATGCCGACTGCATGCTGTTCTTGCAGTTGTGGTTCACACTTCATGCTTAAATTCCTCCATCGAAGTATGTAATCCACCAAAGTTTCATTCGGCTTCTGTTTTTCTACCACTAAATCACCTATAGTGATGTGGTGCTAAGCTCCGGCGAATCGCTTGATGAAGAGGTTCTCTAGCTCTGAGAACGTCTTCACCAAACCATTTGGTAACTCGCATACCGGCCGAAGGCGATTCCCGACAGACCGCCGACGAACCGTCGGAAGAGTAATGCATCGCTCCCGCCGCATTACAACAACCGGCACGAAAGTGTGCCACATGCCGTCGGGGGTTCCCGGCTCCGTCGAAGGTCTTGAACGCAGGTGGTACGAAGCCTTTCGGGTATTGGACGGCGTCGAATTCTTCCGGGTAAGGTCTACCCGTCCGAATGGATGTCCCGCTCTTCGATTGTGCTAAGGCTTCTCGCACTCGTTGTTCCACCAAGTTCTTGATATCCTTTTCAGGGATCATACTTTGTATTGCATCCTTCTTTAGCTGATCATCCCCATTGACGGACGTAATCTCCTTTCCTCCGTCTACAATGTGAATGACCTCTGGGGGTGTCTCTCTATGTGGTTGTACTTGACTCTGGAGAGTGGCCAGAGCTACGGCCATCTCTTCCATCCTTTTCGCCATTTGAGCGATCGTGTCGTCTTTTTCCCGAAGCCGCCTTCTTATCGGCTCCGGCTCCTCTCTTCTCGCGGCCGCAGGAGCACCTTGCGAAGCCGCTGAAGCTCGTGTTTCAACCATGTTGATTTCCGCGTATTCGTCGTCCATGAATTCCGATGAATCAATCTCGTCTCCGAACTTTTCTTCTCTTTCTTTTGCCAATCGTCGGATATCGGTTCTCAACTTTTCCATGGCATCTTCTAGCGGGGCTTTTTGTGTGTCTTCGTGGTTGTCGTGTGATAGCTGCCGGGTCCCTTTCTCACGAGTCCCCTTCATCGCGGTAGCACTTTCTTCAGACTCAAGTCTCCTGGCGAGACTTTCTTTCTCGGCCGTCGTTTCAATCTCAATCGCCCCAGCAGTGGGACGCCATACCATCCTTCCGGCGCCAGGAAGGTCTAGGACCGGATGGTCCGTCGACCAAATGCCGGAAGGTGGTATCCTCCCTAATCCGTAATCCCGAGACGACAACGAGTGGACTAGCCTTCATTCTTTTACTTGGCTTTTCCGTCATGATGGCGGGTTCTACTCGGGGCCCAAGACGGGATTCGACCGGCACCCGCCCTATCCTTCGTAGAATTTCCGATACGGGGCGTTTTCCTTCTTTGCTAACTTTTCTACCAAAGTTTGCGGTCGAGCAAACGGCGTAGTTCTAGTTCTTTTCTTGCGGCTATCGTTGTAATATGCGGGCCGAGATAATGTGGCAAGCAATCTTGCGAACATTCTCCTCGTCCTCCGCGGCGGAGAGGGGATGGAACCCGCTTCCTCCCAAGAGTGGTATGTATTCAGCAAGCGGTGTATACTCCGGCAGCTTCGGAATTTCCTCTAGGAAAGCAATCTCGGCAGCTACGGCTTCTTTAGCGATCCTTCTATTTCTGTTTCTTCTTCGGGTCTTTGTTAGTGACGGAATCTTTGAACCGGACCCAATTTCGAAAACAGAAGGTCTTACAGGAAGATCTGTACCCTCCACGGTAACAGGTCCATCATAATTCTGGATTTCTTTCCCCTTTGATTTGGCAAAAGTCGGGGTAGGTGCAGAAACAACTAGACCAGTGGGGGTAGAGATAACAGTCCTTCTATGGACAGCGGTACTCCTCTCAGCTGGAACCCTTTGCAGAGGAGGGAATTCTTGGGTCGACCTAAGGTTGAACTCAAGCAGCGGCTCCTCAGCTTCAGATACCTTGTTCATCAGTGCAAAGAGGGAGACGTCGGTGATCTTGACGTTCGTGTTTTCAAATCCTTGTCCAAATCGGATGATTCCATTGTCGAGCAGCTCATCCTTATGCATGCCGAGGTCCAGTCCATTGGTAGAAGAGAAAATCAGTTTCGGGGCTTCCATTTCTGCAGGGTAGATTCTGGTTGTCAGTCCCAAGTTATGCTTCTTTTCTTTAGGACGAAAAGAAAGGAATTGAAAAGAGTCCGAACTCATTCTTGTTCATGTATTTATAAGAAGGAAACACTTATTAAAAGAATCACTTATTAGAGGGTTTGTTTATTTAGAACGGAGTGTTCAAAGGTGTAGAGAAGGTAAGGAATCGAATCGGAGTTGGAAAGGAAAAGAGAGTCTTAAGCAAGACTTCTCGACTCGAAGGATCACTCCTAAACTAACACCTATTGGGGGTCCACCCCACCTCGAAATGAGGTAAAAGGATCTCGGAACCTCTCTCGTTTAGGGGTGTCTAAACAATGGCTCCTAAATCCAAGAGAATGTTGGTTATACTTGTTCAAGGTAGAAATGAACATAGTATCCCAACGGAAAGAAGGGTAGTTTGATCCATAAGGGACATGGATGCACTACCGATTTTTGAAAGCAGAATTATTTGATTAAAAATGGAGAGTGGAACTATTCCCCAGCGGAGTCGCCAGAAGTTGTCAGCACTATTTTTAGGTTGTGTGATATTTTAAAAAGGGGTCGCCTAACAGAAGTTGTCGGCGAATTTTAAATTTAAATATAGATATAATTTAGAAAGTAATATTTGATTTTGAAAATAATTTTAAATTTGAAGATTTTAAGATATGAAATCAAACCGATCTCACATCCCAAATAGTTCATATAAACGAGCACCGCATCACAAACCGTGTATCTATCCCGAAGAATAGACACACTGCTTGATGATGGGGCTCGATTAAATAAACTAGAAAGGTTTGTGACATCCGTTTAGTCTGCGAACCAATTTTATAAGCCGACAAATTCCCCGCTTAATATAAATGAATTAAGCGAGGTTTATATTACCTGGGTTCTTAAAGTTCCCTATAAGGGCAAGCCCCTATAGTCTCATGCCATGGTGAATTGTATACATGCATGGAGAATTAAAACAATGCAGGGAGTAAATAATTAATTAAAAATAAAATACTGGACAAAATTAATTAATTTCTTTTCCACATTATTCTCCTCTCGTTCACTCGAGCAAGAGGGTATTTTTATTTTATTTTTATGATTTTCCTACACAAAGTTATGAATTTTTGAAGTTTAGGAATTAAATAAATAGAAAATACCCCTAATTTTCTACTTATCCACGCGGCGCCGGCCGAAACATCGGCAGCTCCGAAGTGCCGCGTGGCGCGCTCCCATTCGACGCCGCCATCCGCGTCGGCGCTCCCGGGACCCGCCGTATCGCTCCGTCCTTCCGATCCGACGCGATCCCGGCCGTCCGTCCGCGCGTGTATTAAATGGACGGCATCCGTTCATCGTCCCCAAGTGTCCTCACCCGAGAGCCGTCCACACTAAATCCTTAATATCTCACTCGATACTCAATGGATTTTCATGTTCTTATGCTCTATGGATTCGTCTTGAAGAGACGAACACATCTATACGGTTATCATGCATTGAAATTAAGGCATTTGAAATGGAGAATCTCCGAAGCTCGGGATGAAGAATTAGTTCATACCTTTGCTCGCAGAAGTGTGGCTTCGATCCGAGAGTTGTTGCACCTTCGATTGGATCTCGGCAAGCTCCGGATGAAGTCTCCCGGTCCGGTGAATCGTCTAGATGTGATTTCGACCAAGCCCGATCACAAAGCTTGGAGGCCGGAGCAACCGGGTGGCCTCGGAGATGGGGCTTTTGTCGGTGGACACCTTCCCTTGGTCCGGTGAAGGTGTAGAACCAATCAATTTGGGGATTGGCTCACCGTGGAGAAGTGTCCTCGGTTTTGGGTGGAATTTCAACTCGAAATTGAGCTCACAGAGAAGAAATGGCAGGGGGATCTCACCTGGGGATCAAGTGCTCTAAGTATGGAGAATGATCCGGAGCAATTTTGGCGAGTTTCGCAAGGTCCGGTTCAACACTTCTTCATGGCCGAGAGGGTGAGGGGTTTAAATAGGAGAGGGTGGAGGGCCTCCCTGTGGGAAGTTAGGGCTTGGGATCGAGCTGCTCGGTGAGGAGAAGAACAGCCCATGGTGACCACTAGGCATGGGGCAGCTCAGCAAGGAGAATTCCAAAGTTTGGCTCCTCCCAAGGTCTCGGCCATGGTGTTTTCCGGCGGCCCGGTGGTCGGCCGGCCGTGCACTCGGTCACCATCTTGTTCAGGTGGGTCGTGGCCGGGGTTTGGTGCATTCAATCGAGGTTTGACATGTGTAAAGTGGTTGAATCAAAGTAGAAAGGGGAAGGGGCTATTTTAGCTTATTTTGGTCAACCCATGCAAATGGGTTGGGTGCACCTCCCCAAGACCTGGTTTTGGCCTGAGGAGGTCAGGTGGGTCAATCTCCCATGTGTGGTGGAGTCTCCATCAAGGATTAGGTGGCAAAGCATGGTTTAGAGTGTGACATGCTTAAGGTAAAAAAAGGCTTAAGAAGGATTAGGAAAGGGGGTCCTCCTTTTTCCATTAATGGCTTGATCACATGTCAAACTCTCCATGGCTTCATGTGGCTTGTCCATGGCTTGCATGGCTTGTCTTTGGCTTGGGAAAAGTTTAGTCAATTTCATAAAAATGGGTTTTAAGAATTTTGGATATTTTGGTGAAAATTTGTATGAAGCTTGATTTGGAATGGTTTAAATAATGATTTTGAAACTTAGGGATGATTTTGATTAAATGGATGATGAAAGGAAGTGTCATGTGGGCTTTGGATGAATTTGGGCTTTTGAATTTTAAGGAGTGGGCTTTTAGGAAAGTTTAAGGAAAATGGGCTTTTTGATTTTAGGATGGGTATTTGGGTAGAGATTTTGTGAAAGGCCTTGTCAAATAAATGTCATAATTGGTTTATGGATGTTCTATGAAGGGCTTGGAGTCAATTTGGTGTGATTTGGAGTTGAATTGGTTTGAATTCTGGGTTTATTTGCGTAAGTGGGCCTATATGGGTCCAAGTGGGCTAACTTGGGCTAATGTTGGGCTAGAGTTGAAATTGATGTAAAATTAATGTTGGGAAATGTTTATGGGAGTGTTTCAAAGAGGTTTTGGCTTTGGTTAGGTTTTGATTTTGGGATTTGGGCTCATTTGGGTTAGGTTTGGGTTTAGGTCAAAATTGGGCCTTTTATTTTTGGGTTGAATTTGAGTGGGGTTTGGGTCTAAATCTTGGGCAAATCATGTTAGTGTTTTGTTTATGGGGATGTCAAGGAAGGTTTAGAAAAGATTTGGGTTTAATTGGAGTTGAATTGGGTGAGTTTGGGTTAAGTTTGGGTCATGGGTCCAAATCGGGCTTTAAGGCCAAAAGTGAAATTGGATCCAAATGTCAATCAAATTAGGCTTGGATTTGGTCTAGATTGGTGTTGGGGATGTTGAATTGAAATTTAGAATTGAATTGGACCAGAATTTGGGTCAATTGGGTAGGTTAGGTTTGACATCGGGTTTACTTTAGGTTAAAATGGGTCAAATTGGGGTTTTGATAAAAGTGGGGTAAATTGACAAAATTGGCCCATGGTGTAGTTGAACAAAATGAAATTGGGAATATTTGGGATTTTCTGGAATTTTCTGGGAATTTTCTGAATTTTTGGATTTTTGGGTCAAGAGGGGTATTTTGGGTATTTGGAGGGTATTGGGAGGTATTTCTTGGAATTTTTGGCATTTTTGGGTATGGATGATCAATTTGAGTGATGTGGAAATGTTTGGGAATGATTTTGGAGAATTTTGGGTGATTTGGAAATTTTTGAGAAATTCGGGCTATTCGAGGGCTTTGGTAGCTAAGCGGTGTAGGGTCCCTGGGGTCAAAAATTGAAAATTTGGAAAATTGAAGATTGGGTGGATGTAAGTGGAATGAAATCATTTTTGTTGAGCCATGAAGCCATATCAAGCCCACATGAGCCATGAAGGGACTCATTTGAGGCATTCACTATGTTGTTCCTAACCCTCCTACCAAGGGCTTGTGGGTTAAGGACCATCCATGTGAATCACCTACATGAGTCGGAGGTCAAGTCGGGTATGGGTGTGTTTTTAGGAAGTGTGTGAAAGTGTAGTGTGTAGGTGTAGTGTGTGTGCAAGTCAACCCTTCACTGCACCGAGCCACCTGTAGGCGGCCTCTAAGTGCCAAAGAGTCCTATAGGAACTCATCCTTTAAACTTCCACATTTGATTTCAACCCTCTAGGTGATTAGGGGTCTACAATCAAGTTTGTGGAGTTTGCAGGGAGTTTAGAAGTGGTTTGAATTTCTAAAAGGTGGGTCCCAATTCTAGTCCTCTAAGATAGTCAAAGGAAAAGCCTAAGGCTAGATCCTAAGTACTAAAGAGAAGAAGAGAAGACCTCATCAAAAATGAGGTCAACAAATGGACCCTCAATAGTGTGGTGAGCCGACGGAGCACACCGCGCGTATTGGTGTTGACCGAAGCGATCAACAAAACCAACACAGTATGTCCAAGTAACAAACTTAGGACGAAGTAGAAGAGCTTCCGCCGGAGAGTGTCACGTATATCTCCGGAACCGGAGATTCCTCGAACTCTCGCCTGGGAAAGGAAAAGGAGGTGAATCCCAAATCACATGATTCTGGAGAATTTCGATTTAGATTTTATTTTGTTTCATGTTTAAGTCATGATGTGTGAGTTTAGATTTCAATTGGAGTTTTAATTTAGATCGAAGTTCGATCAAGATTAATTCGAAGGAATTTGATTTGAAATGAAAATTGGAATTTCGTGGTTTTAGATGTAACATCTTCAACCCCAAAAGAAGATCGAATCGATTGGATCGGATCATTACAATGAGGAAAGATCTCGTAGTAATGCAGTATTGGATGCAAAATCCTTAACCTCAAGAGTTTGATTTTGATGTATTTCATTGCATGGAAATGATCTAGAGCAGCAATGAATCCTTAACCCAGCAATTGTCAGTATTTCAGGATGTAAAAATCCTAAAGCACTCGATGTAAAATCTTCCGAAGTTTGAATGATATATTTCATAGTGCGACAGGAAAGAATCCTAAAGCAATGCAGTCTCTGGATGTAAAATCCTCGACCTCAAAAGTTCGAATTCGATGTATTTCATATGTAATAGGAAAGAATCCTAAAGCAATGGCACTTGGATGTAAAATCCTCGACCCAAAAGTTCGAATTTGATGTATTTCACTGCAACAGGAAAGAATCCTAAAGCAAATGTCCTCGGATGTAAAATCCTCAACCCAAGAAGTTTGATTTCGATGTATTTCAATGCAATAGGAAAGAATCCTAAAGCAATGCAGTTTCGGATGTAAAATCCTCGACCCCAAGAAGTTTGAATTTGATGTATTTCATAGCAATAGGGAAAGAATCCTAAAGCACAGTGCAGCTCTCGGATGTAAAATCCTCGACCCCAAGAAGTTTGAATTCGATGTATTTCATTGCAACAGGAAAGAATCCTAAAGCAATGCAGTCTCGGATGTAAAATCCTCAACCCCAAGAAGTTTGAATTTGATGTATTTCAATGCAATAGAGGAAAGAATCCTAAAGCAATGCAAGTCCTGGATGTAAAATCCTCGACCCAAGAAGTTTGAATTTGATGTATTTCAATGCAATAGGGAAAGAATCTTAAAGCAATGTCTTGATGTAAAATCCTCGACCCAAAAGTTTGAATTCGATGTATTTCAATGGCAACAGGAAAGAATCCTAAAGCAAATGCATCTCGGATGTAAAATCCTCAACTCCAAAAAGTTTGAATTTGATGTATTTCAATGCAATAGGGAAAGAATCCTAAAGCAATGCAAGTCTCGGATGTAAAATCCTCAACTCCAAAAGTTTGAATTTGATGTATTTCATTGCAATAGGGAAAGAATCCTAGTACGTGGCACTTGGATGTAAAATCCTCAACCCAAAAGTTTGAATTTGATGTATTTCATTGGCAATAGGAAAGAATCCTAAAGCAATGCAGCTCTGATGTAAAATCCTCAACCCCAAGAAGTTTGAATTTGATGTATTTCATTGGCGATAGTGGAAAGGATCCTAAAGCAATGCAAGCCTCGGATGTAAAATCCTCAACTCCAAAAAGTTTGAATTCGATGTATTTCATTGCGATAGAGGAAAGAATCCTAAAGCAATGCAATCTTGGATGTAAAATCCTCAACTCCAAAAGTTTGAATTTGATGTATTTCATGCATCGGAAGAGATCCTAGCAATGCAGTCTTGGATGTAAAATCCTCGACTCCAAAAGTTTGAATTTGATGTATTTCGACTGCAAAGATCCGTAAGAATTTGAAAAGGTAGAATTTTGCAGTTTGAGAATTTCACGAAAATTGTAAAAGACTTTCATGGAAGGAATGTATTAGGAGGGAATATGTAGATGTCACATATCCCGTTCAAAAGAGTTGATCGGAAGTTGCCGGTTTGATTGGATATAATTCCTCGCCATCGATTCGATCCGTGTCAATGGAATCAATCGCTTCCATCCCGTACTAAGGGGAAGAGTACGGAACGGATCGGATTTTGGAAGGATGAGTTTGAACTTAATTGAAATTCGATTTGAAATCTGGAAAGATTGAATTTGAAATTCGATTTAGATTCGATTTGAATCTGGAAGATCAAATTTGAAATTTGATCGAGATTGAGTTTGAAATTTGATTGAGAATATGATTTGAGAT
This sequence comes from Papilionanthe hookeriana x Papilionanthe teres, assembly GCA_022702705.1. Classification (NCBI taxonomy): domain Eukaryota; kingdom Viridiplantae; phylum Streptophyta; class Magnoliopsida; order Asparagales; family Orchidaceae; genus Papilionanthe; species Papilionanthe hookeriana x Papilionanthe teres. The sequence goes on along the minus strand of CM040433.1, from coordinate 91,638,470 downwards.
TTGAAGATCAAATTGAAATTTGACGAGATCGCATTTGAATTTTGATCGAGAATTTGATTCGAAATTTGGAAAGATTGAATTTGAACTTGATTTAAAACTTGTGCTCATTTTGTTTTTATCTTTTAAAGATTCAAATTTTATTTTATCGTTTATTTAATGTTCATGTGAATTTGGTGTTCGTCATTTTTAGATTTTTAAGGAAAGTTTTCTTTTATCCTTTTTGTTTCTTTTTCTCGTTCTTCGTTCAAAGCTCATTTAACTTTAATGGCGTTTCCTACTCAATTTGCACAAAAGAGGTGAAGGCCAAAAATGTGACATGGTCACTTTCATTCCAATCATGTCGAAGATACATCATACAACTTGATCTGGCATATATTTCATACAATCCATGTAGACTCAAAACGGACTATGTATGATCTTCGTCGATCCATCAAAAGAAACATTTGTCAAAAATCCATGTCTGAATAGTGGGGTACATGGTTAATAACATCACCTTTCCAAGCCATCCTTGGCAAGGATGCCGCCGGATGTACGTTGGAGGTGTGATATCTCCCATGTAACTCACAACCTGTAAGGCCGGAGGCTCTCTAGCTCCGAGTCCGGCCGGAAATGGTAAGGTGTCTTCCGTCGTCCATCCTTCCGAAAGTAACCGAGATCCGCTTCACCGGTACTCCGGTATGCAATGCTTAGCGATATCTCGCTCCGTTGCTCCTTCAGCATCATGACGGAACCTACCGGTAAAGGTATCTTCACCGGCCCTCGGAACTCACCTCGGGCTCGCTATCCGGAGGTCGATCCGAACATGATGTTACACTCGTTCAGAAAGAGATCGTGCAGTAAAGGTCCGACAAAGTCGTGGTGATCTATGTGCGGGGGTATGCGATCACCCCGCTTGTAGATGTTGATAATGCAATCATTGGGTATGCAACCGCCGGCAATACCCTCCATGTTATCAATCTCTTTACCATTCTCTCGATGACTAATGGCATCGATCCACTCGGCCATGACGGAGTATTCCCGTGGGTTTCCTTCCCGTCCTCCGCAAAGTTGTAACAACATCCACATTGTATCGTGATTCTTCCCTTCCCCGGCATCCATCTCCGGGTTCCGAGTATGTGTTTTCCCTTAGGCGGCTCGCTCGGCCCATTCTTTTCAAATCCCGGATGCAATCCACGATTCGCCGTTGTTCATACTCCGAGAACACGTCCGTATGTAGCTCGAGGCCCTCTAAGTATATTGATTCTTCGCCTTTAATTCTCTCGAAGTATTCAAAGGTTTTCTTTTCAACATTCCGCATTCTCTCCACTCGTATTCCGGAATGATCCGCGATGGCGAGGCCTCGCTGACATATTATGGGATATACGGTTCAATCCCTTCACGTTCTCCCGCATACCTCGCCTCCTCGTGGATGATGCCCGTCGTGACATCCCCCGGGTTGCTTCCGCAACAAGGTCATGCATCACTCGGTGGTTCTATCCGGTGGCGTGGTAGCCTTCTTTCTTCCGGTTCTTCGAGAGATTTCCCCGGTCCTTTCCGTTATCCTAGAGCCGGCCTCCTTTCTTCGGGTTCCCGGTGAACCGTGTCCTCGAAGTGTATGTACCGGCATTAGCAATCGTGCCTCGTCGCGCCGGTCCGCAGCCTAGTTTTGTTAACATCTTACGGATACGGCGATTCTTATTTCTTCGTTGCGTTGCCGTGAGAGTAGCTCTTCGAACTTCGAATCTCCGCGGGCGCGCGCCGACAAGCTCGCCCTCCGCCGTAGCGACTACGTACTTCATTTTCTTATCTTCTTCAGTGTTTGCCTTTCTTTTCTTGTCGCTGGATTGGTGGCTTGGGCCACCCACTTTCATCACCGGCTCGCTCTCGGCGCTCTTCTCAGTCAACCGGGACCCGCTCACTTTCCTCGCATCGTAGGCCCGCCGGTGCGAAATCCGAGTCAATCTCGATTATCGCTCCATCTTTCACCCTCTTTTCATCGAGTGCAAGGCTTACGCCATTCTTAAAGTTCAGACCAACCGCCCGTTCGACATTTCCCCGCGAAAAGACAAGGAAAAGGATCAGTGGGCCGTACTAAGAACAAGAACATTAAGAAAATGTTTATTAAAGACACATTTTTTTTATATATATATTTTTTATATTTTCAAATTTAACAGAATGAAGTAGGATAAGATCAGTGGAAGAGATTTTGATTTGGAAAAGAAAACAAGGAAAACTTAATTATCATGACTTTATTTATTTTAGCACATTTTATTATTTTTTGGGTTCGGACCCAATCATAAGTAATTACTTCGCCCGTGTTTCTTAGGGATGAAGAATTCATTCCTTCGAAACATCAGCAGCGTAATACTTTTTCAAGTATCGTCCGTTGATCTGAAGCATATGTCGTTCTCCCCGGCAATTCACTAGCTGGTAGGAACCTCCCGAGTATACCGCTTCAACCACAAACGGTCCTTCCCAAGTGGGTTCAAATTTTCCTCCTATCTCGCGATGTGCAAGAATAGGTCTCTCGAGAACGAGAACTAAGTCACCAACTTTCAAGGTTCTTGCGCGGACCAGCTTGTCATGGGCTCGAACCATCTTAGCTCGGTATAGTCTCTAAATTCCGTTGTGCCGTAAGTCTTTTCCTTCCAAGCTTTCTAATTCTTCTAGTCGTAATTGGCGTTCTCTTCCGTCGCGATCTTGCTTCGCAACCGCAATTCCGAGTGAAGGAAGCCGAACCTCTAAAGGTAACACCGCCTCGGACCCATACACCGCAGCGTAAGGTGTAGCTTCGAGTAGGAGTTCGAAGGTTGTCCCGTAGGCCCATAAGGCTTCTAACAACTTCTCGTGCCAATTTCTCTTATTATCGTCCAAAGTTTTCTTTAAGATTCGAACGAGAGTTTTATTAAAAGCCTCGCCGAGGCCGTTTGCTTCGGGTAGTAAATTGTCGAGTATCGCCGCCGATTCCGTGTCTCCCGACAAAATTGTTGATTTGCGTGCTTCGAATGCCGACCCATTATCCGAGATGATCCTCGCGCGGCACTCCGAAACTGGCAGACAACTCGGTTCTCGAAAACCGTAGCACGTGGTGTGCTTTCACTTCTCTAAGTGGAACTCGCTCCGCCCACTGGGAAAAGTAATCCGTAGCCGCAAGAATGAAGCGATGTCCTTTTCGAAGATGGTGGTTCTATCGGACCCACTATATCCGTGCCCCAACATTCAAATGGCCACGACGCAATTGTCGGATGCAGCACATTTGGAGGTTGGTGTAGAACCACTCCGTGCACTCGGCATTGGTGACGCCTCGGCGATTTTCATGCGCTCGGTCATCATCGAGGGCCAGTAGTACCCTAGTCTTTTAATTTTCATTTTCATCTTCGGACCCGACCGGTGAGCGCCACGTAGTCCCGAATGCACCTCTTAACAATTTCACGGCCTCGGACCCGCTTAGGCACCTTAGCCACATTCGATCGAAAGACCTTCCGTATAACGTGTTGTTTATTAATGCGTAGGACAGAGTTCTTTTCGATCCGATGGGCCAACGACCTATCGTCCGGTAGCTTTCCCGTTTGCGTGTAGTCTCACTAATGGCCGTCGCCAATCTTCTCGTGTTTCTCTCGTCATCGCTGCAACCGATTCTTTTTCTTTCTCGATTTGTGTATTGTGTCTATGTCGAGCCGCGATAGGACTCCGACGTCCGTGAACCGACACTTCCACCGATTCATCTTGCAAACATGCAAATTCTTTTGCGAGACGGGCTAAAGCATCCGCTAAAGCATTTTCTTTTCTCGGGAATTTTGTAGATCGTCACATTTGGAATTTGTTCCAACAACCGTATGACATACCGGAAGTATTGCTCGAGTCTCGGCTTTAAAATTTCCGTACCGTCCGGCGATTCGTTGAATGATTAATCGTGAATCCCCGTAGATGTTGATGTCCGTTATCCCCATTCGAATAGTTAATTCCAAGTCCCGTTATGAGGGCTTCGTATTCTCGCTTCGTTGTTTGTACATGGTTCTCGTTAAGTGGTAGGAGTATCTTAACATCCCCCGCTCCGGTGTTATAAAGATTAGCCCGATTCCCGCCTTACTCGGCACTATCACTTGCGATTCTTCGTCTTTGTGTGCCGAAGATGCTCCGTCGAAATATAATTCCCAACGTCGATCATCGTGGTCTTCTAGGCTCATTATTCGTTCATCCGGCAAATCGTCATCGAGAGGAGATTCGCCGCAAAGGGTGTGCCGCGAGAAAGTCCGCTAAGACTTGTCCCTTTACGGCACGAAGAGGCACGAAAGTTATATCGAATTGCAATAATATCATCGACCATCCGGCAAGCTCCGCCGGAAAGTGTTGGACGAGTCATCAAGTATCGCAATGGATTAAATTTCGAGATCAAGTCGACCTTATGAGAAAGCATGTAATGCCCGAGCTTTCGAGCGGCGAAGATCGTGGCCAAACAATGCTTTTCAATTGCGGGATACCTTATTTCCGTCGGAAGTAAACGACGGCTTAAGTAGTAAAGAGCATTTTCTTTACCCTCATCATCGACTCCGGCCACAGTGGCTCCGAGAGAGTCGTCTAAAGCCGCGGTATAAAGTATCGCGGTCTACCCGAGATCGGGGCCGCTAAGACAGGAGGTGTCATTAAATATTGTTTAATGTCCTCGAAGGCCTTCTCGGCATTTCTCTTCCCAAATAAATTTGGCGTCCTTTTTAACTAGTGCCGAGAAAGGCCGACACCTACCTCGACAAGCTTCGAGATAAAGCGTCGAAGATATGCCACCTTCCTCGAAAAGATCGTAGTTGTTTTAAGGTTTTGGGAGGCGGCATTTCTAAGATAGCCTTTAATCTTTTCCGGTCGATTTCAATTCCACGATGTCGGACAACGAATCCTAAGAATTTCCCGGAGGTGACGCCGAAGGCGCATTTTAAGGGATTCATCTTAAGGTTAAATTGTCTTAATCGTTCGAAAACAATTCTCAAATCATACAAGTGGTTTTCCTTTACTTTGCTTTCGATGACCACATCGTCCACGTAGCATTCGACTCGATTGTGGATGAGATCATCAAAAATTCTTGTCATCGCTCTCGGTATGTCGCTCCCGCGTTCTTCGATCCGAATGGCATCACCGTGTAGCAAAATACTCCGATCGGCTTTCTGAATGCTGTAAGCTTTTCATCTTCTGGAGCCATTTTTATCTGGTTCTATCCTGAAGATCCATCCATGAATGAAAATATCTCATGTGTCGAAGCAATGTCGATCATTAGGTCTCGGATCGGTAGAGGGAATTCATCCTTTCGGACATGCCTTGTTTAAATCTCTGAAGTCTACACAAATTCTGATCTGACCATTCTTCTTTCTGACTGACACCACATTGGCTAACCAAGTCGGGTATTGTTCTTCACGGACAAATTTAGCGTCTATTAGCTTTTTAACTTCGGCTATGACTTGTTGTTCGATTTCTGGACGCATTCTTCTGGGACCTTGTCCGACCTGGACGTAGGCAGGATCCACTCCTAGCTTATGGACCGCGACCTCCGGAGCTAATCCCGGCATTTCATCGTAGTTCCAAGCAAAACAAGCCTTTAAATTCCATTAATAACTCGATTATTTCTTCTGAGTCTTCTTTATCGAGTAAGGAGCTAACAAAGGTAGGTCTAGGCTCTTCTCTAGTACCTAAGTTAACTTCCGTTAGCTCATCTATCGTAGATTTAATTTCTTCTTCGAATTCCGTGGAGCGTCTCCAATTTGTAAATCTTCGAGTTCGTCCGTAGTTTCCATGCAGCTTTCATTAGATTCGCAAGTGACAACCAAGCAAAATTCGCATCGTCAACCGATCCTACCGTGCCAAATCCGAGTCCATACTTTGAATCGAGTGGACGACCGGAGTTATTCCATAATTTTTCAAAATGTTGTGATCGACCTTTTGTCCATCGTCGAGGTAAGAAACCACGTTGAATTAAATTTCGAACACAGGGAGAGTACCACTCAAAAGGTAATTCCATTAATTCCGATGAAGTGACATCTTCAAATTGTACATTATTTTCAGCTTTGGAGGAAGAAGCACCACTAGTAGAATTTGATCGGCTTTGCACCGTCGCTACGTACCTCTTGACCACCATACCCTCGATCTTGTTAGAATGGATCGTGTTAGTGGTCATAGTGATGTACGTAGTGGTTAATCTTCTCGTACATCGATTTGTATTCTTCGTTCTTTTCATCTTCGAGAGAGATCTTCGAATTGCGGCTTCTTCCGACTTATCGTCGTCGCTTCTTGTTCGATTTCTTTTTCTTCTTCGAACTATCTTCCCAATCAACATCGATGGTCGGTTTCTCTCGTCCAACCGTCCTAACGTCTCTACCACGACCTCGTCCCCCGCCTCGACCTCGGATGCGAGTCATGGAGAAACCTTCACCATCTCGCCGTAAGGGAGTGGTGAGTGATCGTTGGACTAGAACTTCGTGTTCTTCGTTGTCCCGAACTTTCTTTGCTTCATTTCGTTATGGTATCTCTCGGAGAAGATTGTTTTCTTCGTGGTGCATAATAAGTCGCGTCTTCATGGATTCCAATTTCATGTACGGAGAATGGTCGTAAGTCACCTTCGATGCACTCGTTCCCCTCCATCGTAGTATTTGATGCACCGATGTAGAGATGATGGTACCATCCCGTTTTCATGTATCCATGGTCGGCCCAAGCAGAGCGTCGAACGACGTTTCGAATCAATTATGTGAAATTTTGCGGTTGTCTTTGCTAAGTCACCGGTCTTCATTAGTAGCGTTATCGATCCGAGGGCTCTTTCTCCTTTCTCGGTCGAATCCTCTTAATAACATTTTGTCGGCTCTCGAGCTCGCGAGCATCAATTTCCAAATATGCTAGTGTTCGAAGACTCATTATATCGATCGATGCTCCCGGATCCACCAATACTCCGGAGAGCGTAAACTTCCCAATCGTAACCGAAATGTACAACGGTCGGTCGTGATCTCGCCGTCCCAAGTAGTAGGTCATTGTCCGTGAAGGTAACACCTCGTCGTTCCTTTAACGAGCAAACCTCATCTAAGGAATCTCCGGCCATTCGAGCTAAGCAAATTTCCGGATCAAGTAAGGCCTCGATCGAGCTTCTCTCATCTCCTTCGATAAGACGAGAGCATCGTAGATGCTCGCCTGGTCGGTAGTTTCCTAAGATGGGCTAGCACGTTGTAGTCCACTTTATTTCCATGTGTCTCGCTTCTTCTCGAATGGGTATTTCTTCCGCCGGGGTTGGTTCTTCTCGAACAACCACATGCTTTCCTTTCGTCCTTCGGACCCATTCTCGGAGGTAGAACTCTTCCACTTCTTAAGTCGACTTCTGTAATTTCTTCCGAATCTATTGTCGAGCTCGCCGGTGTCTCCTCCCGAATCGGAATGACAAGCTCTTCCGGATTAACTTCGCAGTCCGAAGGCTCTAACTCTATTGCGACCGGAGCTCCTCGAAACTCGCAGATAGATTCGTTGCTTGTTGAACTCTCGTAGCCTCCTCGATGGATGTCTTCTTCGTTATTTTGATCGTCGAGATCGTGTATGATTCGAGAATTGTCGTTGGTATCGAAATCGATGTCCGGATTGTCGCTAGTTACGTAATCGTTAGAAATAAGCCAAAACGTAGCCAACGCCATCACCCTTATCATTATATGATCCCACCGAAGTGAGCAGATAATCATACAGAGTTAGAGGTTCGAGGGATTTCTCCCCCGAATCAGAAACAACTATCCTAGGATAAGCAGCCCCTAGTCTAGCCTTAGGAGTCTCGGTCCTCTCTTCTTCGTCGATTTTCTTCTTCTCTTCAATCGTCTCCCGTCGAGGTGGTTCTTCTATCGCAAGTGATAGCAGCCGACTCAGCGTGTTTCGAACTCGAATCGAAGCTCGCACCGAAGCGGTTCTGGATGCCGTCTAAAATCTTTTTCGAAGACCTCGTCTAAGCGGTAGTCCATCCATCGTCGGCTGTATAGGATCTATCTGAATGATGGGATCAGCCGAGATAACATCGACGGAACCTCCTTTCCGGGGTTCCTTCATGTACTCCTTTCGGATCGTTATATTCCCTTTCCGAAGGTTGTCATTGAGCCAACTTTTCAAGGTAATGCAATCTTCTATCTTGTGTCCAAGCATCCGGTGGTAAGGGCAAAAGTCGGGATCACTCTTCTTGTTGACTTCCTCCGGTCTCTTAGGCTCGCGTACCGGAAATCCGGAGTCTTCATCGACTACGGAACATTTTCAGCATCGCTTCATTCTTGAACTGGATATTCCCCGCTCGTAAGCTCCCTTAATGTACGTTGCGGACGAGGCGGTTGTTCATACCATGGAGATGACCGATAGCTGGGCTCGGTCGTTGGTAATTCTGTTGAGGTTGCCGCGGCCGTTCGTGACGATATTTGTATCGGTTGCTTGCCTTTGTCGACTCGCCGCAACGATCCCGGATTTCTTTTCAAAAGTCTTTACGAGCTTTTGCTTGTCCGTCTTGTCGGCGAAACTTAATTGCTTCGCCTCCTCTTGTAAGCTCCCGCCTTGCTTAACAACTTCTCGAAAGTCTTAATAGTGAATCCTTCGAGGAGAAGTGCTATCGGCCGCGAATGCTTTTAAGTAAGATGCCGACCGCATGTTGTTCTTGCAGTTGTGGTTCACACTTCATGCTTAAGTTCCTCCATCGAAGTATGTAATCCACCAAAGTTTCGTTCGGCTTCGTTTTTCTACCACTAAATCACCTATGAGTGATGTGGTGCCGAGCTCCGCGAATCGCTCGATGAAGAGGTTCTCTAGCTTCGAGAACGTCTTCACCGAACCATTTCGTACTCCCGCATACCGCCAAAGGCGATCCCCGACGAGCCGCCGACGAACCGTCGGAAGAGTAATGCATCGCTCCCGCCGGCATTGCAACAACCGGCACGAAAGTGTGCAACATGCCGTCGGGGTTCCCGGCTCCATCGAAGGTCTCGAACCGCAGGTGGTACGAAGCCTTTCGGTACTCTGACAACATCGAACTCTTCCGGGTAAGGTCTACCCGTCCGAATGGATGCCCCGCTCTTCGATTGTGCTAAGGCTTCTCGCACTCCGCTGTTCCACCAAGCTCTTGATATCCTTTTCGTGAATCATACTTTGTGTTGCATCCTTTTTCACCGATCATCTCCGCTGACGGATGTAATCTCCTTTCCTCCGTCTACAATGTGAATGACCTCCGGGGTGTCTCTCTTTGTGGTTGCACTCGACTCCGGAGAGTGGCCAGAGCTATCGACCATCTCTTCCATCCTTTTCGCCATTCGGGCGATCGTGTCGTCTTTCTCCCGAAGCCGCCTTCTCATCGCCCGTTCCTCTCTTCTTCGCGGCCGCAGGAGCACCTTGCGAAGCCGATGAAGCTCGTGTTTCGACCATGTTGATTTCTGCATATTCGTCGTCCATGAATTCCGATGAATCAATCTCGTCTCCGAACTTTCTCTTCTTCTTTGCCAATCGTCGGATATCGGCTCTCAACTTTTCCATGGCATCTTCTAGCGGCTTTTCCGTGCGTCCTCGCGGTTGTCGTGCGATACTCGCCGGTCCCCTCTCACGAGTCCCTTTTACCGCAGTAGGCGCTTTCTTCGCATTCAAGTCTCCCGGCGAGACTTTCCTTCTCGAGCCGTCGTTTCAATCTCAACCGCCCAAGAAGTGGACGCCATACCATCCTTCTAGCAGACAGAAGGTCTGGGACCGCATGGTCTCGTCACCCAAATGCCGGAAGGTGGTATCCTCCCTAATCCGTAATCCCGAGACGACGACAGCGGACTAGCCTTCATTCTTTTACTTGGCTTTTCTCGTCATGATGGCGGGTTCTACTCGGGGCCCAAGACGGGATTTGACTCGGCACCCGCCCTATCCTTCGTAGAATCTCCGATACGGGGCACTTTTCCTTCTTTGCTAACTTCTCTATCAAAGCTCGCAACCGAGCAAACGGCGTAGTTCTAGTCCTTTTCTTGCGGCTATCGTTGTAATATGCGGGCCGAGGCAATGCAGCAGCAATCTTGCGAACATTTTCTTCGTCCTCTCGCGGCGGAGAGGGGATGGAACCCGCTTCCTCCCAAAAGTGGTATGTATTCAGCAAAGGTGTATATTCAGTAATGTGTATATTCAGCTTCCGGATTTCCTCCAGAAAGCAATTTCAAGCAGCTCGGCTTCTCTAGCGATCCTTCTACTTCGTTTCTTCTTCGGGTCCTCGTCGTTGATGGAATTCTCGAGCCGGACCCGATTTCGAAAACGTAAGGTCTCACAGAAGATCCGTACCCTCCACGGTAACAGTGTTCACCATAATTCCGGATTTCTTTCCCTTTAATTTGGCGTAAGTCGGGGTAAGTGCAGAACAACTAGACCAGCTGGGGTAGTAAGAACGAATCCTCCTGCGGACAGCAGATTCTTCCGCCGGGATCTCTTGCAGGGAGGAAACTCTGGGTCGACCTAAGGTCGAACTCAACCAGCGGCTTCTCAGGCTTCGGATACCTTGTTCGTCGCTGCAAAGAGGGAAACGCTCGGTGATCTCGACATTCGTGTTTTCAAATCCTCGTCCAAATCGGATGATCCCATTGTCGGGCAAACTCATCCTTATAGCATGCCGAAGTCCATCCATTGGTGAAGGAGAAAATCGCCTTCGGGGCTTCCATTTCTGCAGGGTAGATTCTCGTTGTCAGTCCCAAGTTATGCTTCTTTTCTTTAGGACGAAAAGAAAGGAATTGAAAAGAGTCCGAACTCATTCTTGTTCATGTATTTATAAGAAGGAATCATTTGTTAAAAGAATCATTTATTAGAGGATTTGTTTATTTAGAACGGAATGTTCAAAGGTGTAGAGAAGGTAAGGAATCCGATTCGGAGTTGGAAAGGAAAAGAAAGTCTTATGCAAGACTTCTCGACTCGAAGGATCACTCCTAAACTAACACCTATCGGGGGTCCACCCCACCTCGTAAATGAGGTAAAAGGATCTCGAACCTCTCTCGTTTAGGGGTGTCTAAACAAAGGGCTCCTAAATCCGAGAGAATGTTGGCTATACTTGTTCAAGGTAGAAATGAACATAGTATCCCAACGGAAAGAAGGGTAGTTCGATCCATTAAGGACATGGATGCACTACCGATTTTCGAAAGCAGTAATTATCCGATTATAAATGGAGAGAGGAATTGTTCCTCAAACGGAGTCGCCGTGTAGTTGCTCGCATATTTTTAGGTTGTGTGTTTTATTTTGAAAAGGGGTCGCCCAACGTAAGTTGTCTGGCGAATTTTTAATTTAATTTAAATAAATAATTTGAAAAGTAGTATTTGATTTTGAAAATAATTTTAAATTTGAAGATTTTAAGATATGAAATCAAACCGATCTCACATCCCAAATAGTTTATATAAACGAGCACCGCACCACAAACCGTGTATCTATCCCTAAGGATGTACACACCGCTCGATGGTGGGGCTCGATTAAACAAACTAAAAGATTTGTGACATCCGTTTGGTCTCGCGAACCAATTTTATAAGCCGACAAATTCCCCCGCTTAATATGAAAGCATTAAACATGGTTTATATTACTCCGGGTTCTTTAAAATTCCCTATAAGGGCAAGCCCCTATAGTTAATTACATCTTAAGTGACGGGAATCACCTAAGAAAACTCTCGATAATAATCAATAATCTCGCTCTCAAGAATTTCAAAGTTTAAGTTTTCAAGGGATTGAATTTTGGAATTTCAATAGTGGAATGGATCAAGTTTGGAACATTTTGTTTTCGAGAATTCAAAGGAAGAAAGGTAGGAGAAATCACGCATTCGAAGTGAACTTCTGTAATTTCCCGACTATCCTATTGTTCGTCTTGAATTTAGGAAAGTCCTAATGTCTATTTAATGTTTTAATCTTGCCAATTTTAATTAATTAGTGGCTTATATTTATATGACAAAATCATACAAATAACTTCGAAGATGCGAGGGTTTATTGTCGTATCGGACGACTACCTCTGAATCCTAAGACCGTAAATTATATATATTATTTATATATATATTATTTAACTACTGCATTTTCATAAAATAAATAAATTATATATATTATATATATATATATTTATGGTAAGTTTAAATCAAAACAGCTCGTGCAGTGCATGTGATTTTCGTGTCTTCTATTGTACAAGGAGTGATGTCACTTCGGATGCAACATCCTACAACTATTTTTCATAAATAATTTAAATGAGCTAATTTGAGCAAAACAAGAATAAAACACGAACAAGAGCATGTAAATTGAGCCGGGCACAAAACATTGTTCTTGAACAATTTCGAATATGAGTCAATTTTGAATGAGCTGAACATAAGCCAAGCTTAAGCTCGCTCAATTTCAACTTGTTTACATCCATAATGATTCTTCCCCACAAGCAATGGCCATGCCATTTAACCTTGACTTCACATTTTTTGAACTTATCTTCCCCTTAGGGGTGTCAAAAAATGGATCTGACAAGCCAACACAGCCTGAACTCAACTCAAAAAATTCAGGTTAAGGTTAACCTTAATATTTTCAAGTTGGAGTTCCGAGATCGAAAGAGTGACCCATTTGTCTTATTCAGGTCGGGTTCGGGTTGAACCTGAAAACCCAAACAAGACCCAAATAAGCACAAAATTTTGAGTCGGGTTCGGGTCTTACTTTTCGACCTGTTTATTATTCGGGTTGTTAAGATGAACTTATTCGAGTCGGGTCATCATTTGACAGGACCCGAACCGAATCCGGTGACCCGAGTTGACACCCCTACTTCTCCTTCCCTTTTCCTAGTACTCTGATGACTTCTCTGTGATTGCTTTTGCACATCATAAATCTCTCAACACCCGCCCACAAGCTCTGTGGCACATGTCATCATTCATGTTATGCCTTGCAAGTTATTTGTTTCTATTCACGCAGTGCCTCTACATTTCAAAATTGAATTAAGATTTATAATGTTTAGACTGAGATTGAAATCATGTTTAAGTTAATTAAGCTCTAATGTGCAGCTTATGAATATGCGAGGCTATTCTTTGTTGAGAATAAATTGTCTACAATAAGCATTTAGGAATACTTCCCTAATATAACAAACATTGAGGATGTTTTCCAAATTATTCATAAGATGAGACATAAAATAAAATTTTCTAAAGAAAATAACATAACACAAATTTTAGCAATACATCATAATCAATTATTAGGTCTATGGCTGAAGGATGACTTTTCTAGCTACATGAGGTGATTAAGTAATTTCAGGGTTTCTTATATAATTTGCCTGATGTTTTGAAAGTTTATAGTTGTATTGTACAGTAGAAGTTTGTGTAAAGGTGATTATTCAATTTCCAAGAACGTTATATAACAATGAGGGATATTAGTGGTAATTAAAGAAGAAATAATGAAAATGGTGTACTCTAATTAATTATTTGCCTTGCATTTGAAATTGAAAAAAAATTAAAATTTTGTTGAAGTGGTTGCATAAGTCAAGAGGCATCAAAGGAGAACTTAAGTTTATGACCCGACCACTAGAATTGTTGCTTCACCCTATTCCTCTTAAAAAGAGGGGTTGGCCACTACACCACAAATGGACTAACTACGTCCTTGAAATAAGAAAACTACATTTTCCATAAAAAAAAAAGCAATAGAAAAAAAAAAGAAGTGAAGCATTTTTGCAATAATAATTAATATTATTTTGGAATGAAATTTGGAGTCTTTTATTCAAATAATTCCTTTCTTGAAGCTTGATGATCGAGAGCACTTTTAATCAACGTTTTAATTTTGAAAATTATATTTTTCTTCTATAACTACTGATTAAACCTGACACAATTCTTCCTTAACATCTCATATAGATCTCTAGATTTTCCTTTGATAAAATATAATATTTTCTTGCATTAAGAAGATTAGTATAGATTAGGCTCTCCACACCAATTCTCAACTTTCACATATTTTGAACCATTAAAATTACTTAAAATTTTAGATAAAATCAATAAGAACCCTTCAAAAATTCCTTTTTGTTTCAAGTCGAAATACATTTTCATTTAAAAAACCTAATTGTTTAAATTTTGACCTTATTTGTTAGCATAATTTAAGCTTTGAGGCCTTTTCTACATTTTGGCTTCAAATACCCAATAAAAAACACAGAAATTTCCACCCAATCTGTGATGGACTCCTTAAGCATTCTTATGTCATATTTAAGTGTTTTAAGTTTATTAGACTCTCCATTTGAAAGCTCTGTATATCATAATTTAAGCATACTAGACATTAGACAAGATGGTTCTTATAGTTTAGTCAACCATAACCATTATACGGGATAATTTATTTAAAGGCTACATCATTAAGCAAAGAGGAAGCTTTCTAGTCTCTTAAATGGGTGGACACAACATGAGTGGATCTTCGATTGGAGGGTAATGAATGATGCCATGTTCGTAACTTTAATTCTTGACTCATTTCTTATTTATGTCGAGTGGTTAGAGGCATGGAATATACCTGAGTTCATTTTATCTTATAATGCTAAAACAGATGAATGATTTGTGAAATAGAGCTCAATTTTTTTTATTATTTAAAGTATTGTAGCATTTATTCATATTGATTCTCGCTTGAAAATTTTTCTATCTTGTATCTCCATTATTCAATATTTGAGTGAAATTATGGCATCCTCATGGAAGGATGTAGAGTTCTCAAAACTCTAATCCGTAAATAATGTATTCATTATAGATTTATTCTTGCTATTTCCTTAAGTGGTCTCGCCGTCGGCGGGCTTCTAGAAGATGGGCTAACAGCGCCGATCTTGCTGTCGGCAGGCTCGATCTTGCCTTCTGCGAGCTCTTTATAAAATTTTCAAAATCTCTCGGGAAAATCTCACCGTCGGCGGCTTAAATCTCGCCGTCGACGGGATAGTTCATTTTTCCATATTGAGTCCTTTTTACTTCAAATTTGCTTCTTTTGTGCTTTTTGCTTTCAGTACTTATAAATCTTCATTCCTGCAATAAAATAAAGAAAATAACTTTCTTTAAAGTGTAATTTCATATAAAATTGGTATAAATTTCTCAATACATTTTTCTGTGGTCATATGTGTAGTTCAGATTCTGAAGGACTTGTGCCTTACGATTCTGAATTAGAAAAAACTATCAGAAAAATCAAAAAAATTAAAAATACACAAGAAGAAAAATGTACTCAAGAAATGGCAAATCATCAAAATCAAAATATTGGCATCCATCAAGAATTAAGACCTTTAAGAGATTATGTTAACCCTACAATAGATAAACTTCGTGGTAGTATTCAAAACCATGTTGTAGCTGCTAATTCTTTTGAGCTTAAACCTGCTATTATCTAAAATGGTGTCAAATAATCAGTTTGGGG
Organism: Papilionanthe hookeriana x Papilionanthe teres; assembly: GCA_022702705.1. Taxonomy (NCBI): domain Eukaryota; kingdom Viridiplantae; phylum Streptophyta; class Magnoliopsida; order Asparagales; family Orchidaceae; genus Papilionanthe; species Papilionanthe hookeriana x Papilionanthe teres. The sequence goes on along the minus strand of CM040433.1, from coordinate 91,623,150 downwards.
GAGCAACAACTGAAGATCCTAATTTGCATCTTGCTAATTTTCTATAGTTGTGTGTTACTTTTAAATATGATGGTGTTTCAGATGATGTTATTAGACTTAGACTTTTTCCTTTCTCACTAAGGGATAAAGCTAAAATGTGGTTACATTCGTTAGCACCTGGATCAATTAGAACTTGGGGTGAACTGTCACAAAAATTCCTTCCTAAATATTTTCCACCATCTAGGACTGCTAAGTTGAGAAATGATATAACATCTTTTTGTCAGTTTGAAGGATGGGAAAGATTTAAAGATCTCCCTAAGAAATGTCCACATCATGCGATACCAGATTGGTTAATAATTCAAACTTTTTATAATGAATTAGTTGGATCTCTTAGATCAATCATCGATGCTGCTGCTGGTGGATCATTAATGTCTAAATCATTTTCCGATGCTTATGCTTTAATTGAAGAAATGGCTACTAATAATTTTCAATGGCCTTTTGAAAGGTTAAATCCTGAAAAGGTAGCCAGTGTTTATAAAAATGATGCTATAGATATTTGACGGTAACACAGAGAAATCATTCATAAATACTTCTATTCCATTGTTTATTAATTTACTAAAAATACACATCATACATCTTTGAAATGTTGCAGGTGCATTACATAGTCTGAAAGGCATTCTTCAAAAAGCAAAGGTTCCATAAGGACTAGTAAGTTGTTTACTCTTGATCCTCATAAGCAATAGGTATTTGATGGTAACCAGTATATCCATCTAGAAAACAGTAGTACTTGTGTCCAGCAAGTCTATCCAACATTTGGTCTAGAAAAGGAAGAGGAAAGTGATCTTTTCGGGTGGTGGCATTTAACTTTCGATAGGCAATACAAATACGCCATCCAAAAACTTATCTGATAGGTATTAATTCATTATTTTCAATTGCTTCAACAGTTACTCCTCCTTTCTTAGGAACGCAATGCATTGGACTTACACAAGTACTATCCGAAATAGGATATATAATTCCAGCATCTAACAATTTTAAAACCTCTTTTTTAACTACTTCTTTCATAATAGAGTTTAGTCTCCTTTGCTGGTCGATTCTTGGTTTATGTTCTTCATTTAATAAAATTTTGTGCATACAAATCGAAGGATTAATTCCTTTAATATCAGCTAAAGTCCATCCAAAAGCTCTTTTATATTTTTTTAATGTATCCATTAATTTTTGTTCTTGAATTTCATTTAAGTATAAGGATATAATTACTGGAAATGTTGAAAACTATCCTAAAAAATGCATATTTCAAATGAATTGGAAGATTCATTAATTCAAGTTCTGGGGGTTTTACAACTGATGGAATTGATTTTTCATTTTCTGGTGCTGTTGAATTGAGCATTTCAAATTTTTCCTGAATATAATCAGCTTCTTCGCAATCCATTTCATCATAATTATCTTTTTTGATATCTTCTTTTACTTCATAATTTTCTTTCAAATATTCTTTTTCTAGATAATCACATATATCCATTCTAAAACATTCATCATCTTTTTCTATTGATGGATATTTCATTGACTTTGAGATGTTAAAGATTACTTCTTGATCATTTACTCTCATAGCCAATTGTCCTTTTTAAACTTCTATCATGGCTCTTCCTATAGCTAGGAATGGTCTTCCTAAAATGATTGAAATTTCTTTATATTCTTCCATATCTAGTATGATAAAGTCCACAATAAAAATAAACTTATCAACCTTGACCAAAACATCTTCTACAACTCCCTTAGGATGTATAATAGATCGATTAGCTAACTGGAGAGTTATAGAAGTTGATGATATTTCTCTAATTCCTAACCTTTTAAAAGTTGATAGAGGCATCAAATTTATGCTAGCTCCCCAAATCACATAATGCTCGTCCATAAAATTTTTCACCAATAACACATGGGAAAGTAAAACTATCAGGATCTTTAAGTTTTTCAGGAAGTTTTCTCTGAATTATAGCACTACACTCTTCACTGAGTGCAACAGTTTCATAATCTAGTAACTTCCTCTTTTTGTTAACTATATCCTTCAAAAATTTAACATAATCAGGCATTTGTTCTAAAGCTTCAACAAAAGGAATATTTATTGACATTTTTTTTAAAATGTCTAAGAATTTAGCAAATCTTTTTCCTTTATCTTGTTGCTTTAATTATTGAGGAAATAGTGGAGGTAGTTTTTCAACAGTAACTTTCATAGGTTTCAGAGGATATAAACTTTCGTTTTCTCCTTTAGTTTCTGCTTATTCCTTTTCAACTACAGTTTATTTTTGAACTCTTGTTTCCAACTCTATTCCACTTCTTAATTGAATAGCTTTGATTTTTTCTTTTTCTTGATCTTTAGGATTTACTTCAACATTGCTAGGTAAAGTTCCAACAGGTCTATTGCTTAGTGCAGAAGCAATTTGCCTTAATTGGTTTTCTATGTTTTTTATAGCAATTCCTTAAATTTGTAATTGATTACCCATATTCAAAACTAATTCTTCCATAGACAACTTCTTCTCCTTGAATTGTGAATTATTATAAAAACTTGGTGGATTAAAAGGTCTATAATTGGAATTATCTTAATTATTTATATTTCCTAATGGGTTTACTAGATTGTTCCCCCACTGAGGATTAACATTATTATTTTGGTTATTCCAATTAAAATTTGGATGATTCTTCCAACCTGGATTATAATAGTTTGAATAAGGATTATTTTGTCTATTATTTATTACATTTATAGTTTCATATGAAGATTGAGCATCTAAAATTTGTCCTAATAAATTTTCTTCTAACATTGGAGGTGTTTGAGAACGATTCATTCTGTATTGATCTATTTTCTTTGAAAGAGAAGCAATTTGAGAAACTATCATAGTTAAAGCATCAGAATAATGAATGTTGGCTACTCTCTTAGGATTTACCCTTTCAGCAGGCCATTGAAAACTATTGGTAGTCATTTCTTCTATTAACGCATAGGCTTCTTCAAAAGGTTTAGACATTAGGAATACACCAGCAGCAGCGTCAATTATAGATCTAAGAGATCCTACTAATCCATTATAAAATGTTTGAATAATTAACCAATGGCAAAGCATGATGTGGACATTTCCTAAGAAGTTATTTAAATCTTTCCCAAGATTCATATATCGATTCTCCCTCATACTGACTAAAAGATGTGATAACGTTTCTAAGCTTAGCAGTCTTAGATGGTGGAAAATATTTTGATAAGAATTTTTGTGAAAGTTCTCCATAAGTTTTAATAGATCCAGGTGCCAAAGAATTTAACCAAGCCTTAGCCTTATCCCTTAGCGAAAAAGGAAAGAGTCTAAGTCTAACAGCATCATCAGACACTCTGTCGTACTTAAAAGTAGCACAAAGTTCTAAGAAACTTGCAAGATGTAAATTAGGATCCTCATTTGATGTTCCACCAAATTGATTGTTTTGTACTATTTGGATAATTGCAGATTTAAGCTCAAATGAATTAGTGGCTACATCAAAATTTTGGATAGTTAAGTGAATTTCATCTATTGTAGGGTTAGCGTAATCTCTTAATGGTCTAGATTGATGTTTATTTTCTATTCTTTGGTTGTTTACGTTGATTTCCATTGTTTCAAAATTTATAAGTTTTTTTCTTAGTTTTCTAATTCTCCTAATAGTGCGTTCTAATTCTGAATCGTAGGTTATAAGATTTTCAGAACTAAATTTACGCATACAATCGAAATCAGTACACAGCTAAACAGTTAACTAAATAAGTTTCAATTCTATAAAAAATGTTTTCTACCACTCCTAAATTTTCTGTTACTCTAATTATGTTATAATCCTTTACCAAATAAATATCTCCCCGGCAACGACACCAAAAACTTGATCCGCGATTTTAAATATACTTAAAAATATAAGAATTTGACACCACTACTAAAAGATATAAATCCTTAGCAACGGTGCCAAATACTTGACTTGGATCGTAATTTTAATTTTAGTAACAATTAAATATTATAATCTTTTGATTGCAGAGTTACCATTAAATGTAAGTATACACATCGCTCAAGTAATACAGGGCTCTAGTGGAGTCCTTGTTATTAATCCCACAAGGAAATATATTAAAGCCAACGGACTAGGATTATATAAACCAATTCAGAATCACAACTAGATTGAAATTGTCTATCTGTCACTAATACGCAATCTATAATAATATTAAATTTATATCTAAACTAGTTTTACTAACAATTTACTACTACTACTAAAGTTAAGTTCAAAAATATAATAAGCAAGAATCTTTCTCCTTTGTTAAGATATTTTAAATGAAGCAATAATTAGAATTAGTTTTATATGTGTTGTGCCAATTAGGAGCATACATATTCTTTACCCTTTGGTCCAGGCATAAAGAACATTGACTAATCCTTTGCTTGGTTACTGAATCTACGGCTAGGCTGGGAGGATACCGGCTCTCACATCGGAGCTCCCACGTTCCCCTCACCTGAAGGCTAACAATCTACACATCAGCACCCAAACGATAGGACCGAATTGAGGATTTTAGCCTGTCACTCTAAAATCTCCAATTCTACGCCCGATTAATATTATTTCCCTATTTATTTTCACTTCTCCTTTCAAGGATTTACCCGTTTATTGATCCCCGATAAATATATGTGCGCCAGAAGCATGACTCCACCGGATATATGTGCTGATGATTTAGATATGAAAATTATAATTTTATAATATGGGATACTACGCAGGTATACGTATCGTTTATCAAGTAATATAGGACTTTCTGATTAAGCCTCGAGATATCGAACCCACAGGGAAAATTTGAAAATCTTTAAAGGAATCATAAAAATTATCTTTTTACTTTTTTTATGGCTTTTGAAAGTATGTCTTGATTTTGAAATGTTTTGAAAGTTGATATGTCTTTTGAAATTTCCTTAATAAAATGTTAAGCAAGAAATTAAAATTATAATAACTAATAACACTGTATGTAAAATACTATTAACTAGAATATCTTTTTCTTTCCTTTTATGAAGTAGTAATAATTATTAAAGTATTGTTGTGGAAGCATTTAAATTTGTTGTGACAGATAGAAGCAAATGTGTTCTTTACCCTTACTTGGTTCTAAAAAGAGCATAGGTTAATTTGAAATTTTTATCATTTTGAATATGGTTAGGCAGGGAAGATATATGTCTCTCACTCTAGAGTTCCCTCGATTCCCACCAACTGGGGACTAACTTCTCATAACAAAACTCAAAACTTCAAACCAAAATAGGGGGGTTTTAGCCTGTCACTCTAAAATCCTCTAATTTTAATCCCTTCCATAAAAATATCTTCTAATATTACGTTCAATTATATGGACTACATTTCTCACCTATATAATTGCATGTTATTCTTACTAACTTTATGAGACAATATCGCATTGGATCTTACATAATCTCAAGAAATTCTACAACTTAACAAGCTAAATTATAAAGTAAACAACGTTTTCAGAATCAATCTTCACAACTTCTTCCAACTTTTAAACACTTATACTTTCCACAACAATTCTCTATAAATTAATTACTTCTCCATTTAAGAAAGAAAAAGATAAAGTAAACTACACAGAATGCATTGAGAAAATACAAAAACATGTTGCTTCGAAATTAAAAACCATAAGAAAAACAACAAACACAAACAAGTATTAATTAAAAAACTAAATGTAAGAATAAAAGTAAACACTTATCTGAAAATTCTCTCCACAAGACTCAAGAAGTTCCTCTGAAACTTTAACTCTTCACTAAACTACTCCTCAGAAAGGATCTCCAAACTCTGATGACTCAGAATAAACTTCAGACTTTAATAGAAACAAAACTAAAATATAGAAAAGAAGTGGGAAGAAGAAGACTTCACTCCGACCCTTTTCTCCTTTATACTCTCTACTCCTACTCTTAATAAAAACTCTCACAAAATAAAAGTATAATACTGTAAAAACTTGCAAGTGAAAGAACCCTTCAAAAGGCAAAGGAAGAGCTCCTTAATCTTTCCTAAGACTCTCTTTAAATAGTAAACCAAAAGGTGCCTTGGTGTCTCTTTAAAATGTGTCCAGATTCAATGTATCCACCAAAGAATGCACCCCTTCATTCAAACTTGCCACCCAAAGGAAGTTATGAAAGTTACCACCGAGAGTTGCATCCCATTCCCTTTGAAATTGGCGCCAAATTCATTTGAATTTCGATTTTTAACTGTGGCGGCTAAGCGCTGGCCCAGCGGCGCTTAGCCGCCAGTGACCAAATTTTCATTTTTCATCCAATTTAATCCAATTTTGCTCCTTTCATCATGGCCATCCATTTTCATTATATCTGCAAGAAAAACACAAAGTATCTTCCATTAAAGTGCAATATCATTAAAAACAGGTATAAAAATGTGCATAAAAATACTATATATTTTAGGTGTATCAAAATCCCCCAAACTTAAAATGTTACTTGTTCTCAAGTGACAGTTAATCTCATAGAACATTTTAGCATGCAAATTATGCAATGAGTTTCTTAGGAAGATAACAAAATTTTGTTCTAGAAATGGAATAGTCCAATTTAGAAAAAATTTCAGTAATTAAAACCAACTTAAAGTTTAGAAAGTTCTTAAGTAAAGGAAAATGACAAATATAAGTTTTTATCTAATACAGAAATATTTGTAGATTCTTCAAAATATAGGACTCAAACACTTATTTTTCTCACTTAAAAATCTTTATTTGAAAATAATTTTACTTACTATATTATAACCATAAGATTTAGATTTTCTCTGAACTTATATCTTAAACTTTAGGTATGAAACCAATTTTTGATTAGGTCCTTAAATCCTCAAGCTTCTGCTCCCTTTTCATATACTATTTTTCACTTTTTCTTATCTTTTCTTTTTTTTTTCTTTTTTTTTAATAATGCAAGGATTACTATATTTGGATAAGCCTTTAATGATTTTGAATTCCACTCTTACATTTGAAATAAAGGTCAGATACGTCTTTCACTTAAAAATCATAATAATAATATTTGAAAATTACTCTTCAGTAAAAGAAATTTAAGTTTTGAAGAATAAAAGTCAAATATTTTATTTATCCAAAAATACAAAACTTCTTACTAAAGATAGTTTAACTTTATTTAACACATCTTCATTAAGAAAATTTTAACTTTATGTTTTTCATGATTACTATAAATTTTAACTAAATTCTTTTATTCATTTTTATATTGTTCCCCTAATATAACTTCATGTACATAATTATTCTCAATAAAAAATAAGATTTTTTTTAAGTATTCTTGAGAATCAAATAAAATTTTAGGTTTTTGAAAATCTTTATTTTTAAAAATCCCCCTCAAAATTTTAATTTTTAGTTAAGATAAAACATTTAAGCATAAGAAATGATACATGGGTGAGAAATAAAAACTGACATATCATGTTAGCAGAAATTTTTTAATATCCTAATATGCAAGTATAAAAAATTAAATAAAAGGATGAGGGGGCATCTCAGAACTCTGATCACCTCTAATCAGTCTATCCAAATATTGCTGATAACTCTCCTCATACTCATCATGTTTTACGATATATCTTTCTACATTATCCATCTTACCATCCATATCTTTCAGATGCTCTCGAGTAAGACTCACTTTTTTCGAAATTTTTCTTATCAAACTAGTCTGTGAATCTATAGATGATGAAGCACATGAAGTAGTAGCCCGAAAAGTAGATGCAACAGAAACAGTAAAAGCCCTACCAAATCTTCCTCTCCAACCAAACTCTGAATGTACAGTGTAAGCACCAACGTTGACATTGGTAATTGGTCTCAATGGCTGAAGTACCTCTTCCCATGTTTTAAACTTCACTCCAGATCGTTCACATACTGAATGAGTTAAGGAAGGAAATCCCATACCTGCAATAGTGGTTGATCTAGCACAGTTCAAAACATAATCATAAGTTATACCACCAATGTCAATAGGCTTCCCTTGCTAAATACAATGGTTCAACACAACTCTTTCTCTCGTTACTTCACAAGTATGACTCGAAGGTAACAACTTAGATGAGATAATATAAAGCCACGCCTTAGAAATGGCATTCAATTTGGAAGCAGGAAAGAAAACTCTTCTATCATTTGTTATTTTCCATAATCCTCTTCCATCAGTCAGAAATTCCATGATCTCATCTAATTCTCCTTCCGTAGGATGATAGTTAGAATAAAAACAAAACATGTCAAGAGATGGTCCATAAAATATTTTGATTGCTGCGCGGCTCCACGGTTTTGCTCCGTTTGGCTCCGTTTCAACTCTGTTTCGCCCCATTTCAGTTGTCTTGCGTTCGTAACAGATAGCCCTACAAAATAAGCATAAAAATAACCTTTCTTTAAAGTGTAATCTCATTCAAAAATATTCAAAAAGTATAAAAGAGATTAAGCATCGAAAGACTTATCGAAAGGTGTCAGGGCAGAATTTCATTTCTTGCTCGTTTTTGCTCCAAATTGCACCATTTTTGTTTCCTTTTGCTCCAATCGCCATTTCTTGTACCTAAAACCAAAAAACATACAAAATACCTTCCTTTAAAGTGTAATATCATCAAAAAATAAGTAAAATGATATAGCAAAAAGCATATATATTTTAGGCGTGTCAAATACCCCCAAACTTAATTGTTACTTGTCCTCAAGTAACACTTTTACTACATAAAAATATAACTCAAGGCAATGTAATTTTCACCTGTAAGACTCTAAAATTTTTCATTTAAAAGAATATAATGGTTAGATTTTTAGAAAGAAATTCAGTAACTCAGGTTAAAGCTACAGGTATAAGAATATTTAGCAATCAAGTCAAAGGGTTCTAGTCTTCTATTTATTTCAAGATAAACCATAATTTGTCACATTAAGAATGCCTTGAAAGATTATGTGAAAAAGGAGTTCATGTAAACATCATCAGAATGTAGGCCAATACTTTAAATATAAATTCAGAAATGAAATCAAGTTCTCCCTTTAGGGAGACTCAAGTGAAGCCAATTTTTGATTAGGCATCTCCTCAAGCTTCTCCTCATAAATATTTTTCTTTCTTTTTTTTTCTTTTCTTTCGGGATCATTTTCAATCTTCTTTTTTTTCACTCTCTTTTATTTTTCTATATTTTTTAATGAGGATTACTATATCTAGAGAGCCTGTAATGATTTTGAACTTCACTCTCCTCTTTCTAAAGTTCAAACTTGAAACACATCCTTACTTTATAATTAGGTATTAGCTTTATTATTCATCATAAAGTCATAATCTCTTCTTAACACACAATAATTTAAGTCTCTTAACATTTCAAAAATACAGTTTTCTTTATTTTAAATAGTTAACTATAATCAAATTCTTTCATACTAAATATCTTACCCTTATAAAATAAACCTTTATTACTAAAAACTTTCATCCAATCCTTCCATAATATTCAACTGAAATAAAAAATTTTAGTTATCTCAAGTGAGGTTCAATTGCTAGAAGTTATGCTAATAATTTTTTGAAAATATAACAATTGAGAACAAATAAGAGTTAATATTTTTCTTCCCCCCAAACTTAAATTTTAAAATATTTTGCAACTAATTCCATAAAATGTAGCAGGAAGAAAAAGTAAAGGTTGAATATACTTACTACTACAACATTCTATCAAATTCATATCATGCATAATCAGGATAGAAATACTGTAGGAGAAAGTAAATCTAGCCTAAAACATGCTTGTAATAAAATTACACTAAAAGGAAGTATTTTCACTTTAAAATTTTATTTTTCTTCCCACCCCCAAACTTAATTTTTAACATATGTAGCATTTAGTACAGAAAATATAAGCAGAAAGAAAACATTTTAAAAATTCTATCTACCACAAATGTCTATTAAAATCATTTGTAAGTATTCATTAGGACAGAACAATATGCAGTAGAAAGTAAATCTAAACTAATCATGTCAAAATGAAATTAACTAAACTAAAGTCTAACTAGCATAGCATGTATCAGCTAGGGATTATAAAAATGTTCTTCAAGACCTAAATAAAGTTGTAACACAAACATAAACACACATATGATAAATGAGGTTAATTCATCCTTTAACTCATCGCATCTCACTAATTTACTTCCAATTTTTAACGGAATCACTACACTAGTAAATTAGGCACTTTAAAATGATTTTATAGATTATAATCCCAAAGATAAGATTACACCTGATAAATTGGTTTCCGGACACCAATCTTAGGCATCACCTAATCCTTATAATTAAGCACCTCTAACAGCTTATAAAGATAGTGTGAGATCATCCACATAGTATTCATCGAATAGGTTCATGACTCTATCTAATGAAAATAAAGTTGCGAAAGGAAGTAACAAATTAAGATGGAATTATCAATGTTTGAAATTCATGATTTTTCTTGTAAAACTTAAGTCTAGGTGAGACCCAAGTCACAGTGGACTCGTCAATCCAACTACTACAAGAGAATATAAAAGTTTAACCATAATAAAAAGTTAAGGAATCAACTCTCTCATGACACACAAAGATCAAATCAAACTACTAACAATCCAAACATCTATCAATCAACAATCAAACTTATCAATCTATAATGACACATAAACATCAATTCAATCCACTCTAATGCAAACACCATACAACACTAACAATCATGACTCTCAAGCACACTAAATCAAAGCACACTGATAACTATGGGTTGCCTCCCATAAAGCGCTTGGTTTAACGTCGTTAGCTCGACAAATGATTCCACCTGGATCAAAATTCCAATTAAGTAATCCTCGATCAATCGCCCAATCATTTTCAGATCCAGGGATTCCTATAAAATCCTCAAATTTTAAATTTTCATTCAGCTCTTCCTTTTCAGATGGATTTATATTATTTTTCCTCATATCTCTTTCTAGATCCAATATTCTTCTATTGATTTTCTGAATTCGCATATTAATATCATCCTTGAAATTGATAAGAAATGGATCTTTATAAGATACTTCAATATCTCCCAAATTTTGGATAAGATTCTCTTTAGATAATTCAGATTTAAGATCAATATCTTCTATGTCACTCTTATGATTCAAGTTATCTTCCAATTCTTCCCCTTTATAATTATTAAATTATTGAGGATCTATTTTAGTTGAGGAAATGGGTTCTTCTAATTCCTTAGGAATTTCTTCCAATGGTCTTCCAATATCCTTATCCTCTTTTCTCAACTCAAAGTTCTTTTGAAATTTATCCTCAAATTCTCTTCCAAGTCCTAGTTCAATAATTTTATCTTGTTCATCATTCAATTCAGGTTTTTCTTGTGATTGAGTCGCATCTAAAGATATTAAGACTGGTTGTGTAGATGAATTCCCTAAATAGATAGGCTTTAAAATTGTATGGGGTACATCCATCTTAAGTTCATGAGATTTTTCAAGACATAGAACTAAAAGTTTACTATTTTTGGTAGCGTCCATCATTTCACACCTCTCCTGAACATACATACAGTCTTCTTTACATAACATTTTCGAATCATGATGAAAATCCATTTTAATGTCATCTGCTAACTTACTCTCAAAACTTTCTTGGAAATGGTCTTTACTTAGATAATCAATTTCATCTATCCAAAAACATTCATCATCTTTTCTCTCAACTGGATATTTCATAGTCTTTAATACATCAAAAGTGACTTCATGGTCATTAATATTCATAGTCAACTCTCCTTTTTGCACATCTATCATAGCTTGTCCAAGAACAAGGAAAGGTCTCCCTAAAATAATTGGAATTTCTTTATCTTCCTCCATATCTAATACAATAAAGTCCAAAGGAAAGATAAATTTATCCACTTTAACAAGCACGTCTTCTCTAACTCCTTTTGGATAAATGATAGATCGATCGGCTAACGAAGGGTTACGGTAGTGGGAGAAATATCGATTAAACCTAACCTTTTAAATATAGATAGAGGCATCACATTAATGCTCACTCCTAAATCACATAAAGCTTTTCCACATAATTTTTCTCCAATTGCACAAGGAATTGTAAAGCTACAAGGATATTTATGTTTCCGAGGAAAATTTTTCTGAAGTAAAGCGCTGCACTCCTTACTTAGTGCAATTGTCTCGTAATCCCCAAATTTCCTTTTCATGTTTAATATATCCTTCATAAACTTTGCATAACTTGGCATCTGTTCCAAAGCTTCAGTGAAAGGAATATTTATCGTTAACTTCTTAAGTACTTTCATGAACTTTGAAAATTTTTTATCCAACTCATGCTGTCTAAGTCTTTGAGGAAATGGAGGTGGTGGTTTTTCCAAATTGATTTTAGTTGGAGATATTAATTTTTCCAGATCCTTAGAAACATGTTCTTCAGGTCTTTTAGTTTCATTTGTTTCTCTCACAACATCTTTCTCTTTTCTAACCACATCCTCTATTTCTCTTCCAATTTTTAATTGGACAGCTTCAATTTTATCATTAGTGTTCTCTTTAGGGTTGATCTCATTGTAGCTAGGAAGTGTTCCTTGGGGTCTATTGCTAAGTGAATTAGCAATTTGTCCAAGTTGATTCTCTATGTTTCTAGTCGCAGCATTTTGACTTTGCAACTGGTTTCCCATTTGCAATACCACTTCTTCCATAAACATTTTCTTATCCTCAAATTGTTGATCATCGTTAGAGTCCGGTGGATATGAAGGTCTATAGTTTGTGTTCCCCTGATTATTCCAACTTCCATTAGGATTTGCATAATTATTTTCCCAATGTTGGTTTCCACCATCAGTAGTATGATTCCAGTTAAATTTAGGATGATTCTCCCAACCTGGGTTGTAAAAGTTAGAGTACGGGTTGTTTATGATATTTAAAGTCTCATATGATAATTTAGAATCAATTATAGGCCCTAATGAACATTCCTCACTTACAGGACTAAATTGAGGTTGGTTCATTCCAAATTGGTCCAACTTCCTTGATATTGCAGCAATCTGAGATGCAAGAATTGTAATCGTATCTGTATCATGAACACTAGCTACATAATTATGATTTACCCTTGTAGAGGGCCATTGAAATTCATTTGTAGCCATTTTTTCAATTAATGCATACGCTTCATCAAATGACTTTGACATTAATGATCCACCAGCGGTAGCATCAATTATAGACCTAAGGGATCCTACTAACCCATTATAAAAAGTTTGAATGATTAACCAATCGGGCGAGAGCATGGTGTGGACACTTTCTTAGGAGTTCCTTAAATCTTTCCCAGTGCTTCGTATATTGATTCCCCTTCATACCGACAAAATGAGATAATATCGTTTCTAAGTTTAGTAGTCCTTGAAGGTGGAAAATACTTAGCTAGGAATTTCGACTTAACTCCTCCCAATTTTTAATAGAGCCAGATGCTAATGAATATAACCATATTTTAGCCTTATCCCTTAGTGAGAAAGGAAAAAGCCTTAGTCTAACAGCATCGTCTGATATACCGTTATAATGAAATGTAGCACAGAGTTCTAGAAAATTTGATAAGTGTAAATACGGTTCCTCCAAAGGAGTTCCTCTAAACTGATTGTTTCGCACCGACTGGATAATCTCGTAACTTATTTCAAATGAGTCAGCTTCTACGACGAGGTATTGTATACTTAAGTGAATTTCATTTGTCGTAGGATTTATGCAATCCCTCAATAATTTATGATGAGTTTCCAATTTATTATCTTGAAAGTTTTCCATTTCCACTTCTAGTTTTTTGAGTTCTTTCTGAATTTTTATTTTTTTATTTTCTTCAAACTCGGGATCATAAGGCACAAGTCCTGCAGATCTTTTGTTTCGCATACGTAACACAACAAACAATACGTTAATAATTAAACAAATAACAGATGAAATATATTCAACACAACAAAACATTTTCACGAACACCTTATTTTTCATATAAATAGTTTTTTTCTTGTTTTTCACAACACTTTTTCATATAAAAACACTTTTCACACAAAAATAGTTTTTACGACACTACAATTTTCCAAGTCTAAGCCTAATTACTTCAACTAAAATTCTCCTAAAGTTCTTACCGAAGCTTCCCCGACAACGGCGCCAAAAACTTGACCCGACCCGCAATTACGCAGTAAATTAACTTCCAAAAGATGACCAAAAACTTGACCCGATTTATAAATAGCGGCTAGTGTGCAAAGTCTTAAATGATATAAAAATTAGAAAATATTTTACACACTAGGGGTACTACGCAAGTATACGTATCGTTTCAAGTAATATAGAGTTTTCTTTAAAAAAAACCCCAGTATCGATCCCACGAGGAAGTGAAGTAGGAAGTCTTTAGTCAAATTCTAGTCTACTACTAATAGTCTTTAGTTTGGAATGTCGATTAAAATTGTGTTTTATCTAGCAACTACTCCTAAATGCAAGTGTTAAATGTAATAGTAACTATAACTAAATGCAAATAATAATTCTAAAGCTAACCCTTTTTGGATAAATTGGTTTGGAGAATTTTGAGATTTTAAAAACTACTATTCTTATGTAATGAAATAGATAATGTATAGGAATGAGATGCATTAAATATTGTATGTGCCAAATAGGAGCAATCCTATTCTTTACCCTTTGGTCCAGGCATAAAGAACATTGACTAATCCTATGCTTGGTTACTGAATCTGCGGCTAAGCTGGGAGGATACCGTCGCCACTTCGGAGCTCCCAAGTTCCCCTCGCCTGAGGGCTAACATCTACACTTCAGCACCCAAACGATAGGACCGAATTGAAGATTTTAGCCTGTCACTCTAAAATCTCCAATTATACGCCCGATAATTATATTTCCCTATTTATTTGCATTCAACTTCCATGAACTTCACCATCCATGGAATTTGAATGTGGTTTCACTTTGTTGAGAATTACACCGCCCTTCCGGGACAATGCAATTACAACAAATTTTAACACTACAATGGGCCCTTATTGCAATGTAAATTAAGTGCAAGTAAAAACCATCACATTTATAATTAAATTTACTTCTTCCATGCATCACAAAATCCTAAACATGATTTCTACTCATTACAAAGAAAAGTAAAAGGAAAACAATGAAATAATCTTCTTATGTCACTATTTCCAAAGAAGAAGAAAGAGTAAGAGAGATGCGTCACAAAGCACGAAGAAAACATAAAGGAAATTTCATTTAACAAAAGAAAATCTACTAAATAAATGTTTACAAAATTATAAGATAATGAAGAACAATACTTAGCTTTTTCCCCTTGAAAGAAAAACGAAGATCTCTCCCATAAAGTCTCCTGGTGATCCATGTAATGCTAGCGAAATCCCTTACAAATTCTCTCAAAATCTCCTCTCCAATCTCTCCAAAAGGGTAGAAATCTACATTTCTACTCTTAATCTAAGAATCCTAAACATTCCTCTAAGTTTTTCTCTCCTTTCCTCTATTGTTTCTCTCTAAAATTCCTCTCTAATCTAACCCATATTCGCCATTTTAAAGAGTACGGATGAAGTTTGAAGAGTTTCCATAAGCACCCCTTTGAAAAAGCGTCCAGATACGTCGAATTTCGGCCATAACCGCCCAAAAGTCGGTCCAGAAGCTTCCGGCCGCCGTCGGCGGGTTCGAGCTCGCTGTCGGCGAGCTTTTTGGGCTTATTTCGGTGCTCTCGGGTAAATCTCGCCGTCGGCGAGATCGATCTCGCCGTCGGCGAGCGGTGCTGCTGCGCGGCTCCACGGTTTTGCTCCATTTGGCTCCGTTTCAACTCCGTTTCGCCCCATTTCGAGTCGCGTTGCGTTCGTAACGAGATAGCCCTACAAAATAAGCATAAAAACAACCTTTCTTTAAAGTGTAATCTCATTCAAAAATATGCAAAAAGTATAAAAGAGATTAAGCATCGAAAGACTTATCGAAAGGTGTCAGGGCAGAATTTCATTTCTTGCTCGTTTTTGCTCCAAATTGCACCATTTTTGTTTCCTTTTGCTCCAATCGTCATTTCTTGTACCTAAAACCAAAAAACATACAAAATACCTACCTTTAAAGTGTAATATCATCAAAAAATAAAAAAAATGATATAGCAAAAAGCATATATATTTTAGGCGTGTCACGTACTAACAAATTTGTCAGAATCAAATATTGTCTTTTCTCGTGCATGCTTTGACTTTGGAGCCATCTCTAAAAATTCATGAAAAAATTCTCCATAAATTCCAAAATCAAACTAAATTTGCTAAAATATCTTCCAAAAGATATTTTCACTAAATCCAAGCAATTTCTCAAGTTTTTCCTCAAATTTTCACCATGAATAGTGATTTTAACATTTTCCAAAATGTACTCAAAATACATGGTGAAGATAAAAAATTTTTACTTAGGAGTAGTTCTCTTACCTCAAGGAATCCAAATCTAACAATTTTTGTTGAGAACGGCTCTTAAATGATCCACAATATGATGCCCTAGGCTCCTCTTTCATGATAAACCAAAGGTTGAAGACGATGGGGCGGTTTAAAAATGGCAATTTTTGGGTTTTTAACTATTGGGAACCAATTTTCGCGAACTGGCGCCAAAGAGCGAACTCTCGGCGCTTAGCCGCGAAATCAGGCGCTTAAGCGCCGGCACTATGGCGCTTAGCCGCCAATACCTAGATATTCATAATTAAGGTATATGCACTAAATCACTTGGTTAATAACACTTAATTACTCCAGAATAATTATTTCTTCCCACATAAATCTTCCAATATTCCAAATCAAAATTTAATATCCATTGATTCCACACAAATTTCAAAAAACACAAACTTACATTAAAACAAACATAACACTTAATACAATTCTAGAATTTCTATCCACACATAAAGGATGAAATTCTCTAAATACAAGAGACTTTAATCTCAAACTGATAAGTACACATCTCTAGGATGTAACCATCACATCATCAGGCTTAGTTAATACTTAAATATAAACACTAAACAGACCAAACATAACACACAAAAACACTAAACAAAACACATAAGAACACTGAACAAATAAGAACAAAGCACTCTTAATTCCATTCTCCATTAGGCGGATTATATCCATGACCACTATTATTCTCATTTGACCCTTCTGGAATATAAATTTGATAGAACGGGGGATAATTGTTCATTCTTACATCTTCTTCTTCAATCCATTTGTTCTTTACAAACATCGCCTTATCCTCTTCTTCCACGAACCTTGAATGACTGAACTGCATCTTGAGTTGCCATCCCATGTGCTCCAAATGTAGGTTACTTTCATGGATCTTTGCTTCCATTGAAGTCACTCGGGCTTCAATATTTGCAATCATTTCTGTAATATTTTGAATACTAACAGCGAGATATCCATTGAATAATTCTTTAGCACTATCACTAATGAACTTACTTTTGTCAGAATCTTGCTGCTTCTTCATCTCATTCTCCCAGGAAGACATGATGCACTTAAAACTCTCTTCTTAAAACTCAGAAATGAAAATAGGACTTGGGGCAAGTGTTTCTCTTAAATCAGGTCCTTTTTATAGACTTGAGAAGTGCTAAATCTACCCCAAGACATTTTAAAACTCCAAAATAACTTCCAAAACTACTCCCCGACGATCTAGGCTTCTAGAACCTCATTTTTCACGTTTTTTATAAGCTACGACGCCCAAGCGCCAACCGAGTCGGCGCTTAGCCGCCGATGCTCAATTTAGCACGAGTCCGCTAAGTGTCCAAATTTTCATTCTGACTTCTCTAAATCATCAATTAAGGTCAAATAAACTCTACTATAGTTTAAGAACTCCAAATTACAACCACTAAAAACATAAAAAAAACTAAACAAAGCAAACAAAGCACACAAAATAAACATAAAGCAAAGCACATCGATAATTATGGGTTGCATCCCACAAAGCGCTTATTTTAACATCTTCAACCTGACATACCCAGAACTCATTATGAGTGACCCAACATCAAATTATTATCAGATTTAGATTTATTGACTGAAAAATATGGTTTAATTCTATGTCCGTTAACTTTAAATATTTTCCCAGTCTTAGGATCTTGAATATCTACAACTCCATAAGAATAAACTTTTATCATAATAAATGGACCCATCCACCTGGACTTAAGTTTTCCAGAAAATATTCTCAATTTAGCATTATACAGTAAAACTTTTTGTCCTAGTACAAGATTTTTAGTAAGAATCTTCTGATCATGTCATAACTTCATCTTTTCCTTATAAATCTTAGCATTTTCATAAGATTCATTCCTTATTTCTTCAAGCTCATTAAATTGTAATAATCTCTTTTCAGCAGCATCTTTCAAATTATAATTGAACTCTTTAATAGCCCAATATGCTTTATGCTCAAGTTCAAAAGGTAAATGACAAGCTTTTTTAAAAATCAGCCTATATGGGGACATTCCTATAGGTGTTTTGTAAGCAGTCCTATAGGCTCACAGAGCATAATCCAGTTTGATTGACCAATCCTTTCTATTTGGATTAACAGTTTTTTCCAATATTCTTTCAATTTTACGATTGGATAATTCAACCAAACCACTTGTCTACAGATGATAAGCAGTAGCAATGCGATGATTAATATGATATTTCTTTGCTAACTTCCCAATAATCACATTTCTAAAATGACTTCCCCAATCAGTTATGATTACACTTGGTATTCCAAATCTGCAAAATATATTCTTTTCTAAAAACTTTGCAACACTTTGAGCATTACATCAAGGTAAAGCAATTGCTTCAATTCATTTGAAAACATAGTCTACTGCCATCAAAATATAAACATTTCCGAAAGATGGTGTAAATGGTCCCATAAAATCTAGTCCCCAAACATCAAATATTTCAACTTCCAACATATAATTTAGGGGCATCTCATTTCTTCTAGAAATATCTCCTACATGCTGACATCTATCACAAATTTTAATATAAACATTCACATCCTTAAAAATTGTAGGCCAATAAAATCCTGATTGTAATATTTTATATGCATTTTTATCACTTCTAAAATGTCCCCCATAATCAGAATCATGACATTTTTAAATAATTTCATAAGTCTCTTCCAAAGGTACACATCTTCAAATTTTTAGATATTTTTCTTGTTTATATAAAAATGGGTCATCCCAAAAATAAGTCTTAGCATCAGACATAAATTTCTTCTTTTCTTGGTATGTCAAACCATAGGGTATAATATTACTAACAATAAAGTTTACTATGTCTGCATACCACGGAACACGCCATTCTTTAACAGTGAACAGTTTTTCATCAGGAAAATGTTCATTAATTTCTTCAATATTACAGAGAGATTTTTCAATTTCAAGCCTGGAAAAATGATTAGCAATTTGATTATCAGAGAACCCTTCCTATCTACTATCTCAAAATCAAATTCTTGCAAGAGAAGAATCCATCTTATCAATCTCAGTTTTGCATCATTTTTTTCATTAAGTATTTAATAGCAGAATGATCAGTATGCACCACACATTTAGTTCCAATTAAATATGATCGAAATTTATCAAAGGCAAATTCTATAGCTAATAACTTTTTCTCAGTTGTAGTATAATTAATTTGAGCTTCATTAAGAGTTTTACTAGCATAATAAATTACTTTGAAAATTTTATCTTATTTCTGACCTAAAACAACACCAATAGCATAATCACTAGCATCACACATTAATTCAAAAGGTTTTTCCCAATTTGGTGAAATTATTACAGGTGCAGTGATTAATTTTTCTTTTAATGTTTCAAAGGATTTACGGCAGTCATCATCAAAATTAAAAATTACATCCTTTTCCAGTAAACGACATAAAGGTTTTGTAATCTTTGAAAAGTCTTTGATGTAACGCTTGTAAAATCTAGCATGTCCTAAAAAACTTCTAATTCCCCTTACATTAGTTGGGCAAGGTAAATTAGATATAACTTGAATTTTTGCAGGATCTACCTCCAAATCTTTTTCTGAAATCCGATGTCCCAAAATAATTCCCCCTGCTACAATAAATTTGCATTTTTCTCAATTAAGGACTAAATTAGTTTCTTCACAGCATTTTAGAACTTTAGATAGATGTTCTAAACATGATTCAAATGAAATTCCAAACACTGAAAAGTCATCCATAAAAACTTCAATCTCTTTTTCAATTAAATCACAAAAAATAGCCATAATACATCTCTGAAATGTACCAGGGGCATTACATAAACCAAAGGGCATTCTTTGAAAAGAAAACGTACCATAAGGACTGGTAAACGTAGTTTTCTCTTGATCCTCAGGAGTAATTTGAATTTGGTGGTAACCAGTATATCCATCCAGAAAATAAAAGTATTTATGCCCAGCCAGTCTATCCAACATTTGATCTAGAAAAGGGAGTGGAAAATGATCTTTCCTTGTGGCAAGGTTTAATTTTCTATAATTAATGCATATTCGCCACCCTGTAACTTGTCTTGTTGGTATCATTTCATTTTTCTCATTAACAGTTACAGTTACTCCTCCTTTCTTAGGAACACAGTGAATAGGACTAACCCATGCACTATCTGAAATAGGGTAGATAATTTCAGCATCCAACCATTTTAAAATTTCTTTCTTAACAACATCTTTCATGATAGGAATTAATCTCCTTTGGGGATCAGCCCGTGGTTTACAATCATCTTCTATAAGAATTATGTGCATATAACTTAAAGGACTGATTTCTTTAATATCAGCAATTGTCCATCCAAAGGCTTTCTTGTGCTTCTTCAAAATTTCAAGCAAACTCTCTTCTTCTTTTTTAGTTAATTGAGAAGAAATTATAACAGGCAAGGTTGAGGATTCACCTAGAAAAACATACTTCAAATGATCAGGAAGCATTTTTAGCTCAAGTTCAGGAGGATTTTCAATTGATGGAACATAAGATTCATCTTTTTCAGTCATATCCAACAATTCAAAACTTTCATGAAAATACTTTAAATCTTCCTCTTGAAAATCTTCAGAATCAAATAACTCCTCTTCTTGCTTATATTCCAATTCTTCTCTTTCAACTTTCTCTTCATAAGTTGATTTGAAATGACATTCACTTAAATATTCAATAACATCCATCCTATAACACTCATCTTCTTTACCTCTCATAGGATATTTCATCGATTTTGAAATATTAAATGTAACAGTCTGATCATTAACCCTCATAGTTAATTCCCCTTTTTGCACATCTATCATGGCTCTGCCTGTAGCTAGAAAAGGTCTCCCCAAAATTATGGGTATCTCTTTATCTTCCTCCATATCTAATACAATGAAATCTACAGGAAAAATAAATTGATCCACTTTTACCAAAACATCTTCTATAACTCTTTAGGATATGTGATTGAACGATCTGCTAATTGCAGAGTTATAGCAGTTGGGGTATTTCTCCTAGTCTCAGTCTTTTGAATATTGATAGAGGCATAAGGTTAATGCTTGCACCCAAATCACATAAAGCTTTTCCACAGAATCTTTCTCCGATTGCACATGGAATTGTGAAACTACCGGGATCTTTAAGTTTTTCAGGAAGCTTTTTCTGAATTATCGCACTGCACTCCTCACTCAGTGCAACAGTCTCACTTTTTTCAAACTTCCTCTTTTTATTAAGAATATCCTTCATAAATTTTGCATAGCTTGGCATTCGTTCTAGGGCTTCAGCAAATGGAGTATTAATGGTAAGCTTCTTTAAAATCTCCAAGAATTTTGAAAATTGCTTATCCAACATTTGTTGACGAAGTCTCTGAGGAAATGGAGGTGGTGATTTTTCTAAATCAACCTTCAGTGGAGAAATAGGTCTTTCAAGACCTTTTGGAGCGTCCTCTTTAAATATTTCAATCTCTTCTTTCTCTACTTCAGTTTCTTTTTGAACTCCACCTTCCAATTCTTTTCCACTTCTCAGTTGAATCGCTTTTACTTGTTCTTTATTCTTTTCTCTTGGATTCACTTTAGTTCTACCTGGAAGCATTCCTTGGGATCTATTACTTAAGGCATTTGCAATTTGTCCCAATTGATTTTCAATATTTCTGATGGTTGCTCCTTGAATCTGTAATTGATTTCCCATATGTGATACTACTTCTTCCATAGACAACTTCTTCTCTTTATTTTGTAAAGCATTGTTATAACCTGAACAATAAGTTAATCTATTACTATTATTACCTTGGTTATTCCAATTCGCCAATGGGTTTACTTGGTGGTTCCCCCATTGTTGATTAACACCACCCTGATTATTGTTATTCGAGTTAAAATTTGGATGATTCTTCTAACCTGGCTTATAATAATTGGAATATGGGCTGTCAGGTTTACTTATGGCATTCACAGTTTCTGGTGAAGAATAAGATTCAAACATTTGGCCTAATGAATTTTCTTCAATCAAGAGATTTGGCTGAGAAAAATTCATCCCAAATTGGTCTATCTTCCTTGATACAGCAGCAACTTGATTTGCTAACATTGTAAAAGCATCATTTTCATAAACACTGGCTACCTTTTTAGGATTTAACCTTTCATAAGGCCATTGAAAATTATTAGTAGCCATTTCTTCAATTAAAGCATAAGCATTAGAAGATGGTTTAGATATTAATGATCCACCAGCAGCAGCATCGATGATTGATCTAAGAGATCCAACTTATCCATTATAAAAAGTTTGAATTATTAACCAATTTGTATCGCATGATGTGAACATTTCCTGAGGAGATCTTTAAATCTTTCCCATGCTTCATATATTGATTCCCCTTCAAACTGACAAAAATATGTTATATCATTTCTCAACTTAGCAGTCTTAGATGGTGGAAAATATTTAGCAAGGAATTTTTGTGACGGTTCACCCCAAGTTCTTATTGATCCAGGTGGTAATGAATGTAACCATATTTTAGCTTTATCCCTTAGTGAGAAAGGAAAAAGTCTAAGTCTAATAGCATCATCCGAAACACCATCATATTTAAAAATAGCACACAACTCTAGAAAATTAGCAAGATGCAAATTAGGATCTTCAATTGTTGCTCCACCAAACTGATTATTAGACTTCATTTGGATAATAGCAGGTTTAAGCTCAAAAGAATTAGCAGCTACAGCAGTGTTTTGAATACTACCACGAAATTCATCTATTGTAGGGTTAACATAATCTCTTAAAGGTATTAATTCTTGATGAATGCCTACATTTTGATTTTTATGATTTGCCATTTCTTGAATATTTTATCTTTTTTTTGTATTTTTTTTTATTTTTCTGATAGTTCTTTCTAATTTAGAATCGTAAGGCACAAGTCCCTCAGAACCTGAACTACACATACAATAATAAAACAAAACAAAACACAACACACTAACAAAAAGCAAAGAAAAATAAAAATTTAAAATTTCTTAATTCTCTTTAAAATGCAATTTAATTATTTTCCCCAGCAACGCCGCCAGAAACTTGATCCCTGATAAATATATGTGCGCCAAAAACTTGTCTCCGCCGGATATATGTGTTGATAATTTAGATATGAAAATTATGATTTTATAATATGGGATACTACGCAAGTATATGTATCATTTATCAAGTAATATAGGCCTTTCTGATTAAGCCCCGAGATATCGAACCCACAGGGAAAATTTGAAAATCTTTAAAGGAATCATAAAAATTATCTTTTTACTTTTTTTTTATGGCTTTTGAAAGTATGTCTTGATTTTGAAAAGTTTTTAAAGTTGATATGTCTTTTGAAATTTCCTTAATAAAATGTTAAGCAAGAAATTAAAATTATAATAACTAATAACACTGTATGTAAAATACTATTAACTAGAATATCTTTTTCTTTTCTTTTATGAAGTAGTAATAATTATTAAAGTATTGTTGTGGAAGTATTTAAATTTGTTGTGACAGATAGAAGCAAATGTGTTCTTTACCCTTACTTGGTTCTATAAAGAACATAGGTTAATTTAAAATTTTTATCATTTTGAACATGGTTAGGTAGGGAAGATATCAGTCTCTCACTCTAGAGTTCCCTCGATTCCCAGCAACTGGAGGCTAACTTCTCATAACAAAACTCAAAACTTCAAACAAAATTAGGAGGGTTTTAGCCTGTCACTCTAAAATCCTCTAATTTTACTCCCTTCCATAAAAATATCTTCTAATATTACATTCAATTATATGGACTACATTTCTCACCCATATAATTGCATGTGATTCTTACTAACTTTTATGAGACAATACCGCATTGGATCTTACATAATCTCAAGAAATTCTACAACTTAACAGGACAAATTAAGAAGTAAACAAAGTTTTCAGAATCAATCTTCACAACTTCTTCCAACTTTTAAACACTTATACTTTCCATAACAATTCTCTATAAATTAATTACTTCTCTATTTAAGAAAGAAAAAGATAAAGTAAACTACTCAGAATGCATTGAGAAAATACAAAAACACATTGATTCGAAATTAAAAACCATAACGAAAACAACAAACAAAAATAAGTATTAATTAAAAAATTAAATGTAACAATAAAAGTAAACACTTATCTAAAAATTCTCTCCACAAGACTCAAGAAATTCCTCTGAAACTTTAACTCTTCACTAAACTACTCCTCAGAGCAGATCTCCCAACTCCGATGACTCAGAATAAACATCAGACTTCAATAGAAACTAAACTAAAAGAAAGAAAAGAAGTGGGAAGAAAAAGACTTCACTCCGACCCTTCTCTCCTTTCTACTCTCTACTCCTACTCCTAATAAAAACTCTCACAAAATAAAAGTAAAATACTGTAAAAACTTGCAAGTGAAAGAACCCTTCAAAAGGCAAAGGAAGAGCACCTTAATCTTTCCTAAGACTCTCTTTAAATAGTAAACCAAAAGGTTCCTTGGTGTCTCTTCAAAATGTGTCTAGATTCAATGTATCCACCAAAGAAAGCACCCCTCCATTCAAACTTGCCGCCCAAAGGAAGTTATGGAAGTTACCACCAAGAGTTGCATCCCATTCCCTTTAAAATTAGTGCCAAATTCATTTGAATTTTGATTTTTAACTGTGGCGGTTAAGCGCCGGCCTAGCAGTGCTTAGTCGCCAGTGCCCAAATTTTCATTTTTCATCCTTTTTTGCCCCAAATTTGATCAAATTTTGCTCCTTTCATCATGACCATCCATTTTCATCATATCTGCAAGAAAAACACAAAATAACTTCCATTAAAGTGCAATATCATTAAAAATAGGTATAAAAATGTACATAAAAATACTATATATTTTAGGTGTATCATATATCTTTCAAAGAGAAATGTGACACATATTAGTTAAGAATACTTAGCCCACGGTCAAATCTTAAGAATTCTTCACAGATTTTAACAATAAAAATGGCCAATTCGTATAGTAAAGTAAGTTTAGGTATAGTATCATCACAACTTCTTTATATTAGTTTTAATACACTAATTCATATAATTATTTCACAAAAACATCAAAACAAGGAGAAAGACAGAACAACTACTCAAAATTCATGAATAAAACTTAGATTTCATATAATAAAGTAAAGTTCTACAAACTATATTAAATAAACACAACTTATCTTAAAGTCCTCCGCATGCAAACTCCTTGAAGTTCCTCTGAATCTCTCCCTTTCTTTACTGTACGCGAATTCTTTTTCGAAACGGCAATGTAGAAGAGATCTCTCACTTCCCTTCCAATCTTACTATCCTTCGAAGAATTCCTAACAAAATCTCTATTTTGACTCACTACTCACTAATTAACAACACTAAAATAACTTTCTACTCATTATAGACACACTAGTTGACTCTTTTTGATACTTTGGACTCTCTAGTAAACACATAAGAGACACTTTTTTTGGCCTAAAATGATTATTTTTAAAGTTGTAGAAGAGTCTCTAAGGGTTTTCCAGGCACTCCTTCGAAAATCGTCCACATTCGACCTATTTATGGAAAGATCCGTCGATCCCGCCGTGGGCGGCCTCGAGCTGCGTCATCGGCGGCCTTCTAGAAACATTACTATAAACAAGCCACGCCGTCGGTGGCCTCGACCTCGCCGTCGGCGGCTTCCCTTGCAATTTTTTCTGAACTCTCGGGAATCACACCGTCGGTGCCATCTACCTCGCCATCGGCGCCCTAGGTCAAATTTGCATAATTTGGTCCTTTTTGCTCCAAATTCGCTCCTTTTTGTATATTTTTGCTCCTTTGTCCTTAAATCTTCATACCTGCAAAAAACACCAAAAATACCCTTCTTTAAAGTGTAATATCATCAAAATCAGTATAAAATAGGCGTGAAAATCTTATCATTTTTTCCTTCGGTCAATGACATAGGTTTTGGTAGGCCTGTGACGAACCTATCTATAGGCTTTTACTTTCTTTCAAATTATAAATGTTTACTTCAAAAGACACTAAAGTTTCTGATGGAGGAACTAGAAGACTTGCCAGGTACACTCTTATAGTTTACAATGCTTTCTTTTCCTACAATTTCTTTACTTTTTCTTGCTTATGAACTTGCATGTTAAACCACAATGTCTCCCTACATGAAAAATAAAACTTCTAGAATAGCCACCAAACCAAAACCAAAACCAAAATCAAAACAAGATAAAATTCAACACCACAACAGTCAAAAATATAAAAATAACTAAAAATTTAATAAAAAACAAAACAAAATGTGCAATAGCAATTAAATTAAAACGTCTATATCGAATGATCGGGAATACCTCAGAGGATGCAACCTAAAGCTACTAACGAAATTTCTCACGGTCATAATGAAAGTATGGAACTCATTGATTTGAGTTTAGTAAATTCATCTGAACTAAGTGAATCCAAAGAAAATAATGGTGCCGGGATGATGGAATCGTGGGATCTTAACTGGTTCCGCTTAATCAACATAAACATTGTCCCATAATAAGACATTAAGACACATCAAATTTAAAACTTATAAAACATGATACTTTTCTTTTCTTCTCAATTAACACTTCTTTAAGCTAAACCTTCTACAACGAGGAACTTGGAGCACGCATAGTGGGCAGCACGGCCATCTTCAACAACAAAACTCCTTAGAATTAAATAAGGCATAAGACTTCGATGTAGCTTGCCTATTGCAGTATAAACCCTCACTTTATCCATTTAGTCTTTTGTAGTTCATGTAATAAAAGCCTTAAACTTGTCATAGGTTCTGAGATTGTCATCAGGTATGATATAAATCCTCATATCTTCCAGGAGATTCACATAATCGGTATCAGGTGAATAAAAGTCCAAAATAATAAAATCGGCAGGATGGAACATCAAATAAATGTCTCAAATTGGAGCCAAACTATAGGATAGTTTGGGAAGACACTGAGATCTTCTCAGATCCTTTTCTTTCCCCAAGCTTTCATTCCTTTAAACTCTCACAAAAATTATTTTGAAATTTGAGCCACTCACCTATTGGATCTCCTATTATCACTATTTTTTTAAGAACCCTACCCTTTGGAAGTCATTAGTACAATATTTCTTGATCTATATCAAGAGTTTTCTTAGGTAACTTCAATTATCTAGGATTAAATTAATTATAGGAGCTTGCCCTTATAGGAAACTTAATGACCACATATTAATATAAACTCTAGCTGATTCCTTCATATTAGATATTAGAAATTGTCGATCAACATGAATGGTTCGTAGACCAAACAGATGTCATGAATTCTTTAGTTTATTTGATCGAGCCTCACTACCAAGCCATGTATCTATTCTTCGGGATAGATACATGTCCTGTAGTAAAGTGCTCGACAATTTAAAATATCATTTATTTGAGATCGGTTTTGATTTCATATTTTTCAAATTTAAAATATTATTTCTAAAAATTCATATATTTAAATTAAATCGAAACATTATTTTATAAAACTACATTCCACACTTTTCACAAGTTTTAAACCCACCAAAAAAAGAAAAACGATCATTTTTAACGGCCGACACCACATTAAAGACTGATGTGGGTAAAGAAGTTAGTCAATAAAACTAATACTATGATAGGATCTTGGAATATAGGTACTCTCAATGGTAAATTAATGGAATTATGATTCATAGAAAGATAAATATATTATGTATTCAAGAAACAAAATAGGTTGGAGAAAGGGCTATGGAGACTGATAACTTAGTTTTTAAACTTTTGTATTTTGTTAAGAGTCTCACTAGAAATGGTCTAGGTGTAATTAAAAATAAGAGTTTGAAAGATAATGTTGTAAATTTAAATTAAGTTGGAGATAGAATTATAGCCCTTTTAATTGTTATTTATACTAATATTTTTAATATTATAAGTGGTTATGCTCCTCAAGTAGGTTTTGATATAAGTTCTAAAGATAAAATCTGTAACTACTTATAAAATTTAATACAAATGATACCTCTTAAAAAAAGAATTTTTCTATAGAATATTTAAATGGACATGTCAGTAGAGTGGCAGAAGTTCTCATAAATATTCACGGTGACTACGGAGCTGGAGTGATTAATAAAGAAGATACAGTCATATTAGATTTGCTTTAGCATATGATTTTCTTATTAGTAAAATTTTATTCAAGAAAAGAGATGAGCATCTCATTACTTATATGAATGGATCTAATAAAACATAAATTGACTACTTTCTTATGAGAAGAAGAGTTTGTCGTGATGGTAAAGATTGTAAGGTCATTCCGAGTGGGGATTTAAGTGCCTAACATCGCTTATTAGTTATAGACTTTAAGATGAAGAGCTGTAAAATAAAGAATACTATGATTCATCATCATCATAAAATTTGATGGGGGTATCTAAATGACAAATAAAATTATTTTAACGAATTAAATTCAATATTTTAAAGTTTGGGATGTTCATGAAGAAGCAAATTCTATGTGGGATAAAGTAAACAATATTAGTAAACAACTCACAAAACATGTACTTGAAGAATCAAATGAAAATGTTTGTATAAATAAAAATAGTTGGTGGTAGAATAATAATGTGCAAGAATAATAAAATATAAGAAGTTTTTTTATAAATTTTTTTGCTTAAATATAAATGCTTAGAGAATTGAGGAAAATATCAAACAATGCCTAGGGAGTCTAATCGAACAATATGTTATGCTAATAATTTTGCTTTCAATGATCTTTATAATATAGTAGATGCTAAGGAGAGTAAAAGATATATATATATATATATATATATATATATATATATATATATATATATATATATATATATAAAATAGCCATACAAAGAGAAAATAAAAGTAAAGATTTAACCCAAGTATATTAAAGATGAAAATCAAAAAGTGTTTTTTTTAGAAGAAGTTATTCAATAAAGGTGAGTGAGCTATTCGATAAACTTTTTAATGAAGTTTATGAAAATTTAATAAACCTTAATCATCTTAATATCATTAATTATAATAAAACATTTCATTTTTACCATCGCATTAGTAGAAAAAAATTTGAGGAGGTTTTAAAGAAAACTAAGGGTGGAAAGTCTTTAGGACCTGATGATATCCCAATTGAAGTATGAAAATGTTTAAGAGAATTGGGAGTTTCTTGGCTTACTAAACTCTTTAATATTATTTTAAAAACTAAAAAGACGACTGACGGGTAGGGGAAGAGTATTTTGGTCCCCATTTTTAGGAATAATGGGGATGCATAAGAGTGTGCAAATTATACAAGTGTCTGACACTTTAAAATTATGGGAGAGGGAAATTTAACATAGGTTAAGATGAAGTGCTAAGATTTCTCATAAGAATTTTGGATTTGTGTTGGGAGGGTTTACTATGGAAGATATAAATTTATTGAGAGGTTCAATGGAGAAGTTCAGAGATAATAAGGACGATCTACACTTGATTTTTATTGATTTAGAAAAAACATACAATAAGGTTCCAGTATGTATCTTATGGAGAGTTCTTGAGATGAAAGGTGTTGATATGTTTTATATTCAGGTCAATAATGATATGTATACTGGTGATATTACATGTGTTCGAACTGAAGGAGGTTTGACCAAAAATTTTTTATTTCTGTTTGATTACATTAGGGATCGGCTTTAAGCCCGTATCCTTTTGCTTTAGTTATGGATGGTCTTACTTGACATTTACATGAGGATGTTCCTTAGTGTATGCTTTTTGCTGAAGATATCCTTCTCGTGGATATGATGAGAGAAAAAGGCCAGGAAAAACTTTAATTATTGAGGTCTACATTGGAGTCTAATGGGCTTCAGTTGAGTAGAAATAAAACTGAATACATGGAATGTAATTTTAGTAATAGTAGCTCTACTGATAGAAGTGTAACTTTGGGTGATCAAGTTAGTAAAAAGGGTGAACAATTTATATATCTCGGGTCTATTATTCAATGCGATGGTGATATAGATGGGAAAGTATAATTCAAGTGGGTTGGTTGTAGTGGAAGAAAGCTTCGGGGCTTTTGAGTGAAAGAAAAGTATCGCTTAGATTGAAAGGAAAATTTTCTGAGATGGTGGTGAGCCTGTAATGTTCTATGGAGCTGAATGTTGGAATTTAAAAGAGAAGCATAATACTAAGTTAAGTGTTGCTGAGATGAGAATGATTAGGTGGATGAGTGGCTTTACACTTGGAGAAGAAATGTGAAAGAATAAATCCTTGATAGGATTGTGTAGCTCCAATGACTGACAAAATTAGAGAGTGTCGTCTTAGATGGTTTGGTAACATTAAAGGTCAACCATTCGATGGTCTGATTAGGAGAGTAAATTTTTAGATTCGACTTAAGTTAAGAAAAGCAGAGGTAGATCTTGGAAAACGTGGGCTTATTGTATAAAAAATGATCTTAATTTATGAGAACTAAATGAAAATATGAAACAAAATCAGAGGCAACGGAGAAAAATGATTAATGCAGCCAACCTCACTTAATAAGATTAAGGCTTTGTTGTTGTTGTTGTTGTTGACAATTTAGAACACCTGTTTATGAAACGGTGATGATTTGCCGGTATAACTTAGCCATATGCTTAAATCCATAGAATATGATGCGCAAATAAATTCTATCTAGCTTAAATAAGAGGGACAAATCTACCATTTTGCTCTCAAGTGAAGCTACTTATACAAGCCTTTACTGTACTGGGTCTTGCGAAAATCGTGCACCAAATGGCCAAAGAAATGAAATAAAAGAAATAAATAAAAAATTAAATTCCATATCAACGATAGAACAATTACATGGATAGTTCAAAGTTGAGATATTTTCTTTCTCCACTTGCATTCTGTATCTGCGAGCTGAACATTGACAAAATTGGCCTGTAAAATTTTATATCGTACCACTACGACGGCCTTTTATTGGACATTTAATGATTACATAGAATATGAACGGTTGCTTTTTAGTCAGCGGTTGAAAAAAAAGCCAAGTTGGGGACAAAGAGTGCGTTAGAGATCGTCAGCAAAAAATGAGTCATTGTCAATGAGCTGTGAAAATTGGTCATCTCTTAATAGTGGCCAATGTTTTTTCGGTAATGAAAATGAAGGGATAAAATATTAAACAGAAAATGAGTATGGTGTTTATTATGTATGTGAGTTCAGCAACAAAAAAGTCTTAACTATTTTTTTTTAAGATCATTCAAAACTATTATAGTCTTAGTATTCCAATAATAGAAGATAATGTCCTTCATTAAATTTGGGCCATAAACCAAAGATACGTAATAGACATAAATGAGATGTAACCGACATACTATGAAGGGATTAGGTCAAAAATCAATTTAAATTGTTCCGATTGCCATCAATGCTAACTCCAAATTAAATTAATTCAACCTATTGAGAACGTTTTGTAATGACTGCAGTGTAGTATTGGTGCGGACGTTCGGATAGGTCTAGTGTGATATGCTCATTTGCGACTGGACTCAAAGAATGTAATTTGATATATAAAAGCAAGGTGCTAGGTTCTAGGTGAGTGGATCCAAGTGAAAGGTCACGCTAAAAGTTGGTCAAACCATGAGGACTACAAACCATGGTAATCCTACATATTGCATTAGTTTTCTTGTGGGGAGAATATTGGTTGACCCAAGGCCTCAAATATTTTGAAAAACATAGGTAGGAAGTTTACATTTTTGAGTGGTTTTATGTTGTTTTATGGCTTTTCTTTTTGTAGGTTTTACATGGATTCTAAGTGATGCAGGTGCAATATTTGCCAGCTAGCTCTGTGTGAGTGTTTTGCTTGGGATATGTGTATACCAAAATGAGGAAATCTAAGCATTGTGGTTAACCTAGTACGAGTTCATCATAACTCAACGACTGTGTTTAAGGTAATTAGCTGTTCGAGCTCATTGAGGTTGAATCACCAAGTCAAATTATAGTAATCAACACACAATGAACAACGAAAACTAGAATGCCTATTGCAAAGAAGAATCCATAAGGACTCATAGATAACATCAACTTTACTCATACACAATCTAAAAGCAAACTAAAATAAATAGGTGACTTACAATTAGATCAACAATTTAACATGTTACGTGAGATAACAACTTCCCTAAGAAGCTAAACATGTAATTTAACTTCTAAGATTACAGACATCATTGATCCATATTATTAGTTATACATGTCTTACTCATTTTTTTGCCACCAGTATATCACTTGATATTCCAAATCACAACCCATTTCGTATGGTCCAAAAGTGAGCAAAAAATTTAATTTATATCGTCATCTTCCAACAAATTATTAGTTATGTTGGTCATTTGCCTCAAAATTGCCATTAGATTTACTCATTTCTTTTGAGTCAGATAGGTTTTGGAATAGCTCATGGATAATAATGTATTAATATATTTTTTATGTACAGTGAGTGTGGATCTATGCCTTGATTTAAATGGGACATTCAATGATCTGCTAAGCGGCCTATTAGAGAGCTAAACATATAAACACATATTATCAAAAACATGATAAGCATAGATATCTCAAAATCTGTATTAAATGAAACAAATCAAAGAGATGACGGTTATATTAGTGTAATAATTAGTAAATGACTTGGTTGAATGATATAGAGGGCATCCTTGATTAAATATTGAGAGCAAAACCAACGATTTAATTTTGAAATGAGTCGATAGACCTTCAAGAGTAACATATTTATTATCCCCAAGCTAGACCATTTATCATGAACCATAGAAAGAGGAAACTCTACTGCTAATGAGTACCATGCTAGAAAATGAGCTAGAACTTATACTTTAACGACACAGAGGAACAGAGACTATAGAAAATTGTAATCGTAACATCGACCACCTTGTTAGTCTTTCAAAAAGTATCGATCGAGTGATCAAGTGTTACAATAGATAAAATTTTGTGTAAGGTTGACTTTTTGAGAAAGCATATAATATTTATGCTTTTGAATTGCAAAGATTTGATCTAGACAATGCATTTTAATTAGGAAATAACATACCTCCGACCTATTTTGATGATGACTTAGGTAGTATAAAGAATTTTATTTACCATCCTCCTTGATATGAGTTAGCATAGCTATGAGAGAGCCACCTAAGGTTGTGGTATATTATCAAAGGTCTACTCAAGAATTGGGCTACTTGCACAGAAGATATCAGCAAGTACTATTTTATGCTTTACAGAATATATTAAAATTTATGGTCCATTATAAGCTTGGCATCTTTTTTGTTAACACAATAAATGTCTGACTCCTTAACAGATTTGATATAAATTTTCTAAAATTATTAACTTCCCTTGAAATAATCGTAATCACTTTAAGCTTTATGGGTTGCATATTTAAGATTGTATTAATCTTGTGGGATTAATTTTAATCTTGCATAATAATAAATTGTAAATACTTTTTTGAGCTGAAACCCTAATGGAATTTTAGAGGATTCATTTAAAGATTGTACAGTTGTAACCGTTCAAAGATAATTCTCAAATCATACAAATGCTTGTCAATCTTTTTGCTCTTAATGACTAAAGTCATATAATTGCACTTGACTATGTTGTAGTTTATTTAATATCCTTATCATAGCATGTTGGTACGTTGCAAAACCATTCTCAAGTACAACATGTATGAGTATATAGCCATAAATCCTAACAAGTGTGCAAGTAGTATACTTCTCATCTTCTAGTATCACTTTATCGTATTGTATCCTAATGATCTATTCATGAAAATAAAAATTGATCACAACAAAGTGATATCCATTGATAGTTCTACATTTTTCTAAAAATTTTATTTCTTTGGGAGGCTCTGTTATGATTTCTAAAGTTAAGGAAGACTTATATTTGACATTCTTTTCTTTACAAGCACCGCAATGGCTAACCAAGTTGGATATTTCTCTTCTCGAATAAAGTTGGTGCCTTTTAGTCTTTTTGCTTTTGCTATAACATTTTTTTTTACTAAGTGCATCTGTCTTGGAGAATTCCTTTCTAGAATTATGATTTGATCTCTTACAAATTTGTGTACTAAGAATTCTAGAGATAGTCTAATCATTTTTCATAGTTTCAAGCAAAGCATTCATTGAATTATGATATTAACTTGATTGTTTTTGTTGCATCATCAACATTTAATAACGAACTGATGCTTCACTTCTATCCAAAAGTTAATTTTTTCTAGCTCATCAAATGTAGATTTATTTTGTTCCTCCAAACAAGATGGTGCAGCTTCAATTGGAGATTTTTGGTGTTGTCTGACATTTCTGTGCAATTATAATTCAAATCATTGGTGAAAATTAGGAAAAATTTAGTAGCATCCATAGGCCCAACAATTATGAATCATACACCTTCTTCTTAATAAATTTATAATGATTGTTATTCCATAATTGCTCAATAGAATTCATTTTTTATCATAATTTTGGTTTAAAACCATGTTGATAGATCTTTTGAACATACATATAGCACGATTCAATTAGAGATTCCATTTACTCTTTAAATGTGTTTACCTCTTGTTCTCCATCTAGTCTAATGGTAGTGAAAGAATATCTATGATGGAACTCTGTTGGTTTCATACCATGGCCATGTACTTCCTTAACCCCAAACCTTCAAATTTACTCAGAAAATTGGGAATTAGGGACAAGATGATCTGCAAATAGTTGTACTTTGACTTGTCATTGTCTTCACCTTCTTATTCAAGAATATTTTGAATTGAAGCTTCTTTTATTTTTTTCATCGTTACTCTTTTCTCTTGTTTCTTTCTTCCAAGTTAGACTACAAGTCAATATTGATTACTAGAGTTTTTTTCCTTTCAATTATTAGATTTTCTCATCCTAGTCCTCATTCTAGACCTCAACCTCAACCTCAACCTTAGATTTCGTATGATCTCCACCTTCTCATTACATCGGAATGGTACAAGATTTCTGAGCTGCAATTGAATTTTTTTTACATCCTTTTGATATTTATATTATTTTCATTGGTTTCTTCAATATTTCCTATCTCATCTATGGAGAGGATTGTTGTTTTCTATTAATATAGTATGGTGAATCTTCATATCCAACATTATCAGTTGAGCATGATAGTAGATCTCTTTTTATACACTAATTTTATATTTTGCACCCAAGCAAAATACGTTGATGTAGTGACAAATAAACCATTTTTTGGTCACAAATATATGGTTGTCTTGGTAGAGTGTTGAAAGAAGTTTCATAATCTACGATGTAAATTTTACTACTATAGCCAGAATTGTTTACCTTTAGTAACAAATCTTAGGGCTCTTTCTTTTTTCCAAGGAAACCCCATAACAACAACTTGTTAGTGATCAACATATAGGCACCAATGCCAAATTATGCAAAAGTCCTCAGGTAATTTATGTTGGTGGAAGCACCGGGATCAATGAGTACCCTTGAGAGCTTGAACTGATTATCATTCACTGATTTGTGAAGAAGATAGTTGTGGTATGCTACTCTCGGCAACAAGTAGTAATTTCGACATTTATTTTAGTTGTTCTTTTAATGAACACACCTCATCGATGAAGTACTACGTAACACTACCAAAAATATCTCAAAATATTCGTAAGAATTTTACTAATGTCCATGATGATCATGCAATAATATTTATCATCTAACGATTCTATAGTTGAAAATCCTACGCCTCCTTTAGAGTTATTTGTTATTTTTTTAGTACCTTAAAGCTTTTCAAAAATATATTAGTCAAAGTATATGGTATCAAAACTCATTTTACTAACTTAAGAAAATTATTTGAGTAACAATCAAATAGTAAATCCAGTAATTTATCAAAATCTCTAACTTTAAGCTGTACATAAGTTCTAGAGCTTGAAGATGAAGATCCTTGATGGTATTTCTTGTCCATAGTCTTTGAAGATAGTGGAGTTGGAGCAATAGTTATGACAGACTAATTGAACTTTTTTATTTTGATGACTCATACTTGGCCATTTTTTCGTTACTATTCCTTCTCCATTATTATCTTTTTTCAGAGATATTTTACAGGGAACATATCATCCTAAAATATGTAAACCATCCTCCAAAATGGATTCTAAGTCAATGTATACAGGATGGATTCAATTTTTTATATTCCAATTTCTTCTGTAACTATTTATAGTCCCCTAACCTCAATGTGGTTTTTGGAAAGAGTAGGAATGTTTTATTTTTACTTGGGATTCATCTTCATCTTTTGATGATACTTCTTTTTTTTCACTTATCATTCTTTCTTTTCATTGGTGGCATTTCCTTATTAATTCTTAATTATTTGTTTTTCAACATTTTCTTTGATGAATTTTTTATTTTTGTTATTTTATATGTTCCTTATGTTTTTAGTTAGAGTATTATAGTAGAAAAACATAACAATTCTTTGGCACATAGTATGAAGTATCATGATAAAGTTCAAGCTCATCGATAGAGAATGGTTCTGCCATCATGATAATAGTTAATATATATGAGAAAATACTGGAGTACTAGTCTTTGTTCATGAATTCAATGTCTTCCAAAGCTTGCCTTTAGAGATGTCATTGATTGTATAATATGAAATTTTGCTTCAGTTTGAATGCCCCCATGTATGTGTAGGAGTGTTATTGAGTGTAGGGCTCTGTTACATTTCTTATTAAATCTACTTAGTACCATCTTCTCAAATGAAAAGTTATATACTTATATATCAAGGTGAGTGAGTATTCTATAATTCATTAAGTTGATCAATTTACCTTGATCAACAAGAACTCTAGATAACTGAAACTGTCTTACATTTACATTGATGCAAAGTGATTGATCACTATGAACAATACTTAGTAAGGGTTCACCATCAATGAAGATTGGTTTGAGAACCTCATTGAAGTGTTTTCTCCATCTAGAGTTCCTTACACCAATTTAGCCGTACAAATTTTGGGGTTTTAAAAAACTTTGATCAGTGATTCTCTTATCACTTTGGATAAGATGAAAAATTCATAAATACTGATTTTGACAAAATGAATTCGTTGATGGAACAACACATTATAATCAACATTTAGTAAAACCCTTAGAAGGATATTATGGGTAGGAACATCTAATGGAGTGACCTTAATTTGAATATGATTGTCGGCATATTTTTAGGTTATGTGTTTTATTTTGAAAAGGGAGTCGCCTACAGAAATTGTCGGCGAATTTTTTATATTTTAAATTTTATTTAAATATATAGTTTAAAAGATAACATTTGATTTTGAAAGTAATTTTAAGTTTAAAAGTTTTAAGATATGAAATCAAACCGATCTCACATCCCAGAATAGTTTATATAAACGAGCACCGCACCACAAACCGTGTATCTATCCCAAAGAATAGACACACTTGCTTGATGATGGGGCTCGATTAAATAAACTAGGAGATTTGTGACATCCGTTTGGTCCGCGAACCAATTTTATAAGCCGACAAGTTCCCTGCTTAATATAAATGAATTAAGCGGGGTTTATATTACCCAGGTTCTTAAAGTTCCCTATAAGGGCTAGCCACTATAGTTAATTACATCTTAAGTGACGGGAATCACCTAAGAAAACTCTCGATAATAATCGGTAGTTCTGCTCTCAAGAATTTCAAAGTTTAAGTCTTCGAGGGATTGAATTTTGGAATTTCGATAGGGAATGGATCAAATTTAGAACATTTTATTTTGGGAATTCAAAGGAAGAAAGGTAGGAGAAGCCGAGGATCCAAGAAGAATCTTGGCAACTTCCCAAACTATCCTATTGTTTGGCTCAGATTTAAGAAAATCCTAATATTATCTGATATTTCAATCTTGCCAATTTTAATTAGTTAGGACTTATATTTGTATGATAAAATCATACAAATAACCTGGAAGATGTGAGGGTTTATGTCGTATCGAATGACTACCTCGGAGTCCTAAGACCGGTTAGGGCTTAATTTACATGACATGATCATGCAAACGCCTAATGAAAAGTTGAGGATTTATGTTGCACTAGAGCGAACTACCTCGAAATCCTATGGCTTGGTTATTTAATTCTAAGAGAGTTTCTTTGAAGTAGATCCGAATTTTGCTGATGACGATGGCCATGCTGCCCACTGTGCTCCAAGCTCCTTGTTGTTGCAGAGGTTTAGTTTTAGAAATCATAAATCAGGAGATGAGAGAAGTGTTTTGGTTTAGAGAAAATCTTAAAATCCAGGTGTTTTTTAATATTTTAATTAAACAAATCTTAAAGTTGATTATAACAATACCGGTTAAGATCCCACGGTTCCATCCTTCCGGCATCGTTATTTTTATCGGATTCACTTAGTCCAGATGAATTTGCTAAACTCAACTGAATGAGTTCCACACTTTCATTTAGACCATGGGAAATCCGGTTAGCAACACGTAGGTTACATCATCCGAGGTATTCTCGATCATCCAACAAGACGTTTTAATTTAGTTGTAGTTGTAGTTTTGTTGTTTTGTTTGTGATTAAATTTTGAGTTGTTTTATATTTTGAAATGTTGTGGCGGTGAATTTTATCTTGTAATGACTTTTAATTTAGTTTTGGCTTCAGTTTTAGGGACTATCCTAAAGGTGTGGGTTTTCAAGCAACAGTTGTTTATCATGCAAGAAAAGTAAGTACGATGCGATTAAATAAATTACAATAAGATAAATTGCGATAAAATAAAAGCGTGCACGGAGGGTCTTCCCGTCATCCCAAGCTACACTTAAAACACAATTAGAATATTTAAGCATTTAAAGCAAGTTCCTAGGTAAAGCTAAGGGAAGGGTTATGGTTTTCTACTAAGTTCCTAATCCTATAGCTAGTCACCTCCTATGACGTCTAGGTTCTAGTATTTTGGGTTTGAGGACGATTTTCTTCATTATAGAACAATTAAGTTCAATTGTTCTTATAAATATCCTATCATATCGAGGAAGTGCTTAAGAAGAGTCTTAAACATCTTTTCAATATTTCTAGGATTATTTTAAGTCCAAGAGAATTTAATTATACAAATGAATTAATCGTCCAGGAGTTCAAGTTTGTTATCTTCGTTGAGTGAACTAGGACATTTGAATATCTTATGAATGAAGTAACACTTCACTTAATACTCCATTTAGGAGTTATGACAACAAGAGCTTTCGAGGGCAAATGGATGTTCAAATGATTTATGATTTAACTTAATTTCAATTAATGGGCTTAAGTTTGGAATAGTGTTCAAGTTGTTTTATTTTTGAATTTCTTTATGCCTTAGGTGATGTTATTTTTAATTCAATTTAACTTTAATTTATTTTAATTTGGTTTAGTTTTAATTTTAATTTAATTTGATTTGATTTTAATTTTAACTTGATTCTATTATTTAATTTAATTTAATTCAATTTAATTTGATATGATTTAATTTAATTTAATTTGATTTTAATTTAATTTGATTTAATTCAATTTAATTTAATTTAATTTAATTTAATTTAATTTAATTTAATTTGATTTGATTTAATTTAATATGTTTTAATTTAATTTAATTTAATTTAATTTAATTTAATTTAATTTAATTTAATTTGATTTAATTTAATATGTTTTAATTTAATTTAATTTAATTTAATTTAATTTAATTTAATTTAATTTGATTTAATTTAATATGTTTTAATTTAATTTAATTTAATTTAATTTAATTTAATTTAATTTAATTTAAATTTTAATTTAATTTTATTTTTAATTTTAATTTAATATTTTATTTTAAAAGGGTTTGATTTAAATAATTTAACTTTAATTCAAATTAATGATTAAGTCTTTTAGCATTTTAAATCTTAAATTAGAATTATCATTTTAATTAGGAATTAAATATTATTGAGACGATTAATTTAGGGATTCTTAAATTAAAGAACAAATCTCTTCCTAATAATATCCCTATTTTAATAATTCCAATTTTATTATTCTTCCAATATTAATCAATTATTTAATTAAAGTTCATTTCAATTATTTTTAAATTGTTTAATAGGTTTCTACCCTTTAATTATTTAAATTTCAATCATCCAAATCAGATTAGGATCAAATATTTTACTCTTTAATTTTATTAAGCCTAAAGTTTTAATTAAAGATTAAAATTTTAATTACCATTTCGCCTTTCAAGTTTAATGATTTCATAACTCACTAAATTGAGCTTAAATGAACTTGAAATTTTTATGTGACTTCACTCATATGTCAATAAAGACATGAGAGGAGAAAATGTGATTTTTCTGTATTTAATTTATTTATGTAATTATTTTTGGTGGAAAATAGGGATTTCCAAGGAAAATTTAATAATATGACCAAGGGAAAGTTTCTATCATTAAGAAAATTATGGAACATTCCTAATGACCAGATGACCACTTGGACCAATTTTGGTGATTTTTTGAATTATATTCTTTTTATTATATTTATTTTGAGTTTTAGAGTATTAATTAATTTAAAAATAAAATAAAGGTTAAAAAATGAATTTTATATTTTTCAAAAATCTCTCTGATATCAAGGAAATTAGAGAATCAATTTTTACAATTTTCTGATTTTTCTTTGATTTATTAGAATTATTTTAATGGGAATACTAGAAATATACATTTTTTAAAATTTTAAAATTACCTTAGGGCTTTAAAATTTAATATCTCATTATAGAGACTTAAGAAAAAATATGGGGTTTGTTCCTAAGTGATTAGAATTCAAAATGTGACATTTTAGTGAATTTTATTATTTTTGTGATTTTTATTATTTTTTTTTTATTTATTAAAATATTAAAATAATGCAAAAAATTAACTTTTTTAGAAAATTGAAATTTTAATTTTCATAAATTCCCCTAATATCAGAGAGGCTCCAAAACCAATTTGGTGAATTTTTTAAAAGCATTTTGAAAGTTATGAATTTTTAAAGTTTAAATTGGCTAAATGGCTTAATCAACCCATTTAGTAGGGCTAACCAAGCCCAATTGACTTCAAATTTTTATGGTGGGTTCCTCTGATCCTAAAGGTCAGTGGAGAATTGATTTCAAGTCAATTTGGTGTATGATTAGCTCTAATTAATTAAGGACCTATTTTGGGTGTTTAAGCCAATTAGGGTTATTCCAAGTGAATTAATTCAAAACCTATTTTTCCTAGGGTCCTCTGGTCATAAGAAACATCACCAAATTTTTCTAGAATATATTTCACAACATGCTAATTATTGGATTTAAAATATTCAAAACAGTAACATGAATTT
The DNA here is from genome assembly GCA_022702705.1 of Papilionanthe hookeriana x Papilionanthe teres. Taxonomy (NCBI): domain Eukaryota; kingdom Viridiplantae; phylum Streptophyta; class Magnoliopsida; order Asparagales; family Orchidaceae; genus Papilionanthe; species Papilionanthe hookeriana x Papilionanthe teres. The sequence goes on along the minus strand of CM040433.1, from coordinate 91,581,868 downwards.
GAAAAATCAATAACTTCTCATAGGGATGACATCTGACTTTGGAAAATTCAGGGAATGTTCCCAAATTCAGAGGCTTCAAAAGCCCTATGGTCTCATGCCATGGTGAATTTCCTATATGCATGGAGAATTAAAACAATGCAAAGGGTAAATAAATCATTAAAAATAAAATAGTTGATGAAATTAAATGATTTCTTTTCCACATTATTCTCCTCTCGTTCACCGAGCAAGAGGGTATTTTTATTTTATTTTTCCGATTTTTCTACACAAAGTTATGCATTTTTGAAGTTTAGGGAATTAAATAAATAAGAAAATCCCTATTTTTCTATTTATCCGAATCGGCGCCGCGTCAACCTTAGCATCTCCGAAGCGCCGCGTGGCGCTTTCTGATTCGACGCCGCCATCCGACTCAGCGCTCCAGGGCCCGCTGTATCGTTCCGTCTCCTCATCCGGCGCGATCCTGGCCATCCGTCCGCGCGTGTATGGAATGAACGGCATCCGTTCATCGTACCCAAACGTCCTCACCCGAGAGCCGTCCACACTAAAACCCTAAGAACTCACTCATTTCTCAATGGATTTCCGTGTTCTTATGCTCTATGGATTCGTCTTGAAGAGACGAATGCATCTATACGGTGATCATGCATTGAAATTAAGGCATTTGAAATGAAGAATCTCCATAAGCTCAGGATAAAGAGTTAGCTTATACCTTTGCTCAGAGAAGTGTGGCTTCAATCTGAGGGTTGTGTCACCTTCGATTGGATCCCAGCAAGCTCCAGATGAAGTCTCCTGGTCTGGTGAATTGCCTAGGTATGATTTCGACCAAGCTCGATCACAAAGCTTGGAGTACGGAACGGATGGGTGGCCCGGAGAGGGGCTTTTGCTGGTGGACTTCTTCCCTTGGTCCGGTGAAGGTGTAGGACCAATCAATTTGAGGATTGATCCACTTGTGGAGAAGTGTCCTGGTTTTGGGTGGAACTTTGGCTAAGAAATTGGGCTCTGTTGGTGGGGATTAGGGCAAATTGGCACTGGGGATCAACTGCTCTAAGTATGGAGAATGATCTGGAGCAATTTTGGCAGAGTTTCAGTAAGGTCTGGTTTTTGCACCCTTCATTGCCGAGAGAAGGTGAGGTTTAAATAGGATAGGGTGGAGGGCCTCCCAGGGGGAGTTAGGGCTTGGGATCAGCTGCTTAGGTCAAGGGAAGAACAGCCATGGTGGCCATTGGGCATGGGGCAACTCAGCAAGGTGGAATTCCAAAGTTTGGCTCCTCCCAAGGTCTCGGCCATGGTGTTTTCCGGCGACCCAGGCGGCTGGCCGACAGGCATGGGTCACCCTCAGGTCTAGGTGGGTCAAGGCTGCAGGTTTGTGCAGTCAATTGGCCATGAACATGTGTAAAGGGTTTGAATCAAAGTGGAATGGGAAAGGGCTAGTTTTGGGGTCTAAATGGGTCAACCCTTGGTTTTGGGTTAGGTTCACCCTCCGAGACCGATTTGGGCTGAAGGCAAAGTCACTTGGATCGGCTTGATTAGTGGGGTCAAGTCACGATCCAAGTACAATTAAGCTTAAGCAAGAGTTAGGGGAAACATGGGAGTGGTTAATCACTCTTAAGAGAATCATTAAAGGGTCCCCTCTTCTTGCCATTTTGGGTATGGTGAAGTGTCCAAGGCTTTCATGGCTCACACGTGGCTCATGCATGACTTCATGGCTCACCTTTGGCTTGGAAAAAGCTAAGTCAACTTTCATGAAAGTGGTTTTTAGGAATTTTGGTAATTTAGGAGTGATTTGATGGGATTTGGCACATGGCTTGATTTGGAACCATTTGATGATTGATTTGAACTTAGGGATGATTTTAATTAAGGGTATGATGAGAAGAATTTGTCATATGGGCTTTAACATGAAGTTTGGGCTTTTAGGAAGGTTTAAGAAAGTGGGCTTTTGGTTTGAAAATAAATTTATGGATGGGAATTTTGTGAAGGATTGGGCCAAACAAATGTTGGGTTCAGTTCATGGATGTGTCATGAGTGATTTGAAGCAAGTTGGGAGTGATTTGGGTTTGAATTGGGTTGAATTTGGGCTTCCTTGGTGAATGGGCCAATATAGGTCAAATTGGGCTAACTTGGGCCAATGTTGGGCTAGGGTTGAAATTTATGTAAAATAAATGTTGGGAAATGTTTATGGGAGTGTTTCAAAGAGGTTTTGGCTTTGGTTGGGTTTTGACTTTGGGGTTTGGGCTTATTTGGGTTAGGTTTGGGTTTAGGTCAAAATTGGGCCTTTTAGCTTTGGGTTGAATTTGAGTGGGGTTTGGGTCTAAATTTTTGGCAAATCATGTTAGTGTTTTGTTTGTGGGAATGTTAAGGAAGGTTTAGAAAAGATTTGGGGTTAATTGGAGTTGAATTGGGTTAGTTTGGGTTAGGTTTGGGTCATGGGTCCAAATTGGGCTTTAAGGCCAAAAGTGAAATTGGATCCAAATGTCAATCAAATTGGACTTGGATTTGGCCTAGATTGGTGTTGGGAATGTTGAATTGAAGTTTAGAACTGAATTGGACAAGAATTTGGGTCAATTGGGTAGGTTTGGTTTGACATTGGGTTCACTTAGGGTTAAAAATGGGTCAAATTGGGGATTTTGATAAAAGTGGGGTAAATTGACAAAATTGGCCCATGGTGTAGTTGAACAAAATGAAATTGGGAATATTTGGGATTTTTTGGAATTTTCTGGGAATTTTCTGAATTTTTGGGTTTTTGGGTCAAGAGGGGCATTTTGGGTATTTGGAGGGTATTGAGAGGTATTTTTGGAATTTTTGGTAGGAGGTATTTTTGGAATTTTTGGTATTTTTGGCTATGAATGATCAATTTGAGTAATGTGGGAATGTTTGGGATTGTTTTTGAGGAATTTTGGGTAATTTAGGTGATTTTGCAAATTTTGGGTGGTTTCAAGGGTTTTGGGTAGGCTAAGCGGGTGTAGGGTCCCGGGGGTCAAAAATTGAAAATTTGCAAAATTGAAGATTAGGTGAATGTAAGTGGAATGAAATCATTTTGGTTGAGCCATGAAGCCATATCAAGCCCACATGAGCCATGAAGGGACTCATTTGAGGCATCCACTATGTTGTTCCTAACCCTCTTAGCCAAGGGCTTAGGGGTTAAGGACCATCCATGTGAATCACCTTTATGAGTCAGGAGATCAAGTTGGGTATGGGCGTGGTTTTAGGAGGTGTGTGAAAGTGTAGTGTATAAATGTAGTGTATGTGTAAGTCAGCCCTCACTGGACCGGGCCACCCGAGGCGATCCTAAGGCCAAAGAGTCCTATAGGAACTCATCCTTTAAACTTCCACATTTGATTTCAACCCTCTAGGTGATTAGGGGTCTACGATCGAGTTTGTGGAGTTTGCGGGGAGTTAAGAAGTGGTTTGAAATTTCTAAAGGGTGGGTTCCACTTCTAGTCCTCTAAGATTAGTCAAAGGAAAATCCTAAGGCTAGATCCTAAGTACTAAAGAGAAGAAGAGGAGACCTCATCAAAAATGAGGTCAACAAATGGACCCCTAATAGGTGTGGTGAGCTGACGGAGCACACCACGCGTATTGGTGTTGACCGAAGCGATCAACGAAACCAACACAAAAGTCCAAGTGACAAACTTAGGACAGAGTAGGAGAGTTTCCGCTGGGGAGTGTCAAGTATCTCTCTGAGACTGGAGATTCCTGAATTCTCGCTGGGGAAAGAAAAAGGAGGTGAATCCCAAATCATATAACCTGGGAGAATTCCAATTTAGATTTCGTTTTGTTTTAGTTTAAGTTTTGATGTGTGAGCTCAGATTTTAGTTTGAGTTTCAATTTAAATTGAAGTTTTGTCAAAATTAATTTGAAGGGATTTGAACTTGAAATGAAAATTGGAATTTTGTGGTTTTAGATGTAACATCTTCAACCTCAAAAGAAAATTGAATTGATTAGATTTGAATCATTACAAAGAGGAGAGTTCTCAGAGCAATGCGGTATCGGATGTAAAATCCTTAACCTCAAGAGTTCGATTTTTGATGTATTTCATTGCGATAGGGAAAGAATCCTAAAGCAATGCAGTCTCGGATGTAAAATCCTCAACCCCAAAAGTTTGATTTTGATGTATTTCATTGCGATAGGGAAAGAATCCTAAGGCAATGCGGTCTCGGATGTAAAATCTTCAACCCCAAAAGTTTGAATTTGATGTATTTCATTGCAATAGAGAAAGAATCCTAAGGCAATGCGATCTCGGATGTAAAATCCTCAACCCCAAAAGTTTGAATTTGATGTATTTCATTGCGTTAGGGAAAGAATCCTAAGGCGATGCGGTCTCGGATGTAAAAGCCTCAACCCCAAAAGTTTGAATTTGATGTATTTCATTTCGTTAGGGAAAGAATCCTAAGACGATGCGAGTCTCGGATGTAAAATCCTCAACCCCAAAAGTTTGAATTTGATGTATTTCATTGCGTTAGGGAAAGAATCCTAAGGCAATGCAGTCTCGGATGTAAAATCCTCAACCCCAAAGGTTTGAATTTGATGTATTTCATTGCGTTAGGGAAAGAATCCTAAGGCAATGCAGTCTCGGATGTAAAATCCTCAACCCCAAAGGTTTGAAATTGATGTATTTAATTGCGTTAGGGAAAGAATCCTAAGGCAATGCAGTCTCGGATGTAAAATCCTCAACCCCAAAGGTTTGAATTTGATGTATTTCATTGTGTTAGGGAAAGTATCCTAAGGCAATGCAGTCTCGGATGTAAAATCCTCAACCCCAAAATTTTGAATTTGATGTATTTCATTGCGTTAGGGAAAGAATCCTAAGGCAATGCAGTCTCGGATGTAAAATCCTCAACCCCAAAAGTTTTAATTTGATGTATTTCATTGCGTTAGGGAAAGAATCTAAGAGCGATGCGAGTCTCGGATGTAAAATCCTCAACCCCAAAAGTTTGAATTTGATGTATTTCATTGCGTTAGGGAAAGAATCCTATGGCGATGCGGTCTCGGATGTAAAATCCTCAACCCAAAAGTTTGAATTTGATGTATTTCATTGCGTTAGGGAAAGAATCCTAAGGCGATACGGTCTCGAATGTAAAATCCTCAACCCCAAAAGTTTGAATTTGATGTATTTCATTGCGTTAGGGAAAGAATCCTAAGGCAAAGCAGTCTCGGATGTAAAATCCTCAACCCCAAAAGTTTGAATTTTGATTGAGGTTTAATTTGAAATTTGGAAAGATTGAATTTGAAATTTGATTGAGATTTGATTTGAGATCTGGAAGATCGAATTTGAAATTTGATTGAGGTTTGATTTGAAATTTGGAAAGATTGAATTTGAAATTTGATTGAGGTTTGATTTGAAATTTGGAAGATCGAATTTGAAATTTGATTGAGGTTTGATTTGAAATTTGGAAAGATTGAATTTGAATTTGACTTAAAATTTGTGCTCATTTTGTTTGTCCTTTAACGATTCAAATTTTATTTTATCGTGAATTTGGAGTTCATCATTTTTTTATTTAGATTTTTAAGGAAAGTTTTCTTTCATTCTTCTTTTTTTTTTTTATTTTCTGTTCTTTGTTCGAAGTTCATTTAACTTTAATGGCGTTTCTCGATCAACTTGCACAAAAGAGGTGAAGGCTAAAAATGTGACATGGTCACTTTCATTCCAATCATGTCGAAGATACATCATACAACGCGATCCGGAATACATCTCATACAATCCATGTAGACTCGAAACGGACTATGTATGATCTTTGTCGATCCATCCAAAAAGGTATCCGTCAAAAATCCATGTACGAATAGTGAGGTACATGGTCGATAACATCACCTTCCGAGCCATCCTTGGCAAGGATGCCGTATGGATGTACGTTGAAGGTGTGATACTTTCCATGTAACTCACAGCTCGTAAGGCCGGAGGCTTTCTAGCTCCGGATCTGGCTGGAAGTGATAAGGTGTCTTCCTGTCGTCCATCCTTCGAAAGTAAGCGAGATCCGCTTCACTGGTACTCATGGTATGCGGTGTTTAGCGACATCCGCTCCGTTGCCCTTCGGTATCATGACGGAACCTACCGGTAATGGTATCTTTACTGGCCCTCGGAACTCACACTGGGCCGGCTATCCGGAGGTCGGATCCGAACATGATATCACATTCGTTCGGAAAAGAAAGCGTGCGAGAAGGTCGGACAAAGTTGTGGTGATCTATGTGCGGGGGTATGCAGTCACCCTTCTTGTAAATGTTAATGATGCAACTATTGGGTATGCAATCTGCTGGCAGTACCCTCCATGTTATCATTCTTTTCACCATCCTTTTGATGACTAACGGCATTGGATCCACCTGGCCATGACGGAGTATTCCCGGTGGGTTTCCCTTCCTGTCTTCTGCGAAGTTGTAGCAGCATCCACACTCTGTATGGTAATTCTACCTTTCCACGGCATCCATCTCCGGGGTTACGAGTAAGTGTTTTCTCTTAGGCGGCCCGCTCGGCCCATTCTTTTCAAATCTCGGATGCGGTCCACGATTTGTTGTTGTTCGTGCTACGAGAACACGTACGTATGTAGCTCGAGGCCCTCTAGTATATTGATCCTCCTGCCTCTGATTCTCTCGAAGTATTCAAAAGTTTTCTTCTCGACATTCTGCATCCTTTCTAGCTCGTATTCTGGAATAATTTGCAAATGGCGAGGCCTGGTGACGTATTGTGGGATATATGGCTCAATCCCTTCACGTTCCCCTGCATACCTCGGCTCCTCGGGGATGGTGTCCGTCGGGACATCCTCCGGGGTTACTTCTGCAACAAGGTTATGCATTACCGGTGGCTTTGTCTGGTGGCGTTGTAGCCTTCTTTCTTCTGTTCTTCTTAAGATTTCCCTGGTCTCTTCTGTTATCCTCGGAGCTGGCCTCCTTTCTTCGAGTCCACAGTGAGCTGGTGTCCTTGAAGTGTATGTCACGGCGATAGCAACTGCCTCGTCGCGCTCGGTCCATTGCTAGTTTGGTTAACATCTTGCGGATACGACGATTTTTATTTCTTCGTTGAGTTGTCTGTGAGAGTAGCTCTTCGTACTTCCGAATCTCCGTGGGAGCGGCGCCGACAAGCTCGCCCTCTGGCGTAGCGACTACGGACTTGATTCTCTTGTCTTCTTCGGTGCTTGTTTTCCTTTTCTTGCTTCTTGGAGTGGTGGCTTGGGCCACCCACTTTCATTACTTGTCCGGCTGGGCGAGTTCCTCTCGGTCAGCGGGACCCGGTCACTTTCCTCGTATTGCGGGCCTGCTGGTGCGAAGTCCGAGTCGATCTCGATTATCGCTCCATCTTTCACCCTCTTTTCATCGAGTGCGAGGCTTACGCCATTTCTAAAGTTCAGGACCAACCGCCCGTTCGACATTTCCCTGCGAAAAGACAAGGAAAAGGATCACGGGTTGTACTAAGAACAAGAACATTAAGAAAATGTTTATTAAAGACATTTTTTTTTATTATTATTCCTTTTATATTTTTAAATTCAACAGGAATGAAGTGGGATAAAATTAGGAAAGAGATTTTGATTTGGAAAAGAAAACAAGGAAAACTTTATTATCATGATTTTATTTATTTTAGCACATTATTATTATTATTTTTGGGTTCGGACCCAGTCATAAGTAACTACTTCGCCCGTGCTTCTAGGGATGAAGAATTCATTCCTTCGAAACATCAGGTAGCGTAATACTTTTTCAAGTATCGTCCGTTGATCGGAAGCATATGTCGTTCCCCTTGGCAGTCCACTAGCTGGTAGGAGCCTCCTGAGTAGACTGCCTCAACCACAAACGGTCCTTCCCAAGTGGGTTCAAATTTTCCTCCTATCTTGCGGTGTGCAAGGATAGGTCTCTTGAGAACGAGAACTAAGTCACCAACTTTGAAGGTTCTTGGGCGGACCAGTCTGTCATGAGCTTGAACCATCTTAGCTTGGTATAATTCTAAATTCTGCTGCGCTGCAAGTCTTTTCCCTTCTAGGCTTTCTAATTCCTCTAGTCGTAATTTGGCATTCTCTTCTGTCGTGATTTTGTTTGCAACCGCAATTCTGAGTGAAGGAAGGTTGGACCTCTAAAGGTAACACTCGCCTCGGACCCATACACCGGAGCGTAAGGTGTAGCTTGAGTAGGAGTTCTGATGGTTGTCCGGTAGGCCCACAAGGCTTCTAACTTCTCGTGCCAATTTCTCTTATTATCATCCAAAGTTTTCCTTAAGATTTGAACGAGAGTTTTATTAAAAGCCTCAGCTAGGCTGTTTGCTCTTGGGTAGTAAATTGTTGAATACTGCCAGTCGATTCCGTGTCTCCTGACAAAATTGTTGATTTGCGTGCTTCTGAATGCTGACCCATTATACGAGATGATCTCGCGCGGCACTCCGAAATGATAGACAACTTGGTTCTTGAAAAGCGTAGCACGTGGTGTGCTTTCACTTCTCCGAGTGGAGCCGCTCTCGCCCACTTGGAAAAGTAATCTGTAGCCGCAAGAATGAAGCGATGTCCTTTTGAAGATGGTGGTTGTATTGGACCCACTATATCTGTGCCCCAACATTCAAATGGCCACGACGCAATTGTCGGATGTAGCACATTTGGAGGTTAGTGTAGAACCACTCCGTGCACTTGGCATTGGTCAGCTCTTGGCGATTTTCATTCAGTCGGTCATCATCGAGGGCCAGTAGTACCCTAGTCTTTTAATTTTCATTTTCATCTTCGGACCCGACTGGTGAGCGCCACGAGTCCCGAATGCACCTCTTTAACAATTTCACGGGCCTCGGACCCGCTTAGGCACCTTAGCCACATTTGATCGAAAGACCTTCCGTATAACGTGTTATTTACTAATGCGTAGGACGGAGTTCTTTTCTTGATCGATGGGCTAACGACCTATCGTCACGGTAGTTTTCCTGTTTGCGGGTAGTACTATTAATGGTCGTCGCCAATCTTCCGTGTTTTACGTCATCGCTGCTACTTGATTCTTCTTCTTTTCGATTTGTGTATTGTGTCCATGTCGAGCTGTGATAGGACCTGACGTCCGTGAACTGACACTTCCACTGATTCATCTTGCAAGCAAGCAAATTCTTTTGCGAGACGGGCTAACGCATCTGCTAAAGCATTTTATTTCCTGGGAATTTTGTAGATTGTCACATTTGGAATCTGTTCCAACAACTGTATGGCATACTGGAAGCATTGCTCGAGTCTTGGTTTTAAAATTCGTCATCGTCCGGCGATCCGTTGAATGATTAGCTGCGAATCCCCGTAGATGTTGATGTTTGTTATCCCCATTTGAATAGTTAATTCCGAGTCTGTTATGAGGGCTTCGTATTCGCTTCATTGTTTGTACACGGCTCCGTCAAGTGGTAGGAGTATCTCAACATCCCCCGCTCCGGTGTTATAAAGATTAATCCGATCCCCGCCTTACGGGCACTATCACTTGTGATTCTTCGTCTTTGTGTGCTTGAAGATGCTCCATCGAAAAATAATTCCCAACGTCGATCATCGGGGTCTTCTAAGCTCATTATTTGTTCGTCCGGCAAGTCGTCATTGAGAGGAGATTCCGCCGCAAAGGGTGTCTTTGCGAGGAAGTCTGCTAGGATTTGTCCCTTTACGGCACGAAGAGGCACGAAAGTTATATCGAATTGCAATAATATCATTGACCATCCGGCAAGTCTGCGGAAAGCGTTGGACGGGTCATCAAGTATTGCAATGGATTAAATTTTGAGATCAGGTTGACCTTATGAGAAAGCATGTAGTACCTGAGCTTTTGAGCGGCGAAGACCAGGGCCAAACAATGCTTTTCAATTGCGGGATACCTTATTTCCGTCGAAAGTCAACGACGGCTTAGGTAGTAAAGAGCATTTTCTTTGCCCTCATCATTGACCTGGGCTAACAGGGCTCCGAGAGAGTCGTCTAAAGCCGCGGTATAAAGTATCGGCGGTCTACTCGAGACCGGAGTTGCTAAGACAGGAGGTGTCATTAAATATTGCTTAATGTCCTCGAAGGCCTTCTGGCATTTTTCTTCCCAAATAAATTTGGCGTCCTTTTTAACTAATGCCGAGAAAGGCTAACACCTACCTGACAAGTTCGAGATAAAGCGTCGAAGATATGCCAACTTCCCTTGAAAAGATCGTAGTTGTTTTAAGGTTCTGGGAGGTGGCATTTCTAAGATAGCTTTAATCATTTCCTGATCGATTTCAATTCCACGATGTCGGACAACGAATCCTAAGAATTTCCCGGAGGTGACGCGGAAGGCGCATTTTAAGGGATTCATCTTAAGGTTAAATTGTCTTAATCGTTCGAAAACAATTCTCAAATCATATAGGTGGTTGTCCTTTACTTTGCTTTTGATGACCACATCGTCCACGTAGCATTCGACTTGATTGTGGATGAGATCATCAAAAAGTCTTGTCATTGCTCTACGGTATGTTGCTCCTGCGTTCTTCGATCCGAATGGCATCCTCTGTGTAGCAATATACCCCGATCGGCGTTACGAATGCTCGTAAGTTTTTCATCTTACGGAGCCATTTTTATCCGGTTGTATCCCGAAGATCCATCCATGAATGAGAATATTTCATGTGTTGAAGCAATGTCGATCATTAATTACGGGATCGGTAGAGGGAATTCATCTTTCGGACATGCCTTGTTTAAATCTCCGAAATCCACACAAATTACGATCCGACCATTCTTCTTCTCGATTGGTACCACATTGGCTAACCAAGTCGGGTATTGTTCTTCATGGACAAATTTAGCGTCCATTAGCTTTTTAACTTCGGCTATGACTTGCTTGTTCGATTTCTAGATGCATTCTTCCGGGACCTTGTCCGGCGGGACGAGCGGGATCCACTCCTAGCTTATGAACTGCGACCTCTGGGGCTAATCCTGGCATCTCATCGTAGCTCCAAGCAAAACAGTCTTTAAATTCCATTAATAACTTGATTATCTCTTCGGAGCCTTCTTTATTGAGTAAGGAGCTAACAAAGGTAGGTCTAGGTTCTTCGCTAGTACCTAAGTTAACTTCCGTTAACTCATCTATTGTAGATTTGATCTCTTCTTCGAACTCTGGTGGAGTGTCTCCAATTTGTAAATCTTCGAGTTCTTCTATAGTTTTCATGCAGTCTTCATTAGACTTGCAAGTGACAACCAAGCAAAATTCAGTAGCGTCAACTGATCCTACTGTGCCGAATCCGAGACCATGCCTTGAATTGGGTGGACGACCGGAGTTATTCCATAAATTTTCAAAATGTTGTGATTGACCTTTTGTCCATTGTCGAGGTAAGAAATCACGCTGAATTAAATTTTGAACACAGGGAGAGTACCACTCAAAAGGTAATTCCATTAATTCTGATGAAGTAGCATCTTCAAATTGTACATTGTTTTCAGTTTTGGAGGAAGGAGCACCACGGTAGAACTTGATGGGCTTTGTACTGCCGCTACGTACCTCTTTGACCACCATACCCTCGATCTTATTAGAATGGATCGGGGTCAGGGTCATAGTATGTACATAGTGGTTAATCTTCTCGTACATCGATTTATATTCCTCATTCTTTTCATCTTCGAGAGAGATCCTGAATTGTGGCTTCTTCCGACTTATTGTCGCTGCTTCTTGCTTGATTACTTTTTCTTCTTCAGAACTATCTTCCCATTCAACATTGATGGCTGGTTTCCTCTGTACAACTGTCCTAACGTCTCTGCCACGACCTCGTCCCCGGCCTTGACCTCGGATGCGAGTTGTGGAGAAACCTTCACCATCTCGCCGTAAGGGAGTGGTGAGTGACTGTTGGACTAGGACTTCAGGTTTTTCGTCGTCACAAATTTCCTTTGCTTCATTTGTTATGGTATCTCTGGAGAAGATTGTTTTCTTTGGGGGTGCGTAATAAGCCACATCTTCATGGATTCCAATTTCATGTACGGAGAATGGTTGTAAGACACCTTTGATGCACTGTTCCCCTCCATCGTAGTATTTGATGCACTGATGTAGAGATGATGGTACCATCCGGTTTTCATGTATCCATGGTCGGCCCGGTAGAGCGTTGAATGACGTTTTGAATCAATTATGTGAAATTTCGCGGTTGTCTTTGCCAAGTCACCGGTCTTCATTAGCAGTGTTATCGATCCGAGGGCTCTTTCTCCTTTCTGGTTGAATCCTCTTAATAACATTTTGTCTGCTTCGAGCTCACGAGCATCAATTTCCAAGTATGCTAGTGTTCGGAGATTCATTATATTGATTGATGCTCCTGGATCCACCAATACTCTGGAGAGTGTAAACTTCCCAATTGTAACTGAAATGTACAACGGTCGGTTGTGGTCTGCTGTCCCAAGTAAAAGATCATTGTCCGTGAAGGTGACACCTCGCTGTTCCTTTAACGAACAAACCTCATCTAAGGAATCTCCGGCCATTTGAGCTAAGCAAATTCTCGGATCAAGTAAGGCCTTGATCGAGTTTCTCTCATCTCCTTTGATAAAATGAGAGCGTCGTAGATGCTCGGTCCGGTCGGTAGTTTCCTAAGATGGGCTAGCACGTTGTAGTCCACTTTATTTCCATGTGTCTCGGTTTCTTCCCGAATGGGTATTTCTTCGCCGGGGTTGGTTCTTCCCGAACAACCACCGCTTTCCTTTGTCCTTTGGACCCATTCTCGGAGGTAGAACTCTTCCACTTCTTAAGTTGACTTCGTAATTTCTCCCGAATCTAGTATTGAGTTCGCTGATGCGTCCTTCGAATCGGAATGACGGGTTCTTCCGGATTAGCTTCGGAGTCCGAAGGCTCTAACTCTATTGTGATCGGAGCTCCTCGAAACTCGCAAATAGATTCGTTGCTTGTTGAACTCTCGTAGCCTCCTTGGTGGATGTCTTCTTTGTCATTGTGATCGTCGAGATTGTGTATGATTTGAGAATTTTCATTTGTATCGGAATCGACGTCCGGATTAGGTTGATTGTCGCTAGTTACGTAATCGTTAGAAACAGTCAAAACGTAGCCAACGCCATAACCCTCATCATTATAAGATCCCACTAGGGTGAGCAGATAATCATACAGAGTCAAAGGTTCGAGGGATTTCTCCCCGAATCGGAAACAACTATCCTAGGATAAGCGGCCCCTGAGTCTAGCCTTAAGAGCCTCGATCTTCTCTTCTTCGTCGATTTTCTTCTTTTCTTCAGTCGTCTCTTGTTGAGGTGGTTCCTCTATCGCAAGTGATAGTGTCGACTTGACAGGTTTCGAACTCTGAATTGAGGCTCGCACCGAAGCGGTTTGGATGTGATCCAAAATCTTCTTCGAAGACTTTGTCCAAGTGGTAGTCCATCCATCATCAATCGTATAGGGATCTATTGGAACAATGAGATCCGTCGAGATAACATTGACGGAACCTCCTTTTTGGGGTTCCTTCATGTACTCCTTCGGGATCGTTATATTCCCTTTCCGAAGATTGTCGTTGAGCCAACTCTTGAAGGTAACACAATCTTCTATCTCATGCCCAAGCATCCGGTGGTAAGGGCAAAAGTTGGGATCACCTTTCTTGTTGACTTCTTCTGGTCTCTTAGGTTCTGGTAGTTGGAAATCTGGAGTCTTCATCAAACTGCGGAACATTTTCGGCACTCGCCTCATTCTTGAACGGATACTCCCTGCTCGAAGCTCCCTTAACGTACGTTGCGGACGAGGCGGTTGTTCATACCTGTTGAGATGATCGATAGCTGGGTCGGGGTTGCTTGGTAATCTCGTTGAGGTTGCTGCGGCCGTTCTGACGATATTTGTATCGGTTGCTTGCCTTTATCGACTGCTGCAACAATCTCGGACTTCTTTTCAAAAGTTTTCACGGGCTTCTGTTTGTCTGTCTTGTCGGTGAAACTTAATTGCTTTGCCTCCTCTTGCAAGCTTCCGGCCTTGCTTAACAACTTCTCGAAATTCTTAATAGTAAATCCCTTGAGGAGAAGTGCTATCGGGCCATGAATTCTCTTAAGTAAAATGCCGATTGCGTCGTTGTTCTTGTAGGCGTGGCTCACACTTCATACTTAGGTTCCTCCATCGAAGTATGTAGTCCACCAAGGTTTCATTGGGTTTCGCTTTTCTACCACTAAATCACCTATAGTGATGTGGTCTCGAGCTCCGGCAAATCGCTTGATGATGAGGTTCTCTAGTTCTGAAAATGTCTTCACCGAACCGTTTGGTAATTCCGCATACCAATCAAAGGCGATCCCTGACAGGCTGCTGACAAATTGTCTGAAGAGTAATGCATCACTTCCGCCGGCGTTGCAACAACTGGCACGAAAATGTGCAACATGCTGCCGAGGGTTTCCGGTTCCATCAAAGGTCTTGAACAGAGGTGGTACAAAGCCTTTCGGATATTGGACAGCATCGAATTCTTCAGGGTAAGGTCTACCCGTCCGAATGGATGTCCCGCTCTTTGATTGTGCCAAGGCTTCTCGTACCTGCTGTTCCACCAAGCTCTTGATATCCTTTTCCGGAATCATGCTTTGTGTTGCATCCTTCTTTAATTGATCATCCCCGTTGACGGATGTAATCTCCTTTCCTCCGTCTACAATGTGAATGACTTCTGGGGGTGTTTCTCTTTGGGGTTGAACTTGACTCTGGAGAGTGGCTAGGGCTACAGCCGTTTCTTCCATCCTTTTTGCCATTTGAGCAATCGTATCATCTTTCTCTTGGTTGCCTCCTCATTACTTCGGTTCCTCTCTTTCTGCGGCTGCAGGGGCACCTTGTGAAGCTGACGAAGCTCGTGTTTCAACCATGTTAATTTCTGCATACACATCATCCATGAACTCTGACGAGTCAATCTCATCTCTGATTTTCTCTTCTCTCTCCCTTGCTAATCGTCGAATATCAGTCCTTAACTTTTCCATAGCATCTTCTAGTGGTCTTTTACGTACATCCTTGCGGTTGTCATGTGATAATTGTCGGGTTTCCTTCTCATGAGTCCCCTCTATCGCAGTAGCACTTTCTTCGGATTCAAGTCTCCCGACGAGACTTTCCTTCTCGAGCCGTTGTTTCAATCTTAATTGTCCAGGTAGTGGGATGCCATACCATCCTTCTAGTAGCGAAGGTTTAGGACCGGAGGGTCCGTCGACCAAATGCTTGGAAGGTGGTATCCTCCCTAATCCGTAGTCCCGAAACAATGACGGGTGGACTAGCTTTCATCCTTTTATTTGGCTTTTACGCAACGATAGCAGGTTCTACTCGCGGCCCAAGACGGGATTTGAGCGGCACCCGCCCTATCCTTCTTAAAATTTCTGATACAGAGCACCTTTCCTTCTTTGCTAACTTCTCTATCAAAGTTTGCAGTCGAGCAAATGACGTAGTTCTGGCCCTTTTCTTACGGCTATCGTTGTAATATACGTCCTGAGGCAATGTGGTAGCAATCTTGCGAACATTTTCCTCATCCTCTGCGGCGGAGAGGGGATGGAATCTAGTTCCTCCTAAAAGTGGTATGTATTCAGGCAGCGGTGTATACTCGGGTAGTTCTGGGATTTCTTCTAGGAAAGCAACTTCGGCGGCTACGGCTTCTCTAGCAATCCTTCTACTTACGTTCCTTCTCCGAGTCCGTGTCGGCGATGGAATTCTAGAGCCGGACCCGATTTCAAAACGAAGGTCTCACGGGAAGGTCCGTACCCTCCACGGTAACGGGTTCATCATAGTTCTGGATTTCCTTCCCCTTTAATTTGGCGAGGAGCCGGGGTAGGTGCAGAGACAACTAGACCAGGTGGGGGTAGCAACAATCGGTCCTTCGTGGACAGCGGTACTCCTACGAGTTTGAATTTTTTGCGAGAGGAGGGAATTCGTGAGTTGACTTGAGGTTAAACTCGATCAACGGTTTCTCGGTTCGATACTTTGCTTGTGAGTGAAAAGAGAGTGACGTCGGGGATTTTGATGTCGGTGTCCCCGAATCCTTGTCCGAATCGAATGATTCCATTATCGAGCGGTTCGTCCTTGAATACGGCCGAGTCGAGTCCGTTGACGAAGGAGAAGATCGGCTTTGGGGCTTCCATTTCGCGGGGCGATTCCAAGTGTTAGTTCCCGAATCGTGCTTCTTCTTGTCGTACAACTTATGATGAAAAGAAAGAGTCCGAACACATTTCTGTTTATCTTAGTGTATTTGTGGTATTAAAAGAAAATTATCTTTTTTAGAAAAGATTTGTTCGTTAGGAAGGAGAATTATTAAAAGAAGGAGAGTAGTAGGAAGGGTAAAAGGAATTGATTAGGAACTGGAAAAGGAAGAGGAAGTCTTGTAGGAACTTCTCGACCCGCAAGACTGCTCCTAAACTAATACCTATTGGGGGTCCACCCCACCTCAGAAATGAGATAAAAGGATCTCGGAACCTCTCTGTTTAGGGTGTCTAAACAGTGGCTCCAAAATCCGAGAGAATGTTGGCTATACTTGTTCAAGGTAGAAATGAACATAGTATTCCAACGGAAAGAAGGGTAGTTTGATCCACAAGGGACATGGATACACTACCGATTTTTGAAAGCAGAATCATCTGATTAAAATGGAGAGAGGAACTAGTCCCCAGCGGAGTCGCCAGAAATTGTCGGCATATTTTTAGGTTATGTGTTTTATTTTGAAAAGGGAGTCGCCTACAGAAATTGTCGGCGAATTTTTTATATTTTAAATTTTATTTAAATATATAGTTTAAAAGATAACATTTGATTTTGAAAGTAATTTTAAGTTTAAAAGTTTTAAGATATGAAATCAAACCGATCTCACATCCCAAATAGTTTATATAAACGAGCACCGCACCACAACCCGTGTATCTATCCCGAAGAATAGACACACTGCTTGATGATGGGGCTCGATTAAATAAACTAGGAGATTTGTGACATCTCTTAATATAAATGAATTAAGCAGGGTTTATATTACCTGGGTTCTTAAAGTTCCCTATAAGGGCAAGCCCCTATAGTTAATTACATCTTAAGTGACGGGAATCACCTAAGAAAACTCTCGATAATAATCAGTAGTTCTGCTCTCAAGAATTTCAAAGTTTAAGTCTTCAAGGGATTGAATTTTGGAATTTCAATAGGGAATGGATCAAATTTAGAACATTTTATTTTGGGAATTCAAAGGAAGAAAGGTAGGAGAAGCTGAGGATCCAAGAAGAATCTTGGCAACTTCCCAAACTATCCTATTGTTTGGCTCAGATTTAAGAAAATCCTAATATTATCTGATATTTCAATCTTGCCAATTTTAATTAGTTAGGACTTATATTTGTATGATAAAATCATACAAATAGCCTGGAAGATGTGAGGGTTTATGTCGTACCGAATGACTACCTCGGAGTCCTAAGACCGGTTAGGGCTTAATTTACATGACATGATCATGCAAATGCCTAATGAAAAGTTGAGGATTTATGTTGCACTAGGCAAACTACCTTGAAATCCTATGGCTTGGTTATTTAATTCTAAGAGAGTTTTGCTGAAGTAGATCCGAATTTTGCTGATGACGATGGCCATGCTGCCCACTGTGCTCCAAGCTCCTTGTTGTTGCAGAGGTTTAGTTTTAGAAATCATAAATCAGGAGATGAGAGAAGTGTTTTGGTTTAGAGAAAATCTTAAAATCCAGATGTTTTTTAATATTTTAATTAAACAAATCTTAAAGTTGATTATAACAACACCGGTTAAGATCCCACGGTTCCATCCTTCGGCATCGTTATTTTTATCGGATTCACTTAGTCCAGATGAATTTGCTAAACTCAACTGAATGAGTTCCACACTTTCATTTAGACCGTGGGAAATCCCGTTAGCAACACGTAGGTTACATCATCCGAGGTATTCCCGATCATCCAACAAGACGTTTTAATTTAGTTGTATTTGTAGTTTTGTTGTTTTGTTTGAGTTTAAATTTTGAGTTGTTTTATATTTTGAAATGTTGTGGCGGTGAATTTTATCTTGTAATGACTTTTAATTTAGTTTTGGTTTCAGTTTTAGGGACTATCCTAAAGGTGTGGGTTTTCATACAACAGTTGTTTATCATGCAAGAAAAGTAAGTACGATGCGATTAAATAAATTACAATAAGATAAATTGCAATAAAATAAAAGCGTACTGGAGGGTCTTCCCGTCATCCCAAGCCGCACTTAAAACACAATTAGAATATTTAAGCATTTAAAGCAAGTTCCTAGGTAAAGCTAAGGGAAGGGTTATGGTTTTCTAGCAAGTTCCTAATCCTATAGCTAGTCACCTCCTATGACGTCTAGGTTCTTGTATTTTGGGTTTGAGGACTGTCGGCATATTTTTAGGTTGTGTGATATTTTAAAAAGGGGTCGCCTAACAGAAGTTGTCGGCGAATTTTAAATTTAAATATAGATATAATTTAGAAAGTAATATTTGATTTTGAAAATAATTTTAAATTTGAAGATTTTAAGATATGAAATCAAACCGATCTCACATCCCAAATAGTTTATATAAACGAGTACCGCACCGCAAACCGTGTATCTATCTCTAAGGATAGACACACTGCTTGACGGTGGGGCTCGATTAAATAAACTAGAAGATTTGTGACATCCGTTTGGTACGCGAACCAATTTTATAAGCCGACAAATTCCCTGCTTAATATGAAAACATTAAACAGGGTTTATATTACACGGGTTCCTTAAAATTCCCTATAAGGGCAAGCCCCTATAGTTAATTACATCTTAAGTGACGGGAATCACCTAAGAAAACTCTCGATAATAATCAATAATTCTGCTCTCGAGAATTTCAAAGTTTAAGTTTTCGAGGGATTGAATTTTGGGTTTCGATAGGGAATGGATCAAGTTTGGAACATTTTGTTTTGGAAATTCGAAGGAAGAAAAGTAGGAGAAATTACGGATCCGAAGCGGACTTCGGTAATTTCCGACTATCCTATTGTTTGGCTTGGATTTAGGAAAGTCCTAATGTTTATTTAACGTTTTAATCTTGCCAATTTTAATTAATTTGGGCTTATATTTATATGATAGAATCATACAAATAGCCTGGAAGATATGAGGGTTTATGTCGTATCGGACGACTACCTCGGAATCCTAAGACCGGTTAGGGCTTAATTTGCAATGCAAATGCCTAACGAAGAGTTGAGGATTTATGTTGCACTAGGCAAACTACCTCGAAGTCCTATGGCTTTGTTATTTAATTCTAGGAAAGTTTTCTTGAAGTAGATTCGAAGTTTCGTTGACGACGATGGCCGTGTCTGCCCACCATGCTCCGAGCTCCTTGTTGTTGCGGAGGTTTAGTTTTAGAAATCATAAATCGGGGGATGAGAAAAGTGTTTTGGTTTAGAGAAGTCTTAATTTCCAAGTGTTTTTTGTGTTTTAATTAAGACAAATCTTAAAGTTGATTATAACGACACCGGTTAAGATCCCGCGGTTCCATCCTTCGGCATCATTATTTTTATCGGATTCACTTAGTCCAGATGAATTTGCTAAACTCAACTGAATGAGTTCCACACTTTCATTTAGACCGTGGGAAATCCCGTTAGCAACACGTAGGTTACATCATCCGAGGTATTCCAGATCATCCAACAAGACGTTTTAATTTAGTTGTAATTGTAGTTTTGTGTTATGTTTGTGATTAAATTTTGAGTTGTCTTATATTTTGAAATGTTGTGGAGGTGAATTTTATCTTGTAGTGTCTTTTAATTTAGTTATGGGTTTCGAGTTTTGGTTTATTAGTCCTAAAGGTGTAGGTTTTCATGCAACTTGTTGTTTATCATGCAAGAAAAATAAGTGCGATGCGATTAAATAAATTGCAATAAAATAAATTGCAATAAAATAAAAGCGTACCTGGAGGGTCTTCCCGTCATCCCAAGCTGCACTTAAAACACAATTTAGAGCATTTAAGCATTCATAGCAATTTCCTAGGAAAAGCTAAGGGAAAGGGTTATGGTTTTCTACCAAGTTCCTAATCCTATAGCTAGTCATTTCCTATGACGTCTAGGTTCTTTGTGTTTGAGGACGATTTTCTTCATCGAAGAATAACTAAGTTCAATTGTTCTTATAAATATCCTATCATATTGAGGAAGTGCTTAGGAAGGGTCCTAAACATCTTTTCAATATTTCTAGGATTGTTTTAAGTCCAAATGAATTTAGTTATATAAATGAATCGATCGTCCGAGGTTTTCAATTTTTGTTAACTTGCTCAGTGAACTAGGATATTTGAATGTCCTATAAGTGAAGTAACATTTCATTTTATATTCTGTTTAGGAGTTATGATAACTAAAGCTCCTAGGGCAAAATGATACTTAATGATTTGTGATGCAAATTTAAGTTCAAATTAATGATTTAAGTTTGGAATAGTGTTCAAGTTATCTTAGATTTATTTTTGAGTTCTTTATGTCTTAGGTGATGTTATTTAATTCGACTTAATTCAATTTAATTTTAGTTTAATTTAATTTAATTCAATTTAATTCAATTTAGTTTGATTTGGTTAAATTTTTAATTTAATTTAATTTAATTTAATTTAATTTAATTTAATTTAATTTAATTTAATTTAATTTATAATTTGATTTAATTTAATTTTAATTGAAATTTTTGAAAGAGTTTAATGATTTAATTTTAGTTTAATGATTAAGTCTTTTAATATTTTAAATTTGAGTTATCATTTTAATTAAGAGTTGAATATTAATGAGATGATTAAATTTAGGGATTTTTAAATTAAAGAATAAATCTCTTCCTAATAATATCCCTATTTTAATAATTCGATTTTATTATTCTTCCAAATTTAATCAATTATTTAATTAAAGTTTAATCATTTTAAATTGCTTAATGGGTTTCTACCCTTCAATTATTAAATCTCAATCATCCAAATCAGGTTAGGATCAAATATTTTACTTGTTAATTTTTTATTAAACCTATAGTTTTAATTAAGGGTTAAAATTTTAATTACCATTTTGCCCTTTAAGCCTAATAATTTCATAACTCACTAAATTGAACCCAAATGAACTTGAAATTTTTATGTGACTTCACTCATATGTCAATAAAGACATGAGAGGAGAAAATGTGATTTTTCTGTATTTAATTTATTTATATAATTATTTTTAGTAGAAAATAGAGATTTTCAAGGAAAATTTGATAACATGACCAAGGGAAAGTTTCTATCCTTAAGAAAATTAGGGGACATTCCTAATGACCAGAGGACCACTTGGACTAATTTTGGTGATTTTTTGAATTATATTATTTTTATTATAATTATTTTAAGTTCTGGAGTATTAATTAATTTAAAAATAAAATAAATGTTGAAAAATGAATTTCATGTTTTTTTAAAAATCTCTCTGATATCAAGGATTCCAGAGAACCAAATTTTACAATTTTCTGATTTTTCTTTGATTTATTATAATTATTTTGGTGAAAATGCTAGAAAATACATTTTTTTAATTTTAAAATTACCCTAGAGCTTTAAAATTTAATATCTCACTAAATAGACCTAGGAAAAATATGGGATTTGTTCCCAAGTGATTAAAATTCAAAATGTGACACTTTGGTGAATTTTATTATTTTTGTGATTTTTATTATTTTTTAATTATTTAAAAATATTAAAATAATATTAAAAATCAACTTTTTTAGAAAATTGAAATTTTAATTTTCTTAAACTCCCCTGATATCAGAGAGACTCCAAAACCAATTTGGTGAATTTTTGAAAGATATTTTGAAAGTTATGAATTTTTAAAGTTTAAAATGACTAAGTGGCTTAAGCGACCCGATTAGTGGGGCTAACCGAAGTCCAATTGACCTCAAATTTTTATGGTGGGTTCCTCTGATCCTAAAGGTCAGTGGAGAATTGATTTCAAGTCAATTTGATGTATGGTTAGCTCTAATTAATTAGAGACCTATTTTGGGTGTTTAAGCCAGATTAGGGTTATTTTAAGTGAATTAACTCAAGTCCTATTTTTCCTAGGGTTCTCTGGTCATAAGGAACATCACCAAATTTTCCTAGGATTTATTACACAACATGCTATTTATTGGAATTAAAATACTCTAACCAGTGACATGAATTTGAAAAATCAATAACTCTTCATAGGGATGGCCTCTGACTTTGGAAAATTCGGGGAATGTTCCCAAATTCGGAGGCTTCAAAAGCCCTATGGTCTCATGCTATGGTGAATTGTATGAATGCATGGAGAATTAAAACAATGCGGGGAGTAAATAATTAATTAAAAATAAAATACTTGGACAAAATTAATTAATTTCTTTTCCACATTATTCTCCTATGTTCAGCGAGCAAGAGGGTATTTTTATTTTATTTTTATGATTTTCCTACACAAAGTTATGAATTTTTGAAGTTTAGGGAATTAAATAAATAGAAAATACCCCTAATTTTCTACTTATCCACGCGGCGCCGGCGAAACATCGGCGGCTCCGAAGGGGTACGTGTCGCGCTGTGATTGGGCGCCGCCATCCGAGTCGGCCGTCCGGGGCCCGCTGTATCGTTCCGTCTCCTCGTCCGGCGCGATCCGGCCGTCCGTGCGCGCGTGTATTAAATGGACGGCATCCGTTCATCGTCCCCAGTGTCCTCGCCGAGAGCCGTCCACACTAAATCCTTAATATCTCACTCGATACTCGATGGATTTTCATGTTCTTATGCTCTATGGATTCGTCTTGAAGAGACGAACACATCTATACGGTTATCATGCATTGAAATTAAGGCATTTGAAATGGAGAATCTCCGGAAGCTCGGGATGAAGAATTAGTTCATACCTTTGCTCGGAGAAGTGTGGCTTCGATGCGAGAGTTGTTGCACCTTCGATTGGATCCCAGCGAGCTCCGGATGAAGTCTCTGAGTGCAGTGAATTGTACTAGATGTGATTTCGACCAAGCCCGATCACAAAGCTTGGAGAGCTGGAGCAAGCCGGGTGGCTCTGGAGATGGGGCTTTTGTTCGGTGGACACCTTCCCTTGGTGCGGTGAAGGTGTAGATCCAATCGATTTGGGGATTGGCTCACTTGTGGAGAAGTGTCCTAGTTTTGGGTGGAATTTCGACTGCGAAATTGAGCTCGCGAGAGAAGAAATGGCGGGGGATCTCCTTGGGGATCAAGTGCTCTAAGTATGGAGAATGATGCGGAGCAATTTTGGCGAGTTTCGGTAAGGTACGGTTCGGCACCTCTTCATGGCCGTGAGGGTGAGGGGTTTAAATAGGAGAGGCTGGAGGGCCTCCCGGGGGAGTTGAGGGCGGGATCGAGCTGCTCTTGGCATGTGAAGAACGGCCATGGTGGCCATTGGGCATGGGGCGGCTCGGCGGGGAGAATTCCAAAGTTTGGCTCCTCCCGAGGTCTCGGCCATGGTGTTTTCCGGCGACCCGGGCGGGTGGCCGGCGAGGCATGGGTCACTCTCGGGTCCGGGTGGGTCGGGGCTGGAGGCTTGTGCGATCGATTGGGCCTTGCCATGTGTAAAGGGTTTGAATCGAAGTGGAATGGGAAAAGGACTAGTTTTGGGTCTAAATGGGTCAACTCTTGGTTTTGGGTTAGGTTCACCCTCCAAGGCCAATTTGGGCTGAAGGGAAAGTCACTTGGATCGGCTTGATTAGTGGGGTCGAGTCGCGATCCAAGTACAATTAAGCTTAAGCGAGAGTTAGGGGAGACATGGGAGTGGTTAATCACTCTTAAGAGAATCATTAAAGGGTCCCCTCTTCTTGCCATTTTGGGCATGGTGACAAGTCAAACCCCCCATGGCTTCATGTGGCTTGTCTATGGCTTGCATGGCTTGCATTTGGCTTGAAAAAAAGTTGACTTGTTTCATGAAAAAGGGTTTTAGAAATATTTGTCATTTAGGGGGTAATTTGGCATGAGGCTTAATTTGGAATTATTTGATGATGTGATTAGAACTTAGGGAATGGCTTTGATCAAATGGATGGCAAATGGAAATGTCATGTGGGCTTTAGGGCCAATTTTGGGCTTTTGTATTTGGTGGAAATGGGCTTTTAGGAAGGTTTAGGGAAGTGGGCTTTTAGGTTTGAAAATGAATTTATGGATAGAAATTTTGTAAAGAGGTTGGGCCAAATAATTGTTGAGTTTGGTTTAGGGATGTGTCATGAGTGGTTTGGGGTCAATTTGGTGTGATTTGGACTTGAATTGGTTTGAATTTGGGTTTAATTGGTAAGTGGGCCTATGTAGGTCAAATTGGGCTAACTTGGGCCAATGTTGGGCTAGAGTTGAAATTGATGTAAAATTAATGTTGGGAAATGTTTATGGGAGTGTTTCAAAGAGGTTTTGGCTTTGATGGGTTTTGATTTTGGGATTTGGGCTCATTTGGGCTAGGTTTGGGTTTAGGTCGAAAATGGGCCTTTTAATTTTGGGTTGAATTTGAGTGGGGTTTGGGTCTAAATTTTGGGCAAATCATGTTAGTGTTTTGTTTATGGGGATGTCAAGGAAGGTTTAGAAAAGATTTGGGGTTAATTGGAGTTGAATTGGGTGAGTTTGGGCTAAGTTTGGGTCATGGGTCCAAATTGGGCTTTAAGGCCAAAAGTGAAATTGGATCCAAATGTCAATTAAATTAAGCTTGGATTTGGTCTAGATTGGTGTTGGGGATGTTGAATTGAAGTTTAGAATTGAATTGGACTAGAATTTAGGTCAAATGGGTAGGTTAGGTTTGACATTGGGTTTACTTTAGGTTAAAATGGGTCAAATTGGGGGTTTTGATAAAAGTGGGGTAAATTGACAAAATTGGCCCATGGTGTAGTTGAACAAAATGAAATTAGGAATATTTGGGATCTTCTGGAATTTTCTAGGAATTTTCTGAATTTTTGGATTTTTTGGCTAAGAGGGGTATTTTGGGTATTTGGAGGGTATTGGGAGGTATTTTTGGAATTTTTGGTATTTTTGGATATGGATGATCAGTTTGAGTGATGTGGAAATGTTTGGGAATGATTTTGGATAATTTCGGGTGATTTGGAAATTTTTGAGAGATTTGAGGTTATTCGGGGCTTTGGGTAGGTTAGCGGGTGTTGGGTCCGGGGGTCGAAAATTGAAAATTTGGAAAATTGAAGATTGGGTGGATGTAAGTGGAATAAAACCATTTTGGTTGAGCCATGAAGCCATATCAAGCCCACATGAGCCATGAAGGGACTCATTTGAGGCATTCATCATGTTGTTCACAACCCTGCTTGCGAGGGCTTAGGGGTTAAGGACCATCCATGTGAATCACCTACATGAGTCAGGAGGTCAAGTCGGGTATGGGTGTGTTTTTAGGAGGTGTATGGAAGTTTAGTGTATGAGTGTAGTGTGTGTGTGAGTCAACCCTTCACCAGACCAGGCCACCCAGGGTAGTCCTAAGGCCAAAGAGTCCTATAGGGAACTCATCCTTTAAACTTCCACATTTGATTTCAACCCTCCAGGTGATTAGGGGTCTACGATCGAGTTTGTGGAGTTTGCGAGGAGTTTAGAAGTGGTTTGAATTTCTAAAAGGTGGGTCCCGATTCTAATCCTCTAAGATAGTCGAAGGAAAAGCTGAAGGCTAGATCTAAATCTTAAGAGAAGAAGAAGACCTCATCGAAAATGAGGTCAACAAATGGACCTGATAGGTGTGGTGAGTGACGGAGCACACCACGCGTATTGGTGTTGACGAAGCGATCAACAAAACCAACACGGATGTCCAAGTAACAAACTTAGGACAAAGTAGAAGAGCTTCGGTGGGAGTGTCCAGTATATCTGCGGACTGGAGATTCTTGAACTCTCGCTGGGAAAGGAAAAGGAGGTGAATCCCGAATCACATGATTTGGGAGAATTTCGATTTAGACTTTATTTTGTTTCATGTTTAAGTCATGATGTGTGAGTTTAGATTTCGATTTGGAGTTTCGATTTAGATTGAAATTTGTCGAGATTAATTTGAAGGGATTTGATTTGAAATGAAAATTGGAATTTTGAAGTTTTAGATGTAACATCTTCGACCCCGAAAAGAAGATCGAATCGATTGGATTGGATCATTACAATGAGGAAAGATCTCGGAGTAATGCGGTATCGGATGTAAAATCCTTAACCTCGAGAGTTTGATTTTGATGTATTTCATTGCGATAGGGAAATGATCCTAAAGCGATGCGGTCTTGGATGTAAAATCCTCGACCCAAGAGTTTGAATTTGATGTATTTCGGTGCTGATAGGAAGAGAATCCTAAAGCGGTGCGGTCTTGGATGTAAAATCCTCGACCCAAGAGTTTGAATTTGATGTATTTCGGTGCGATAGGAAGAGAATCCTAAAGCGGTGCGGTCTTGGATGTAAAATCCTCGACCCAAGAGTTTGAATTTGATGTATTTCGGTGCGATAGGAAGAGAATCCTAAAGCGATGCAGTCTTGGATGTAAAATCCTCGACCAAAAAGTTTGAATTTGATGTATTTCGGTGCAATAGGAAGAGAATCCTAAAGCAGTGCAGTCTTGGATGTAAAATCCTCGACCAAAAAGTTTGAATTTGATGTATTTCAGTGCAATAGGAAGAGAATCCTAAAGCGGTGCGGTCTTGGATGTAAAATCCTCGACCCGAGAGTTTGAATTTGATGTATTTCGGTGCGATAGGAAGAGAATCCTAAAGCGAGTGCGGTCTTGGATGTAAAATCCTCGACCAAAAAGTTTGAATTTGATGTATTTCGGTGCGATAGGAAGAGAATCCTAAAGCGGTGCGAGTCTTGGATGTAAAATCCTCGACCCGAGAGTTTGAATTTGATGTATTTCGGTGCGATAGGAAGAGAATCCTAAAGCGAGTGCGGTCTTGGATGTAAAATCCTCGACCAAAAAGTTTGAATTTGATGTATTTCGGTGCGATAGGAAGAGAATCCTAAAGCGGTGCGGTCTTGGATGTAAAATCCTCGACCCAAAAGTTTGAATTTGATGTATTTCGGTGCAATAGGGAAAGAATCCTAAAGCGGTGCGGTCTTGGATGTAAAATCCTCGACCCAAAAGTTTGAATTTGATGTATTTCGGTGCAATAGGGAAAGAATCCTAAAGCAGTGCAGTCTTGGATGTAAAATCCTCGACCCAAAAGTTTGAATTTGATGTATTTCAGTGCAATAGGGAAAGAATCCTAAAGCAGTGCCGTCTTGGATGTAAAATCCTCGACCCAAAAGTTTGAACTTGATGTATGTTTGATGTGAGATCTGGAAAGATCGCATTTGAGATTTGAAATTTGACTGAGATTTGATTTAAGATCCGGAAGATCGAATTTGAGATTTGATAGAGATTTGGAATCTGGAAAGATTGAATTTGAAATTTGGAAGGATGAGTTTGAACTCGGTTGAAATTTGATTTAAGATTTGATTTGAAATTTGGAAGATCACATTTGAAATTTAATTGAGAATTTGATTTAACATTTATGTTGATTTTGTTTATCTTTTAATGATTCAAATTTTATTTTATCGTGAATTTGGAGTTTATCATTTTTTTTAAATTTTAAGGAAAGTTTTCTTTTATTCTTTTTGTTTCTTTTCTGTTCTTTGTTCGAAGTTCATTTAACTTTTAATGGCGTTTCCCAGTCAATTTGCACAAAAGAGGTGAAGGCCAAAATTGTGACATGGTCACTTTCATTCCAATCATGTTGAAGATACATCGTACAACTTGATCAGGAATACATCTCATACAATCCATATAGACTCAAACGAATTTGTGTATGATCTTTGTCGATCCATCTAAAGAAGCATCGTCAAAAAATCCATGTACGAATAGTGGGGTACATGGTCGATAACATCACCTTCCGAAGCCATCCTTAGCGAGGATGCCGTATGGATGTACATTGGAGGTGTGATATTTTCCATGTAACTCACGGCTCGTAAGGTCGGAGGCTCTCTAGCTTCGGGTCACGGCTGGAAATGGTAAGGTGTCTTTACGTCGTCCATCCTTCGAAAGTAAGCGATATCCGCTTCACTGGTACTCTGGTATGCGATGCTTAGCGATATCCGCTCCGTTGCCCTTCGGTATCATGACGGAACCTACCGGTAAAGGTATCTTCAGCGGCCCTCGGAACTCACTCGGACTCGCTATCCGGAGGTCGGATCCGAACATGATATTACACTCGTTCGAGAAAAGAAGCTGTGCGAAAGGTCGACAAAGTCATGGTGATCTATGTGCGGGGGTATACGAGTCCCCACGCTTGTAGATGTTGATAATGCGATTATTGGGTATGCGATCTGCTGCGGTACCCTCCATGTTATCAATCTCTTTACCATTCTCTTGATGGCTGATGGCATCGGATCCACTTGCCCATGACGGAGTATTCCGGTGGGTTTCCCTTCCTATCCTCCGCAAAGTTGTAACGACATCCACATTGTATTGTGATTCTTGCTTTCCACGGCATCCATCTCCGGGGTTACGAGTATGTGTTTTCCCTTAGGCGGCCTGCTCGGCCCATTCTTTTCAAATCCCGGATGCAATCCACGATTTCTTCTTGTTCATACTACGAGAATACGTACGTATGTAGCTCGAGGCCCTCCGAGTATATTGATTCTTCTACCTTTAATTCTCTCGAAGTATTCGAAGGTTTTCTTTTCGACATTCGCATTCTCTCCGGCTCGTATTCCGGAATGATGCGGATGGCGAGGCACTGGTGACGTCTTGTGGAATATACGGTTCAATCCCTTCACGTTCTCCTGCATACCTAGGCTCCTCGGGGATGATGCACGTCGGGACATCCCCGGGGTTGCTTCGCAACAAGGTCATGCATCATTGGTGGTTCTATCCGGTGGCGTGGTAGCCTTCTTTCTTCGATTTTACGAAGATTTCCACAGTTCTTTCTGTCATCCTAGGAGGTGGCCTCCTTTCTTGAGTTCTCGGTGAACCGGTGTCCTTGAAGTGTATGCAGCGACATTAGCAAGCTGTCTCGTCGCGCTGGTCCGCGGCTAGTTTTGTTAACATCTTACGGATACGGCGATTCTTATTTCTTCGTTGCGTTGCTTGTGAGAGTAGCTCTTCGAACTTCTTGAATCTCTGTGGGCGCGGCGCGGCAAGCTCGCCTTGCTATTGTAGCGACTACGGACTTCATTTTCTTATCTTCTTCGATGTTTGTCTTTCTTTTCTTGTTCTTTGGATTGGTGGCTTGGGCCACCCACTTTCATCCTTGTATGTCAGGGCGGTTCTTCTCGGTCAGCCGGGACCCGGTCACTTTCCTCGTCTTGTGAGGCTGTCGGTGCGAAATGCGAGTCAATCTCGATTATCGCTCCATCTTTCACCCTCTTTTCATCTAGTGCGAGGCTTACGCCATTCTTAAAGTTCGGGACCAACCGCCGGTTCGACATTTCCCTGCGAAAAGACGAGGGAAAGGATCGAGGGGCATGTCTAAGAACAAGAACATTAAGAAAATGTTTATTAAAGACATTTTTTTTTTATTATATTTTTAAACTTAGCAGGAATGAAGTGGGATAAGATCAGGTAAGAGATTTTGACTTGGAAGAGAAAACAAGGAAAATTTTATTATCAGGATTTTATTTATTTTAGCACATTTTATTATTTTTTTGGGTTCGGACCCAGTCATAAGTAATCACTTCACCCGTGCTTCTAGGGATGGAAAGTTCATTCCTTCGAAACATCAGAGTAGCGTAATACTTTTCAAGTATCGTCCGTTGATCGGAAGCATATGTCGTTCTCCCGGCGATTCACTAGGCTGGTAGGAACCTCACGAGTATCTTGCTTGACCACAAACGGTCCTTCCCGAGTGGGTTCAAATTTTCCCCTCATCTTGCGGTGTGCGAGAATAGGTCTTTTGAGAACGAGAACTAAATCACCAATTTTGAAGGTTCTTGGACGGACCGGTTTGTCATGGGCTTGAACCATCTTAGCTTGGTATAGTTCTAAGTTCGTTGCTGCTGCAATTCTTTTCCCTTCCGGGCTCTCTAATTCTTCGAGTCGTAATTTGGCGTTTTCTTACGTTGTGATTTTATTTGCAGCTGCAATTCGAGTGAAGGAAGGCTGAACCTCTAAAGGTAACACTTGCCTCGGACCCATACACCGGAGCGTAAGGTGTAGCTTGCGTAGGGGTTCGAAGGTTGTCCGGTAGGCCGCATAAGGCTTCTAACAACTTCTCGTGCCAATTTCTCTTATTGTCGTCTAAAGTCTTCTTTAAAATTTGAACGAGAGTTTTATTAAAAGCCTCGGCTGAGGCCGTTTGCTCTTGGGTAGTAAATTGTTGAATATCGCCGGTCGATTCCGTGTCTCACGACAAAATTGTTGATTTGTGTGCTTCGAATGCTGACCCATTATACGAGATGATCTGCGCGGCACTCCGAAACGGTAAACAACTTGGTTCTTGAAAAATTGTAGTACGTGATGTGCTTTCACTTCTACTGAGTGGAGCGCCTCTGCCCACTTGGAAAAGTAATGCGTAGGCTGCAAGAATGAAGCGATGTCCTTTTGACGACGATGGTTCTATTGGACCCACGATATCAGTGCCCCAACAATCAAATAGTCATGATGCGATAGTCGAATGTAGCACATTTGGAGGTTGGTGTAGTACCACTCCCTGCACTTGGCATCGATGACGGCTCTTGGCGATTTTCATGCGATCGGTCATCATCGAGGGCCGGTAGTACACTAGTCTTTTAATTTTCATTTTCATCTTTGGACTCGGTGGTGAGCGCCACGAGTCCTGAATATACCTCTTTAACAATTTCACGGGCCTCGGACCCGCTTAGGCATCTTAGCCACATTTGATCAAAAGACCCTACGTATAACGTGTTGTTTATTAATGCGTAGGACGAGTTCTTTTCTTGATCCGATGGGCTAACGACCTATCATCCGGTAGCTTTCTGTTTGCGGGTAATCTATCAATGGTCGTCGCCTGATCTTCAGTGTTTTACATCCTTCTTTGCAATTGATTCTTTTCCTTTTCGATTTGTGTATCGTGTCTATGTCAAGTTGTGATAGGACACGGCGTCACGTGAGTCGACACTTCCACGATTCATCTTGCAAACAGGCAAATTCTTTTGCGAGATGAGCTAGCGCATCTGTTAAAGCGTTTTCTTTTACGGGAATTTTGTAGATTGTCACATTTGGAATTCGTTCCAACAATTTGTATGGCATCTTGGAAGTATTGTTCGAGTCTTGGCTTTAAAATTACTATCTTGTCCGCGATCTGTTGAATGATTAACTGTGAATCCCGTAGATGTTGATGTCTGTTATCCCCATTTGAATGGTTAATTCCGGTCCCGTTATGAGAGCTTCGTATTCCAGCTTCGTTGTTTGTACACGGCTCGTCGAGTGGTAGGAGTATCTTAACATCCCCGCTCCGGTGTTATAAAGATTAGCCCGATTCCTGCCTTACCGGGCACTTATCACTTGCGATTCTTCGTCTTTGTGCGGCGAAGATGCTCCGTCGAAATATAATTCCCAACGTCGATCATCAAGGTCTTCTAGGTTCATTATTTGTTCATACGGCAAGTCGTCATTGAGAGGCGATTCGCCGGCAAAGGGTGCTGTTGCGAGAATCTGCTAAGATTTGTCCCTTTACGGCACGGAGAGGCACGAAAGTTATATCGAATTGCAATAATATCATTGACCATCCGGCAAGTCTGCGGAAAGCGTTGGACGAGTCATCGAAGTATTGCGATGGATTAAACTTCGAGATTAGGTTGACCTTATGAGAAAGCATGTAATGCACGAGCTTTTGAGCGGCGAAGATCGGGGCCAAACAATGCTTTTCAATTGCGGGATACCTTATTTCCGTCGGCGATAGACGACGGCTTAAGTAGTAAAGAGCATTTTCTTTACCCTCATCATTGACACAGGCTAACGAGGCTCCGAGAGAGTCGTCTAAAGCCGCGGTA
The DNA here is from genome assembly GCA_022702705.1 of Papilionanthe hookeriana x Papilionanthe teres. Taxonomy (NCBI): domain Eukaryota; kingdom Viridiplantae; phylum Streptophyta; class Magnoliopsida; order Asparagales; family Orchidaceae; genus Papilionanthe; species Papilionanthe hookeriana x Papilionanthe teres. The sequence continues at coordinate 91,550,214 of CM040433.1, read as the reverse complement.
TAAAGTATTAGCGGTCTACACGAGGCCGGGGCTGCTAAGACGGGAGGTGTCATTAAGTATTGTTTAATGTCCTCGAAGGCCCTCCGGCATTTCTCTTCCCGAATAAATTTGGCGTCCTTTTTAACTAGTGCGAGAAAGGTCGACACCTACTGACGGGTTTGAGATAAAGCGTCGAAGATATGCCGGCTTCCCTTGAAAAGATCGTAGTTGTTTTAAGGTTTTGGGAGGCGGCATTTCTAAGATAGCTTTAATCTTTTCCGGGTCGATTTCAATTCCACGATGTCGGACAACGAATCCTAAGAATTTCCCGGAGGTGACGCCGAAGGCGCATTTTAAGGGATTCATCTTAAGGTTAAATTGTCTTAATCGTTCGGAAACAATTCTCAAATCATACAAGTGGTTGTCCTTTACTTTGCTTTTGATGACCACATCGTCCACGTAGCATTCGACTTGATTATGGATGAGATCATCAAAAATTCTTGTCATTGCTCTACGGTAGGTTGCTCCTGCGTTCTTCGATCCGAATGGCATCACTTTGTGTAGCAAAATACTCCGATCGGCGTTACGAATGCGTAAGCTTTTCATCTTACGGAGCCATTTTTATCTGGTTGTATCATGAAGATCCATCCATGAATGAGAATATTTCATGTGTCGAAGCGATGTCGATCATTAATTACGGGATCGGTAGCGGGAATTCATCTTTCGGGCATGCCTTGTTTAAATCTACGAAATCCACACAAATTCGATCGACCATTCTTCTTCTACGTCGGTACCACGTTGGCTAGCCAAGTCGGGTATTGTTCTTCACGGACAAATTTAGCGTCTATTAGCTTTTTAACTTCGGCTATGACTTGTTGTTCGATTTCTAGACGCATTCTTACGGGACCTTGTACGGCCGGGACGGAAGTAGGATTCACTCCTAGCTTATGGATCGCGACCTACGGAGCTAATCACGGCATTTCATCGTAGCTCCAAGCAAAACGGTCTTTAAATTCCATTAATAACTTGATTATTTCTTCGAGTCTTCTTTATTGAGTAAGGAGCTAACAAAGGTAGGTCCAGGCTCTTCGCTAGTACCTAAGTTAACTTCCGTTAACTCATCTATTGTAGATTTGATTTCTTCTTCAAATTCGGTGGAGCGTCTCCAATTTGTAAATCTTCGAGTTCGTCCGTAGTTTCCATACGGTTTTCATTAGACTCGCAGGTGACAACCAAGCAAAATTCGGTATCGTCGGCCGATCCTCATCGTGCCGAATCCGAGACCATGCTTTGAGTTGGGTGGACGACCGGAGTTATTCCATAAATTTTCAAAATGTTGTGATTGACCTTTTGTCCATTATCTAGGTAAGAAACCACGGCTGAATTAAATTTTGAACACGGGGAGAGTACCACTCGAAAGGCAATTCCATTAATTCGATGAAGTAGCATCTTCGAATTGTACATTATTTTCGGTTTTGGAGGAAGAAGCACCACGGTAGGATTTGATGGGCTTTGCACCATCGCTACGTACCTCTTTGACCTCCATACCCTCGATCTTATTAGAATGGATCGGGGTCAGGGTCATAGTATGTACATAGTGGTTAATCTTCTCGTACATTGATTTGTATCCTTCATTTCTTTCATCTTCGAGAGGGATTCTGAATTGCGGCTTCTTCCGACTTATTGTCGCTGCTTCTTGTTTGATTTCTTTTTCTTCTTGGAACTATCTTCCCGATCGACATTAATGGTTGGTTTCCTCGTCCAATCGTCCTAACGTCTCTACCACGACCTCGTCCCCGGCCTCGACCTCGGATGCGAGTTGTGGAGAAACCTTCACCATCTCGCCGTAAGGGAGTGGTGAGTGGCTGTTGGACTAGAACTTCGAGGTTCTTCGACGTCACTGAACTTTCTTTGCTTCATTTGTTATGGTATCTCTGGAGAAGATCGTTTTCTTCGGTGGTGCATAATAAGCTGCATCCTCGTGGATTCCAATTTCATGTACGGAGAACGGTTGTAAGTCACCTTTGATGCATTGTTCCGCTCCACCGTAGTATTTGATGCACTGATGTAGAGATGATAGTACCATCCTGTTTTCATGTATCCATGGTCGGCCCAGTAGAGCGTTGAATGACGTTTCGAATCGATTATGTGAAATTTCGCGGTTGTCTTTGCTAAGTCACCGGTCTTCATCGATAGCGTTATTGATCCGAGGGCTCTTTCTCCTTTACGGTTGAATCCTCTTAATAACATTTTGTCCGCCTCGAGCTCGCGGGCATCGATTTCAAGTATGCTTAGCGTTCGAAGATTCATTATATTGATTGATGCTCCTGGATCCACCAATACTGCGGAGAGTGTAAACTTCCCGATTATAGCCGAAATGTACAACGGTCGGTTGTGGTCTGCATCCCAGTAGTAGGTCGTTGTCCAGTGAAGGTAACACCTCGTTGTTCCTTTAACGAGCAAACCTCATCTAAGGAATCTCCGGCCATTTGAGCTAAGAAAATCTCCGGATCAAGTAAGGCCTTGATCAGAACTTCTCTCATCTCCTTTGATAAGATGAGAGCGTCGTAGATGCTCAGTTTGGCTGGTAGTTTCCTAAGATGGGCTAGCACGTTGTAGTCCACTTTGTTTTCATGTGTCTCTGCTTCTTCTCGAATGGGTATTCCTTCTGCCGGGGTTGGTTCTTCCTGAACAACCACCTGCTTTCCTTTATCCTTTGGACCCATTCTCGGAGGTAGAACTTTTCCACTTCTTAAGTTGACTTCTGTAATTTCTTCTAAATCTATTGTTGAGCTCGCCGGCGTCTCTTCTTGAATCGGAATGACGGGCTCTTCGGGATTAGCTTCGAGTACGAAGGCTCTAACTCTCATCGTGTTTGGAGCTCCTCGAAACTCGCGAGATAGATTCGTTGCTTGTTGAACTCTCGTAGCCTCCTTGATGGATGTCTTCTTCGTTATTTTGCTTGTCGAGATCGTGTATGATTTGAGAATTGTCGTTGGTATCGAAATCGATATCCGGATTATCGTTAGTTACGTAATCGTTAGAAACGGTCAAAACGTAGCCAACGCCATCACCCTTATCATTATATGATCCCACCGAAGTGAGTAGATAATCATACGAGTCGGGGGTTCGAGGGATTTCTCCCCAGAATCGGAAACAACTATCCTAAGATAAGCGGCCCCTAGTCTAGCCTTAGGTGCCTCGGTCTTCTCTTCTTCGTCAATTTTCTTCTTTTCTTCGATCGTCTCCTGTTGAGGTGGTTCTTCTATCGCAAGTGACAGTATCGGCTTAACGGGTTTCAAACTACGAATTGAAGCTCGCACCGAAGCGGTTTGGATGCTTGTCTAAAATCTTTTCGAAGACCTCGTCCGAGCGGTAGTCCATCCATCGTCGATCGTATAGGGATCTATCGGAATGATGGGATCGGTCGAGACAACATTGACGGAACCTCCTTTACGGGGTTCCTTCATGTACTCCTTCGGGATCGTTATATTCCCTTTCCGCAGGTTGTCGTTGAGCCAACTTTTAAAGGTAATGCAATCTTCTATCTTGTGCCCGAAGCATCCGGTGGTAGGGGCAAAAGTTGGGATCACCTTTCTTGTTGACTTCCTGCGGTCTTTTAGGCTGCGGCGGTGGAAATGCGGAGTCTTCATCGGACTACGGAACATTTTCGGCCTTTGCTTCATTCTTGAACGGATATTCTCTGCTCAAAAGCTCCCTTAACGTACGTTGCGGACGAGGTGGTTGTTCATCTTGCGGAGATGGTGATAGTCTGGGCCGGGGTTGCTTGGTAGTCATGTTGTGGTTCTTTGCGGCCGTTACGGTGGTATTTGCATCGGTTGCTTGCCTTTGTCAGCTGCTCGCAACGATCCGGATTTCTTTTCAAAAGTCTTTACGGGCTTTTGTTTGTCCGTCTTGTCGGTGAAACTTAATTGCTTTGCCTCCTCTTGCAAGCTTCCGGCCTTGCTTAACAACTTCTCGAAAGTCTTAATAGTAAATCCCTTGAGGAGAAGTGCTTATCGGGCCGTGAATGCTTTTAAGTAAAATGCCGACTGCATCTTGTTCTTGCGGTTGTGGTTCACACTTCATGCTTAAGTTCCTCCATCGAAGTATGTAATCCACCAAAGTTTCATTCGGCTTTTGTTTCTCTACCACTAAATCACCTATAGTGATGTGGTGTCGAGCTCCGGTGAATCGCTTGATGAAGAGGTTCTCTAGCTGCGAGAATGTCTTCACCGAACCATTTGGTAGTTCGCATACCGGTCGAAGGCGATTCACGACGGACTGGCGACGAGCTGTCGGAAGAGTAATGCATCGCTCCCGCCGGCATTGCAACAAGCGGCACGAAAGTGTGCCACATCTTGTCGGGTGTTTCCGGTTCCGTCGAAGGTCTTGAACGAGAGGTGGTACGAAGCCTTTCGGGTATTGGACAGCGTCGAATTCTTACGGGTAAGGTCTACCGTCCGAATGGATGTCCCGCTCTTTGATTGTGCTAAGGCTTCTCGCACTCTGTTGTTCCACCAAGTTCTTGATATCCTTTTCGGGAATCATACTTTGTGTCGTATCCTTTTCGGTGATCATCCCCAGTTGACGGACGTAATCTCCTTTCCTCCGGTCTACGATGTGAATGACCTGCGGGGGTGTCTCCCTTTGTGGTTGTACTTGACTGCGGAAGTGGCCGGAGCTACGGCCATTTCTTCCATCCTTTTTGCCATTTGAGCGATCGTGTCGTCTTTTTCCGAGTTGCCTTCTCATCGGTTACGGCTCCTCTCTTCTGCGAGCTGCGGGAGCACCTTGCGAAGGCTGATGAAGCTCGTGTCTCGACCATGTTGATTTACGCGTATTCGTCGTCCATGAATTCCGATGAATCGATCTCGTCTCCGAACTTTTCTTCTCTTTCTTTTGCCGATCGTCGGATATCGGTTCTCGACTTTTCCATGGCATCTTCTAGCGGGGCTTTCGTGTGTCTTCGTGGTTGTCGTGCGATAGGCTGTCGGGTCCCCTTCTCACGAGTCCCCTTCATCGCGGTAGCACTTTCTTCGGATTCAAGTCTCCGGCGAGACTTTCCTTCTCGAGCTTCTTGTTTCGACCTCGTTGCCCGATGGTGGGACGCCATACCATCCTTCGGCGGCGAGAAGGTCTAGGACCGAGATGGTGCGTCGGCCAAATCGTTGGAAGGTGGTATCCTCCCTAATCCGTAATCCGAGACGATAACGGGCGGACTAGCCTTCATTCTTTTACTTGGCTTTTACGTCATGATGGCGGGTTCTACTCGGGGCCCAAGACGGGATTTGGCGGCACCCGCCCTATCCTTCGTAGAATTTCGATACGGGCGAGTTTTCCTTCTTTGCTAACTTTTCTACCAAAGTTTGCGGTCGAGCAAACGGCGTAGTTCTAGTTCTTTTCTTGCGGCTATCGTTGTAATATGCGGGTACGTGGTAATGTGGCGGCAATCTTGCGAATATTTTCTTTATCTTCTGCGGCGGAGAGGGGATGAAACTCGCTTCCTCCCAAGAGTGGTATGTATTCGAGCAGCGGTGTATATTCGGCGGTTCCGGAATTTTCTCTAGGAATGCAATTTCGGCGGCTACGGCTTCTTTAGCGATCCTTCATTTCGTTTCTCCTTTGGGTCTTTGTCGGTGACGGAATCTTTGAGCTGGACCCGATTTCGAAAACGAGAAGGTCTTACGGGAAGATCCGTACCCTCCACGGTAACGGGTCCATCATAATTCTGGATTTCTTTCCCCTTTGATTTGGCAAAAGTCGGGGTAGGTGCGAAACAACTAGACCGGTGGGGGTAGAGATAACGGTCCTTCTATGGACATCGGTACTCCTCTTAGTCGGGAACCTTTGCGGAGGAGGGAATTCTTGGGTCGACCTGAGGTTGAACTCGAGCGGCGGCTCCTCGGCTTCGGATACCTTGTTCATCGGTGCGAAAAGGGAGACGTCGGTGATCTTGACGTTCGTGTTTTCAAATCCTTGTCCAAATCGGATGATTCCATTGTCGGGCGGCTCATCCTTATAGACGGCGAGGTCCGATCCGTTGGTGAAGGAGAAAATCGAGTTTTGGGGCTTCCATTTACGGGGTAGATTCGGTTTGTCGGTCCGAGTTATGCTTCTTTTCTTTAGGACGAAAAGAAAGGAATTGAAAAGAGTCCGAACTCATTCATGTTCATGTATTTATAAGAAGGAATCACTTATTAAAAGAATCAATTTTTAGAGGGTTTGTTTATTTAGAACGGAGTGTTCAAAGGTGTAGAGAAGGTAAGGAATGCGAGATCGGAGTTGGAAAGGAAAAGAGAGTCTTAAGCGAAGACTTCTCGACTCGAAGGATCACTCCTAAACTAACACTTATTGGGGGTCCGCCCCACCTCGGAAATGAGGTAAAAGGATCTCGGAACCTCTCTGTTTAGGGGTGTCTAAACGGTGGCTCCTAAATCCGAGAGAATGTTAGTTATACTTGTTCGAGGTAGAAATGAACATAGTATCCCGACGGAAAGAAGGGTAGTTTGATCCATAAGGGACATGGATGCACTACCGATTTTTGAAAACGGAATTGTACGATTAGAATGGAGAGAGGAATTCTCCCAGGCGGAGTCGCCGAAGTTGTCGGCATATTTTTAGGTTGTGTGATATTTTAAAAGGGGTCGCCTAACGAAGTTGTCGGCGAATTTTAAATTTAAATATAGATATAATTTAGAAAGTAATATTTGATTTTGAAAATAATTTTAAATTTGAAGATTTTAAGATATGAAATCAAACCGATCTCACATCCCAAATAGTTTATATAAACGAGCACCGCACACGCAAGCCGTGTATCTATCTCTAAGGATAGACACAACGCTTGACGGTGGGGCTCGGTTAAATAAACTAGAAGATTTGTGACATCCGTTTGGTCTGCGAACCAATTTTATAAGCCGACAAATTCCCACGCTTAATATGAAAACATTAAACGGGGTTTATATTACACAGGTTCTTTAAAATTCCATATAAGGGCAAGCCACATAGTTAATTACATCTTAAGTGACGGGAATCACCTAAGAAAACTCTCGATAATAATCAATAATTCGCTCTCGAGAATTTGAAAGTTTAAGTTTTCGAGGGATTGAATTTTGGGTTTCGATAGGGAATGGATCAAGTTTGGAACATTTTGTTTTGGAAATTCGAAAGGAAGAAAAGTAGGAGAAATTACGGATCCGAAGCGGACTTCGGTAATTTCCGACTATCCTATTGTTTGGCTTGGATTTAGGAAAGTCCTAATGTTTATTTAACGTTTTAATCTTGCCGATTTTAAATAATTAGGGCTTATATTTATATGATAGAATCATACGAAATAGCACTGGAAGATATGAGGGTTTATGTCATATCGGACGACTACCACGGAATCCTAAGACCGGTTAGGGCTTAATTTGCAATGCAAATGCCTAACGAAGAGTTGAGGATTTATGTTGCACTAGGCAAACTACCTCGAAGTCCTATGGCTTTGTTATTTAATTCTAGGAAAGTTTTCTTGAAGTAGATTCGAGTTTTTGCGACGACGATGGCCGTCTTGCCCACCATGCTCAGAGCTCCTTGTTGTTGCGAGAGGTTTAGTTTTAGAAATCATAAATCGGGGGATGAGAAAAGTGTTTTGGTTTAGAGAAGTCTTAATTTCCAAGTGTTTTTTGTGTTTTAATTAAGACAAATCTTAAAGTTGATTATAACGACACCGGTTAAGATCCCGCGGTTCCATCCTTCCGGCATCATTATTTTTATCGGATTCACTTAATCCGGATGAATTTGCTAAACTCAGTTGAATGAGTTCCACACTTTTATTTAGACCGTGGGAAATCCCGTTAGCAACACGTAGGTTACATCATCAGAGGTATTCCCGATCATCCAACAAGACGTTTTAATTTAGTTGTAATTGTAGTTTTGTGTTCTGTTTGTGATTAAATTTTGAGTTGTCTTATATTTTGAAATGTTGTGGAGGTGAATTTTATCTTGTAGTGTCTTTTAATTTAGTTATGGGTTTCGAGTTTTGGTTTACGTCCTAAAGGTGTAGGTTTTCATGCAAGTCGTTGTTTATCATGCAAGAAAAATAAGTGCGATGCGATTAAATAAATTGCAATAAAATAAATTGCGATAAAATAAAAGCGTACACTGGAGGGTCTTCCCGTCATCCCAAGTTGCACTTAAAACACAATTTAGAGCATTTAAGCATTCATAGCAATTTCCTAGGTAAAGCTAAGGGAAAGGGTTATGGTTTTCTACCAAGTTCCTAATCCTATGGCTAGTCATTTCCTATGACGTCTAGGTTCTTTGTGTTTGAGGACGATTTTCTTCATCGAAAGAATAACTAAGTTCGATTGTTCTTATAAATATCCTATCATATTGAGGAAGTGCTTAGGAAGGGTCCTAAACATCTTTTCAATATTTCTAGGATTGTTTTAAGTCCAAATGAATTTAGTTATATAAATGAATCGATCGTCCGAGGGTTTTCGATTTTTGTTAACTTGCTCGGTGAACTAGGATATTTGAATGTCCTATAAGTGAAGTAACATTTCATTTTATATTCGTTTATGAGTTATGATAACTAAAGCTCCTAGAGGCAAAATGATACTTAATGATTTGTGATGCAAACTTAAGTTCAAATTAATGATTTAAGTTTGGAATAGTGTTCGAGTTATCTTAGATTTATTTTTGAGTTCTTTATGTCTTAGGTGATGTTATTTAATTCGACTTAATTCAATTTAATTTTAGTTTAATTTAATTTAATTCAATTTAATTCAATTTAGTTTGATTTGGTTTAATTTTTAATTTAATTTAATTTAATTTAATTTAATTTAATTTAATTTAATTTAATTTAATTTAATTTATGATTTGATTTAATTTAATTTTAATTGAAATTTTTGAAAGAGTTTAATGATTTAATTTTAGTTTAATGATTAAGTCTTTTAATATTTTAAATTTGAGTTATCATTTTAATTAAGAGTTGAATATTAATGAGATGATTAAATTTAGGGATTTTTAAATTAAAGAATAAATCTCTTCCTAATAATATCCCTATTTTAATAATTCCAATTTTATTATTCTTCCAAATTTAATCAATTATTTAATTAAAGTTTAATCATTTTAAATTGCTTAATGGGTTTCTACCCTTCAATTATTAAATCTCAATCATCCAAATCAGGTTAGGATCAAATATTTTACTTGTTAATTTTTTATTAAACCTAAAGTTTTAATTAAGGGTTAAAATTTTAATTACCATTTTGCCCTTTAAGCCTAATAATTTCATAACTCACTAAATTGAACCCAAATGAACTTGAAATTTTTATGTGACTTCACTCATATGTCAATAAAGACATGAGAGGAGAAAATGTGATTTTTCTGTATTTAATTTATTTATATAATTATTTTTAGTAGAAAATAGAGATTTTCAAGGAAAATTTGATAACATGACCAAGGGAAAGTTTCTGTCCTTAAGAAAATTAGGGGACATTCCTAATGACCAGAGGACCACTTGGACTAATTTTGGTGATTTTTTGAATTATATTATTTTTATTATAATTATTTTAAGTTTTGGAGTATTAATTAATTTAAAAATAAAATAAATGTTGAAAAATGAATTTCATGTTTTTTTAAAAATCTCTCTGATATCAAGGATTCCAGAGAACCAAATTTTACAATTTTCTGATTTTTCTTTGATTTATTATAATTATTTTGGTGAAAATGCTAGAAAATACATTTTTTTAATTTTATAATAACCCTAGAGCTTTAAAATTTAATATCTCACTAAATAGACCTAGGAAAAATATGGGATTTGTTCCCAAGTGATTAAAATTCAAAATGTGACACTTTGGTGAATTTTATTATTTTTGTGATTTTTATTATTTTTTAATTATTTAAAAATATTAAAATAATATTAAAAATCAACTTTTTTAGAAAATTGAAATTTTAATTTTCTTAAACTCCCCTGATATCAGAGAGGCTCCAAAACCAATTTGGTGAATTTTTGAAAGATATTTTGAAAGTTATGAATTTTTAAAGTTTAAAATGACTAAGTGGCTTAATCAACCCAATTAGTGGGGCTAACCAAGTCCAATTGACCTCAAATTTTTATGGTGGGTTCCTCTGATCCTAAAGGTCAGTGGAGAATTGATTTCAAGTCAATTTGATGTATGGTTAGCTCTAATTAATTAGAGACCTATTTTGGGTGTTTAAGCCAATTAGGGTTATTTTAAGTGAATTAACTCAAGTCCTATTTTTCCTAAGGTTCTCTGGTCATAAGGAACATCACCAAATTTTCCTAGGATTTATTACACAACATGCTATTTATTGGAATTAAAATACTCTAACCAGTGACATGAATTTGAAAAATCAATAACTCTTCATAGGGATGGCCTCTGACTTTGGAAAATTCAGGGAATGTTCCCAAATTCAGAGGCTTCAAAAGCCCTATGGTCTCATGCTATGGTGAATTGTATGAATGCATGGAGAATTAAAACAATGCAGGGAGTAAATAATTAATTAAAAATAAAATACTAGACAAAATTAATTAATTTCTTTTCCACATTATTCTCCTACGTTCACTCGAGCGAGAGGGTATTTTTATTTTATTTTTATGATTTTCCTACACAAAGTTATGAATTTTTGAAGTTTAGGGAATTAAATAAATAGAAAATACCCCTAATTTTCTACTTATCCACGCGGCGCCGGCGAAGACATCGGCGGCTCCGAAGGGGTACGTGTCGCGCTGTGATTGGGCGCCGCATACGAGTCGGCCGTCCGGGGCCCGCTGTATCGTTCCGTCTCCTCATCCGGCGCGATCCTGGCCGTCCGTGCGCGCGTGTATTAAATGGACGGCATCCGTTCATCGTCCCCAAGTGTCCTCACCCGAGAGCCGTCCACACTAAATCCTTAATATCTCACTCGATACTCAATGGATTTTCATGTTCTTATGCTCACATGGATTCGTCTTGAAGAGACGAACACATCTATACGGTTATCATGCATTGAAATTAAGGCATTTGAAATGGAGAATCTCCAGAAGCTCGGGATGAAGAATTAGTTCATACCTTTGCTCAGAGAAGTGTGGCTTCGATCTGAGAGTTGTTGCACCTTCGATTGGATCCCGAGCAAGCTCCGGATGAAGTCTCCTGGTGCAGTGAATTGTCTAGATGTGATTTCGACCAAGCCCGATCACAAAGCTTGGAGGCGTGGAGCAAGCTGGGTGGCTCGGAGATGGGGCTTTTGCTGGTGGACACCTTCCCTTGGTACGAGTGAAGGTGTAGATCCAATCAATTTGGGGATTGGCTCACTGTGGAGAAGTGTCCTAGTTTTGGGTGGAATTTCGACTACGAAATTGAGCTCGCGAGAGAAGAAATGGCGGGGGATCTCACTCGGGGATCAAGTGCTCTAAGTATGGAGAATGATCTGGAGCAATTTTGGCAGAGTTTCAGTAAGGTCTGGTTCAGCACCTCTTCATGGCCGTGAGGGTGAGGGGTTTAAATAGGAGAGGCTGGAGGGCCTCCCAGGGGGAGTTGAGGGCTGGGATCAGCTGCTCTTGGCATGTGAAGAACAGCCATGGTGGCCATTGGGCATGGGGCAGCTCAGCAAGGGAGAATTCCAAAGTTTGGCTCCTCCCAAGGTCTCGGCCATGGTGTTTTCCGGCGACCCAGGCGGCTGGCCGGCAGGCATGGGTCACCCTCGGGTCCGAGGTGGGTCGGGGGCTGGAGGCTTGTGCGATCGATTGGGCCTTGCCATGTGTAAAGGGTTTGAATCGAAGTGGAATGGGAAAAGGACTAGTTTTGGGTCTAAATGGGTCAACTCTTGGTTTTGGGTTAGGTTCACCCTCCAAGGCCAATTTGGGTGAAGGGAAAGTCACTTGGATCGGCTTGATTAGTGGGGTCAAGTCACAATCCAAGTACAATTAAGCTTAAGCAAGAGTTAGGGGAGACATGGGAGTGGTTAATCACTCTTAAGAGAATCATTAAAGGGTCCCCTCTTCTTGCCATTTTGGGCATGGTGACAAGTCAAACCCCCATGGCTTCATGTGGCTTGTCTTATGGCTTGCATGGCTTGCATTTGGCTTGAAAAAAAAAGTTGACTTGTTTCATGAAAAAGGGTTTTAGAAATATTTGTCATTTAGGGGGTAATTTGGCATGAGGCTTAATTTGGAATTATTTGATGATGTGATTAGAACTTAGGGAATGGCTTTGATCAAATGGATGGCAAATGGAAATGTCATGTGGGCTTTAGGGCCAATTTTGGGCTTTTGTATTTGGTGGAAATGGGCTTTTAGGAAGGTTTAGGGAAGTGGGCTTTTAGGTTTGAAAATGAATTTATGGATAGAAATTTTGTAAAGAGGTTGGGCCAAATAATTGTTGAGTTTGGTTTAGGGATGTGTCATGAGTGGTTTGGGGTCAATTTGGTGTGATTTGGACTTGAATTGGTTTGAATTTGGGTTTAATTGGTAAGTGGGCCTATGTAGGTCAAATTGGGCTAACTTGGGCCAATGTTGGGCTAGAGTTGAAATTGATGTAAAATTAATGTTGGGAAATGTTTATGGGAGTGTTTCAAAGAGGTTTTGGCTTTGATGGGTTTTGATTTTGGGATTTGGGCTCATTTGGGCTAGGTTTGGGTTTAGGTCGAAAATGGGCCTTTTAATTTTGGGTTGAATTTGAGTGGGGTTTGGGTCTAAATTTTGGGCAAATCATGTTAGTGTTTTGTTTATGGGGATGTCAAGGAAGGTTTAGAAAAGATTTGGGGTTAATTGGAGTTGAATTGGGTGAGTTTGGGCTAAGTTTGGGTCGTGGGTCCAAATTGGGCTTTAAGGCCAAAAGTGAAATTGGATCCAAATGTCAATCAAATTAAGCTTGGATTTGGTCTAGATTGGTGTTGGGGATGTTGAATTGAAGTTTAGAATTGAATTGGACCAGAATTTAGGTCAAATGGGTAGGTTAGGTTTGACATTGGGTTTACTTTAGGTTAAAATGGGTCAAATTGGGGGTTTTGATAAAAGTGGGGTAAATTGACAAAATTGGCCCATGGTGTAGTTGAACAAAATGAAATTGGGAATATTTGGGATCTTCTGGAATTTTCTGGGAATTTTCTGAATTTTTGGATTTTTTGGCTAAGAGGGGTATTTTGGGTATTTGGAGGGTATTGGGAGGTATTTTTGGAATTTTTGGTATTTTTGGATATGGATGATCAGTTTGAGTGATGTGGAAATGTTTGAGAATGATTTTGGATAATTTCGGGTGATTTGGAAATTTTTGAGAGATTTGGGCTATTCAGAGCTTTGGGTAGGTTAGCGGGTGTTGGGTCCCGGGGGTCAAAAATTGAAAATTTGGAAAATTGAAGATTGGGTGGATGTAAGTGGAATAAAACCATTTTGGTTGAGCCATGAAGCCATATCAAGCCCACATGAGCCATGAAGGGACTCATTTGAGGCATTCACCATGTTGTTCACTAACCCTCTTGCGCGAGGGCTTAGGGGTTAAGGACCATCCATGTGAATCACCTACATGAGTCGGGAGGTCAAGTCGGGTATGGGTGTGTTTTTAGGAGGTGTATGGAAGTGTAGTGTATGAGTGTAGTGTGTGTGTGAGTCGACCCTTCACCGGACCGGGCCGCCGGGGTAGTCCTAAGGCGAAAGAGTCTATAGGGAACTCATCCTTTAAACTTCCACATTTGATTTCAACCCTCTAGGTGATTAGGGGTCTACAGTCAAGTTTGTGGAGTTTGCAAGGAGTTTAGAAGTGGTTTGAATTTCTAAAAGGTGGGTCCCAATTCTAATCCTCTAAGATAGTCAAAGGAAAAGCCTAAGGCTAGATCCTAAGTACTAAAGAGAAGAAGAGAAGACCTCATCAAAAATGAGGTCAACAAGGACGATTTTCTTCATCAAAGAACAATTAAGTTCAATTGTTCTTATAAATATTCTATCATATCGAGGAAGTGCTTAAGACGAGTCTTAAACATCTTTTCGATATTTCTAGGATTATTTTAAGTCGAGAGAATTTAGTTATACAAATTAATTAATCGTCAGGAGTTCAAGTTTGTTATCTTGCTCGGTGAACTAGGACATTTGAATATCTTATGAATGAAGTAACACTTCACTTAATACTCCATTTAGGAGTTATGACAACAAGAGCTTTCGAGGGCGAATGGATGTTGAAATGATTTATGATTTAACTTAATTTCAATTAATGGGCTTAAGTTTGGAATAGTGTTCGAGTTGTTTTATTTTTGAATTTCTTTATGTCTTAGGTGATGTTATTTTTAATTCAATTTAACTTTAATTTATTTTAATTTGGTTTAGTTTTAATTTTAATTTAATTTAATTTGATTTTAATTTTAACTTGATTCTATTATTTAATTTAATTTAATTCAATTTAATTTGATATGATTTAATTTAATTTAATTTAATTTGATTTTAATTTATTTTGATTTAATTCAATTTAATTTAATTTAATTTAATTTAATTTAATTTAATTTAATTTAATTTAATTTGATTTGATTTGATTTAATTTAATATGTTTTAATTTAATTTAATTTAATTTAATTTAATTTAATTTAATTTAATTTAATTTGATTTAATTTAATATGTTTTAATTTAATTTAATTTAATTTAATTTAATTTAAATTTTAATTTAATTTTATTTTTAATTTTAATTTAATATTTTATTTTAAAAGGGTTTGATTTAAATAATTTAACTTTAATTCGATTTAATGATTAAGTCTTTTAGCATTTTAAATCTTAAATTTGAATTATCATTTTAATTAGGAATTAAATATTATTGAGATGATTAATTTAGGGATTCTTAAATTAAAGAACAAATCTCTTCCTAATAATATCCCTATTTTAATAATTCCAGATTTTATTATTCTTCCAAATTTAATCGATTATTTAATTAAAGTTCATTTCAATTATTTTTAAATTGTTTAATAGGTTTCTACCCTTTAATTATTTAAATTTCAATCATCCAAATCAGATTAGGATCAAATATTTTACTCTTTAATTTTATTAAGCCTAAAGTTTTAATTAAAGATTAAAATTTTAATTACCATTTCGCCCTTCAAGCTTAATAATTTCATAACTCACTAAATTGAGCTTAAATGAACTTGAAATTTTTATGTGACTTCACTCATATGTCAATAAAGACATGAGAGGAGAAAATGTGATTTTTCTGTATTTAATTTATTTATGTAATTATTTTTGCTGGAAAATAGGGATTTCCAAGGAAAATTTAATAATATGACCAAGGGAAAGTTTCTGTCATTAAGAAAATTATGGAACATTCCTAATGACCAGAGGACCACTTGGACCAATTTTGGTGATTTTTTGAATTATATTCTTTTTATTATAATTATTTTGAGTTTTGGAGTATTAATTAATTTAAAAATAAAATAAAGGTTGAAAAATGAATTTTATATTTTTCAAAAATCTCTCTGATATCAAGGAAATCAGAGAATCAATTTTTACAATTTTCTGATTTTTCTTTGATTTATTAGAATTATTTTAATGGGAATACTAGAAATATACATTTTTTTAAATTTTAAAATTACCTTAGGGCTTTAAAATTTAATATCTCATTATAGAGACTTAAGAAAAAATATGGGGTTTGTTCCTAAGTGATTAGAATTCAAAATGTGACATTTTAGTGAATTTTATTATTTTTGTGATTTTTATTATTATTATTTTTTTATTTATTAAAATATTAAAATAATGCAAAAAATTAACTTTTTAGAAAATTGAAATTTTAATTTTTTTAAATTCCCCTAATATCAGAGAGGCTCCAAAACCAATTTGGTGAATTTTTTAAAAGCATTTTGAAAGTTATGAATTTTTAAAGTTTAAATTGGCTAAATGGCTTAATCAACCCATTTAGTAGGGCTAACCAAGCCCAATTGACTTCAAATTTTTATGGTGGGTTCCTCTGATCCTAAAGGTCAGTGGAGAATTGATTTCAAGTCAATTTGGTGTTTGATTAGCTCTAATTAATTAAGGACCTATTTTGGGTGTTTAAGCCAATTAGGGTTATTCCAAGTGAATTAATTCAAAACCTATTTTTCCTAGGGTCCTCTGGTCATAAGAAATATCACCAAATTTTCCTAGAATTTATTTCACAACATGCTAATTATTGGATTTAAAATACTCAAAACAGTAACATGAATTTGAAAAATCAATAACTTCTCATAGGGATGGCCTACGACTTTAGAAAATTCGGGGAATGTTCCCAAATTCGAGAGGCTTCAAAAGCCCTATGGTCTCATGCCATGGTGAATTTCCTATATGCATGGAGAATTAAAACAATGCAGAGGGTAAATAAATCATTAAAAATAAAATACTTAATGAAATTAAATGATTTCTTTTCCACATTATTCTCCACTGTTCACTGAGCAAGAGGGTATCATAAACCCGTTGGATTTAGCCACTATGAACAAAACACCAACTCCTCACCCCTGAAAAATCCTCCTTGTTGACTCAAGTCTTCTCCCTATAGACAAAGCCATGCTAAGACCTCCCTAAGGCCATTAATGGCCTTAACCAAGAATCAACCAATCACCCAAGATCATGTTTCTTCTACCTCTTCCAGGCTACAAGGCAATGCCAACCACACTCTAAAATCCCGTGACATCTCCTTACCACCTCCCATCAACCCCAGAGCCCTATATGGACTCCAAAAATCTCTAACTAGAGAATTTTCCTAAGTATTTGCACTCTTAACTCCCCCCCAAACAAAATAAAAATTTATAGAACTGAAAACTGCCACATACTCAACAACTCACCCACACCAATTTTGAGCTTCCTCCACCACTGATCAACTCAAATTCGACTAGGTCACAGCTTTCTGGACTCATAACAACCTTCAAATATTAATTTCTTTAGCATTCCAATGCTCCACACACCATTTCTCCATCAAAATCTCCAATTCTCATAACTGCAAACCTATCCCTTGATCAAACCATGAGCCAATACACTATCGGCAGTTAAAAGGTTCGTAAAAGTTTAATTTAATTTAATACAATAGTGTTCTCTTTAAAAATATAAAATAATTTTAAAATTCTATTTAATTGAATGGCTCCATAGAGCCACTATTTGGCGCTATTGCGCCACTCATCAGCGTAGCATGACGCGATAGCGCCACGACTTGGCATTATAGTGTCGAACCAACACGAGAGCAGTTTTAAGTTCATAGACTACCATTTTACACTATTTTTGCCTTTGGTTTGTCTCCTTCCTTCTATTTTTCATGATTTGCAAGCGCTTAATTGGCTTAAAGTTAGGAATTCAAACTATAGATTTCATCAAATTTGGGTATGATCCTCATCTTAGCTTTGAAAATTTTTTATTTCACCATGGATTTCGGAAAATCATAAAATTTGATGAAAATAGTGAGAAATCCATGGTTTAATGGTTATTTAGCTTTCAATGTGTTTGTAGGACCCTTATGAAGTTGCATTTTTTATTTATTGGAATATTCATTGAAATTTTTTAGATTTATCATGGCTTCTGAAATGAAGAGAGAAAAGGGAAAGGTAATGTTTGATTCTAATAAATTCGCTAGTGCAAGGGCACAGGACAGATATGCTAATCTACATTCAAAGAAATTAATTGCAGAACGATGTTTTATTCGTCCAGGAGGAACGATCAAATACTTGATTCTAGAGCGACAGTGAAAAAATTGCTATTATTTCACTGTCGTTGCTATGATTTCTGTTATTTGAGAGTTTTTTGCCAATCTGGCGGAGGAGTTAGATGATTTGGTATTTGTGAGAGGGCATTATGTTGACATTAGCCCTATTCGGATTAACCAAATTTACAAGCTGCATAGTGTCTCTACCTGCTTGTATACTGAGTTTCATCCTACCGATGCTTTGAATTGGATGAGATTATCAGATTTTTGACTTACTGAAATGGTGTATGAAATATTAAGATTGGAAGCTCGATAAAATTTTCATTTTCTAAGCTTAATGTTCATTCTAGAATCTAGCACTACTTTATTTTTGGTAGATTGCTTCCAACAAATCATGAGGAGGAACTATAGAAGTTTTGGGTTGCCCTTCTCTCATTTCTACTTTATATGTTGAATCTTATGGTAAATATGATACATGGGAAGAGATTTGACCATCTCATAAGCCTATTGGAAAACGAACATGGATATATATGGAAGACATTTTGGGTCTAGATCTGAGACTATGATATTTCTTCTGCTTCAGCTTCAACTCTTAGACCTTTTACCTCTTCTTCTGGTACTACTTCATTAGATTATGTAATGGAGAAATTAATGATTAAACAAGGAGATATTTTATCACTACAGAATCAGATGAAAAGCTTAGAAGGTCATATATATCATAATGATGAGTACACTCAGAGAAAAGCTAATATTGATGTTGCTTATTTGGAAGCTATGGAGAGATTCATGAGGGGTGATAATTTTTTAGAGTTTCCTACATGCCCCAATTATATACCATAAAGGCGTAGTGAGATGGATGAGGATATAGATCCTATGGATGAGGATGAAGATGATGATGAGGAGGAGGAGGACGAAGATGATGAGTATTTTGTTATTTTTTTTACTTTTTACTGTACTTATGTTTAGATTTTCTTTTGTTAGTTGTTTGTTATATTGTAGGAGTGAATTGTTTATATTTTGATTGTACTTAGGTGTACATTTATTTTAAACTGTTATATTGCACCTATTTGCTCTACTGCTTTACTTTTTGCCTTTTCTTCAATTTATATGCTAGAGTAGTCTTATAGCTTATGTTTTATTACTATGCATATTAATTATAGATTTACTACTACTTAGCACTTGTCTTTATTACTTGTACCTGAATTGTTCTCCTTTTTAAACTTTAAAATTTTTTTTATTTTTCCTTCATGAAATATCTTATTTTAAATTAATAAAAAATTTAAGTTTGGGGAAAGGGAAAAAAATTTTAAGAACTAAACTTTGTTTGCCTTCTAAGAACTATATTTTAAAAATTATTTATCTTAACATAACATGTGGTATGTTAGGTTAGCTTTAGATAACTATGTTTTTAACTTTATAGATGTTATAGAAAACTTAAGTAAATGTTTTTTAGTAAGAAAGGTTAGTTCTATAATTAAGATATTTAGTTTAAGATGATAAGATTATGCTTTTACTAATTAAAGTAAAGAAATTGTATTTTTTAATGTATTAAGGATCTTAGATTTATACATAAAAATAGAGAATAGAAACTTTATGAAAAATCTTTTTAAAGCTAATATAATTGTCAGGTAAGGAAATGAGGAAAGTTTCTAACCTTAAGAAGAGGATAGTGGAGTTCAAAATCATTAAAGGCTATCCAGATATAGCAATCCTCACATGACATGAAAATAATAGAAAAGATTAAAAGAAAAAGAAAAGAAAAATCAAAAGAAATAGAAAAGCAAATATATATATATATATGTGAGGAGAAGCTCAAGGAGATGCCTAATCGAAAATTAGTTTCACTTGAATCAACTTAAGAAAATGGACTTAATTACATTTCTAAACTTAGAATTAAAGTATTATCACCTTTACTAATAAAGTTCTTATGAAATTCTTTTTCTTGTAGTTCTTCTAAGTGTTGTCAGTATGAAAATTGTAGTTAGTTGTTCTTATATTTTAGTTGTTAACCTGAGTTATTAAGAAATTTTCTAAGGTTTCACTATGCATTTATAAGGAAAAAACTATAGAAGTCTTTAAGTTAAGCTCACTACCACAAGTTATACTTTCTTAAATAGTACAAGGAGTTACATGAGGACAATTAATGTTTAAGTTTTGGGGGAATTGATCCACATAAAAATTGCCTGTTTTTGGTGTATATTTTATAGTCATTTTATGCATAGTTTTGATAATATTGCACTTTAAAGAAATGTATTTTACATGTTTTTGGTTTCAACATGGAATGGACATTAGAGGAAATGAGGGATTAATAGAGTAATATTGGGCAATTTTTTATTGTGCTCTAGCGCTACCCTTGGCGCCATAGCGCTACCCTTGGCGCCCTAGAGCCACCTGCGGCAAAATGGGTGCTATAGCACCCTAATCTGTGTTATATTGCCAATAGACCGCCTTTCTAAAAGATGCATTGAATTTAGTTTAATTTTAAAGCGGTGTTTGAAGAAAACCTTGGTTATTTTTCAAAGATCTATTAAATGGTAACAATTTCGCTAAAAATAAGAAAACTTTTAGAGGCTTTTAGAGACCTTGGAGAGTATTTTTAGTGCTCTTTTTAGTGTTTGTAAGTGTGTGTGAGTAAGAGTTTGTATTATTGTTTAAAGATATCTTAAAGGAGGCTCTAGAATTTTTATGGGGGAGAAGACATAATGTAATTTGTATTTAAGTTTAATATTTATTTTAAAGACTTGGATTTCAATACAAATCATGTTTTTTTTTGTTTTATCTCCATGAATTCTACGTAATTCCCTTTCTTTCTCCTTCACTATGGGAATTAATTTTTTGGGATGAGAATGATTTAAAGGACTTATTTTTACTTTAAAATTGTGATGGTATTTCATTGATTCTTCATTGACTTTGCAAAATGGCCACTTGTAAGGTTAATAACTGTTGAGAAACATAATGACCCAGGAGGGCTATGATTTCACTCAACTAGTGAATACCACACTTCACTTTGGAAAGAGTTGTGATTACCCTAGGGGGAGTGAAAATAGTAGGGGGAGTGAAAATAGTTCGGGAGATAAGTTTTGATGGATGTAGAATTGATATTTCTAGGATGACAAACTCGATTCTTTTATCAATTTAGTTTAGAATTGGGATCTTAAGAGTAACTAGTAGATTTTATAGTGAGGGCATAGTGGGTAATCTGGAGTTAAGATGAAAGAATCTACTCAGCACTACTACACAAGCTGTTCAAAAATATTAAATTGGCCAATGTTCTTCTCTAGCACCGAGTGGGGTTAAAGGATAAGAATGTTCCTATTTGTCACAATACAATATTTGGTATTTCTAATAATTCAAATCCTACACTGATTAACTTCTCTTTGTAAGGGGGGGGATCTTTTCATAATATTCAAACTCATTTTTATAATTTATTTGTCTATTGATCTTTATTAAACTTTTAAATCTAGTTACTACTTCTTCCTTAAAATTACTTTTTACCATTATAAGAATAAAGACTTTGTTCCCTTATAGTAATTATCTGTAATTTAGATAGAATTTTGCAAGTTAATATTAAGAGTTACAGCTTTCCCCATGAGATCGATAATGGGGATTTTAAGAAAAATCATATATTAATTGAAACGTTACGTATACTTGCATAGTACACCTAGTGCGAAAACTTATTATATAATTTCTAAATCATTTAATTTATTCACACTAGCCTCTAAACATAATTCAAGACAAGTTTTCAGTAAAATTAAGAGATATAAATATCCACGTAAGCTGCAGGTAGTGTCATGGAGGAAGAGGAAAAGCCTAGCTCACCAATGGAAGAAGCCCTCACCACCTCCAAAAACCTCTCACAGCTCTCACCCGGCTCCCTCAAGCAAATGCCCTCCCAATCTCTTTGAACAAGGAGAGGCTACCCGGCTAAGCTGACCGAGCCCTCTAAAATGACCTGAAAGCAATTAGAAGATGCTCAAGAAACTTCTAAAGTGATAGAAAAATAGTCTTTTTGCATCACCTTTTCCCACCCAAGGCTCATGATCAAATCCTTGCAGAAACGACAGCTTTGGGAGTTGAAAAAATGTCATAAACCAATCCAGAATTACGCTTAGAACTAGAGTGATGCTTAGGAGTCATATTCTAGGTGCTATGGCATTTGGCATGAGTGCCTTGGAGCCAGAAAAAGGGATCCAAAGTGTCAAGCTCTCAAAAAAATGGGGTTTTTAGCTTGTTTTGAGACCCTTGGCACCCCATTTTTGGTTCCTAGGCCCTCGGACTTGTCAAATTTTCAAATTATGTGTTAGGCATCTGGAGGCATAGGCTCTGTGGTCTAGAAGGGTATATTGGGTGAGTGCGTGACCCGGCCAACAATTACACAATTATTTAGTTTTTTGGGCACAAACTTGACCCAGTTTCTTTAAGATGCTAGTGCACAAAATGGATATGTTATAAAGTTTATAATATGATTTATTATTTACACACTGGGGGTTCTAAGCAAGTATACATATCGTTTAAGTAATACAGGGTTCTAATAGAGTCCTGATTATCAATCCCACAGAGACGCCGAAACTCTTTTTATAGACTTATTTAAATATTAAACTACTAGAAGATTATCTAGGAATTAAGTTCAAAATGTTATGTGTAAAAGGAGTAACTTATACTTACTAATTCTAATTAAACTTAAAGAAAATGCTAAGTATTTCTAAACTAACTTTATGTAGATGAGTTCAAATTGTATGGAAGCCCTTCCCCTTGCAATGAGATCATAATCACTGTAGGAATCACAAATAGGAGCATACAATTTCTTTATCCTCTTTCAAATGCATAAATAGCATTGGCTAACCTAGAGTTAAGTTCCTAAATCCTTAGTTATTTGGGTAAATTCTAACCTGTCGCCCTAGAGTGCCCTCTAGTGCCCTTAATTAGGGTAGCCTAACTTTAAGTTCTAAACACTAGATGAAATTGGTTATGGTTATAGCCTGTCACCTTATAATCACTAATTCACACCTATCAAATCTTATCTCCATATCATTTTGCATTAACCTATGGACTATTGATACACCTAAAATACATAGTATATTTAAGCAAATTTTTATATCTATTTTTGATGATATTGCATTTTAATGGAATGTATTTTTATGTTTTTCTTGCAGGTATGACTAAAATGACTGATAATGATAAGAAGAAGCAAAATATGATCAAATTTGGAGCAAAAAAGGTCTATGTGAAAATTTAACCTGTTGCAGCTAAGCGCCGCATGGTTGGCACATAAGCGCGACAGTTTAAAAATATGAGTAAAATCAAATTTGGTATCATTTTCAAGGGGTGTTTGAAGTAACATTTTGGTGGTAACATCCTTAACTTACTTTGGGTGGTAGATTTGAATGACGAGATGCATTCTTTCGTGGATACATTGAATCTGGACATGATTTAAAGAGACACCAAAGCACCTTTTGGAGAATTATTAAAATGAAGACATGGAATCTGTTTAGAGTCTTCTTCTAGTCGTTCTTAATCTTCTGTTAGTCCTCTTTAGTCTTTTTAGAGTCTTCCTTTTACTTTTTAGAGTCAGTTAGTTAAGTCTTTTTAGTTTAAGAGAGTTTTAAAGGAGAAAGAGGTTGGTGTAAAGCCTTCTTTTCACCAATTTTCTTTCATCTATTTATCTAGTTTATATTGGAGTTTAAAAATTCAGAGTTGGAGTCAACAGAGTTGGGTGCAAACATCTGTGGAGTCTTTCAGTATAAAGCAAAATTTCAGAGGAACTTTCAGAGTCTTGTGGAGAGGATTTTCAGATAAGTGTTTATCTTTGTTTCTACATTTGGTTTTTAAGTAAAACTTGTTGTGTTTTCACTATGATTTCTACTTTCAAATTAAGTTGTGTTTTTATTTTTTCCATGAGTTATGAGTATTTTTCTTTATGTTTTTCTTTTTAAATGATGAAGTAATTAAATTATGGAAGGAAGTTGTGTGAAATACATAAGTTTAATATTTGAAGAAGTTGTGATGATTTATTTCCTTGTACTTAATTTACTTCTTGATATGGCCAATTAAGATGTTAAAATTTGTTGTGGAGATTATGTAAGATCTAATGCGGTATTATCTCAATCAAATATTGGAAAGAATCACAAGAAATTGTATGGATGAGAATTGTAATCCATATAATTGAATGCTAATAAATAAGGATATATGTTTTTAATGGGGAGCAAAATTAGAGGACTTTAGTGTGACATGCTAAAGCCCCCTAAATTGGTTTGAGGTGAAAAATTTTTTTAGGAGATGTTAGCCCCCAGGTGGAGGAAATAGAGGGAACTCTAGAGTGAGAGCTGGTATGTTCTCTACCTAACCCATCTACAAAATTTCAAAGCTTCAAATTAACCAATTTTCTTTATAGAACCAAGTAAGGGTAAATAATATAATTGCTCCTATTTGGCATAACACATTTAAATACTTCCACAATGAAATTTCATAATTATTACTTATTTATTAAAAGAGGAAAAAGATATTTTACTCTCATTGCTTTCATATCATTTAGTAGTCTTGTTAATTTTAGTTTCTTGCTTATCTTTTATTAAGAAAACATCAAAAACAATTTTCAAATTATCTATTTTATAACATAATTTACAAAATCACCTTAAAATGTTAAAAGTTAATTTTCTTATTTCTTTATATTTTTAGACATTTCCCTATGGGTTCGATATCTCGGAGCTTAATCAGAAAGTCATATATTACTTGATAAACGATACGTATACTTGCGTAGAATATCATATTATAAAACAATTAATAAATATCTCTTATTGCTTTCATAATAAGGTTTTTGGCATTGTTGCAAAGAAAGACGTAATATCATTGAAAAGAAATATAAAATGAAAAACGCAAGCATAAATAATTTGGGGATCAAGTTTTTGGTGCCGTTGCTGGGGAAATTAATTAAAATTTCATATAAAGAAGATTAAGAAAAATTAAAACTTTTACTTTTCTTTGATTTTTTTTAGTTTGTTTTACTTTATCTTATTTTATTTTTTATGCGTAGTTCAGGATCTGAAGGACTTGTGCCTTACGATTCTGAATTAGAGAGAACTAATACAAAAATTATAAAATTTAAAAATACTAAAAAAGATAAAATTATTCAAGAAATGTTGAATCAAGAAAATCAAAATGTTAATATCCATCAAGAATTCAGACCTTTAAGGGATTATGCTAACTCTATAGTGAATGAACCTCATGGTAGTATTTAACACCCTGTTGTAGTTACTAATTCATTTGAATTTAAACCTACTATTATCCAAATTGTATCAAATAATCAGTTTGGGGGAGCACCAACTGAAGATCCTAATTTACATCTTGCCAATTTTTTAGAATTATGTGCTACTTTTAAATATGATAGTGTTTCAGATGATGCTATTAGACTTAGACTTCTTCCTTTCTCGCTGAGGGATAAGGCTAAGATATGGTTAAATTCGTTAGCACCTGGATCTATCAGAACTTGGAGTGATTTAGCAAAAAAAATCATTTCTAAATATTTTTTACCATCAAAGACTGCGAAGCGTAGGATTGATATCACATTATTTTTTCAGTTTGAAGGTGAATCTATATATGAAGCATGGGAATGATTTAAAGATCTCTTAAGAAAGTATCCACATCATTCAATACCAGATTGGTTAATAATTCAGACTTTTTTAAATGGATTAGTTGGATCTCTTAGATCTATTATTGATGCCTCTGCTGGTGGTTCATTGATGTCTAAACAGTTTGTTAATGCTTATGCTTTAATTGAAGAAATGGCTACTTAAAATTTTTAATGGTCTTCTGAAAGTGTAAATCCTAAAAAGGTAGCCAAGATTTTTGAAAATGATGCTTTTGCAATGCTAGCAAATCAAGTTTTTGTAATTTCAAGAAAGATAGACCAATTTGGAATGAGTTTTTCTCGGCCAATTTCTATGATTGAAGAAGATTCATTAAGCCAAATGGTTGATTCTCAAACTTCACCAGAAACTTTGAATGCTATAAGTAAGCCTAATAACCCATATTCCAATTATTATAACCCTAGTTAGAAAAACCATCCAAACTTTAACTGGAATAACAATAATCAGGATGTTAATAATCAATAATGGGGGAACAACCAAGTAAACCCGTTAGGGAACTGGAACAACCAAGGTAATAATAATTATAGACCAACCTGTCCTCCATGATTTAACAATACTTCACAATTTAAGGAGAAGAAGTTGTCTATTGAAGAAGTAGTGTTAAAAATGGGAAATCAATGGCACAGTTAAAGTGCAACAATCAGAAATATTGAGAATTAGTTGAGACAACTTGCCAATTCATTAAGTAATAGATCCCAAGAAACACTTCCTAGTAATACTAAAGTAAATCCAAGAGATAAGAATAAAGAGCAAGTAACAGCAATTCAACTAAGAAGTGGAAGAGAGTAGGAAGGTAGAACTCAAAAAGAGATTGAATTAGAGAAAGAAGAGATTGAAAAAACCAAAAGAGGACGCTCTAAAAGGTTTGGAAAGACCTATTTCTCCACCTAAGATTCATTTAGGAAAGCCACCACTTCCATTTCCTCAGAGACTTCATCAACAAAAGTTAGATAAACAATTTTTAAAGTTCATGGAGATATTTAAGAAGCTTACAGTCAATATTCCATTTGCTGAAGCCTTTGAACAAATGTCAAGCTATGTGAAATTTATGAAGGATATTCTCAACAGAAAAAGGAAGTTTGAAGATAATGAAACTGTTGCACTTAGTGAAGAGTGCAGTGCAATAATTGAGAAAAAGATTCCTGAAAAGCTTAATGATCCTGGTAGTTTCACAATTCCATGTGCAATCGAAGATAGATTTTATGGAAAAGCTTTATGTGATTTGGGTGTAAGCATTAACCTTATGTCATTATCAATATTCAAAAGACTGAGATTAGGAGAAATAACTCCTACTACTGTAACTCTGCAATTAGTGGATCGTTCGATCACATATCCTACAGGATTTATAGAGGATGTTTTGGTGAAAGTGGATCAATTTATCTTTCCTGTTAATTTCATTGTGCTAGATATGGAGGAAGGTAAAGAGATACCCATAATTTTAGGGAGACCATTCCTAGCCACAGGCAGAGCAATGACAGATGTGCAAAAAGGGGAATTAACAATGAAATTCAATGATCAAAATGTTACATTAAATATTTAAAATCAATGAAATATCTTACAAGAGGTAAAGATGATGAATTGTATAGCATAGATGTTATCAGATATTTAAGTGAATGTCATTTCAAATCTGCTTATGAAAAGAAATATGAAAGTGAAGAAGTGGAACACAAGCAAGAAAAGGAATTACGTCATTATGAAGATTTTCATGAGGAAAATTTAAATTATGTTCATGAAAATTTTGAATTGTTGTACATGACTGAAAACGATGAATCTTTTGGTCCATCAATTGAAAAACCTCCTGAACTTGATTCAAAGTTGCTTCCTAACCATTTCGAGTATATCTTTTTAGGTGATTCCTCAACTTTTCCTGTTATAATTTCTTCTTAATTGACTGAGAAAGAAGCATAGAGTTTGCTTGAAATTTTAAAGAAATATAAGAAAGTCTTTGGATAGACAATAACTGATATTAAAAGAATCAGTAATTCAATTTGTTTGCATAGAATCCTTATGGAGGATAACTGCAAATCTCAGGCTGATCCTCAAAGGAGATTAAACTCTATTATGAAAGAATTTATTAAAAAAGAAATTTTAAAGTGGTTGGATGCTGGAATTACCTACCCTATTTCAGATAGTTCATGGGTTAGTCATATTCACTGTGTTCCTAAGAAAGGAGGAGTTAATGTAACTATTAATGAAAAGAATGAGATTATACCAACAAGACAAGTTACAGGATAGAGAATATGTATTGATTGTAGAAAATTAAACCTTGCTATAAGAAAAGACCATTTTCCACTTCCCTTTATAGATCAGATGTTGGATAGACTAGCTGGGCATAAATATTTTTTATTTTCTGGATGGATATACTGGTTACCACCAAATATAGATTGCTCCTGAGGATCAAGAGAAAATAATGTTTACTGGTCCTTATGGTACATTTGCTTTTAGAAGATTGCCCTTTGGTTTATGTAATGCCCCTGTTACATTTCAGAGATGTATGATGGTAATTTTCTTTTATTTAATTGAAAAAGGAATTGAACTTTTTATGGATGAATTTTTCAGTGTTTGGAATTTCATTTGAATCATGTTTAGAACATCTGTCTAAAGTTCTAAAACGCTTTGAAGAGACTAATTTGGTCCTTAATTGAGAAAAATGTCAATTTATGGTAATAGGAGGAATAGTTTTAGGACATCGTATATCAGAAAATGGTATGGAGGTACAAAAATTTAAGTGATCTCTAATTTACCTTGCCTAACCAATATAAGGGGAATTAGAAGTTTTTTGGGTCATTCTACATTCTACAGACGTTATATTGAAGACTTTTCAAAAATATCAAAACCTTTATGTTGTTTACTGGAAAAAGAAGTAATTTTTTATTTTGATGATGAATGTCTAAAAGCTTTTGGAACTTTAAAAGAAAAATTAATCAATGCACCTTTTATAGTCTCACCAAACTGGGAAAAACCTTTTGAATTAACGTATGATGCTAGTGATTATGCTATTGGAGCCGTTTTAGGTCAAAAATATGATAAGATTTTCAAAGTAATTTACTATGCTAGTAAAACTCTTAATGAAGCTCAAATGAATTATACCACTACTGAGAAAGAGTTATTAGCTATAGTATTTGCTTTTGATAAATTCAGATCATATTTAATTAGAACTAAATGTGTGGTGCATACTGATCATTCTGCTATTAAATGCTTAATGAAAAAGAAGGATGCAAAACCAAGACTGATAAGGCGGATTCTTCTGTTGTAAGAATTTGATTTTGAGATGGTAGATAGGAAGGGTGCTGATAATTAAATTGTTGATCATCTGTCTAGGCTTGAAACTGAAAAATCTCTTCGTGATGCTGAAGAAATTAATGAAAATTTTCCTAATGAAAAATTGTTCATTGTTAATGAGTGGCGTGTTCTGTGGTATGCTAACAATGTAAACTTTATTGTTAGTAATATTTTACCCTATTATATTGTTATACCAGGAGAGGAAGAAATTTGTATCTAAAGCTAAGACTTATTTTTCGGATGACCCATTTTTATATAAACAAGGAAAGGATCTAATCATTCGAAGATGTGTGCCGTTAGAAGAAACTTATGAAATTATTCAAAAATCTCATAATTCTGATTATGAGGGATATTTTAGAGATGATAAAACTGCATATAAAATCTTACAAGCTGGATTTTATTAACCTACAATTTTTAAGAATGTTAATGCTTATATTAAAAATTGTGATAGATGTCAACGTGTAGGCAATATTTCTAGAAGAAATGAGATGCCCCTTAATTATATATTAGAAGTTGAAATATTTGACGTTTGGGAATTAGATTTCATGGGACCATTTATACCATCTTTCATACATATATACATTTTGATAGCAGTAGACTATGTATCTAAATGGATAGAAGCTATTGCTTTACCTTAATATGATGCCCAAAGTGTTCCAAAGTTTTTAAGAAGAATATATTTTGCAAATTTAGAATACCAAGAGTAAACATAACTGATGAGGGAAGTCATTTTAGAAATGCGATTATGAAAAAGTTAACAAAGATAATCATATTAACCATGGCATTGCTACTGCTTATCATCCGCAGATAAGTGGTTTGGTTGAATTATCCAATCATAAAATTAAAAGAACATTGAAAAAGACTGTTAATCCAAATAGAAAGGATTAGTCAATTAAACTGGATTATGCTTTGTGGACCTATAGGACTGCTTACAGAACTCATATTAGAATGTCCCCATATATGCTAATTTTTGGAAAAGCTTGTCATTTACTAGTTGAGCTTGAACATAAAGCATATTGGGCTATTAAAGAATTTAATTATAATTTGAAAGATGCTAGAGAAAAGAGATTATTGCAATTAAATGAGATTGAAGAAATGAGGAATGAATCTTATGAAAATGCTAAGATTTATAAAGAAAAGTTGAAGTTGTGGCATGATCAGAAGATTCTTAATAAAATACTTGAGCCAAGACAAAATGTTTTGTTGTATAATGCTAAATTGAAAATATTTGCTAGAAAACTTAAGTTCAGGTGGACGGGCCCATTTATTGTGATGAATGTTTATTCCTATGGAGCTGTGGATATTTAAGATCATAAGACTATAAAATATTTAAATTTAATGGCCATAGACTTAAACCATATTTTTCAGTCGATCAGCTTAAACTTGATAATAATCTGATGTTGGATCACTCAGAATAAGCTCTGGGTATGTCAGGTTGAAGACGTTAAACCAAGTGCTTTGTGGGAGGTAACCCATAGTTATCGGTGTGCTTTACTTTAAGTTTGATGTGTGTGCTTTTTTTGGTTTGTTTTTATGATTATGTGGTAGTAATTGGAAGCTTTTATGCTATAGTGGTGTTATTTGGACCTTATTTGATGACCTAGAGGAGTCAGAATGAAGATTTGGACGTTTAGCAGACCTGTCCTAAATTGAGCACTGGCAGCTATGCGCTGTAGATTGGCGCTTAGGTGCGGAGTTATAAAAAAATAGAAAAAAAAATTCTAGATGACTAAATCGTGGGGAAGTAAATTTGGAAATTATTTAGGACTTTTAACTAGTATAAGGTCGGTTTTATGCCTTCCAAAGTCTATAAAAAGATCATAAATTAAAGAAATACTTGCCCTAGTTCTTATTTTCATTCATGAGGCTAAGAAGAGTAATTTTAGTGAAAAAATGTTTTCTTGGGAGAGCGAAGTTTAGAAGAAGGAGGATGCCAACAAGAAGAAGTTTATTAGTGAAAGTGCACAAGAGTTATTCAATGGATTCCTAGCAGATAGTATTCAAGGAATTACAGAAAAGATTACAAAGATTGAAGCTGAAGTGGAATCAATTGAAGCAAAGTTAAATGAAAATAATGCTTATTTAGCTCATATTGGATGGCAAATAAAAATGCAATTCAATCATACAAGTCATGTGGAAGAAGAAAATAGAGCGATGTATCTGAAGAATAAATAATTAGAAGAAGAAGATGTAAGAGTTTTTAATCATCGCCCGTTTTATCAGATTTATATTCCAGTTGGTTCAAATGGAACTAATGGTGGTTATGGATAAAATCCACCTGAAGGAGATTGGAATTAAATTAAGTGTAGTCTTGTGATTTGGTTTTCTGTGTTAAGTGTTTTGTGTTTGTGATTTGTGTTTTGTTACACTTTAATTTGATGTTTGTTATGTCATAATGATGTAAGTTTGTGTTTATAAAATGTGTTATGAATTTTTGTATTGGGGAATTTCATCCATAATGTTTGGATAGAAATTTTTAGTTTGTATAAAGTGTAGTTTGTTATTAATGAAATATAAGTTTGTATTTTTGTGAAATTTGTTTAAAGTTAGATAGGAATTTTAGTGTAATTTTGGAGTATTAGAAGATTTTATGGGGAGAGATAAATACTAGTGTCGGCGAATTTTTTAATTTAATTTAAATAAATAATTTGAAAAGTAGTATTTTATTTTGAAAATAATTTTAAATTTGAAAATTTTAAGATATGAAATCAAACTGATCTCACATCCCGAAAAGGTTATATAAACGAGCACCGCACCACAAACCGTATATCTATCCCGGAGAATAGACACACTCGCTTGATGATGGGGCTCGATTAAATAAACTAGAAGATTTGTGACGTCCGTTTGGTCCGCGAACCAATTTTATAAGCCGACAAGTTCCCCTGCTTAATATAAATGAATTAAGCGGGGTTTATATTACTCAGGTTCTTAAAGTTCCCTATAAGGGCAAGCCCCTATAGTTAATTACATCTTAAATGAAGTGAATCATTTAAGAAAAGTCTCGATAATGATCAGTGGTTCTGCTCTCAAGAATTTCAAAGTTTAAGTTTTCAAGGGATTGCATTTTTTTGGAATTTCAATAGGGAATGGATTAAATTTGGAACATTTTATTTTGGGAATCCAAAGGAAGAAAGGTAGGAGAAATTACAGATTCGAAGCGAACTTCGGTAATTTCCCGACTATCCTATTGTTCGGCTTGAATTTAGGAAAGTCCTAATGTTTATTTAATGTTTTGATCTTGCCAATTTTAATTAATTAGGACTTATATTTGTATGATAAAATCATACAAATAGCCTCGAAGATGTGAGGGTTTATGTCGTATCGGACGACTACCTCGGAAATCCTAAGACCAGTTAGGGCTTAATTTACATGATATGATCATGCAAATGCCTAACGAAGAATTGAGGATTTATGTTGCACTAGGCAAACTACCTCGAAGTCCTACGGCTTGGTTATTTAATTCTAAGGAAAGCTCTACTGAAGTAGACTCAGGTTTTGCTGATGACGATGGCCGTGCTGCCCACCATGCTCCGAGCTCCTTGTTGTTGCAGAGGTTTAGTTTTAGAAGTCATAAATCAGGAGATGAGAGAAGTGTTTGGTTTTTAGAGAAAGTCTTAATTTCCATGTGTCTTTAATATTTTAATTAAAACAGGTCTTAGAGTTGATTAAACGAACCGATTAAGATCCCACGGTTCCGTCATCCCGCACCGTTATTTTCATCGAATTCACTTAGTCCAGATGAATTTGCTAAACTCAACTAAATGAGTTCCGCACTTTCATTTAGACCATGGGAAATCCCGTTAGCAACACGTGGGTTACATCATCCGAGGTATTCCCGATCATTCAATGAGACGTTTTAATTTAGTTGTAGTTGTAGTTTTGTTGTTCGTTTGTGATTAAATTTTGAGTTGTCTTATATTTTGAAATGTTGTGGCGGTGAATTTTATCTTGTAGTGTCTTTTAATTTAGTTATGGGTTTCAGATTTGGTTTCTGTCCTAAAGGTGTAGGTTTTCATGCAACTGTTGTTTATCATGCAAGAAAGGTAAAGTGCAACACGAGTAAATGAATTGCAGTAAGATAAATTGCAATAAAATAAAAGCGTACCTGGAGGGTCTTCCCGTCATCCCAAGCTGCACTTAAAACACAGTTAGAATATTTAAGCATTTAAAGTAATTTCCTAGGTAAAGCTAAGGGAAGGGTTATGGTTTTCTAACAAAATCCTAATCCTATAGCTAGTCATTCCTATGACGTCTAGGTCTTCAATTTTGGTTTTAAGGATGATTTTCTTCACCAAAGAACAACTAAGCTCAATTTGTTCTTAAGGACATTCCATCATATTGAGGAAGTGTTTAAGACGAATCTTAAACATCTTTTCAATATTTCGGGAATTGTCCTAAGTCCAAATGAATTCTATTGTGCGGGTGAATTAATCATCCAGGGTGTTTAAGTTAAGTTTTATTTCTTGCTCAGTGAATTAGGATGTTTGAATATCCTTATGAGTGAAGTGACATTTCACTTGATACTCCATTTAGGAGTTATAATAGTAAAAGCTCCTAAGGGCAAAATGATATTTAATGATTTGTGATTCAAATTTAAGTTCAAATTAATGATTTAAGTTTGGAATAGTGTTCAAGTTATTTTAGATTTATTTTGAATTCTTCATGTCTTTAGGTGATGTTATATTTAATTTAATTCAATTTAACTTAATTTAATTTAATGTGGTTTAATTTAATTTCATTTAATTTTAAGTTAATTTAATATAATATGATTTAGCTTAATTTAATTTAATTTAATTTAATATGTTTTAATTTAAATTAATTTAATTTAATTTAATTTAATCCAATATGTTTTAATTTAAATTAATTTAATTTAATTTAATTTAATTTGATTTAATTTAATTTGTTTTAATTTTAATTTCATTTAATTTAATTTAATTTAATTTAATTTAATTTAATTTAATTTAGTTTAATTTAATTATTTTTTTTTATTTTAATTTTTTTTATTTTAAAAGGGTTTGTTTTAAATAATTTAACCTTAACTTAATTTAATGATTAAGTCTTTTAGCATTTTAAATCTTAAACTTGGATTATCATTTTAATTAGGGATTAAATATTATTGAGATGATTAATTTAGGGATTCTTAAATTAAAGAATAAATCTCTTCCTAATAATATCCCTATTTCAATAATTCCAATTTTATTATTCTTCCAAATTTAATTATTTATTTTAATTAAAGTTTATTTTAATTATTTTTAAATTGTTTAATAGGTTCCTACCCTTTAATTATTTAAATTTCAATCATCCAAATCAGATTAAGATCAAATATTTTACCCTTTCATTTTATTAAGCCTAAATTTTAATTAAGGGTTAAAATTTTAATTACCATTTTGCCCTTCAAGCTTAATAATTTCATAACTCACTAAATTGAGCTCAAATAAATTTGAAATTTTTATGTGACCTTACTCATATGCCAATAAAGACATTGGAGGAGAAAATGTGATTTTTCTATATTTAATTTATTTATGTAATTATTTTTGGTGGAAAATAAGGATCTCCAAAGAAAATTTAATAATATGACCAAGGGAAAGTTTCTGTCTTTAAGAAAATTATGGGACATTCCTAATGACCAGAGGACCACTTGGACCAATTTTTGTGATTTTTTGAATTATATTTTATTTATTAAAATTATTTTAAGTTCTGGTGTATTAATTAATTTAAAAATAGAATATAAGTTGAAAAATGAATTTTATAATTTTTAAAATTTTCTCTGATATCAAGGATTCCAGAGAACCAAATTTTACAATTTTCTGATTTTTTCTTAATTTATTGGAATTATTTTAGTGGAAATGCTAGAAAATGTATTTTTTAATTTTAAAAATTACCCCAAGGCTTTAAAATTTAATATCTCAACCTAGAGACATAAGAAAAATATGGGGTTTGTTCCTAAGTGGTTAGAATTCAAAATGTGACATTTTGGTGAATTTTATTATTTTTGTAATTTTTATTATTTTTTAATTATTAAAATATTAAAATAATGATAAAAAAATCAACTTTTTTAGAAAATTGCAATATTAATTTTCTTAAATTCCCCTGATATCAGAGAAGCTCTAAAACCAATTTGGTGAATTTTTGAAAAGTATTTTGAAAGTTATGAATTTTTTAAGTTTAATTTTGGCTAAATGGCTTAATCAACCCATTTGATAGGGTTAACCAAACCCAATTGACTTCAAACTTTTATGGTGGATTCCTCTGATCCTAAAGGTCAGTGGAGAATTGATTTCAAGTCAATTTGATCTATGGTTATCTCTAATTAATTAAATTTCAATTTTGGGTATTTAGGCCAATTAGGGTTAATCTGAGTGAATTAACTCAAGTCCTATTTTTCCTAGGGTTCTCTCGGTCATAAGGAACATCACCAAATTTTCCTAGAATTTATTTCATAACATGCTAATTTTTGGAATTAAAATACTCAAAACAGCAACATGCATTTGAAAAATCAATAACTTTTCACAGAGATGGCCTCTGACCTTGGAAAATTCAGGGAATGTTCCCAAGTTCAGAGGTTTCAAAAGCCCTATGGTCTCATGCCATGGTGAATTGTATGAATGCATGGAGAATTAAAACAATGCAGGGAGTAAATAATTAATTAATAATAAAATACTAGACAAAATTAATTAATTTCTTTTCCACATTATTCTCCTCTGTTCACTGAGCAAGAGGGTATTTTTATTTTATTTTTGTGATTTTTCTACACAAAGATATGGATTTTTGAAGTTCTGGTATTTAAATAAATCAGAAAATACCCTATTTATCTACTTATCCACGCGGCGCTGACTCAACCTCGGCGGCTCCGAATCGACACGCGTCGCTCCCTGGTTCGGCGCCGCCATCTGACTCGGCTGTCCGGGGCCCCGCGGTTCACGTACCATCTACCGGTCCGACGCAATCCAAGCCGTCCATCCAATACACGCGCGATCCGACGGTTCCTGGTCATCGTCTACGACTGGTGCGATCCCGTGACCGTCCACACTCTAACCCTAAGAACTCTCTCGATTCTCGACGGATTTTCGTGTTCTTATGCTCTATGGATTCGTCTTGAAGAGACGAACACATCCATACGGTGAACATGCTATGAAATCAAGCCAATCAAAATGGAGAATTGACCGAAGCTCGGGCGAAGAGAGAGTTCATACCTTTGCTCGGAGAAGTGAAGCTTCGATCCGAGAGTTGTGTCACCTTCGATTGGGTCCAAGCAAGCTCCGGATGAAGTCCCTTGGCTCGGTGAATTGTCTAGCTATGAAAGTGACCACGGCCGATCACAAAGCTTGGAGGCTGGAGCAACCGGGTGGCTTCGGAGATGGGGCTTTCGGTGGGAAACTTCTCCTCTTGGTCCGGTGAAGGTGTAGGACCAATCAATTTGGGGATTGGCTCACTGTGAAGAAGTGTCCTGGTTTTGGGCTGAAGTTTGAGCTCGAAATTGGGCTCGAGCTGGAGGGAATCGGGGCTGGAATTCGGTGGGGATCAAGTGCTCTCATGTGTGGAGAGTGATGCGGAATGATTTTGGCGAGTTTCCTTAAGGTTTTGGTTCAGCACCTCCTTTGGCCGAGAGGGTGAGGGGTTTAAATAGGAGAGGCTGGAGGGCCTCCCGGGGGAGTTGAGGGTCGGGATCAGTCTGCTTAGGTGAGGAGAAGAACGAGCTACAATGGCCATTTGGAGTGGGGCGGCTCGACGGGATGGAATTTCAAAGCTTGGCCTCTCCCAAGGTTTCGGGCATGGTGTTTTCCGGCGACTGGGTGGCCGGCCGGCCAGGCATGGGTCACCCTCAAGGTCAGGTGGGTCAGGGCTGGGACTTGGTGCAAGCAATTGGCAATTGTCATGTGTAAAGTGGCTGAATTAAAATGGAATGGGGAAGGGGTCATTTTGGCTTCAATTTGGTCAACCCATTGGTTTGGGTTGGGTGCACCTCCCCATGGCCTGATTTTGGGCTGAGAGGATCGGTTGGGTCGGCCAAGAGAGGATGGTGTGGTCTCTTTCCATGATGAGGTGGCTAAACATGGTTTAGTGTGTGTCATGGATAAGGTTAAAAAGGCTTAATGAAAGGTTAGGAAAGGAGCCCCTCCTTTTACCATTAATGGCATGGTCACATGCCAAACTTTCATGGCTTCCTATGGCTTGTGAATGGCTCATGCATGGCTCCATGTGGCTTAGGGAAAAGTTTAGTCAATTTCATGAAAATGGGTTTTGTGACTTTTGGCATTTTGGTGAGGGTTGCCATGAGGTTTAATTTTGGAATAATCCAATGATGAATTTAGGATTTAGGGATGATTTCAATTAAAGGGATGATAAGGAGAAATTTCATGTGGGCTTTAGGATAGGCTTGGGCTTTTGAAATTATCTTAAGAATGAGCTTTTAGGAAGGCTAAAGGGGGGGGCCTTCATGTTTGAAAATGGGCTTTTGGATAAAAAAATTTTGTAAAGGGCCATGTCAAATAAATGTTGGGATTGGTTTAAGGATGTACCATGAATGATTTGAAACAAACTTGAGGTGATTTGGGTTTGAATTGGGTTGGATATGGGCTTTTTGGTAAAGAGGCTAAGATGGGCCAAAATGGGCTACCATAGGCCAAAGTTGGGCTAAAGTTGAAATTGATGTAAAATTAATGTTGGGAAATGTTTATGGGAATGTTTCAAAGAGGTTTTGGCTTTGGTTGGGTTTTGATTTTGAGGTTTGGGTCTATTTGGGCTAGGTTTAGGTTTAGGTCAAAATTGGGCCTTTTGATTTTGGGTTGAATTTGAGTGGGGTTTGGGGCTAAATTTTGGGCAAATCATGTTAGTGTTTTGTTTATGGGGATGTTAAGGAAGGTTTAGAAAAGATTTGGGGTTAATTGGAGTTGAATTGGGTGAGTTTGGGCTAAGTTTGGGTCATGGGTCCAAATTGGGCTTTAAGGCCAAAAGTGAAATTGGATCCAAATGTCAATCAAATTGGACTTGGATTTGGTCTAGATTGGTTTTGGGGATGTTGAATTGAAGTTTAGAATTGAATTGGACCAGAATTTGGGTCAATTGGGTAGGTTTGGTTTGACATTGGGTTCATTTTGGGTTAAAATGGGTCAAATTGAGGATTTTGACAAAAGTGGGGTAAATTGACAAAATTGGCCCATGGTGTAGTTGAACAAAATGAAATTGGGAATATTTGGGATTTTCTGGAATTTTCTAAGAATTTTCTGAATTTTTGGATTTTTTGGCCAAGAGGGGTATTTTGGGTATTTGGAGGGTATTGGGAGGTATTTTTGGAATTTTTGGTATTTTTGGGTATGGATGATCAATTTGATTGGTGAGGCAATGTTTAGGATTGATCTTGAGGATTTTTGGGTGATTTAGGTGATTTTGCAAATTTTAGGGGGTTTCAAGGGTATTGGGTAGGCTAGGCGGGTGTAGGGTGTAGGGTCTCGGGGGTCAAAAATTGAAAATTTGGAAAATTGAAGATTGGGTGAATGTAAGTGGAATGAAATCATTTTGGTTGAGCCATGAAGCCACATCAAGCCCACATGAGCCATGAAGGGCCTCATTTGAGGCATCCACTATGTTGTTCCTAACCCTCTTGCCGAGGGCTTAGGGGTTAAAGACCATCCATGTGAATCACCTTCATGAGTCGGGAGGTCAAATTGGGTATGGGTGTGTTTTTAAGAGGTGTGTGAAAGTGTAGTGTATAGGTGTAGTGTGTGTGTAAGTCGGCCCTTCACCGGACCGGGCCACCCGGGACGATCCTAAGGCCAAAGAATCCTATAGGAACTCATCCTTTAAACTTCCACATTTAATGTCGACCCTCTAGGTGATTAGGGGTCTACAATCAATTTTGTGGAGTTTGCGGGGAGTTAAGAAGTGGTTTGAATTTCTAAGTGGTGGGTCCCAATTCTAATCCTCTAGGATAGTCAAAGGAAAAGCCTAAGGCTAGATCCTAAGTACTAAAGAGAAGAAGAGAAGACCTCATCAAAAATGAGGTCAACAACTAGAAGTGATTGAGATAGATTAACTAAGTGGTTTTATGCCATTAAATCTAATTGTCAAAATTTGGGCACTAGTGGCTAAGCGCCAAATTTCACGGCTATGTGCCGTAGGCTCCACACATAGGCTCCGGTTCATGAAAATCGGTTTTCTACATTTAAAAACCCAAAATTTTGTCATTTTTACCCCCCCCCCCCATTACCATCAACCTCTCGGTTTTGCGAAATAGAAGCCTAGGGTATCACTAAGTT
This sequence comes from Papilionanthe hookeriana x Papilionanthe teres, assembly GCA_022702705.1. Lineage (NCBI taxonomy): Eukaryota > Viridiplantae > Streptophyta > Magnoliopsida > Asparagales > Orchidaceae > Papilionanthe > Papilionanthe hookeriana x Papilionanthe teres. The sequence continues at coordinate 91,511,433 of CM040433.1, read as the reverse complement.
GGATCATTTAAGAGACAATTTCGTCGAAATCTAAATTGAGTTCCTTGAGGTATGAGTACTTCTCCTAAGTAAAAATTTTTTGATTTTCACCATGTATTTTGAATACATTATTGAAAAATCTGAAAATCACTGTTCGTGGTGAAAATTTAAATAAAAGCCTGAGAAATTGCTTGGATTTAGTGGAAATTACCTTTGGAAGTTAAATTAGCAAGTTTAGTTTGATTTTGGAATTTATGGTGAATTTTTTATAAATTTTTAGAGATGGCTACAAAGTCGAAGCACTCGAGAGAGAAGGCGAGATTTGATTCCAATAATTTTTCAGTTCTAGAGCGAAGGATCGATATGTCGATGCCCTATCGTCGTGTAAATTGATTCCAAAATGAGTGTTTAGCAAGCCAAGAGGTGATATTGAAGAAATGATCATGCAAAGAAATTGGTTAAATTACAGTTGCTTCTCCGTTGTTGCTGTTGTTTCTATTGTTAGAGAGTTTTATGCAAACTTGCCAGCAGCAGAAGAAAATATGGTGATGGTTAGAGGTCAGCAAGTAGATTTTTCACATATGGTAATTAATATTTTTTACCGATTACCTACTGAGATGTTTTGTTTTTATGCCAACTATCATCCTTCTGAGGGAGAGTTAGATGAGATAATGTTTTTTCTTACTGATGGAAGAGGTTTATGGAAGATAACAAATGAAAGAAGTGTAAATTTTCGGGCCTCTAAGTTGAATATCATATCAAAGGCATGGCATTACTTTATCTCAGCTAAGATGTTACTTTTAAGTCATGTTAGTGAAGTTACGAGAGAAAGAACTGTTCCGAAACATTGGAGCTATCATTTATTATTATTATTTGAACTGTGCCAGAGCTGCTACTACTGCAGGTATGGGATTTCCTTCCCTGATTCATTCACGTGTGAGTGGTCTGGTGTAAAGTTCAAAATTAAACTCATCACCAGAGTAAATGTAAACACTTACACTATGCATTCAGTATTTGGCCGTAAAGGAGGATCAGTTAGAGCTTCCAGGGCTTCTGCTTCTACTGCCTCTACTTCTCGAGCTTCTACTTTACATGCATCATCTTCAAGAGATTCACAAACTGGATTGTTACAATAGATTTTAAAGAAAGTGAGTCTTACCAGAGAACATGTTAGAGATATGGATGGTAAAATAGAAAATATTGAAAGGTAAATTAATTATGAAACATGATGAGTATGAGAAGAATTATCAACAGTACATGGACAGAGTAATTAGAGGTGATCACAGTGCTGAGATGCCCCCTCATCATTTTTATATACCTTATGTGTCATCCAGAGATTGGAATGAAGATGATGATGATGAGGATTATGATTAGGATTATTGTGTTGAATTTGTGATGTTGTTATGTGACTTTCTTATGCGTTGTGTTGTTTTTATTTGAAGTTCTCATATGTGATGTGTTGATTAAATTTTTATGTTATGTATTATGGTATGAATTCTGATATTGTGTAGAGCATTTTTTGGACTATTTCTTTTATGCACATTCAGATGTTTATTGATGTTTTATGTTGTATGTTTGTGATATGTTTGTGGTAGTAAATGTATAAAATGTGTATCTAGTGTTTGAGTTTTTAGTAGTATATAATTTAATTCTAAAACAATTAGGAAATTTTTGAACACTATTAGAAACCCCTATTTAAATTGCATGTTTAAACTTTTCAAAATCTGCTACCATATATTATCTAATGTTGTTGTGATTTTAGTCATGTTATAGTTGGCGTGGATTTGCTTTGAAAACCTCCACTACTGTAGAAATCTTTTGAAATTTTTATTTTATGAAAAAAAAACTAAAAATCTGAATTTGATTTCTTCTTACTCCTTATTTTTAAACTGTTATACTTGCATATTTAGGATATGAAAATTCCTGCTAACATAGTATTTTAGTTTTTAATTCTTACCAATGTATCTTTTTTTTTATGCATAAATGTTTAATCCTAACTAAAAATTTAAAATTTAGGGGGAATTTTAAAACCAAATTTTCAAAAACTAAAATTTTACTTGTTCTCAAGAATACTTATAATGAAATTTGATTTTTGATTGAAAATAAGTATGTATATGAAGTTATATTAGGGGAGAAAATTTTTTAATATAGAAATGAGTAACAGAATTTAGTTAAAATTTATAGTAATAATGAAAAATTTAATGTTAAAATTTTCTTAGTAAAGAAATGTTAAAATATAGTTAAACTATCTTTAGTATGAAATGTTATATTTTTTGAAAGATAGAAGATTTGATTTTAAATTTTCAAAACTTAAATTTCTTTTATTGAAAAATAATTTTCAACACTATTATTATGACTTTTAAGTGAAAGATATATATCAGACATTTGTTTTAAATGGAAGGGTGGAATTCCAAATCATTAAAGGCCTATCCAGATACATTAATCCTTGTCTTATTAAAAAAAAGAGAGAGAAAAGAAGAAAGAAAAAGAAAAGTAAAAGAAAAGAAAAGGTAGGAGAAGCTTGAGGATTTAAGGGTCTAATCAAAAATTGGTTCCATACCTAAAGTTTAAAATATAAGTTTTGAGAAAATCTATTTGAAAATTTGACCCGTGAAGTTAAGCGCCGCATGGTTGGCGCATAGGCGCGGCAGTTTACAAATACGAATTAAATCAAATTCGGCATCATTTTCAAGGGCAACTTTTGGTTGTAACATCCTTAACTTACTTTGGGTTGTAGATTTGAATGAAGAGATGCATTCTTTGGTGGATACATTGAATTTGAACATGATTTAAAGACACCAAAGCACCTTTCAAAGAACTATTAAATTGAAGTTATAGAACCGGTTTAGAGTCTTCTTAGTATTTTTTTAGTCCTCCTTAGTCTTTTTAGAGTCTTCTTTTTACTATTTAGAGTCAATTAGTTAATTCTTTTTAGTTTGAGAGAGTTTTAAAGGACAAGGGGTTGGTGTGAAGCCTTTCTCTCACCAATTTTCTTTCATCCATTTATCTAGTTTGTATTGGAGTCTAAAGTCGGAGATGGATTCAATAGAGTTGGGTGCCAACCTCTGTGGAGTCTTTTAGTGGAAAGCAAAATTTCAAAGAAACTTCCAATGTCTTGTGGAGAGGATTTTCAGATAAGTGTTTATCTTTTTTTTCACATTTGGTTCTTAAGTAAAACTTACTGTGTTTCACTATGATTTCTAATTTCAAATCAAGATGTTTTTGTGTTTTCTCCATGAGTTATAAGTAATTTTCTTTATATTTTTCCTTTTAAATGATGAAGTAATTAAATTATGGAAGGAAGCTGTGTGAAGTATATAAGTTTAATGTTTGAAGAAGTTGTGATGATTTATTTCCTTACACTTAATTTACTTCTTTATTTAGCCAATTAAGATGTTAAATTTTGTTGTGAGATTAAGATCCAATGCGGTATTGTCTCAATCAACAATTCAAAAGAATCACATGCAATTGTATGGATGAGAATTATATTCCATATAATTGAATGCAAATAAATAGGGAGATATGTTTTTAATGGGGAGTAAAATTAGAGGACCTTAGAGTGACAGGCTAAAGCCCCCAAATTTGGTCTGAGGTGAAAAATTTTGTTATAAGATGTTAGTCCCCATGTGGAGGGAATAGAGGGAACTCTAGAGTGAGAGCTGGTATCTTCTCTGCCTAACCCATCTACAAAATTGCAAAGCTTCAAATTATCCAATTTTCTTTATAGAACCAAGTAAGGGTAAAGATTATAATTGCTCCTATTTGGCACAACACATTTAAATACTTCGACAATGAAATTCCATAATTATTACTGATTCTTTAAAAGAGGAAAAATATATTTTATTCTCATTGCTTTCATATCATTTAGTAGTCTTGTTAATTTTAGTTACTTGCTTACTTTTTATTAAGAAAACATCAAAAAAAAATTTCAAATTATCCATTTTGAAACATACTTTACAAAATCAATTTAAAAAGTAAAAAAGTTAATTTTCTTATTTATTTCTTATTTAGACATTTTCCTGTAGGTTCGATATCTCGGGGCTTAATTAGAAAGTCCTATATTACTTGATAAACAATATGTATACTGACGTAGATTCTCATATTATAAAACAATTAAAATATATCTCTTATTTGCTTCAGAATCAAGTTTTTTGATGTCGTTGCAAAGAAAGAGATAATATCATTGAAAAGAAATATAAAGTGAAAAATGTAAGCATAAATAATTCAGGGATCAACAGTTTTTTTCATCCACTACATTAACGTAATTTTTACCAGTCGAGGAATCCATAGTCCTCCCAGGTCATTGTGGTTCACAAGTTTTAACATAACAATTGGCTAGATTGTCTAATTAAATTAAGTACGAAGTAATGAATCGTCACAATTATGGAAAAAAAGTTTTGCTAACTCAAAAGATACACATGATTATTTCTCATTACGAGGAGAAAGATAAAGAAAACTACTCAGATTTTATGGGGAAAATACAATAATACATGGATTAATATCTAAAATCAGGAATACATAATAAACTTTAACAAAACTTAAACAAGAATACAAAACACTTATCTTGAACTCCTCCTCCTCAAGCAAACCTTTTGAAGTTCCTCTAAATAATTCTCAAACTCACCTTGCAATTTCACTCCAATAGATCCACATCAATACAAATACACACACACACCCCACGAAGGGACACACCCCCATACACACACCGAGACACACCACACGCCCCCTTAAGATAACCCTGAAATCCCCAAGAGTCACTTTAGATGCTCTTAAAAATTCATCCAAATTTGTTGCATTTTAAATAATAACCGATTTTGGCACCTAGGCGCCCATCTGTGGTGCTTATATCCTGTCATCTAGAAGCATGAATTAACTACGCAGCGCCTAGGCACCAGGTAAAAGTATTCTTCATTACTCAATTTGACTCCAAATTCCTTCATTTTCGCTCTGTTTGCTCCAACTGCTTAACCTATTGCACATGTAATCAAAAATACAAAAGTGCATTCTTTTAAAGTGCAATATCACTAAAAATAAGCATGAATTCTATATAAAAAGTATCATATTGTGAGGCATGTAAGTGGGCCCTAGGGTTCCACCCCGGGGTGCCGGTCAAGCCTGAAACCCTAATTTTTGTCAGGAACACCCAACGGTAGCTTTTTTCAAACTAGAAACTATGAGAGACTCAATTTCAGTGAAATATGATCCCATAACTTAAAAATGGAGTATTTCGAATGGTCATTCACTGGCAAAATTAGTGTCAACGATCGTCCTAAACCACTGCGCAGGTAGGGTATCCCAAACCCTAATTTTCTTGTAGCACAAGTAAGTGGACTATGTGACTTCCAATGGCCATGGGAGGCTTCGGATAAACTTATGGTGACTTCTAATCATTTGGTTCAGCACCAATCATGCCTCATCTCCCGATTGGATCCTCTAGAGGAAATTTTCCCAGGTATGACTGAATCATGTCCGAACCTAGCTACTTGCCTAGGACAATTACCAGAACGTCTCGAGTCAGTTTCTTGATCTACTGGATGCTACAGATGAACTATAGATAACCCAAAGCCATGCAAGTGGATATCCTACACTTTTGACATCAAAAATTGATGAGACTTCAAAAATACATCACATTAGTGCAATAATCGGGAATGCATGAAGATTAAAATTAGACAAATATTAGAAAATCATATATAATAAAAAGTATCTTATAGCTGTGTCGTCTGCCACTTTGGTAAAAGCTAGACCTCAAGTCATCGAATTCATATACATGAGCACGCCCACCAAATTTATATTTTTCTATCTTCTTCTTTCATGCCTAGATACAGGAAGTCAAGCTAAATGCTCTGAATTTTTCTAGTTAGGACTAGCCGATACGGCTTAGAGAGTCTCCATCATAGTATAAAGGGTCGCCAACTTTACTTGTATGTCTAAAATAACATCCTCTCGCTGAAGGCTAGGTGCGCAAGCAAAGGGTTCTATTTTCTCGTACATAAACTAGAACAACTACTTGTGTGACTCTCTTCAGTCATCCTATCCCTCATGATCAATCAAAGGAAGTGGTAGGACAGAATCCACTTAAACCAAGAAAGAAGTAGAAGGACCAACAAGAAACTATAGACTGGAAAGTTGAATAAATTTTCTTGGCAAGGAGTCCATAGTTTCACAACCTCATCTACATAATTAGAGTCGGCACCATTAGAATAAACAGGAGAACTAAAGAAAAGAAATTTCAAGTTACCATTCATTCTTTCTTTAACTAACAACTGGTGGAGCAACATCCTGAACCACCTCTCCAGCCGAAGGCTAAGTTAGGATACCTTCCAGCAAAAAAACTTGTGCAGTTGTTTCCACTTGCCCCTGCTCATAAGGCGACAGCTGTGCCACTTGCATGTTAGTTGGGCCAGAAGCCAAGATAAATGTATATGTAATATGCACTTCCTTTCTGCTCCTCCCCTCCAAGAGTGTTAATTATTCGAAAGAGTATTCAATTTCCTTTACCCTTTATTTCTTCATCACTGGAAGCTTTATCAATATTGAACCCTCTGATCTGGTCCCGTCAGCCGACCCTTTGGTGTCGTTCATTTTGCACTCATCTCTCAGCCTATTCTCTACTATCTGACCCTCTTTATTTATTTTCTTCTTTAGGGTAGAGCTAGAACACTCTGTTTTTATCCTCTTCTCACCCCCAAAGGGGCGGATCTTTGAAGTGGGAAGCCCAAATGCCTTCAACAGTGCTTCCTCGCCCACAAGCTTTTTAGCACCCAACATCCTTATCCACAACAATAAATGACTTATGGAGGAGAAAATTCCAAAAGTGTTGAAAGAAATCATTGATTGTCCCCTATTTATAGGGAAAAGCAGCACGAAAATTCATGGAGTACAACTATTGACAGTGCTTATTCCATGGAGTATAGATATTGATAGTACTTATTAATTATTATGTAAATAACAATTTCATTAATTCTCTTATTTTTATGCCAGTTATCAAACTCAAAAAAGTAAGAAAATCAGGGAACTATTTATATACATCAGAAATGTGACTGCATGAAATAGAAATAAAGCAACAAAAAACCAAGCACTCCAGTATCATTTCATCCGACCAGATTCTAGATCAACTGAGCGAAGGAGCGCCTAACAGCAATAACAACTTAACCGACAAAGGGCATTGGTAAGAACAACAATCGTCTGACGGGAATTCTTTCTACGTAGATTCATCGACCAAAGATGGACAAGCTGTCAAATTACGTTAATGTGTCATCTGTCTGATGGAATAATCCTTCCAAAGGATAATGAGTTCTTATCGTGGATCCCTTTAGAAAAGTTGACCAAAGATTGTTCAGTTGGCACAAGGACTTTTTGGCCGATCGAACGAATACCACATGTCTAAACCAAGCAGTTACAAATACGAAACGGTGTCTATGGCAGTTACAGATATGAAACGACACCAGTAGCAGTTGCAAGGTAAAAATATGGGTTACAAATATTTAAATGCTCAATGACACAAATAATTGTGACGTTACAATTAAGTGAGGGCAATAATGTAATTTATCGGAACCTTTCCTATCACTTATAAAAAAGAGAGTCGTTCCTATAAAAAACTACAGGTCATGTTTCTAAAAAATTAGTGCTATATGTAAGATATTCTTTCTCTTCTTTTCGCTTATTCCTCTCATCGGACCAACGCTCTTTTCCTTAAGCTTGACCCGAAAGACATTTAAGGACTCTAACATTGAGAAATGCACTTAAACAATAATATTAATAATCAAATATATGCTTAGCGAGTTTAAGGTTGAATGTTTCTTTCGCGGAGAATAGAAAGGAATAGTAAAATTGAAATGGCTTTCAGTTGAGATCAAATTTTTTGCACCACAGAGGCTATAGATGAAAATGCGAAGTTGGCTTTTTCATTTTCGGTTTTGGTCCCTTAAAAGTCACACACAAGATGGACTGCTACGTTGGAAGTCTGGATAACTACAAGAAATTCCCTGTTCGGATGTGATGCTCTCCAGCTGAAAGAGCAAAAATTTTGGACACATGCAGAGTTCTAATAAAGTTCTTTTCAAGTAAAGCATCTTCTTATGTGTTTATTCAACGTTCACTGCTTGAATTTTGCTTTTAGTCTTTTCATTTTTTATAGAATGTATTTTCATATTAAATTTTTGTTTGAGGTTATCCTTTGTACAGAAAACCTTTTCTTTGAATATTATAATTGTTTGTGAGACTAATAATATTTTGATTAAATATGACTATATTACTTCATTTATATGATTTTCTAATTAGTATCTGAAATTAATAAAGATATAAATTAAACATAACTAAATTCCTTCATTTTTTTTTTGTCAGACGTACATCTGCAATAATGAATGATGATCCTAATGTATACAGCAATACCGCAAGAAGAGCAGATAATCCAAACTAAAACTACAAATAATAAAAATATTTATATTGATCTCACCTGCTAATCCATCTTGTTACTAATATTTTTTATCACTGTTTTAATTGTTTTTAGGTATAGCTTTCGTTTACTTCCAGGGCCGAAGGCAATAAATTGGAGAGCAACGAACGATGATAAGAAAACTAATGCAATTTACCGTTATAAATTTGCTATGATGCATTTGAACCATTTTTACGTTTCCTATTATTTGTGCATTTCCACAAAAGACATCATGAGCCATACTTGTGAGAGTTTTTAAAATTTTATAGGCGATGGAAAGTTCAGAGGAGACTAGTATTTCTATTGGATCTTCAGAACATAAACAATGATAAAGTTGTTAAAGATTATTAAACAATCCTTTTTTTAGACAAATATTATAAGAGCGCAACCTTTCCTCACTTGGAGAGATGAGATTATATACTAACGATTGCAGAGTTGAGGTCATATGGATGTAATATATGATGTTAGAGAAATTGTGAATGATGAAGTGGCAGGCAAGAGACATACATCAATTGGTAGATATTCATATCAATTGCAATCAACGGCAATCATGAGATGGTCGGCTGAGTTACAATAATGGAATGATAATAAATAGGTGATGGCAAAAAACTGATGATATTTGAGTAAATAAAATCAATAGATAGAATTCATGGAATGATAATCACCCAATGAGTGCCATGTGACAATGGCAACCCGATGAATTTATAAGCCCTCTCATATACTGGATCTGCTGAACCACTTATATATATTAGAACCAATAATTACACATAAGAACATGTATTTCGGTTTTAAGTTCATCAGATAGTAATGCAATGACTCTTCCATATATTTTCTTAGCTCAATTACTTTTCTTCTTTTATATATCCATTATGTTTTTCTATTTTTATATATTAGCCTTGCTGAGCTTAACGTCATCCCTTTCTCCATACATACTCTATGACCTCTTCAACATGTCTCATCAAACCATATCTACATCAGAAGAAACTCAGTATACATCATGTGCTATCAATGACACACCAATTGTACAAAAACTCAAATCCTTGCTATCTAATGTGAAGAATATTTTTCACATTTAGATCATGACAACCAATCACCCTATCTGGACCTCACATGTGCCAAAAATATTCAGCTGTGGTCCTCAAATTATTCAAATACAGGATTCCTAACTGCTCTCTATCCCAATCAATTTTTACAACATCACAAAGGGCTACCTATTTTGAACTTGATCTATAGTGTGTGGTCACTAACTGACTAGATACTGAATTAGCGCTCTATTCACTTATCTCCCATTTTGTCCTAACCTGTATATTTAATCATAAAACTTGTCATGAAATCTGGAGAAACAATGATAAGATACTTCATTCCATAAATATATTTCAGATTATTCTGCTTTGAAATGAAATATGTATAATTACTATGTAACAAAGAACCCTGATAGAATACGTCTCATATATCAATGAAAAAGTTAATAATATAACATTAACGATATCTTCTCCATATCCTAAAGATATCATCTTTTATATATTAAATCATCTAACTCTACCACATCAAGCATTCAAAATAGTAAACCACACACACCAAGGTCATATAAGCCTTGAAGACTTGTACTCCCTCCTCTAAGTTGGAGAAATCAATCTCGCCACTGAAGAAGGATAGGACATAGTTGCACGAAATCATTAACTTGCTCTCAATACCATAGAAAATTTGGTTAGCAAGCAAGAACCTTATGATGGTCAGGCTTCCAAAACTCTACAGGTGGGTGACAAAGTCACACTCTATCCAATGAGAAATCTTCCTTCAACTCATAGGAATGCCAAATTTCCTTCAAGAATGGTCACACTATTGTTGATTGCATGCATCAGTTAAATCAAGATTACCTGGCACAATGTGTTTTAGATCTCCCTCCAATTTCGCCATTGAATATTATATTGATTATTGGACTTTCATACATTAATGAATTTTAAAGACCAAAAAAGTTACTATAGCTGATGTGAAAACTGAACCCATCACCTCACTGTCCAAGGAATTCTTTGAACTCCCAACCATAAGCTCTATCACTCACATCTAGTTTATGTGGCCAAACTTGCAAACAACTAATTATATATGTTCATAAATTAACCTCTAACTATTTGTCTCCTCTAAAGCTTGTGGATACCCTATTCATGATCCACTACCCAACCACACATTGTATTGTGGATTGGAATGCAATGGTATCTATTCCATAATATTTTCTTCTTAGCTCTCAACCCTTCACAATCTATCCGCTCTCCTCTCAAAGGCCGCCACATATGGCATCCAGCACAAATGTCTTGGTCATCCGGCTGTAGCTACATTTTTATTTGTATTCAAAATAATTCCAAAAATATTTGTCTCTTATAAACAATGTATGCAACGCTTGTAGCATGGTCAATGGCCATCCTTTTCATTTTTTTCCTTCAGTGACTCTTGGTATAACTCCTCATAGGATCATTCATAGTGATGAATGGGGTCTTATTGCAGTAATTTCCTCCATGGCTATATATAAATTATTTATATTAATAATTTTCTAATATTTTGTAAGTGTTCCCTCTGAATTTCATATCTCTAACCACCACTCTTTTTATAATTCAAACTACTTGATAAGCATCAACTCAATAAATTAATTAAATTCTACGCATATAAATGGTGGTGAAAAATATAACTCAATTCTCCGAAATGCTTACGCTTGATCAAGGATCATACATCAACACATTTGTTCTTATATCACTGAACTAAATGGCTCTGCCCGACTAAAAAATTTGACATGTCATTAAAAACGTTTATGTATTCCTACATGATGCTCATCTTTCTCATTTCTTATGATTTATCACCATTCTTATTGCAATATACTTTATTAATTATCTCTCTTCCCCATCACCAATCACATTCTCTTATACCATCTTCTCTAAAACTCTCCTTCATATTAATCTCATCTTAAAACTATTGCTTGCTAATGCTTCCAATGGCCAAACCCTTATGATCGCATAACATCAATGATGGTCCAAGACATGCTCTTCATTGGCTAGATCAATCATTCAAAAGGGCACCAATGTTTCAACCCTCTTAATCATAAAAAGGGTATCTCAACCCATGATCGATTTGATTAATTCACATTCCCTATCATTTATCGAACCCTTGCTCCCTCTCTCATCCCACGAACATATACCACTACCCTTTTCCCACAAGTACTAACTACAAGTTAAATGACAATTCAGTTCTCTAAAATTAATTATCACTCTTTATCCCAAATATTTATGCTTACGTTTTATATATGAACTAATACTTCTCTTTAATGATATCTCTTCCTTAACAACCACGCCAAAAACTTGATGCCAATGTAAATAAGAATTTTAATTGATATTAAGAAATGGGATTCTACACAAGTATGCATATCATTATCAAGTAATATAGGACTTTCTGATTGAGCCCCGAGATATCGAACCCACAAACAAAATATTAAATAGTTTTAATAAAAAAAACAAAAATATATTTTACTCTTCAAGAAAGTTCTTGCTCAAACTAAAGACAATATTCTAGGAAAGAAAGTTCAATTCTTTTTGTTAATTTTTATAATTTGAAATGAAAGTAAACAATTACTTTAAATAGATTTTTGTAAGATGAAAGCAACTAAAAATAAAATATCTTTTTCCTTATTATGATTCAGTAACACGTCATGGAATTTTGTGGTGGAAGTATCTAAAGTGTTTTGTGTCAAATAGAAACAATTATATTATTTACCCTTACTAAAGATGCCATAAAAAATGTAGGTTAATCTAGTGTTTTAGTAATCTTGATGACGGGCTAGGCAGGAAAGATATTAGCTCTCACTCTAGAGTTTTATCTTCTCCCTCCACCTGGGGGCAAACATCACGTATCAAGACATAAAATAATAAATCGAATTGGGGGCTTTCGCCTTGATCCCCAATAAATGCAACTGCGCCAAAAACTTGATACTGTCTTGTAAATGTAACGATGCTAAAAACTTGATTTCCGTCAAACAGCGCCAAAAAACTTGGGCCGCTAGGAATATATGCGCTGATGATTTAGATATGAAAATTATGATTTTATAATATGGGATACTACGCAGGTATACGTATCGTTTATCAAGTAATATAAAACTTTCTGATTAAGCCCCGAGATATCGAACCTACAAAGAAAATATGAAAATCTTTAAAGGAATCAGAAAATTATCTTTTTACTTTCTTTAATTGTTTTTTAAAAAGTATGTCTTGATTTTGAAAAGTTTTGAAAGTTGATTTGTCTTTAGAAATTTCCTTAATAAAATGTTAAGCAAGAAATTAAAATTATAATAACTAATAACACTGGATGTAAAATACTATTAACTAGAATATCTTTTTCTTTCCTTTTATAAAGTAGTAATAATTCTTAAATTATTGTTATGGAAGTATTCAAATTTTTTGTGACAGATAGAAGCAAATGTGTTCTTTACCCTTACTTGGTTCTATAAAGAACTTAGGTTAATTTGAAATTTTTATTATTTTGAACATGGTTAGGTAGGGAAGATACCATTCTCTCACTCTAGAGTTCCCTCGATTCCCACCACCTGGGGGCTAACTTCTCATAACAAAAATCAAAACTTCAAACCAAATTAGCGGGTTTTAGCCTGTCACTCTAAAATCCTCTAACTTTACTCCTTTTTATAAAAATATCATCCAATATTACATTTAATTATATGGACTAAAATTCTCACCCATATAAATGCATGTGATTCTTACTAACTTTTATGAGACAATACTGCATTGGATCTTACATAATCTCAAGAAATTCTACAACTTAACAAGCCAAATTAAGAAGTAAACAAAGTTTTTAGAATCAATCTTCACAACTTCTTCCAACTTTTAAACACTTATACTTTCCACAACAATTCTTTGTAAATTAATTACTTCTCCATTTAAGAAAGAAAAATATAAAGTAAACTACTCAGAATGCATTGAGAAAATACAAAAACAAATTGATTTGAAATTAAAAACAATAAGAAAAATAACAAACTAAAGAAAGTATTAATATAAAGATTAAAAGTAAACACTTATCTGAAAATCCTCTCCACAAGACTAAGTAAGTTCCTCTGAAACTTTGACTCTTCGCTAAACTACTCCTCAGAGTAAGTCTCGCAACTCCGATGACTCAGAATACAGACTTCAGACTTCAATAAAAACTAAACTAAAAGAAAGAAAAGAAGTGGGAAGAAGAAGACTTCACTCCGACCTTTTTCTCATTTCTACTCTCTACTCCTACTCTAAAATAAAAACTCTTAAACTGCAGTGGAAGAACAAAAGAAAGAAAGAAAGAACCCTTCAAAATGCAAAGGAAGAGTCTCCTAATCTTTCCTAAGACTCTCTTTAAATATTAAACCAAAAAGTGCCTTGGTGTCTCTTCAAAATATGTCCAGATTCAATGTATCTACCAAGGAACGTAGCCCTTCATTCAAACTTGCCGCCCAAAGGAAGTTATGGTAGTTACCACCAAGAGTTGCATCCCATCCCTTTTGAAATTTGCGCCAAATTAATTTGAATTTCTATTTTTAACTGTGGCGGCTAAGCGCCGGCCCAGCGTCGCTTAGCCGCCAGTGCCAAAATTTTGATTTTTCATTTTTTTGCTCCAAATTTGATCCAATTTTGCTCCAAATTTGATCCAATTTTGCTCCTTTCATCATGACCATCCATTTTCATCATACCTGCAAGAAAAACACAAAATACCTTCCATTAAAGTGCAATATCATTAAAAATGGGTATAAAAATGTGCATAAAATACTATATATTTTAGGTGTATCAAGCCTTCCACTCTAAAGTCCTCTAATTCTACACACATCAAAGTATATTTTCCTATTTATTTGCACTCATCCATATGGATTACATTCTCACCCATAAAATCTTATGTTATTCTTTCTAATTGTTGACTGAGACAATACCATACCGGTTCTTACACATTCTCACAACATATATTAACATCTTAATTGGTCAAATCATGAAGTAAATGAAGTGCAATGTTTTGAATCATCACAACTTCTTCCAACATTGATTTCCTATACATCACACAACATCCACTCACAACTTAATTACTTCATTGTTTTAAGGAAAAAGATAAAGAAAACTACTTATAATTCATGAAGAAAATACCATCACAACTTGGTTTAAAAGTAAAAATCATAGTGAAAACATAAGTAGTCTTAATTAAAAGTCAAATGTAATAACAAAGATAATGACTTATCTGAAAATCTTCTCCTCCAAACTTTTGAAGTTCCTTTGAGAACTTTGTTTTTCCTTACAATACTCCTTAGAGGGTGGCGCCCAACTTTAAGGACTTCAATTCTTTCTTTTAATCATAATACAAACTATTTTTAAGTAAGTAGAAATGGTGAAATGAAGTGGTCTGTTACTAAAAAATCTCCTATAAAATAAACATAAACTACACACCCTCCAACCAGAACAACTTTTGATCGTCAAGTCTTTATTTTATAATTTTCTAACCGGTGCCTTCGTATCTCTTCAAATTGTGTCTAGATTCAATGAATCCTCCAAGAGATGCATCCATTCAAGGGGAATTTAAATTAGTTTTGGCTCCAATAGGAAGTTACATACGTTTGTATCAAGAGATGCCTCAAACACCCCTTCAAAATAACGCCTAAAATTAAATAACTCTTCTAAAGTAACTACAGCACGTAAGCGCGAGGTCTTGGCACTTAGCCGCAAGTTTTCTGGCTTGTAAGCTCCAGATCTGGGTGCATAGCCGCCACAGATCAATTTTACACCTTTCTTCATTTGTGTTCTAAATTTGGTCCCTTTTCACTCTTTTCATCGCAATCATCCGTTTAATCATACCTGTAAGAAAAATACACAAAATACCTTCCATTAAAATTCAATATCATCAAAAATAGGTATAAAAATGTGTATAAAATACTATATATTTTAGGTGTATCACTCCTTCTCACCAATTATATTCTATAATCACTTAGTTTCCTTTAGCAATGTCTCTCTTCTACCAATATCAGTATATTTCAATGACTCATTACATTCTTAAGTTTCTCAATCAATAACATATTCTCCTTATTCCTTAAAATCTACTCATCCACTACAAACAAGCTATTAAATTGGTCATTTCAAGACAAATACTCCTTAGCCTTTATCATAACTTGCAAGAGAATATTGACCAAACTTTACTACTCCATTGCTATGAAGTTGCCAAGCTAGAGCACAATTATGTCTAAGGAATTTTAAGTTCTTCAAAAATTGGGCAAGTGAAACATAGTTCCCAACAAAACTACAAAACATAATTTTGGCCATGACTAGAAATTTCACTGCAAGTACAACTCTGATCACACATTATAATGCATGCCTTATGGCTCGTGGGCATGGTGTTAACTAAATTGGAATCTTCAACTCTATAACAATATACCATAAAATTTATATTCGCATCACTACAACCTTACTATAAAATCCCTTAAGAAGAATGAAGCAGAGCATTTAAATATCGAGGTACATTTTTGTGTGACCCTTGGAGTTTCATCATAAACTCCAGAGTTATGTATGCTCATGCTAGGGCACTCATAATTGGGAAACCTCTTCAAATGTTACGCCAAGGAGAAAAATGATGAGGCATTAAGCCAAAGTGGATAATATCTAGATGGATGAGTTTTTAGGCAAGAGCAAACGATATTAAAGCATTACACTAGCATTAAGGAAAGAATTAAATTTAATATGAAATAATGTTCTATGTCATGGGAGTCAGCCTTTCAAACCTCAATATGATAATATGCTATTTGATTTTGAGTTAGGAGCACTGACGATAATATCTATTTCTTAAGAGAAAGAGTATGATACCTTTTTAATAGAATAAGTTCGAACTAATCAGGAAGCCTTTTATTCTAATTGTTATAATTTTATTAGAAAATCCAAAGGTAAGAAAGATAATGTAGGATCATACATTATTGGGTGACCTACAAAAAACTTACTCTTAGCCAAAAAAATATGAAGCTATTATGCCTTAGATAATAACTCACGAAATGAGATTTTAAGCTCTTACACATACAATAAAAAAGTCTAATCACTCAACATTGTGTGCACAATCCATTTATCTATGGCATATTCAATGAATGTGAACATTTAGCTTAGCTTCCAAGATTAATACATCCTAATAATCCACAAAATGTATTCTTGCCCAACAAGGTTTCATATGTTCTTAAGGAAGGTCCTTAAATGGTTTTTTACACAATTAAAATTTATATAACAAACACACATCATTTTTAATACCATTTATCCATCCTTAACTCTCTTCAACTCTAATAATATAATTATGGTTTATGTATGATTATTAAATTTTATTATTATAAGATTAATTACATGCTCTTTATTATTTATTAATTTAACATCATCACTTGTTCAAGATTCATAACTTGAACAACGTCTCAGCATTTCTTGGTATCCAAATTGCACCGATCCCACTAGTTCATAGCTATCCTAAATTTTTTGCACCAACTTCTTCTCCATAAAACGATTACATGGAATTCTATAAGTAACTAATAAACCATATTTCCCCCAAATGTTATGCTGATATAAATCTTCATGTTTTATTCCTTGATCGCTCTCTTTTAAGAAACTACTTGGGCACTTAATTACCTCACTACCTTACAAAGGCATCTCCTTTGTTATAAACCATCTCTACTACTACGTATATCATCGCACAAACCATCACTTTAAACAACTCAAGAACTCACAGGTACTCTTTTGTTAGGACTTTCCATTCATAACATGACAAACTCAAACTAAGTTCTTACTCTAAATCTAACTGGATCAACTAATTTACTAATTGTGTTGAGTAATAATGTGCACTATATGGGCATTCTTGAGTTATATACTCATCTCATGGTGTGCTAAGAAAGAAACCATCTTTGGCATACCTTTCATTAAATAAATATAGCGAGCCATTGTAATTATAGTCACTGACCTAATTATTTTGCATCAGCGGCACAAAATGTCAACATTTTTATTTCAATGCTTACTCTACTCTTATCTACTGGCTATCAAATTATTTTAGCCATATCACTCTCCAACAATATAGTGTTTCATGCATGTGCCAAACACATCAAAATAGATTTTTACTTTATTAGGATGTACATCAAACCAAAATAATTTAGTGCTCATCATATTTAATTTTAGGAATAATTAGTTAATCTTCTCACCAAGGTTCTTTGCATGAACTATTCTATTCAAACTGGAAGGCTGTTGATATTGGCACCATAATTGTGAACTCTATTTTGGGTTTGATTTTGCATGGATCAAATTATGGCTTCGGACATCCTTCTCCTATATTTCTTCACTGAGCCAACCACAAGTGCTTTATGAGAGTTGGAAAAAGTGCTTCTTCCTTGGAAGCCCATGAACCCAACTAATGTTTATGATTGTTCAACACCTGGGGATGAAACTGATATGAGCATAACTGTAGACCAACCAACTCAGAGTTTACTTCCTATTCAAACTCATTTTCCTGAAAAAGCACAGTTGATTCTAAAGAAGATCGAGAAACTAGAGAAACATGTACAAAATCTTATGGATGCAATTAATAATATATCTGAATTATTTGATTACCTATATTGAAGGATGAAGGAACAGTTTGATCATACTGGGCGTAAGGAAGAAGGATTAATAAGATTGATGAAGAAAAAGGCTTGGATTAAAGAGGATTTGACTAATGAATTCCTGTATCGGCCCTTCTACAGTTCGTTTGTGTACCACTTATTCATGGGAGATATCAGAGAATATAGCACTGACATTGATGAGGAGTAGTGATTCTCTAATTTATCTACTTTGTTTAGTATTTTGAATTTATTTGCTTGAGTTTGATTTGTATTTGGCTTGATTATGGTGTGATTTCTGACTTATTATACCTATGATTTGAATTTATGTTATGTTTTCAGCGTTAGAGAGTTGTGATTTCATTGCGACGCTGAATTATTAATGCAATAGAATGATTGATGAGTGTAAGCTTGTAACTTTGGATTTTATATATAAAAATGATGTTTTATGTTGTTTGTGCAATACGCCTATAGTTAAATTTTTAATTAATACTTGCATGCTTTAGAAGAATCAAAAGCCCGGGACAAAAAGGTTAATTTTTTTTTTCTTTCTCTTTTATTAATTTGATATACACAAAAAAAACTTAAGTTTGGGGGAGGAAAAATTAACTTTTATTTGTTCTCAATTAAAATGTATTTTCAAAATTATTTTAAAATGACTTAAATTAGTTGAGCGTAACCTTGGATAACTAAATTTTTTATTTTATTTAAATATCATAGTAGATTTGAATGAAAGTTTTTTGTAATGAATGTTAACTTTATGGGGTTAAGATATTTAGTATAAAAGGATTAAACTATAGCTGACTATTTAAAGTAAACAAAAGTGTATTTTTGAAATGTTAAGAGACTTGGGAGTTTCTGCAAGGAGAAAAGATTGTGACTCTATTATGAATCATTTAAAAGCTAATATATATATAAAGTAAAGAAAGGTTTCAAGTTCCAACTTTAAGAAGAGGAGAGTGAAGTTTAACATTATTAAAAGCTATCCAAATATAATAATCCTTATAAGAAAATGAGAAAAAGAAAAAGAAAGAAAAAAATAGAACGGATTGAAAAGAAATCCCAAAAAGAAAAAAAAGAAAAGAAAGAAAAAGAAAATATTTGTCAGGAGAAGCTTGAGGAGATGCATAGTCAACAATTGGCTTCACTTGAATCGACTTAAGGGAATAGCTTAGTTACATTTCTGAATTTTTATTTAAAATATTAGCATCCTTACTAATAGAGTTATCATGAGCTTCTTTTTCATATGATCCTTCAAATAACCCTTCATGTGACAAATTATAGTTATTCTTGAAATAAATAGGAAACTAGAACTCTTAGACTTAACTACTAAATATTCTTATACCTATAGTTTTGAGCTAAGTTATTGAAAATCATTCTAAAAGTCTTGCTATTATATTCAGTTAAACAAAAAATTATAGTATTCTTTAATTAGAGTTCACTACTATGAGACATATTTTTATGTAGTAAAAGGATTCCTTGAGGACAAGTAATAGTTGAGTTTGGGGGATTTTGTTGGACTCATTTTTGATGATATTACACTTTAAAGGAATGCATTTTATATGTTTTACTGCAAATATGAAGAGTTTAGGGAAATGGAGCAAAGATAAGCATAAAGGAACAAATTTGGAGTAAAAAAAGGCAAAAACAAGTAATTTGTCGTTATGGCGCTGACGACACCCAAATGAGCACCGACGTCACCCAAATGAGTGTCGACGTCACCCAAATGAGCATCGACAGTGCTTTTTTCAAGGGATACCATAATTAAATTGCATAATAGAGCACCGACAGTGCCCAGCATAGATGGCGCTCAATGTCAGTGGAGGACAAATTCAATGTATTTGGTTGACGTTTGGAGGGGTTCTCGAGGCAACTCTTGGGAAATTCATTCATTTACTATTTTAACTTATTTTGGGATCCAGAAAAGGTATCTTTGTGTGGGTGTGTGTTTATGTAAGTGAAGCAAATGTGTGTGTAAGTTGAGAGGAATCTTTAGAGAGAGTTTAAAGTCTAGTGTTTGGTGTTTAATGTTGTTTTGTGTGGGATTCTTCTCAAAAGAGTTGTAGGAGGAGAGGGAAAGTGAGAGATTGCTTCTTCCCTACAATTCCAAGAGAAGATTGTGTGTTGTTCTGAAGAGAAAAGGAGATTCAAAGGAACTTCAAAGGATTTTCTTGGGGAAGAAATTGAGATAAGTTGTATTTACTTCTTACTGTTTGTATGACTTTGCTTTGATATATAAAATCTTTATTTTATCATATCTTCCTCATAAATTCTGAGTATATTTCATTGTCTTTCCCCTTGCAATGATAAATGGTGCAGTGATGGTTTATATTAGATGTGTCATATGAAAGATAAGAAATTGTGATGATATTTCACTTCGTACTTCATTTACTTTTTAATCTGGCCAATTGAATTGTTAAAATATGTTGTGAAACATACGATTTGAAAGGGCTATGCTTTCTACAACAAATGTGGAGATTACATTCAAAGTCCATGAATGAGTGATGTAGTTCATGAGGGTTGGGTGTAATAAATAGGGAAATATGTTTACTGGGCATAGAATTGGAGATTTTAGGGTGACACACTAAATCCCCAATTTGATCCTAATGTTTGGAAACTATAGCGAGAGTTAGCCTTTAAGCGAAGGGAAGTGGGAGATCTAGAGTGAGAGCCAGTATCCTCCCAGCCTAACCACGAGTTTAGGAATTAAAACTAGGATTAGTCAATGTTCTTTATAGCACTCGGAAAAGGGTAAAGAATATGTATGCTCCAATTTGGCATAATACAAGATTAATATTAATCTATATCATTCACTCACTATAATATCATTGTAAGGGGGAGGAAACTTTCTCTAAACTTGAACCTTGCATTACAAAACTTATTGTAGTAGTAGTTAACTTTAATTTGAAGTATAGAAAGTAATTTCATGATCTTAAAATCTCTAGCAATGTTAAAATTTAGCATCTTAGTATTTAATTTTGGTGCTTTGCAAATTTGAATATTGGATATTTGTGCTACGCTTTAAGGTTTGCTTCCTCTCTATGGGATCGATTACCAGGACTCTGCTAGAGCTCTGTATTACTTGAACGACACGTATACTTGCATATAGATTGGCCGCTATCTTATTAAACTGATTATAATTTGTGAATGAACTGAAATTACTTTTAAAAATTTATTCCTTAGTAGCATCAGCCAGTAGTTCATTCTACCAGAATGGTTAATCATTCAAACTTATTATAACAGGTTATTAGGATCCCTTAAATCTATCATAGATGTTGTTGTTGCAGGTTCATTAATTTCTAAACCGTACGGTGAAGCTTATTCGTTAATTGAAGAAATTGTTATAAATAATTTTTAGTGGCTATCTGAAAGGGTAAATTCTAGTAATCAGTATTCATGATAATGATGCTCTTTCAATGGTTGCATCTTAAGGTGTTGCATTATCAAGAAAGATACACCAAAATGAAATGAATATTCTCTAACATCTCATTTGTCTGAAGAAAATTTATTAGGACAAATGGTTAATTCTCAAACTTCATTGGAGACTATAAATGTTTTAATAGACCCAATAACCCATATTCCAACAACACAGGTTGGATAAACCATTCTAACTTTAAGTGGAACAACAATTCTAGTGGTGGAAGTCAACAATGGAGGAACGCTCAAGTAAGCTCATTGGGAAACTGGAACAACAAGGTAGTGCTAACTATAAACCTACCTATCCTCTTGGCTTTAATAATCAACAAGTTAATGAGAATAAGTTGTCTATAGAAGAAGTGGTATTACAAATGGGTAATCAATTACAAAGTCAAAATGCTGCTAATTTGAAACATAGAGAATCAACTGGGACAAATTGCTAACACACTGGGCAATAGGCCTCAAGGAACACTTCCTAGTATTTTTGAGATCAATCCTAAAGATAAAAGTAAAGAGCAAGAGTAAATTAAAGTTTTCCAACAAAGGAGTGGGATGGAATTAAATGTAGGAGTTCAAAAAGAAATTGAAGTTGAGAGAGGAGATAAAGAAACTGAAAATCCTAAAGAAACTATTCCTAAGAAAGTAGAAACACCTTTCTCTCCAACTAAGATTAATTAAAAAACTAACCATGCATTTTCCTCAAAAAATTAGACAGTAGGTTGTTGCACTTCTCCAACTAAGATTAATTTAAAAAACTAACCTATCTGCAATTTTCATAATTTTTTGAGATATTTAATATGCTTACAATTAATATCTAGTTTGAAGAAGTGTTGGAACAGATGCCAAGTTATGCCAAATTTATCAAAGAAGTTTTAAATAAAAATAGGAATTTTGAAGATTATGAGATTGTTGCACTTACTGAGAAATGTCGAGCAATAATTCAGAAAAAGCATCCTTAAAAACTCAAAGATCCTGGTAGCTTTACCATACCTTGTGCAATTGGAGAAAAGTTTTGTGGAAAAGCTTTATGTGATTTAGGAGCGAGCATTAATCTCATGTCATTATCTATATTTAGAAGGTTAGGTTTATGAGATCTATCTTCCACTAATGTAACCCTACAATTAGTTGATCGATCTATCACTTATCCTAAAGGGTTTATTGAAGATGTGTTGGTTAAAGTTGACAAATTTATATTCCCTGTTGATTTCATTACGTTAGATATGGAAGAAGATAAAGAAATTTCCTATTACTTTATGGAGACTTTTCCTTACTACCGCACATGCAATGATAGTTGTGCAAAAAGGAGAATTAACCATGAGAGTGAATGATCGAGAAGTTACATTTATGAAGTATCCTGAGGGAAAACGTTATAGAATCAATATCATTAATAATATGATTATTAATCATTTTCAAGAAAAAAGTGAAATCATATCAAATCAAAATGAAGAAGTCATTTCAGAGTATAATGACTTAGAAAATGAAACAGAAAGTGATTTTAAGGATGAATCAAATGAGATAACTACGGAGGATTCAAATTATATTTAGGAAAATTTTGAACTTTTAGATACTACTGAGAATAGTATATCTCTGATTCTTTCTATTGAAAAATCTCCTGAACAAGAGATGAATGTTCTACCTACTCATTAAAAGTATGCATTTTTAGGGAACTCATCTACATTACCAGTTATTATACAAGAAGAAAAATTATTGGAGACATTAAAGCATCATAAAAAAGCCTTTGGATGGAGATTAACTGATATTCAAGGAATCAGCCTTTCAATCTGTATGCACCGAATTTTGATGAGAAATAATTATAAGCCCGGGGCTGATAAAAGAGATTGAATCCTATAATGAAAGTGGTTGTGAAGAAAGAAATTTTAAAGTTGTTGGATGCTAGAATTACTTATCAAATTTCTGACTGTTCTTGGGTTAGTCCTATTTATTGTGTTCCTAAGAAGAGAGGAGTGACTGCAGTTGTTAATGAAAAGAATAAATTAATTCTGACAAGGAAAGTTATTGAATGAAGAATTTGTATTGATTATAGGAAATTAAATGTCGCCACTAAGAAAGATCACTTTCCTTTACCTTCTGTGGATCAAATGTTGGATAGACTAGCTAGGCACAATTACTTTTGCTTTTTGGATGGATATTTTGGCTACCACCAAATACCTATTTCTCTTAAGGATCAAGAGAAAGCAACTTTTATTAGTCCATACGGAACATTTGCTTTTAGAAAAATGTCATTAGGATTACGTAATGCACCTACAAATTTTTAAATATGTATTATGTAAATTTTCTATGATTTAATTGAGAAAAGAATTGAAGTTTTAATGGATTATTTCTCAATTTTTGGAACTTCTTTCAATACATATTTTGATCATTTAACAAGAGTTCTAAAACACTGTGAAGAAACAAACTTTGTTCTCAATTGAGAAAAATGTTAATTTATGGTTATAAGAGGAATTGTGTTAGGGCATAAAAAATTCTAAGAAAGGCATGGATGTAGATCCACCAAAAATTCAATTTAATGTTGAATTACCACCTCCTACTAATTTCAGTGGAATAAGAATGTTGGTTTCTATAGACATTTTATTAAAGATTTTTCAAAACATTCCAAACCTTTATGTCATCCTTTGGAAAAAGATTATAACTTTGATTTTAATGATGAATACAAGAATGCCTTCAACTTATTAAAAAATAAATTAATCATTGTACCTATTATCGTTTCACCTGATTGGGCAAAACCTTTTGAATTAATGTGTGCTAGTGATTATGCTATAAGGACTATTTTAATGCAGAGATACGCTATGAGGTTAAAATTATGATGGTATTTCACCAATTATTCATTGAATTTGTAAATTGGCCACTTGTGAGGTTAAAATTTGTTGAGAAACATAATGACCTAGGAGGCCTATGATTTCACCCAACTACGGAATACTACACTTCATTATGATGCGATCACCTAAGGGGGAGTGCAAATAAAGAGGGAGGTAAGTTTTGATGGGTGTAGAATTAATTTTTCTATGGTGATAGACTAGATTATTTTACCTATTTGGTTTGGAGTTTGGATCATAGGGGTCCCTAATAGGTCTTATAGAGAGGGCACAATGGGTAATCTAGAAGTGAGAAACTAAAATCTACTCAGCACTGCTACACAAGCTGGTGAAAAATTTTAAATTAGTCAATGTTCTTTGCTAGCACTGGGAGGAGTGATGAATAGGAATTCTTCTATTTGTCATAATGCCACATTTTGTACTTTAAATCATTTAAATCCTACACAAGGTAACATACGTTTGTAAAGAAAAAGATCTTTTAATAATATCCAAGCCTGTTAGTTTATTTTATTAAACTTTTAAACTTAGTTGTTACTTTTTGTTTAAATTTAGTAGTAACTTTTTGTAGACAAATTGAAATTGTTCCCTTATTAATTTTATCTTCAATTAGGGTAGAAAATTTGTCAGTCTATTTTAAGAGTTACAGCTTTCCTCGTGGGATCGATACTGGGGTTTTTATATATTACTTGAAACGATATGTATACTTGCATAGTACCCCTAGTGTGAAATTTTATTATATATTTTCTAAATCATTACATTTATTCACAATAGCCGCTGAATATAATTTGGGACAAAATTTTAGCAATATTTTAGAGATTAAAAATATACTTAATTACGGGTTGGGTCAAGTTTTTAACGTCGTTGCCGAGGATAGTGATGAAACTTTTTTAACTTTGGAACTATAATTGAATTGTAGATTTATTTTTTATGAGAATTAAGTTTTGTGTTTTTTAATTTTTGAAAGATTCAAAAATGTGATTCTGTCAGAACTCGCACTCTTACTGAGAGCACACAAATAGAGCCATGTACAATATATACAATTTAGGGAACTACCCCATAACACAGAGGGATGATGAGCGTTCGATGGTTGAGCCATGCATCCCACCATTTGTTCTACCAAGAAATTTGCAAATAAATTTAGAGAAATAGTTGGAAAGATAACAAAGTGTCCGGATGCAGAATTTTGAGCACTTTGAAAGGATACAAGGTTAATATGTCAACATTATGGACGGTTTAAAGATGCATATATATGTATCTTTCAGGTATGAGCAAAAAAAGATAACCAATTTTATCTTCAATTTAAGAGATAGGGGACGCACCGGTAGCCTACTTAAAAAGAAGACATATTTTGATCCTCAAAAATGGATGAAAGGAAAAGGGAAAATTACTATTAAATTACGCTTATGACAAGGAAGAGAATACCCCAGGGCTAATCAATCATGACAATGTAGACCTAATACTATCGTTTATAAAGAGAATGATCAAAAGGATGGTGTAATGAAGCGTGCTTCTAGCTTACTGTGTGTCGAATAGTTGTATTATAAACATCTACAAAGAAGGAGTTATCATCCCACCACACATAGATCACCAAGACTTTGTAAAACCTTTCTGCACGGTATTCTTCGTCAAAAACTGTGATATCATGTTTGGTAGGGAGCTATGGATAATTGGCCCGGGAGAATTCCAATGGCACGTACAGATTCCTCAATAGTTTGTTAGGTTCTTATACTGAAAGTAAATGGAATATACTTAGCAAAATACCACTTCCCACAGTCCCGCGAAAGGAGAATTTCAATCACTTTTAGGAAGATGGATGATAGCAAAGTTCCTTTTGGATATCAACCAGACCTGGATCTTGAAGGTTTATAGCCATTGGAGTTTTGATCATCAGAAAACAGTACGCCTCTAAACATATATAAAAGAACAACTATTTTGGAGTATATCTTAGGAGGAAAGATTGGTTCATGCTTAACTAGAAATGATAGATGGGACATAGTTCACAGTGGCAGGATGATATGGATACCAAAATCATAGACTGCAAGCAGATGTTACCATTATATTCTGACATTACAGTAGGATGTTGTTTTCATATAATGTATCATTGAACTCATTTTCAAAGAAGTTAACAAAGTTTGATTTATCTCTAAGAATCTATTACAAATTGATGCATTTTAAAGATGCCACTTTGTCCAATCGGTTTAAAAAACCATTAAATGAGCTTATCCCAAAATATAAAATAAAAAAAAACATCTTCTCGAAAATACAGAATGATATTAATAAAAAATTTATTATTACACAAAATTTCTGCAAACTTCATAATCCCAATGAATTTCAGCAAAAGATTCCATAACTCACAAGACACCGCACGTTTTATCTCATTACTCCAAACTCACACAATCCCTTACATTTCCACACAGCACTCACCATGCCTCCTGGTTGAACACATTGCTTATGATTCCACAAACTTTTTGCACCCCATCTGTGAATTTCTACAATCACAACATACACATTCATCACCTCTTAGGTTCATCTAAAACCTCCTTAAATGGAAGAGGGTTTTCATTCCAAATCTGTACACATTCTTCACCTCTTGGGCTAGATGTAAAGCCTCCTTAAATGGATGACGGTTTTCTTTCCTTACATGAAAAACATAAATATTCGTCACCTCTTAGGTTAGATGTAAAACCTACTTAAATGGAAGATGATTTTCGTTCCTAATGTGACACACAGTCATCACCTCTTGGGTAATATGTAGAGCCTTTTTAAATGGAAGACGACTTTATTTCCTTACATTCAGACGTACACACTTGTTATCTCTTAGGTTCGATGTAAAACCTCCTTAACTTGAAAAAGGTTTTCGTTTCTAATGTGGAACACTTTTGTTACTTTTTAGGCTAGATGTAAAACCACCTTAAATGGAAGACACTTTTATATCCTAACATAACAGACACTTTCTTTAATTAACTCTCAAGTTGGATGTGCATCCATGTGCTTTCCTACCTGACTAATGTTTCTATCAAATCATTTTGCTAAGCAATCAAATCTTAAAAAAAAAGCTTTTTTTCATCACAAACAAAAATAAACAACTAAAATAACAAAGAGATGAACATCAAATTTTTAAATCCCCAGTGGAAGCATTCAAAAATAAAATTTTCAATTTAAATTTTTACCTTTTACTCGGGAATTCACCAGTGGGAATCCTGACTCATGTTTCATTCTTACTTCGGTTCGAGCTCTGTTATAAGTACAATTGCTTAGACAGTCCTTTCGATTTTGTTGATCGATTCAATCAACACCAATACATGCGGCATGTTAGTCCGACAAAACACTCGTATTGGGTATCCATTTGTTGACCTCATTTTGTATGAGCTCTAACTCTTTCTCCTAGAGCCTAGGATCTAGCCTCAGAACTTTCATACCGACTATCCTAGAAGCTAGTGATGGAGCCCACTCTATTTAGAAGTTCAAACCATTTCTTTTTTTATTTAGGTGGCCTCGCATGATTGGTTGCAAGTCGTCCCCAGTTGATTGAGCAGCTAGGGCTACAAGAAATAATCGTTTGGTTGGGTGGATAGCAGCAAAAGCCACTACTAATGTGTTGAGTAGCTAGGACCAACATGTTGAGGCCTAAAGAGAGTCTCGATAGGATCTCAAGGCCTTAGGGACACCTTTTTTGTCCTAGAGTGGCTTGACATTCACATCACCTACACTTCCATTCACTTCATCTTTAATTAAAATTGAGATTATTTCCTTAAATTGATCAATCATGAACCAAAATTCAAAGGAAATTAATCATGACACATTTTTTACCTAATCATCAATGAACTTGTTCATTAATTAAAAGGTTGGTCCAAAAGATTTTAACTTGAATACTTTGTTTAATTTTTGCAAGGGAAGCCATTTGATATTAATCTATCTAGAACTACTCAAAGAATTCATCCATTTGAGGTCATTTACTTCATCCTATTTAGGTGCTTCAACTATAACTATCTTATTAGGTTCTAATTTAGTTTCATGGTTTCTAACAAGCTCATACCTAATATTGTTCCTATAGCCATTTACAGTAGACAGTAAGGTGCCTATAGATTCTTTTAGATGGACTTCTTCTAACTGGATTATGTAATGGGAATTTTAACTATCAAAAGATTTAGCAACCTAAAGCTAACATTTTGAACTTGTTTTCCTTATTTTGTATGCTTAAGTTATAGATTTTTTTTATTGATCTTTGATCCCCGATAGATATAAGTGCAACGGCGCCAAAAACTTGGTTCCGCTGGATAAATGCGCTGATGATTTTAGATATGAAAATTATGATTTTATAATATGGGATACTATGCAAGTATACGTATCTTTTATCAAGTAATATAGGACTTTCTTATTAAGCCCCGAGATATCGAACGCACAGGGAAAATGTGAAATCTTTAAAGGAATCAGAAAAATTATCTTTTTACTTTCTTTAATTGTTTTCGAAAAAGTATTTCTTGATTTTGAAAAGTTTTGATGGTTGATATATCTTTTGAAATTTTCTTAATAAAAATGCAAAGCAAGAAAATAAAATTACAATAACTAATAACACTGGATGTAAAATACTATTAACTAGAATATCTTTTTCTTTCCTTTCATGAAGTAGTAATAATTCTTAAAGTATTGTTATGGAAGTATTCAAATTTTCATTGTGACAGATAGAAGCAAATGTGTTCTTTACCCTTACTTGGTTCTATAAAGAACATGGGTTAATTTGAAATTTATATTATTTTGAACATGGTTAGGCAGAGAAGATACCAGTCTCTCAATCTAGAGTTCCCTCGATTCCCACCACCTAAGGGCTAACCTCTCATAACAAAACTCAAAAATTCAAACCAAATTAGGGGGTTTTAGCCTGTCACTCTAAAATCTTCTAATTTTACTCCCTTTTATAAAAATATCTTCTAATATTACATTCAATTATATGGACTACAGTTCTCACCCATATAATTTCATGTGTTTCTTACTAACTTTTATGATACAATACCGCATTGGATCTTACATAATCTCAAGAAGTTTTACAACTTAACATACCAAATTAAGAAGTAAACAAAGTTTTTAGAATCAATCTTCACAACTTCTTCCAATTTTTAAACACATATACTTTCTACAACAATTCTCTTTAAATTAATTATTTCTCCATTTAAAAAAGAAAAAGATAAAGTAAAATACTCAGAATGCATTGAGAAAATATAAAAACACATTGATTTGAAATTAAAAACAACGATAAGAAAAATAATAAACAAAAACAAGTATTAATAAACTAAATAAAAGTAAACACTTATCTGAAAATCTTCTTCACAAGACTAAGGAAGTTCCTCTAAAACTTTGACTCTTCGCTAAACTACTTCTCAGAGCTAGTCTCCCAACTCCGTTGACTCAGAATACAGACTTCAGACTTCAACAAAAACTAATCTAAAAGAAAGAAAAGAAGTGGGAAGAAGAATACTTCACTCCAACCCTTTTCTCCTTTCTACTCTCTACTCCTACTCTAAATAAAAACTTTTAAAATGCAGTGGAAGAACAATGGAAGTACTCTTCAAAATGCAGTGGAAGAGTCTCCTCAAATCGCCTCCTCTAAATCTTTCCTAAGACTCTTTAAATAGTAAACCAAAAGGTGTCTTGGTGTCTCTTTAAAATGTGTCCAGATTCGATGTATCTATCAAGGAACGCACCCCTTCATTCAAACGTGCCGCTCAAAGGAAGTTATGGACGTTACCAACAAGAGTTACATCTCATCCCCTTTGAAATTAGCGCCAAATCCATTTGAATCTCGAATTTTAACTGTGGCGGCTAAGCGCGGCCCAGCGGCGCTTAGCCGCCAGTGCCAAATTTTTTATTTTTCATTTTTTTGCTCCAAATTTGATCCAATTTTGCTCCTTTCATCATGACCATCCATTTTCATCTTACCTACAAGAAAAACACAAAATAACTTCCATTGGAGTGCAATATCATTAAAAATAGGTATAAAAATGTGCATAAAAATACTATATATTTTAGGTGAATCAATGTTCATGCTAAGCTCCTCTATTCTCATATTAGTAAAATCCAATTGATATTAACTTGTTGATTTACAAGGCATGATATATAATGAAATAATTTTTACTGATTTTTTCTTTTAAATATGATATTCTTATTGAGGTAAACTAAAATAGAGATCGTAAATGATAAAATGTAAATATAAAAATTTAGGCCTTCACAATATGCTAAAATAATAACAAAAATATAAATAACAATAAAAGTAAGCCTAGTCACAAAAATTAAATGTTGGAAAGGTTTACATAGGCTTTTACCATACCAATTAAGAACTAAGGGGTAGATTTAATTTACAATGTGGAGATTTTCCTTGATATTTACGTGACACTCGAGTCAAATTGTAGATGGGTAGGTTCAAAAAAATTGATTACACTTGAATATGGGGCTAACTTTATGCAAAGACAAATGGTGACATTATTTGCATCAAACATATACATTTCCCATTAATAATTAGAATAGAAGTAAAAATAACAAATAAATAAAATTATACCAAGGTAAAAGCATAGATTATCTTGAAGATAGTGTAATTATCCAAGGTCCAGCGCTAGCCCTTCTTACTAAGCTATGATACGAAGAATGATGAGGAAGGTAAGAGAAGATGATTGTATTGAAAGTATCTAGGTGGATTCAATACCCTTCAAGGTTCAAGAGATCAAATTTTGGTAGATGAGCTAAGTTGGAAGTGGCATGAGTGGAATTAACATTTATTCTAGATTCTATAGAGAATCTGGAAATCTCCATCAAATGCTTTGAACTTTTTTTACAGACTTCAAAATCATACAAACAAATACTTGAATTATGTGGATGGTGTTATTAATCTAAAAATTTTGGTAAGTTTTGGGATTGATTTGATATGGAAAAAATTAGATATACTAAAAAATGGCCATTCTTGTCAAGAGGTAACCAAGTTTGGAAACTTGACTAGATCTTTTTGTGGAGGTATGTAAATCTAGTAATTTAAAATAGAAATAGTAATATAGATATTCTAGTAATGATCTGGAGTGTTTTTTTCTGTTTGGAGCATTAGGGAAATAGTTTTGGGGATAGGTAACTTAGAAAAAAAAAATAAACAAGACATGAGTGAAAGTTAGGGATTTTTTTGGGATAATTTTTCTCCAGAATTTTAACATAGCATTATAGATTGTTTCTTTTATATTTTGGAATTAGGTAATGAGAGTAAAATTATGAAACCAAACTCAAATTTTTTTGAGAAAAATTGATTAGATAATTTGAACAAATGGCTAAACTGGTTCAAGTTTTCCAAAAAAAAAAAAAAGAAACATTTAGGTATTTTACCTAAAAAAATAAAGCAATGGGATAAAATTGAAGATTTGGGGTATTTAGTTTGGAAAAAAATATTATAAAAAATCATTAATATAATCAAATTGAGATTTTCATGAAAGAAGTGTAGGCAATAGAAATTTCCTACTCACCAAACTAGGTTTTTAAGGAGATCACCAAATCTCTTTGATGGTCGACTATTAAACCTTAAACTAACGGAGAATAATTCATCCAAGCATTCTCATAACCCGAATTTTTCATTTCAAAGAAATGATCAGTTTGAATACAATTCATGACAACTATTCACTACCAAACTAAATAACCAAAGGAAAAAAAGAGAGTAAGTGGTCGAACCCCACTTATAACTGTCGTAACCACATATGGTCAACTCCTTTTACAAGCTTCCACTGCATACATCGAGCAAGGTTTAATACCACAAAAGAATAACTTGAATCATAAGAAGATATTTGACGTCATTATAAATAATAAATTCACTTAACATAAACTCATAAATTTAACACACAACATTAATGAAACTATGACTACATAACATAAAAGAAATAAACATAATTGAAGATCCCAAGGCCTTCAAAATCATCAAAGTCTTCTCAAACATCATTTGGCTCAAGATTTAAATTTAGTAGTTGAGCCACCTCTTCTAGCTTGAGACCTAGTGATGGAGCCACGACCATGTTCTGCATGAACGTTTCTTGTTCCTCTTAGTCAAGTTTCACATAATAGCTTTTTTTTTTCTTCCTCAGACCTTTTATTCTACTATCTCTTCTATTATCTCAAGCTCTCCAAAGGACATCAGATTGATTGCCCCCTTTTTTGTCAGAAAACTCTCTTCATGCTTTGTAAATTTAATTGAAGCTCGTGGATAGTAATTGAAAGTAGGAGATAATAAAGAAAGTCTTCAATCATACAAGCCCGCCCCCCACCATACATAAGCAAATATTTAACTTCATTTTCAATAATACATATACTTTACATAAACACATAAATTTAACATACAACATTAATGAAACTAATGACTTCATAACATAAATGAAATAAACATAATTGAAGATCCACAATGCCTTCAAAATCATAAAAGTCTTTGCAAACTTCGTTTGGCTCAAGATTTGGATTTTGTAGTTGAGCCACCTCTTCTAGCTTGAGACCTAGTGATGGATCCACGACCATGTTCCACATGAACTTTTATTCTTCCTCTCAGTCAAGTTTCACATAAGAGCTATAGTTTTTTTGTTCTTCCTTGACCTTTTACTCTACTATCTCTTCTATTATCTCAAGCTCTCCAAAAGACACAGATAGTTTGACCCTCTTTTTCTTAGAAAACTCTCTCTTCATTTTTTCTAAAATTGATTGAAGCTTGTTGAAAGTAATTGAAAGTAGGAGATAATCAATCTTACACGGCAACAAGACACAACACTTTTTCCTTAGAAAATTCTCTCTTCATGCTTTCTAAAATTGATTGAAAATTGTGGATAGTAATTGAAAGTGGGAGATAATAAAGAAAGTTATAAATCATACAGACCACCAAGACAACAACCCCGCCCACCCCTCCCCCCCCACCCCCCGCGCGCCACCCAACAATGACACCACATCAATTAAAGGTTGGTTCATAAATATCTAAGTATCATTTGGTGTAATGTTTGAAATTTCATCAGAAACCCCAAAATTAAGATAGTCTTATGATAGCATCTGGAATGCGTGACCTCTTGGGAAGTTATGCTATGAGCCAATAAAATGATGCATGAGGCCAGCATGAACAATATGTCGATAAATAATGGTTCGGATTCCTATAAATAATATCATAACATTACACAAGCTTGAAGATGAGAGCTAATTATAATGCATATCAAAGTGCAATGCCATGGGATCCACCTCTTAATCCATAAATTGGACAAAGTGCTACATGGTGGACATTATCACATGAATCTATAATGGCTATTTCTCGAATCCTACCAATATCGTGGATGATTTTGGATTAAGAAAACTAATAAGGAATTTAGTTATGTAAATGTGGTAGATTATGAAACCCCTTAAGTAGAAGAAGAGTGAACTATGAAACATCAATTCGTTTTTGGTCAAATGGTTAATATTATAATATAAACTCTAAAGTTAACCATGCTCTCAAGGGAGCACTGCTAGGATGTGTGACCTTACGGGAAGCTACACTAATGAGAAAAAATCATAAGGCCATCACGCTAAGTATTTGGATGGATTAGAGTTTGAGCTGTTATAGTTTAGCTCTATATATTTGAACTTTTTGTGACAGTTTTGGGACAATTTTTTTAAGACATTCCATTTTTGTAATAGATTTGCAATTGAATTAGTCTTTTTTCACAGATTTTGAGGAAATATACTGCGTTCAACTACTCTCATAACAACGATATCTAAAAATAAATTAAGGTCATTGCAAATTAATTATATGATTGTCCCGCATCCAGCGAAATTCTAGCACAAATCGGTTTATAAAAAGAAAAATTCAAGGTTTTTTGTGACAAAAAAAAAACAAAATCATCCCAAATTTTAATATGAAGTGGAATTCTGCTGCAAAATCATGAGCTTTGAATCTTTCGCAAAAGGCTATTGCGACAAATACTGTCCCAAAGAGGCCCATGCAACGAATATTTAGAGTTTTACATTGATCGTCATTCTTCACAAATTGGATGTAAATGTATTGGTTTTTTATGGAGGTTTTATTTAATATATTGCTTTTCAACCACATACTTTATAGTTTTGATTTTTCTCCCCTCAAAACTGGAGCTGGATTTTCCCTTGTTGGCTGACCGTATGTTCTGTATGGCTGATATCTTATTTTCTTACTTCTGGTCATATCCATGAGACCAATTCGATTGAAGCTTAGGTCGGACTTGCTGCAACCCTTTTTTGACGTGGTGATTGTCACCTTAGTGGGATTAAGGCTTTGTTGTTGTTGGTACTTCGTCTAATTGTATCATTTTTTTTTTAATATTTAATAGATTTTTGTGTTTCGTGCTTCAATGAATGCTTCTCTCTTATTTCTGTATTTACGTTTTCTCGTGCAATTTATCTTGAATTCTATACATGATAGTACTTTTTATTTTGATTATACAATATACGGAGATGTGGGTTTTATATTCTTCATGAAATTATAATTATGAATTTCATTTTGATAATATTGTGAAATAATTTAATCTTTGTTTTTACGATTAATATAAAGTTTAGACATTACAATATTTAAAATTTCTTGGATGCTCTTGATAAGTGACATATGTGTGTAAGACATAACTCATGCGCATATATAGTCTTTTAAATTTTAGTTTTTGAAGTAACGGCATAATTTAAAAATAAATTGTCTAACAAAACCTTAGCTAATCATTAATTAATCTATATTACTCTTTACTTCCATCAAAAGTAAGGAATTGCAATTCAACTCTCCCTCTCTCTTTCTATTTATATCTAGTGTTGTCTACCGTCACTCTTTAGTTGACATAATTTGTAAGACCCCCAGGAGATCAGGGGTTCGATCTTGCCTAAGTGCAGAATGGAATTCTTAGGCACATAAGGTTGGTCAGGAGGCTCTTATAATAGCCTCTAGTGATATATATATATATATATATATATATATATATATATATATATATATATATATATATATATATATAATTTTTTTTTTTAAAGAGGAACTTGTGGCTCGTTACATGTTAATATAAAAGAAACTTTGCGGTGATAGGGAAGAGAGGTGAATCTCTTAATCTAGAAACACAAAAAATAATTAAGAGACTCAAGTTTCGCCTCCCACATTACAACTCACCCAAAAAAGGACCAAAAGCAACAAAGAGTTACATGTATACCCCAAGGATGAATACACCCCCAAAAGGATAAATGCAAAACAAAAAGACATGTGCATCAAAACTATGGGAGAGCTGAGTTGATAGTCCATCCAAGAGATGCTCCCTCCATAGCAGCCAAATAAAGAATTTACAAAAGAAGAAACTCCAAAGAAACATCCTACACTAGCAAACAAGGGAGAACATCCTGCCATCAGAAATCCAACAACCAAAAGACCTCCAAACAGCCCAGCACAGCAGGTAAACCGGATTACATTAGCCATACAAACAACCAAAATAGGAGGAGAGGTCCTCTATGGCCCTGCAGAAAACACCCTGAAACGAAAAAGGCATACAAGCAAATATTCCTAGCCAGGCAAAACATACAGAACTGCCCAGCCATATAGCCCATGCTAAACAATCAAAATCATAATAATTCCAGCACATCATAATCAGACAAGAATACTCCAGGTAGAAAGAAAAGCCACACCAATCAATAAAAACTAGCCAGTAAACACCAACCTGCAAGAGATACTAACAATTACCCTCTAATAAAAGGGGCATCGAACATATCCCCATTGAGAAATATCTGAAGAAGTCCAGGGGGAAGAGTTCCAACCAAGAGCTGTGACAAACCCAGCCTAGCCAACCAATCAGCAGATGCATTGCTCTCCTACAAAATAAAGCTCACCTGCACTTGTCGAGCATGGGAAAATGATAAGATGTTGAAACCTCTTAAAAATGCCAATTATTTTCCAAGGAGGGGAAGTATGCCTCAAGAGAGTTTGATGAACTAGAAGGGAATCAGACTCAATGAGCAAACAATGAAAACCAAATACACAATCAACCTTCACAGCCAAAAGGACTGCCCACATCTCAGCTTCAAGAGGAATAGCAGCTAAAACAGGAGAAGCACAGAAGCACAAGGGGTGGCCTTTAAAGTCACAAAAGGCACCCTCAATCCCTACTCCCTGAGAAGTGCAGCTCCCATCCACATTAAACTTGACCTAACCTCTCTAAGGAGGAGATTATCTGACCAGAATAGGTCTCCTTCTCACATAAATAGTCTGTCCCACAATAGAATCTCTGCACATCTTGAAAAAATAAGAAATAACACAAGTCACAATTAACTGAGGAGAGGGGTCAGATTCATATTTACAACTATTCCTAGTTGTCCATAAAAACCAAATCACAATTAGAGGAAAACTGGTAATACTAGACTCAAAATTAGAGTATGATTTCCAAGCCTTAATGAAAGGCAAAACTCCATAAAACTGGGGTCAGGAAACCCCAAAATAGGCTCCCGGAAGATCCCAGACAACTCTCAAAAAGGTACACTCCAAGAATAAGTGTGAGGCATTCTCTTTTTGAAGGTGATACAAGTAGCAGCGAGACACCAAACTTAATCCTTTATGCTTTAAAATATCAACCATGGAAAGTATAGAAAGAAAGAAACGCCACAAGAAAAATGAGATAGAAGGAGAAATAAGTTTGTGATAAATGAATTTAGCCCACCTCCAGTTGGGGAAAGTATGTAAACTATTGTAAAGCATCTTAGTAACCTAAGCAGTTGTATTAAGCTTCCAGTCAAGGATATCTTTAATGTGAGGATTAACTGGTAATTGGGCAACTTGAGAAGAATAATCACCAAACAGCTACCTCAGTTTCTCCACATCCCACTCACTCCCCTTCCAATAGTCAGAAACCTTCATACACTATGAGACCTCCCTAGGGGAAAGCTCTTGAGGAGGTATCATATCCCAATGGTCATGCCACAAGGATATGTTGCCCTCCCCCAAATCCCAAAATATGAAACCCTGAGCAACTTCTCTAGCCTTAAGAATAGATTTCCAAACTTTAGAGTCCCCTACTTTCCAGTTAACCACAGAAGGACGAGATGAAGTGCAATATTTCTGAAGCATAAAATTGGACCATAAAAACTTCCTTTTTCTAAATTTGAACCATAATTTACACATATTGATTTGTGTAATATGATCTAACCTCCTGAACCCAAGACCACCATCGGAAAGTGGCTTACAAATTTTATGTCAATTAGTCTAAATCTTATTCCTATCACCAGACCAAAGGAATCTATTATATAGTGCTTCATAGTCTTTTGAGCACTCTATTTCAAGTTTAAAACTTGTAAAACATAAAGAGGAAAGCTATGTAAACACTCATAAGTAAACTAAATTTCCCAACATTTGAAAGAAAATTATTTCTTAAATCCATAATGTGACCCTTAATTTTGGCAACAAGCTCATCCATCTGACATCGCCTCCTTCTTCCCCTTATTAAATTAATGCCAATATATTTTAAGGGTAAGGAAGCATGTGTATAACCCAAATAATCAGCAACCCAATTCATAATAGGAGTGGAAACATTTTTACCAAAGTATAGTTTACATTTAGCATTATTAAAACATAGACCTGAGACCTGCTGAAAATTGTAAAGATCCTCCTTGAGCTTTTTGACGGTAGACTTGCTAGCATTTGAGAAAATTATGGCATCATCTGCATAAACCAGATGGCTAACCAACACTTTAGACTTATGATGGAATTACATATAAGCATGAGCTTCCTTGAAAGAGTTGTTAGCCGAGAAAAATAATCAAAAAAATAATAAAAATGGTAGGAGACAGAGGATCCCTTTGGCAAATTCCCCTTTGTGCAAAAAAGAAACCAAAGAAAGAGTCATTCACCAGCACACTATAATGATTGTTCTCAAGCCATCTTTTAATAAGTTGACAAAATTGAGGCTGGAAACCTCTAGCTTTTAAGATATTTATAATAAATCCCCAGTCTAAAGTGTCAGAAGCTTTCTTGCGATCCAGCTTAATCACCATATTACCTCCTCTACACTTCTTTTCAAGATTCTCCACTAATTCTTGAGCCAGCAGTATATTGTTAGATATCTCCCTTCCTTTAGTAAAAGCAGACTGATGTGGAGATATTATTTGTGGGAGATGTGATTGCAGCCTTACCACCATAAGTTTGCTAATCACATTAGACATGACAGAAGTCAAGGAAATCAGTCTGAAGTTGTCACAAGAAATTTTATCATTCGATTTAGTGATGAGGACAATTAAGGCATAAGAGAAGAATTTCCCTGGATCCTCCCTTCTAAAGAAACTCTGAATAGCCTGCACCACATCATTTTTAACTATCTGCCAACATTGTACATAGAAATGAGAGGTAGAGCCATCATGTCCAGGGGCTTTGTTGGGGTTAATTTACTTAAGAGAATTAAAGATCTCCTCCTCATTAGGAACTCTAGTTAGATCCAATCCCTAGATTTAATTCTTCTCTTTATCTAAAAATGAAACATCCACAGGATTTACCTACATATTATAGGTGAAAAGATCAAACAAAAAGCTAACTACACTATTACCTATCTCTTTTTCATCAGTCAATATATGCCCTTGATGATCCTTAATGTTAATAATGGAATTTATATTCCTCCTATGCTTTATAGTAGCATGAATATAACTTGTATTCAAATCCCCATTAAGAAAAATAGACTCATTTGCTTTTTGCTGAAGAAAACCCTCTTCCTCATTAGTAGCCTGGAGTAACGATGTATGAGTCCAAGCAACAACCTCCACTAATAAGGGGTTTAGATGCAGTTAGGCCTTCAGGGAATCAACAATTTTTTGAGCCTCACAAACTTTACCATAAACATTCCCAAAAACATCAAAGTTCCATCTTTTGAGAGCCCTAGCAACCCTCTTATGAAGTTTCCAGAGATGATACCAAGCATTCCCAGCCACCTGCCCCTGCCAATTTTGTTTAACCAAATGTTGAAAAGATTCATGGGAAGACCAAACATTAAAGAATTTAAATCTGTATGTAGTAGTAGGGTTAGTGAAAGCAAGAGTGATTAAGATAGGGTTAAGGTCAGATGTTGCACAATTGAGATGGTGTACTTTAGAGATAAGAAAATAATCCAGAAAAAGAAGATTTTCAAAATAACGATGTAGTCTTTAAGCCATAAAACCTCCCCTCCAAGTGAATTGAGGACCATTATACCCCAAGTTAAAAAGCCCAGCTTTAGATATAGCATTACCAAATTTGTCAACCAGATTCATATCACAAGCCCTGCTTCCTCTCCTCTCCTCTCCTAAGGTTTCAAAACCATGTTAAAGTCTCCTCCCACCAAAAGCTGAAGCTTGTCAGTTAGGCTAGTGCCCTATCTATTAAGATTATTCGAAAGAAAAACTCTCTCATCGTAAAGAGAACTATCATAGACAAAACTTTCCCATCCTTGAAATTCCTCTAGCTGAAAATGAATGAGAATATACTGATTATCATCCTCAACCACATCAACATGAACATTTCTTTTCCAAAACACCCAAATTTTGTTATTCATATTGAAAAAATGATGATACTGTTTTAATCTCCTAACCACCTTATCTCTATGAACAAGTACTAAAGGTTCCAATAAGGCAAAAATATAGAGCTAGCGGACCCTGCAAAGGTGTTTGATTCTATTAAGGGAGGTAGGATCAGCCACTCCCCTAATATCCAAGTCAAAATATTAAACATAATGTCTTGAGCCAACCCTCCTAGAAGTCCTAGGTTGACTACTTACATTCTCATTTCCAAGCCCCCCATGCTCACCATCTGAAAAATATCCAACATGTTGTAAAATATTTGCCTCTTTTAAGAGTAGCAGCTCATTCTTCCTCTTATTTTTCTTTCTTTGTGACTTTTGAATCATCCACTCATTCTCAAGAGTACAGGTAGTTGCCTGGACTAGGGGCTCCAGATTCTCAGATTACTTCTCATTAACTACTTATTCCACCCTTAAAGAACCTTCAGCATCCATAATCAAATTTTCCTCCAACAAAGATGTATGCTCAATTTCTCCTCCAATACCCTCCTCCCCCCATAATATTATTATTAACAGCAGGAGGAACCTCCTGACCATCTACCTCAGAACAAAAGATGTCCTGACCCAGAGGATCTAAAGGAGGGGCCTTATCAACCCGAATTTCAAAGGTAGGTGTAACTTCATCCTCAGGTCTGAGCAAAACACCTTGAGGATCCAAATGAGGAGCAATATCAGCCAGCAAACCAAAATTAGGTGTAACTTCAACCACATGCCTCGTAACTTCATCCTCAGGCAAAGATACGTTAGCCAAAAGTATTTATTCTCAGAGCCTCTTACACAGAAATAGAAGGTACATTCCCACCAACAGGGCCTGCAACATGATCATTAACAGAAGGAAGAGGAACCACAGGGGCCTGAACAATTCCACCATAAACAGGAGGATCATATTTTCTAAATTGCTGTCAAAGTTTAGGATGTATATGATAACAGAGATTGCCAGAATGGCCAAACATATGACAGTGTGAACAGTATGGGGAGTGAGCTTCTAACACTGATTGCTTCAGTAACCATGATGAGACGAGCCTATCCAATGATCCTCAGGGATAGGAAGCATGATATCACACTCTACCAGAACTCTAACATCAGAATAATTTGTCAAAGAAAAAGTCGAAGGATTCATTGTTGACCTCACTTTTGTGAGGTTCATTTATAAATCATCTTGAGAAAGCAAGTCAACCAATATTGACCTTTAAAATATTACCAATGCACACTAAACCCTATTGTCTAGTGGAAAACCCTAATGAAGCCATTTTAATACAAATTTTAATAACATCCTAAAATGAACAAATCAGCAATGACAACCCCTAATCTGATCAACCCTTGACCTAAATGGTCAAATTTTGGTCAAAATGGACCTATTGATCACCATATTGACCAAGAGGTATACCCTTGACCTAACTGGTCAAAATTTGATCAAAATGGGCCTATTGACCACCATATTGACCAACAGGTCAACTCTTTACCAAAATGGTCAAATTTGGTCAAAATGGTCAATCCATGACCCAATGGCCACATCATTGACCAAACCGGTCAACCCTTGACCAAAATGGTCAAATTAGGTCGAAAGGGTTAATCCATGACCCAATGACCACCCCATTGACCAAACTGGTCAACCCTTGACCCAAATAGGTCAAAGTTGATCAAAATGGCCAATCTATGACCCAATGACCACCACATTGACCAAGCTGGTTAATCCATGATCCAAATGGTCAAATTTGGTCAAAATAGTCAATCCATGACCCAATGACCACCACATTGACCAAACTAGTCAACCCTTGACCCAAATGGTTAATTTATGTCAAAAGGGTCAATCCATGACCCAATGACCACCCCCATTGACCACACTGGTCAACCCTTGACCTATATGGTCAAATTTGGTAAAAATGGTCAATTTATGACCTCAAGACCACCACATTGACCCAAAGGTCAACCCAATGACCGCCACATTGACCAAACTAGTCAACCCTTGACCTCAATGGTAAAATTTCGTCAAATGGTCAATCCATGACCCAATGACCACTACATTGATCACAATGGTCAAATTTGGTAAAAACGGTCAATTCATGACCTAATGACCACTACGTTGACCCTATGGCCAACCTAATGACCTAAATGGTCAAATTTTGTCAAAATGGTCAATTCATGACCTAAACACCATCACATTGACCCAAAGGTCAACCCAATGAGCTAGATGGTAAAACTTGGTCAAAATGGTCAATCCATGATCTAATGACTAGAACATTGATCCAAAGGTCAACTCATTGGTCAAATTTGACTCATTTGATCAATTCAAAACACTAGAATGATCAAGCATGATCATTTGGTCAACCTTGGTTAAACCTAGGTTATATCGCCAAATTTAAAGACCCCATGACTAAACTAACAATGACAAGGTTAAGTAAATCATCTGGATCAACCCTGGACCTAAACTGGTCAACCCTGGTCAACCATGGTTAACTTTAATCAACTTGGGTCAAAATACGCAATTTTGAACCAAATTGATAAAATTTGTCAAATGATCAACACCAAAAATCATTTTGACCATATTATAGGTTAATATTATAATTTCATTTATTTTTAATTAATTACATAATTAATTCAGAATGAAATTATAAATAACAAAACCTAAATTAAATTTAAATGAATGACATCACACATGACATGAAAACCCATTGATTTCTAAAATCAAATTTGATTTATGGAGGGTCACTCATGACCTATGAAACTCATCATAACATGGTTAACACATTAACCAATCCATGACATATGACTTTTAACTAAAGTTAAAAGCCATCATGACACCATTATGAAAGGAGACATATGTGTCATGCCTTCCAAAAATTGAAGTGTCACATGTATGCTCAGGTGTAGAGCACCTTAAACCTTAGCCAATGGAGAGAAAACCTTACCTAAGTCAG
This sequence comes from Papilionanthe hookeriana x Papilionanthe teres, assembly GCA_022702705.1. Taxonomy (NCBI): domain Eukaryota; kingdom Viridiplantae; phylum Streptophyta; class Magnoliopsida; order Asparagales; family Orchidaceae; genus Papilionanthe; species Papilionanthe hookeriana x Papilionanthe teres. The sequence continues at coordinate 91,468,693 of CM040433.1, read as the reverse complement.
TCTCCTCACTAAGGTTAACCCTATCATGGCTAGCCTTGGAAATGAGAGAAGGATAAGCTTATGTGTCATTCCCTCTCAAGCCTATTGAGTGAAATTGTAAACTTATGTAGGGGAGGTAAAATTTGCTCAAGCCAAGGATCTTATCCACCTCACAAGCCACCCAATAGAGGGGAGCTAAGATGAAAATCAAAATTGAGCCTTAATGGAGGCTCATCATGTACAGCCTGGGAAAATTCATCCATGGCTATCCTTAAGCCTAGAACTTATCCTCAGCCATCATGACATTATTACATTCATCCCCAAGCAAGCCCAAGCTCAACCATGACTTCTCCAAGCTATAAATAGGCTAACCCGAGAGCCCTAAGGGAGAAGAGAGACCAAACCACACTACCCCATTCGAAAAGCTTTCAACAGCAAACTTCCTCCCCATCCCATAGGCAATTGATTCCCCATAGAATCAAGCCTTCAAATCCACTGTCCTCTCTCAATTTAACCATCCCAAAACACTCCAAAATAGGAAACCTCTTGGGTCTTACATAAAGCTACCTCAATCTTCAAATTAAGAGTTTCTATATCTTCCCTGAGGTGGACGAAGAAGATTTCAATCAAAATTGGATCTTACCGAAAGTTCAAACCCAACTCAAGACCAAGCAGTGAGCCCATTTCAGCGAAGTCTTACATCCACCCAATTTCATCTCGAATTGAGCATAGGGAAAGCTTCTCAAGGACCTGACAACCGTGTCTGTCAAGCTTAATTGAAGCTTCACTTCATCAAAACAAGGTATGACCATTTTAACTTAAATTCTGCTCGGGTCTGAACTGTTGTGAAGAATACCAATTCAAACACCCACATATCCGTATGGTAGTGTTTTTTTATGACACGATGAAGTTTTGGAATGATTTCCATAAAGTTTCGTTAAGATCAGAGCAAGATTTTGTGTCTTGAAAGCGGAGGGTCTACGGGTTATAATAGGTTGAGGAAGACGAGGGGATGCCATCCATTTTATGTTTTAAAAATGGACGGCCATGATCTCGCTGGACCGCAATTTCATCCATACGAAACAGATGAGACTGTAGGCCACGTGACCGCCCACATGGACATCCCCAACCTATTAAACAATGTCGCATATGTGTTCGACGAGTCTTAGGATCACACTGGCGCCTGCGTCGAATTTTAGTTAAGTAGAATTAAATAAATCTAGTAAATTTTATTTAACTTTAAAAATTTATATATTGATAAGGAAAACCCACAAAAATATAATAAAAATATATTTGAACTCATGACAGTCAAGAGAATAATGTGAAAACAAAATTTTGAATTAATGAATTATATTTAATTTTTAATTAATTAATTACCCTCTTGGATAATTTAATTATTAAAAAATATTTTAAAATCAGAAAAATATGAAAATTTTAGGGATCAACCTTTAAGTCCTTAGGAATATCCTCTGATTTTTCTAAGGCTAGGAAAATTCTCAAGCATAGAATTTCCTAATTTCTATGTAAATTTGTAATTAATTTTAATAATTATTATAAAAAATAGAAAAATGGAAATTAAACTAGAAATTGGTTAAGTAATTTAGTGTGACAGATTTAAACCTTAAAATGACAAATCTTAACTTTTAGAAAATTTAAAATGACATCTTAATTCTTAAATTTAAAAATTATAAATCATAAATTTATATTTAATTAGCCCTAAAATATTTTAAAACTTAAATCATTACCTTAGCTTACCAAACTTGGCCCATTTCATATTGGTCAAGTCATTTTCGAGTCTCACTTCAAATAGACTCAAACTTAACCTAATTAGGTCAAACCCAGCATTAGACCTAACTAAACCCATTAAACCTTAATTAAATTAGGTTTAATACACATAAACCCTAATTAGGTCTAAGACATCACATTAGTATTAAAACCACTAAGACATCAACTAGACGTAGTAAAACCCTGTTAAGCCTTCATCACATTAGGTTTAACAACACAAACTCAAATTAGGTCTAACTCCTCATTATATCTGACTAATCTCCTTAAATCCTAAATTACATTAGGTTTAAGACAAACCAAAACTAATTAGGTCTAACCCAGCATTAGACCTAACTAAAACCATTAAACCTTAATTAAATTAGGTTTAATACACATAAACCCTAATTAGGTCTAAGACAACAGGTAGACCTAATTAAACCTTGTTAAGCTTTAATCACATTACGTTTAACACCATAAACCTTAATTAGGTCTAAGACATCAATTAGACCTAATTAAACCCTATTACACCTTAACTACATTAGGTTTAACAACATAAACCCAAATTAGGTCTAACACCTCGTTAGACCTGATTAATCACCTTAAATCCCAAATTTCATTAGGTTTAAGACAAACTTAACCTAATTAGATCTAACCTAATTAACCCAATTAAACCTTAATCAATTTAGGTTTAATACAAACTAAACCTAATTAGGTCTAACCCAGCATTAAGCCTAATTAACCTAAATTAAACCTTAATCAAATTAGGTTTGATTAACCTTAACCTAATTAGATTTGAGCACAATTAGGTCAAATTAATCAATTAAACTATACCCAAATTAGTTTTAATTAACCTTAACATAATTAGACTTAACTACAATTAGGTCCAATTAATCCATTAAACCTTACTATAATTAGGTTTAATTAACCTTAACCTATACTTAGGTTCAACCCAACTTGAACCTAAGTTAAACTTAAATCTTTTAGGTTCAACATACATTGAACCTAACCTGAACCTATACTTAGGTTCAACCCAACTTGAACCTAAGTCACACTTAAACCATTTAGGTTCAACATACATTGAACCTAATATTAACCTAAACTTAGGTTCAACCCAACTTGAACCTAAGTCAAACTTAAACATTTTAGGTTTAACATACATTGAACCTAACCTTAACCTATACTTAGGTTCAACCCAACTTGAACCTAAGTTAAACTTAAACCATTTAGGTTCAACATACATTGAACCTAACCTTAACCTATACATAGGTTCAACCCAACTTGAACCTAAGTCAAACTTAAACCATTTAGGTTTAACATCATTGAAACTAACCTTAACCTATATTTAGGTTCAACCCAACTTGAACCTATGTCAAATTTAAACCATTTATGTTCAACATACATTAAACCTAACCTTATCCTATACTTCGGTTTAACCCAACTTGAACCTAAGTCAAACTTAAACCATTTAGGTTCAACATACATTTAACCTAACCTTTACCTATACTTAGGTTCAACCCAACTTGAACCTAAGTCAAACTTAAACATTTTAGGTTCAACATACATTGAAACTAACCTTAAAATATACTTAGGTTCAACCCAAATTGAACCTAAGTCAAAATTAAACCAATTAGGTTCAACATACATAGAACCTAACCTTATCCCATACTTAGGTTCAACCAACTTGAACCTTAGTCAAACCTAAAACTTTTAGGATCAACATACATTGAACCTAACCTATACTTAGGTTTAATCTAACTTAAACCTAAGTCAAACTTAAAACAATTAGGTTCAACCTACAATGAACCAAATCTAAACTTAGGTTCAGCCTACATCAAACCTAACTCAAACTTAACTTAGGTTCAACCTACATTGAACATAACTCAAACTTAACTTAGGCTCGACTTACATAGAAACTAACTTAAAATTAACTCAGGTTCAACATACATGGAATCTGAACCAAACTTAAATTAGGTTCAACCTGCATTGAACCTAGTTCAAATCTTACTTAGGTTCAATATACCTAAGTCAAAATCTTTAGTTTTAACCTATATTCAATCTAAACTCAACCCAATTTTAAGATTCAAACAACATCAAATATAAAATTTAGCTTATGCTTGATTTTATCTAAATGAAAAGTCTAATTCATATTAAAAACCTCTAGATTCAAAAGACATCGAATCTAGAATCTTAAAATCTAATTTATGTAGATTTCACTTGACATTAAGTCTAATCTGTTTTAGACTTATTACTTTTGGATTCAAAAGACATCGAATCTAAGAAGTCTAACTTACGTTAGAATTTAAGATTTAATTCATACCCATGATCGAATTGTCTAAAGATCAATTAAATCAATAATTTAAGAAATAAAAGCAACATTATTTATTTTGTAGGAATCACTTTGACACTGTTTTCTTGCAGGTTGTCCATCCAAAGGCTTTCTTATATTTCTTAAAATTTCAAGCATGCTCTCTTCTTCTTTTTCAATTAATTGAGAGGAAATTATAACTAGAAAATTTGGGAATCACCTAAAATGGCATATTTTAAATGAAAAGGAAGCATCTTTAATTCAAGTTCAGGAGGTTTTTCAAGTGATGGACTAAAAGATTCATCTTTTTCAGTCATGTCCAACAATTCAAAATTTTCATGAACATAATTTAAATCTTCCTTATGAAAATCTTCAAAATGTTGTAATTCCTTTTCTTGTTCGTGTTCCAATTTTTCACTTTCAGATTTCTTTTGAAAAGTTGAGTTGAAATGACATACACTTAGATATCTCATAACATCCATTCTGTAGCATTCATCATCTTTACCTCTTGTAAGATATTTCATTGATTTTAAGATATTGAATGTAATAGTTTGATTATTGACACGCATAGTTAATTTCCCTTTTCGCACATCTATCATTGCTCTACCTGTGGATAGGAAAGGTCTCCCTAAAATTATTGGTATCTCTTTATCTTCCTCCCTATCTAGCATAATAAAATCAACATGAAAGATAAATTGATCCACCTTCACTAAAACATCTTCTATAACTACTTTAAGATATGTGATTCGAACGATCTGTTAATTGCAGAGTTAATATAGTCGTGGTTAATTCTCTTAATCCCAATCTTTTGAATATAGATAATGGCATAAGGTTAATGTTTGCACCTAAATCACATAAAGCTTTCCCATGAATTTTGTCTCCAATCGCACATGGAATTGTGAAACTACCAAGATCTTTATGCTTTTTAGGAAGCTTTTTTATGAATCATTTCACTGCACTCCTCACTAAGTGCAACCATTTCATTATCTTCAAATTTCCTTTTTCTGTTGAAAATATCCTTCATAAATTTTACATAGCTTGGCATTTGTTCTAAAGCTTCAGCAAATGGAATTTTGATTCTAAGATTCTTAAATATTTCCAAGAACTTTGAAAATTGTTTATCCAACTTTTTTGTCAAAGTCTCTGAGGAAATGGAGGTGGTGGCTTTTCTAAATCAATCTTGGGTGGAGAAATAGGTCTTTCCAAACATTTCGGAGCCTCCTCTTTTGGTTCTTCAATCTCTTCTTTCTCTACTTCAATCTCTTTTTAAACTCTACCTTCCAACTCTCTTCCACTTCTCAACTGAATAGCTTTAACTTGCTATTTATTCTTATCTCTTGAATTTACTTCTATATTACTTGGAAGTCTTCCTTGGTATCTATTACTTAATGAATTGGCAATTTGTCCCAATTGATTCTCAATATTTTTTATTGTAGCTCCATGACTTTGCAATTGATTTCCCATTTGTAACACCACTTCTTCTATAGAAAATTTCTTCTCCTTAAATTGTGAAGCATTGTTAAAACCTGGAGGATATGTAGGTCTATAATTACTATTCCATTTTCTGTTCTAGTTCACCAATTGGTTTACTTGATTGCTCCCCCATTGTTGAGTGAAATTTTGGATGGTTCTTCCAACCTAGGTGACAATAATTTGAATATGGGTTATTAGGCTTATTAATGGCATTCAAAGTTTCTAATGATGTTTGAGAATCAACCATTTGGCCTAATGAATTTTCTTCAATCATGGAAATTGGCTGAGAAAAATTCATTCCAAACTGGTCTATCTTCCTTGAAATTGCAGCAACTTGATTTGCTAGCATTGCAAAAGCATCATTTTCATGAATATTGGCTACCTTTTTAGGATTTAACCTTTCAGAAAGACAATAAAAATTATTAGTATTAATTTCTTCAATTAAAGCATAAGCGTCAGAAAACTGTTTAGACATCAATGAACCACCAGCAGCGGCATCGATAATAGATCTAAGAGATCTAGCTAATCCATAGTAAAAAGTATGAATTATTAACCAATCTAGTATCGGATGATGTGGAAACTTTCTTAGGAGATATTTAAAATGTTCTCATGCTTCATAAAAAGATTCCCCTTCAAACTAACAAAAAGTTGTAATATCACTTCTAAGCTTCATAATATTTGATGGTGGAAATTATTTAGCAAGGAATTTATGTGCTAAATCACCCCAAGTTCTGATAGATCCAAGTGCTAACGAATTTAACTGTATCTTAGCCTTATACCTTAGTGAGAAAGGGAAAATACTAAGGCTAATAGCATCGTTCGAAACACCATCATATTTAAAAGTAGGATACAATTCTAGAAAATTGGCAAAAAGTAACTTAGGATCTTTAGTTTGTGCTTCCCCAAGCTGATTATTAGATACCATCTAGATAATAGCAGGTTTAAGTTCAAATGAATTAGCTGCTACAGTAGGGTTTTGAATACTACCATGAAGTTCATCTACTGTAGGGTTAGCATAATCTCTTAAAGGTCTGAATTCTTGATGGATTTTAACATTTTGATTATTTTGAATAGTCATTTCTTAAATATTTTTCTTTTTCTGTATTTTTAATTTTTCTAATTTTTCTTATAGTTTTTTCTAATTCAGAATCGTAAGGCAAAAGTTCTTCAGAACCTAAACTATGCATACACAATTACAAAACAAAATAAAATAAAACACACTAACGAAAGCAAGGAAAAGTAAAAATTTAGTTTTTCTTAAATTTCCCTTGAAAATATTTTAATTAATTTCCCCGGAAACGGCACCAAAAACTTGATTCCAAGATATTTATGCTTACGTTTTAAACTTTATATTTCTTCTCAATAATAATATCTCTTTCTTTAAAACAACGCCAAAAACTTGATTCTGAAGTAAATAAGAAATCAGCTTTAATTATTTCTGATATGGGATTCTATGCAAGTATACATATTGTTTATTAAGTAATATTGGACTTTATAATTAAGCCCCGAGATATCGAACCCACAAGGAAATGTTCTAAAAATTTAAAAAAAGCAGAAAAACTGCTTTTTACTTTTCAAAATGATTTTGCAAGTTATGTTTTATAATTAAAAAGTTTAAATATTTTCTGCTATTTTTTTAGGAAAAGTAAAGTAAGCAACTAATTTAACAAGAATATTAAATGATATTAAAGTAAATGATAAAAAATATATTTTCCTTTTTCAATAAATTAATAATAATTATGGAATTTTACTGTAGAAGTATCTAAATGTGTTATGCCAAATAAGAGCAGTTATATTCTTCACCCTTACTTGGTTCTACAAAGAAAATAGGTTAATTTGATAAACTAAAAATTTAAAGAAAGCAAAAAAAATATTTTTTTACTTTCAAAATGATTTCGCAAGTTATGCTTTATAATTAAAAAGTTTAAATTCTTTTTCTAATATTTTAGAAAAAGTAATGTAAGCAACTAAAATTAACAAGAATATTAAATGATATTAAAGCAAATGATAATAAAAATATATTTTCCTCTTTCAATGAATCAGTAATAAGTATGAAATTTCATTGTGGAAGTATCTAAATGTGTTGTGTCAAATAGGAGCAGTTATATTCTTTACCCTTACTTGGTTCTATAAAGAACATAGGTTAATTTGATATTTTGAAATCTTGATGAAGGGTTAGGCAGGGAAGATACTAGCTCTCACTCTAGAGTTCCCTCTTCTCCCTCCACCTGGGGGTAGCATCTCATAAAAAAACTTAAAACATTAAACTAAATTGGGGGTTTTAGCCTGTCACACTAAAGTCCTCTAATTCTGCACCCATTAAAAAGTATATCTCCCTTTTTATTTGCACTCAACTATATGGACTACAATTCTCACCCATACAATTTCATGTGATTCACTCGAATTATTGTTTGAGACAATACCGCATTGGTTCTTACATGTTCTCACAATAAATTTTAACATCTTAATTGGCCAAATCAAGAGGTGAATGAAGTGCAAGGTAGTGGAATCATCTCAACTTCTTCCAACATTAAACATTTATACTCCACACAACTTCCTTCCATAATTTAATTACTTCATCATTTGAAAGGAAAAAGATAAAGAAAACTACTCAAAACTCATGAAGAAAATACAAACATAATTTGATTTGAAGGTAGAAACCATAGTGAAAACACAACAACTCTTACTTTAAAACCAATTGTAAAAACAAAGATAAAAACTTATCTGAAAATCCTCTCCACAAGACTCTTGAAGTTCCTCTGAAAATTTTCTTTCCACTAAAAAGACTCCTCTGAGTGGGTCACCCAACTCTGTAAACTCCAACTGACTCCAAAATTAAATAAAATCTAGATAAATTGATGAAAGAGAAATTGGTGAGAAAAAGGCTTCAACACCAACTCTTTCCCCTCTAAAACTCTCTTAACTCACTACACACTAAAAATACTTGACTAATAGACTCTAGAGAAGACTAACTAAGACTCAATAACTGATTTTATTTCTTCATTTTAATATTTTTTCAAAAGGTACTTTGGTGTCCCTTCAAATCATGTTCAGTATATCTACTAAAAGATGCATCTCTTCATTTGAATTTGCCGCCCAAAAGAAGTTAAGGAAATTTAAACCAAATTTTCTTTAAACGCCCCATGGAAATAGCGCTAAATTTGATTTAATTTGTTACTTTTCTGTTACGCCTATGCTCAGTCCTCGGGCTTAAGCGCCAGAGGCTCATTTTGCACATATTTCATTTTTGCTCCAAATTTGATCCTTTTTTTCTCCTTTCATCACAATCACTAATTTTAATCATACTTGCAAGAAAAACATGAAAATACATTCCATTAAAGTGCAATATCATCAAAATTAGATATAAAAATGTGCATAAAAGTACTATATATTTTAGGTATATCACCTTTCTAAGTCAGGAAGGGTATCCTTTTCTACCAAAATTCTAGCACCAGCTGGTCTAGCCATATCATAGGTATGAGGGCCCATCTTTAATGGAGTACTAAGTGCAGAGCAAATGTAAAAAATCACATTCTGATGGTAAAATTGAATGGGGAGCTCTAGTAGTTTGAACTAAATGGGAACAATTTTGATCAAAATCAGGGGTTCACTTCAAGGTTTTCATGAGTGTGCGAGCAATCAAAAGAGATTGTTTAGGAAATAATCGGGCATATTACTCTTCATTAGAAAGTCTAATCAAAAGATTTCTAACATCCAACAATCCCAATTTCTAAGCACCAGTAAGATTGAACTCATCAAAAAACTTCATTACATAATCCATCTTGGGATGTCCCATTTGGAATTTACTTATGAGAGTGAATTTAACAGCATCATTGACAGTCTTCATTTCTTGGGTAGTAAAAATAATTGCAGGCTTCCCCTCTTTTGTACCAATAGTTTTGATAAAGGGGCACTCTCCCTTACCAACAGTTGCATCATGTAATGACTGGGGAAAAACCAAATGTTCAAAGTTCTTGTGAGCTGCAAACCCTTTGCCAACCACACCAGCATAGGTTACCTTAGCTCATTGGAAAATAGTTTCCACATCAATAGGATAAGCTACAGCCATAAAGAGAGCAAACAGGAAGTCAAGTTTTGCAGAGAGCTCTAATGAAACAGTAAAAAAATTAAAACTGGGGAGGCCCAAGAAGAGTCTCTAAATCTACCAAACAAACAAACCCAAAGAACTTCATAAGAGCTTCACCAAGCACCCAAGACCAGTTGTGCGCCACCCACCAAAGCCTTAAAAGATAATGGAACAGTACCACCAATTTGAAAATAAAAAACTTTGGAAGAAGGAAAGTAGTGAAAGACACCACCTTACTAACTTCAAGTTGTTCACCTAACCTTCTAGAAGAAACACCGCCCAGACAACCACAACCGTTCTCTACCATACGCGGTACGGGAAGGAGCCATTATGCCTCAAACCCTAGCGAGCACCTCTCTTAGCTCCCATCCGACTTCCCCCCCCCCCACACACACACACACACATAAATATATATATATATATATATATATATATATATATATATATATATATATATATATATATATATATATTAACAAAGACTACCTGAGAGCACCCAAAAAATGGTACCCAAGTAGCAATACTATCACTTCAAAGTTCTATTGCAAGATCTAATATAGGATAGATTCGAAATGTCTCCATGAACCAAAACACATAGAGGGTGGAAGGGGTTTCACTAACTACAATAACTTGATTGCATCATCCTTGTTTAGCTAACTAGTTGGCAGGTCTATTTCCCTTCCTAACTATGAAGTTGTACTTGACAGAGTACTTTAAAGTTGGGCTTCTAATCCTGGAAATCCAATGGAGAAGAAGTCAAGGTGGGGGGAGGGGGCTGATTAAGAAGAGATTGCACCAGCAGCTTTGTATCAAATTCATTGAACAAGAATTGGAATTTGCATTGCATAGAAATCTTTAAATTCCTTAACACGGCAATGACCTCAGTTTCCAAAGCATCCACAGGAGACTGATTGTAAAGTAAGCATCTACCCAAAATATCTCTAAACACCCCTCCAATAGCTTTCATGTTCTCAAGAAAGCTGCCATCTGTATTAACCTTCAACGAGGGTGCTTCAAGTTTTTTCTACAGCACTAAAGAATCCAAGGGAGGACTAAGCACCACCTGTTCCAAATGAGTAAGTATATTTGGAAACCCCTTTTGTTGAATAATTCTGGAGAGAAAACTACTGCAATGACTTACCACCTGAATGAAGGATATAGAAATTGCCTCATATTTTAATTTATTTCTTGTCATCCAAATGAACCAAGCCACCATTCCAACTAAAGTAAAGATTTTTACAAGGTGCCAGTCAACCCAACAAAGATTAAAGGAGAGCAAGGTAAGGTTAATAGTTGGGATAGAAAGCTGACATAAGAAAGTATTTCACACTTTCTGAATGAAGATCCATTTAAAAAACAAATGGTCCAATCTTTCTTCCTCCATTTTTCACAGCAGACACCAAAAAGGACCCCTAAGTCCCTTTAACTTTAGAATATCATTAGTAGGAAGGATCTTGTGAAAGAGCCTCCAGATGAAGAAAGACATGGAAGTGTGTCGGCCGTTATAGGGTCTTTGTTGGTTGGTAGATTTAATTTAATGTATATATAATTTCAGAAAACATCATTTTTTTTATTTTAAAATAAGAAATCAAATTGATCTAATGTAAACGATAGTTCAAATAATCAAGCATTTCTCTAAGACATGTATCTATCCCGAAGAATGGATACATGGCTTGGTGGTGAAGCTTGATCGAATAAACTAAAGAATTCATGACATCCATTTGGTCTACGAACCATTTATGTCAACCGACAATTTCCCTATCTAATATGGAAGAATTAGATAGGGTTTATATTAATTTGGGGTCTTTAAGTTTCCAATAAGAGCAAGCCCCTATAGTTAATTACATCTTACATAACCGAAGTCACCTAAGAAAACTCTTAATATAGTCATGACTTCCAAAAGGGTAAGGTTCTTTAAGAAAATGTGATAGTATGAAATCCAATAGGTGAGTGGCTCAAGTTTTGGAACAATTATTGAAGGAATCCAAAGGAAAGAGAGAGCAGGGGAAAAACATGGATCCAAGAAGAATCTCGGTGTTTTCCCGAACTATCATGTAGTTTGGCTCCAATTTCAGATGTTTATTTGATGTTTCATCCAGTCAATTTTTTTTTTATAGCCTACATTCACTCGATATTGATCATGTGAATAGCTAGGAAGATAGGAGGGCCTATCTCATTCCTGATGACAACCTCAGAATCCTAAGATGAGTTAGGTCTTATATTGCACACATGGTCATGTAAACGCCTAAAGAGAAAAGGTGAGGGTTTATACTGCACTAGGCAAGCTACTTCGAAGTCCTATGACTTGTTTTAATTTCTAAGGAGTTTTGTTGTTGAAGATAGTCATGCTGCCCACGTGCATGCTCCAAGCTCCTCGTCGTAGCAGGTTTAGTTTAAAGAAGTGTCAATTGTAAGAAAAGAGAAGTGTCATGTTTTGGAAACATTTAAATTGAGGTGTCTTAATATTTTATTAGGGGAATATTAAAGTTGATTATAGCGACACCGGTTAAGATCCCACGGTTCCATCATCTCGGCACCACAATTTTCATTGGATTCACTTAGTCCTAATGAATTTGCTAAACTCAACTGAAATGAGTTCCACACTTTCATTTAGACCGTGGGAAACTCATTTAGCAACACATAGTTTACCTCCTCTGAGGGATTCCTGATCATCCAATGAGACATTTTAATTTAGTTGCAATTACTATTTTTGTTTTGTTTGTGATTAAAATTTGAGTTGTTTTATATTTTGACTGTTGTGGCGGTGAATTTTATTTTATTTTGATTTTTAATTTAGTTTTGGTTTTAGTCTTGTGGCTATCCTAAAATATTTGGTTTTCATGCAGGGTGACGTTTTTGTTTAACATGCAAACTTATAAGCAAGAAAAGTAAAGGAAATGTTGAAAGGAAGTACAAAAGGAAGGTAATATAAACTTATAAAGTGTACCTGGCGAGTCTTCCCGTTCCTCCACCTCAAACTTTAGTATCTTTTGCAATAATCATTTATAATTTGTAGGAAAGTAAAGCCTATGGATAGGTTCTTCACAAGCCTACTAAATCCTATGTCATAATTTGGTGGATCCTATTCATTTAGGAGATTCCTTCATTTAACAAAAATATGATAGGTTCAGTTGTTCTCCAAGGTGTCCAGAAGATTTGTAAAAAGGACCCAGGACATACCTAGACATTTCACAATTCTATTGAGCTTCCTTGAGTTCATTCCAAACTTATCATGATTATTAAGTGATTCATCTATTTCATACCCTCATGCTTAGTGAATTAATGTTTTAATTTTCCCCTTTAAATGAGGTAATTATCATTTGTTATTTCACTTAGGAGTTATGTGGGTGGAAATCCTTAGGAGCAAAGTTAATTTATTTAGGAAAGTTAGCCAATTAATTTTAAAATTGGGCTTGTAGTGTTTCCAAATGTTTGAAGCTTGATTATGTTTGTTTTTCTAGACTTCTTTTAACAAAGTTTGATTAAGCCTAGCTCATTACCAAGCCCTTAAGATTTAGTGAATAAGTTTGTAATTAATTTTATGTTAGTTTAGTTTTCATCAAAACATTGGATTATCATTCATACATCAAATAGGGGTGAGAATTAGTGGATTATTAACCTAAAAAATCAACCCCTAATCTTTAGGATCATTCAGTTTGATGGTCTTCCAAATTCACATAATTAGGAGATTATTAATTTATTTTTGATGTGACAAAATTGAAGTGGGTTTCTATCATTCATCCCTTGATGTTTCAAACTTCTCAACATGTTATTTAGGATTATCAATTACCCATTTCACCATTTAATTAATCCTAAATATTAATTAAAGCTAAAACCTTAAAATTACAACTTTGCCCCTACGGCTTTATCACCTCATAATTCACTAAATTTAATTCAAATGGCTTTGGAATTTTATCCTACCTTACATATAGGTTAATTAAGACACCAGAGGACAAAAATGTGAATTTTCAAAATCTATTTTAATTTATATAATTATTTGCATGCAAAAATGGGATTTTTTAGAGAAAATTCAATACCATGACCAAGGCAAAGCCTAATCCTTTAAAATTTGAACTAGAGGTAGACCTAGACTAGAGGACCACTTGGACCAAATTACATGATTTTTGAAACTTTAAATTATTTATTAAAATTATTTTTATTTCTGGAGTATTATTTAATTATTAAATATTTTAAAGACGAAAAATTATATTTTATTTTTTTATTAAATCCCTTTGAGGTCGGGGAACCTAGAGAAACAAATTTTATATTTTTTTATTTTCTTTTGAATTATTAGAATTATTATAGTGTAAAATTATGAAAATTTATTTTTTTTTTAAGTGTTAAAAAATTGTCTTGAGCCTTTGAAAATTTACATTTTGACTTAGAGGCTTAGAAAAATTATGGGGATGGCCCCTAAGTGATTAGGAGACCAAATGTGATAATTTGATAATTTTTATTATTTTTTTTATTTTTATTATTTTTTAATTATTAAATATTTAAAATTTGATTAAAAACTGAAAATTTTATCAAAATTCTAATTTATTTTTAGAAAATTCCTCTGATCACAGAGAACACTCAAGATCAATTTGATAATTTTTTGAGTCATACTTTAATTTTCATGATTATTTTAAACCTTAAAATAGTCATTCCACTTAAAAACTCATTTAGGTGGCTAAATGAATTCCAAATGCCTTAAAATTTTTTATGGGAGTTCTCTGACCTTTAAAGTACAGTGGAGAATGGTTTTTATGCCATTTACATGTTTAATTTGTTCAAATTAATTGAAACTCAGCATTAGTTCAAGTTGATAATTAGCTCATTTCTTAATGATTTGGCCCTTGAAAAATTTATTCTAGTGTCCTCTCGTCACAGGAAACCTACCATAATTTTACTTGGATTTTTCTAGCCAACATGCTAATTATTGGAATTAATTTATCTAAATAGATGTATAAACTTACAAAAATAGAGATCTCTTCACAGAAGTCTCCTCTGATTTTGGAAAATTTAGGGAAATTCCTCATCGCAAAGACTATAACATGCTAAAATGGCAAGCCATGGTGAAATGTCTAAGTGCATGGAGAATTGAAAGACTCAAAATACCATTTAATTAATTAAAAATCAAACATGCTTCAAATGATCTTTCAAAAATTTCCACATTGTTCTCCTATGTTCATTGAGCTTAAGGGTATTTTTGTTTTATTTTTGTGATTTTTCTACACCAAGATATGGATTTTTGAAGTTATAGGGCATTTTCTGAATTATTTAAATCCCTATTTTTCTACTTATCCTACGCAGCGCCAACTCATCCTCGGCAGCGATGAAGTTCTACGAGGCTTCTTCTGGTTGGGCACCGCAATCCAAGTCAGCCTGCGCTTTATGAATTTTTTCCCTGTCCGACTCCATCAGGATAGTTTATTAGATAAAAATGCGATCGTACGGCGCTCCTCCTTCATCCCCAACTGGTGTGAACTCATGGTCGTTAACACTAAATCCCTAATTTCTCAACCTACACTCAACCAAATCACTTCAGATTTGATCCCATGGACTCGTCTAAGTGAGACGAACACATCCATGTGGTAAACATGAAATTAAATGAACCCTAATCACATGATGAATCAAATTAGGCTCGGGACAGTGGGGAGCTCAATACCTTTACTCTAAGAAGTGAAACTTCAATCAGAAGGGCTCTACACCTTCATGGAGTTCCCAAAGGCTTAAGGATGAAGTCCTGTGGTGTGGCGAAGCATCTAAACCCAAGTTTGACCAAACTTGATTTCAGGTGTTGGTCTAACTCTACCTAGAGTGGCTCTGTGAGGAGGCATTGATGGGACTTCTTCTTTCTCACTATGGTGAAGCTTTGCATGCAAGGAATTAGATTTTTATGGACTGTGGAGGTGTGGCCAATGGTGTCATATTTTAGCTAAATTTTGAGCTCTGAAATTGGGCTCAAATAGTGGGGGAACAAGGCAAGGAGATGGCTGGGATGAGCTCAAGAAGGTCGAGGGAAGCTTTGGAAGCAATTGGGCAGAGTCTAGGAAAATTGAGTTCTTTTTTTTCACGTAAAGGGAGGTGGTTTTAAATAGCCATGGCTAGAGTGGTTGTCAGGGTTTTCATTTGGGTGTATTCAGCTGCTTAGGTGGAGGGAAGATCAGCTCCAATGGCCAACCAAATCCGGACAGTTTGGGAGGTGAGTTTGGGTTTAATTGGAGAGGGGGTGGCTCTCAGTTTTGGCATTTTCCGGCCACTACGCCGGCCGGCCAGCCCAGAGGAGGTGGTCAGTGGTTAGTGGTCAGGTGAGCCAGTGGTCAAGTGAGCTAGACCATCAAGTGCCACAAACTTAATTGGTGGAGGGATTATTACAAATATCTTTTGATTTAGCCATTTAAAGGAGGAGATCCCCTAATTTGAGGGACCATTGGTCCATGGCTCCACTAGATTGAGCTATGGGAATTTAGGTCAGTCCTTAGGTTCTATTTGGTGGGTCTTCTTTTAGGTCAATCCCTATGGTCTATTTGGTGGGTGTAGGAAGCTTGAATTAGGCACATTTGGTTTAATTTGATCAATTTATGTCATGGGTTCATTTAGGTCACTTTGAGTTCAAATTGGGCTAACTTGGGTTTGAGCTTGAATTGAGCCCACGTGAATGAGTAATATTCTATATATGATTGTCATGAATGGTTTACAGAAAGATTGGAGTGATTTTGAATTAGTTTAGTGGTTCAATTTGTCTTAATTTGGGACTTGGGTCAATTTGGGGACCCATGGACTAGCTTGGGTCTAGGTTGGGTTAGGTTGGGTCTAAGGCTCAATTGATGGGTCAAATTGGTCAATAGGGACATCATGAAGAGTTTTCAACATAAATTGGGTGCCAATTTTGGGATTAGGGCAATCAATTTGGTAAGATTTGTTCATGTGCTCAATTTGGGTTAAAATTGGGGGATCTTGGTTCAATGGATTTGGGTGGAGCTTAGGTTCAAATTCGGGGTAATTGGTGCTTTAATTGAACTTAGTAGAGTGTTATGAAGTGTTTCAACATTGATTGGAGGAGAATTAAATGACATTGGGTTTGATTTGGAGAGATTGGGTCACTTGGCCAATTTTGGAGATTTTGGGTTTGGGCTCAAATTGGGCTTGAATGTGGGTCCAATTGAGCTTGGATTTGGTTTAGCTTGGTATTGGGGATATTTAACTTTTGTTTGGGATTGCATTTGCGCAGGATTGGGGTCAATAGGGTGGACATTGGGTTTAATTTGGGCATTTTGGGCCTGAAAGGACAATTTGGAGTTTTTGATTAAATTGGACAAATTTAGTCAAATTGGGTCAAATAAAGTTATTTAAATTGAATTTGAGAACATTTGTAGGATTTTGAGGATTTTTTTAGAATTTTTGGAATTTTTAAAAGTTTTGGCTAGGAAGGGCATTTTTGTAATTTTGAGGGGTTTTGGGGCTATTTTGGTATTTTTGGTTAAATTGGTCAATTTGAGTGGTGGGGAATATTTTGAGATAATTTTTGGAGAAAAATAGGTAATTTGGGTAATTTTAGGTGAAATTGAGCCTTTGGGGGTATTTTGTATAAATTTAGGAGAAGGGGGGGTCAAAAAATGAAATTTTGGAAAAATTGAGGTTGGTTAGAGGTGAGTAGTGTGGAATTGTTTAGGTTGAGCCATGTACCAAAGGCAAACCTCATTTGGTCATCAATGTGTTGGTTCTAGCCTTTTTAGCCATAGGATTAGGGTTGGACCACCCACATGAGCTTCCACAAAGTCAAGGGATCAAAGCGGGATGTGCATTGTTTAGGGTTGTGAGTTTTAAGTGCGTGGTGTAAGTGTGTGTGTGTAAGCTCCAGACCTCCCAGGGTGAATCTTTAGGTCTGACCACTTATAGAAGACTTTCCTTGGGCTTCCTATGCTTTTCTCTTCCTCCCAAAAGCTAGAGGTTAAGCCTTAAGCATATGAAAACTCCCAGTGAAGCAAAGAAGTGTTTTTTTTTTCTAAAGGGGGTGGGCTCCAAGACTAGTCTTCTAAGAAAGTCACCAGGAGAATCCTATGACTAGACCCTAGGCTATTCTAAAGAAATACTAGACCTCAACCAAAAGTGAGGTCAACAAATGGATCCCCAATAGGTGTAGTGTGCTGGGCAAGCACACTATACGTATTGGTGTTGACCGACAGGATCAACAATACCAACACAACTGTCCGAGTCAAAACCCATGACAAAACGTAGAATCCAACGAGATGTTTCCGCTGAGGATTATCTGGGTAGAGAACCTCTGATACACCTAAAATATATAATGTTTTTATGCACATTTTTATACCTATTTTTGATGATGTTTTACTTTAATGGAAGGTTTTTTGTGTTTTTCTTGCAGGTATGATGAAAATAATTAATTATGATGAAAGGAGTGAAAAGGGACCAAATTTGAAGCAAAATTATGAAGTTTGAGAAATTTGGCCTCTGGCGCCTATGCGCCAATGTGCCAGTGCTTAAGCGCCACAGTTAAAAATCGAATTTAAATGAATCTTTGCGCCATTTTCATGAGGTGTTAAAAGGGGTGTTGAAGTGTTATTGTTAGTTAGTGTGTTAAGTTTTAGAGTTCTTCTTTTCTATAGTAGAGAGTAGAGAGTAAGGAAGGAAAAAGGGTTGGTGTGAAGCCTTCTTCTCACCAATTTTCTTTTATCCTTATGTCTAGTTTTTATTGAAGTTTAAAGTCTTTATTAGAGTCACCAGAGTTGGGCACCAACCTCTGTAGAGTTGTATAGTGGAAAGCAAAATTCCAAAGGAACTTCCAGAGTCTTGTTGAGATGATTTTCAGATAAGTATTTATCTTTGTTTTTACATTTCGTTTTTACGTAAAATTGATTTGTTTTCATTATGGTTTATGCTTTCATATCAAGTTTTTTCGTGTTTTCTTCATGAAATCTTAGTAGTTTAGTTTATCTTTTTCTTTCTTAGATGATGAAGCAATTATATTATGAAAGTATGTTGTGGAAAATATAAGTGTTTAATGATGGAATAAATTGTGATGATTTAATTCCTTAAACTTAATTTACTTATTGATTTGGCTAATTAAGATGTTAAAATTTGTTGTGAGATTATGTAAGATCCAATGTGGTATTGTCTCAAACAACAATTGGAAAGAATCACATGCAATTATATGGGTGAGAATTGTAGTCCATATGATTGAATGCAAATATATAAGGAGATATGCTTTATTGGGGAGTAAAATTAGAGAATTTTAGAGTGACAAGCTAAAGCTCCCAAATTTGGTTTGTTATTTTAAATTTTGTTATGAGATGTTAGGCCACAGATGGAGGGAATAGAGGGAACTCTAGAGTGAGAGCTGGTATCTTCCCTGCCTAACACATCTACAAATTTTCAAAATTTCAAATTACCCAATATTCTTTATAAAACCAAGTAAAGGTAAAGAATATAATTTCTTCTTTTTGGCACAATGGATTTAAATACTTCCACAACATAAAATTCCATAATCATTACTGATTCATTAAAGAAGGAAAAAGATATTTGATTCTTATAACTTTTATATCGTGTTTAGAGTATTGATAATTTTATTTCCTGCTTAACTTGTTATTAAAATTATCAAAATTAACTTTTCAAAATTAAAACCTTAAAATATACTTACAAAAATCAACTAAAAAAGTGAAAAGTTATTTTTCTTATTTCTTTAAATTTTTACACATTTCCCTGTGGGTTCGATATCTCGGGGCTTAATCAGAAAGTCCTATATTACTTGATAAACGATACGTATACTTGCGTAGAATGTCATATTATAAATCATAAATTTAATATCTAAATCGTAAGCATAAATATTTCAGGCATCAAGTTTTTGGCATCGTTGCCGAGGAAACTGATTAAAATTTCATTTAAAAGAAAATTAATAGAAATTAAAATTTTTTACTTTACTTTGTTTTTTTAATGTGTTTTGTTTTATTTTATTTAACATTGTATGCGTAGTTCAAGGTCTGAGGGACATATGCCTTACGATTCTGAACTAGAAAGAACAATCAAAAAAATCAAAAAAATTAAAAATTTTGAAAAAGATAAAAACATTCAAGAAATGACAAATCATCAAAATCAAAATGTTGATATCCATCAAGAATTTAGACCTTTAAGAGAATATGCTAACCCTACAGTGGATGAACTTCATGGTAGTATTCAACACCTGCTTGTAATGCATTAATTCCTTTGAGCTTAAACCTCGCTATTATCCAAATGGTGTCTAATAATCCTTTTGGGGGAGCACCAACTGAAGATCCTAATTTATATCTTGCCAACTTTCTATAGTTGTGTGCAACTTTTAAATATGATGGTGTTTCAGATGATGCTATTAGACTTAGTCATTTTCCTTACTCACTAAGGGATAAAGCTAAGATATGGTTAAATTTGTTAGCATCTGGATCTATCAAAACTTGGGGTAATTTAGCACAAAAATTCCTTGCTAAATATTTTTCACCATCAAAGACTGTGAATCTTAGAAATGATATCATATCTTTTTATCAATTTGAAGGTGAATCTATATATGAGGCATGGGAATGATTTAAAGATCTCCTTAGGAAATTTCCACATCATTCGATACCAGATTGGTTAATAATTCAAACCTTTTATAATGGATTAGTTAGATCTTTTAGATCTATTATCGATGCTGCTGCAGGAGGATCACTGATGTCTAAACAGTTTATTGATGCTTATGCTTTGATAGAAGAAATGGCTACAAATAATTTTCAATGGCCTTCTGAAAGGTTAAATCCTAAAAAGGTAGCCAATATTCATGAAAATGATACTTTTACAATGTTAGCAAATCAAATTACTACAATTTCAAGGAAGATAGACCAATTTGGAATGAATTTTTCTCAGCCAATTGCCATGATTGAAGAAAATTCATTAAGTCAAATGGTTGATTCTCACACTTCACCAGAAACATTGAAAGCTATAAGTAAGCCTAATAACCCTTATTCTAATTGTTATAACTCAGGTTGGAAGAATCATCCAAACTTTAATTGGAATACCAATAATTAGTGTGGTATTAATCAACAATGGGGGAACAATCAAGTAAACCCATTAGGGAACTAGAATAACCAAGGGAATAATAATTATAGACCAACCTATCCTCTAGGTTATAACAATGCATCACTATTTAATGAGAAGAAGTTGTCTATTGAAGAAATGGTGTTAAAAATGGGAAATCAATTGCAAAGTCAAGGAGCTACAATAAGAATTATTGAAAAACAATTGGGACAGATTTCCAATACATTAAGTAATAGATCCCAAGGTATGCTTCCAAGTAATACTGAAGTAAATCCAAGAGATATAAATAAAGAGCATGTAAAAGCAATTCAACTGAGAAGTGGAAGAGAGTTGGAAAGTAGAGTTCAAAAAGAAGTTGAAGTAGAGAAAGAAGAGATTGAAGAACCAAAAGAGGACGCTCTGAAAGGTTTGGAAAGCCTTATTTCTCCACTAAAAGAAGATTTGGAAAAACTACCACCTCCATTTCCTCAAAGACTTCGTCAGCAAAAACTGGATAAGTAATTTTCAAAATTCTTGGAGATATTTAAGAAGCTTATAATCTATATTCCATTTGCTAAAGCCTTAGAACAGATGCCAAGCTACATGAAATTTATGAAGAATGTTCTAAAAAAAAAGGAAGTTTGAAGATAATGAGACAGTTGCACTTAGTGAGGAGTGCAGTGCAATAATTTATAAGAAGCTTTCTGAAAAGCTTAAAGAACCTCGTAGTTTCACAATTCCATGTGCAATCGGAGATTGATTTTATTGAAAATTTTTATGTGATTTGGGTGGAAGCATTAACATTATGCCTCTATCAATATTTAAAAGACTGGGATTAAGAGAACTAACTCAGACTAGTATAACTCTACAATTAGCAGATCGTTCGATCACATATCCTAAAGTAGTTATAGAATATGTTTTGGTAAAAGTGGATCAATTTATCTTTCCTGTTGATTTCACTATGTTGGATATGGAAGATACACATAATTTTAGGAAGACCGTTCCTAGCCACAGGCAAAGTAATGATAGATGTGCAAAAAGGGGAATTAACAATGAGAGTTAATGATCAGACTGTAACATTCAACATTTCAAAATCTATGAAATATCCTACAAGAGGTAAAGATGATGAATGTTATAGGATGGATGTCATCAATTATTTGAGTGAATGTCATTTCAAATCAACTTATGAAGAAAAATCTAAAAGAGATGAATTAGGACATGAGCAAGAAGAGGAGTTACATCATTCTGAATATTTTCATGAGGAAGATCTAAATTATGTTCCTGAAAATTTTAAACTATTGGACATGATTGAAAAAGATGAATCTTTTGATCCATCAATTGAAAAACCTCCTAAACTTGAGTTAAAGATGCTTCCTGATCCTTTGAAGTATATTTTTCTAGGTGAGTCCTCAACTTTGCCAGTGATAATTTTCTCTCAATTAACTAAAAAAGGAGAAGAGAGTTTGTTAGAATTTTTAAAAAAGTACAAGAAAGCCATCGGATGGACGATAGTTGATATCAAAGGAATCATTCCTTCAATTTGTATGCATAGAATCCTTATGGAAGATAATTGCAAACCTAGGGCTGAACCTCAAAGGTGATTAAATCCTATTATGAAAGATGTTGTAAAGAAATAAATTTTAAAGTGGTTGGATGTTGGGATTATCTACCCTTTTTCAGATAGTGCATGGGTTTGTCCTATTTATTGTGTTTCTAAGAAAGGAGGATTAACTATGACTATTAATGAAAAGAATGAGATTATACCAACAAGACAAGTTACAGGGTGGCAAATATGCATTGATTATAGAAAATTAAATCTTTCTACGAGGAAAGATCATTTTTCACTCCCATTTCTAGATCAAATGTTAGATAGGCTGGCTAGGCATAAATACTTTTGTTTTCTGGATGGATATTCTGGGTACCACAAAATTCAAATTACTCCTGAGGATCAAGAGAAAACAACGTTTACTAAACCTTATGGTATGTTTGCTTTTATAAGAATGTATTTTGATTTATGTAATGCCCCTGCCACATTTCAGAGATGTATGATGGCTATTTTCTGTGATTTAATTGAAAAAGGTATTGAAGTTTTTATGGACGACTTTTTAGTGTTTGGAAGTTCATTTGAATCATGTTTAGAAAATTTATCTAAAGTTCTAAAATGCTGTGAAGAAATTAATTAGGTCCTTAATTGGGAAAAATGCTAATTTATGATGGCAGGAGTAATTGTATTGGGACATAGAATATCAGAAAAAGGTTTAGGGGTAGATCCTGCAAAAATTCAAGTTATCTCTAATTTACCTTGTCCAACAAATGTAAAGGGAATTAGAAGTTTTCTGGGACATGCTAGATTCTATAGGCATTACATTAAAAACTTTTCAAAAATTTCAAAACCCTTATGCCGTTTATTGGAAAAGGATGTAATTTTTTATTTTGATGATAAATGCCTAAAAGCTTTTAAAACATTAAAAGAAAAAATAATCACTGCACCTATTATAATTTCACCAAATTGGGAAAAACCTTTTGAATTAATGTGTGATGCTAGTGATTATGCTATTGGTGTTGTTTTGGGTCAAAAATATGATAAAATTTTAAAGTAATTATATGCTAGTAAAACTCTTAATGAAGCTCAAATTAACTATACCACTACTGAGAAAGAGTTATTAGCTATAGTATTTGCTTTTGATATTTTCGATCATATTTAATTGGAACTAAATGTGTTGTGCATACTGATCATTCTGCTGTAAAATATTTAATGAAGAAGAAAGATGCAAAATTGAGATTAATTAGATGGATTCCTATTTTGCAAGAATTTGATTTTGAGATAGTAGGTAGGAAGGGAGCTGATAATCAAATTGCTGATCATCTATCCAGGCTTGAAACAAAAAAATCTTTTAGTGATACTGAAGAAATTAATGAACATTTTCCTGATGAAAAATTGTTCACTGTTAATGAATGGTGATTTCCATGGTATGTCGACATTGTAAACTTTTTTGTAAGTGATATTATACCATATGGTTTGACATACCAAGAAAGGAAGAAGTTTTTATCAGATGCTAAAATTTATTTTTTGGATGATCCATTTTTATATAAACAAGGAAAGGATTTGATCAATCAAAAATGTGTGCCTTTAGAAGAAACTTATGAAATTATTTAAAAATATCATAATTCTGATTATGGGGGACATTTTGGAGTTGATAGAACTGCTTATAGAATTATACAATCTGGATTTTATTGGCCTACAATTTTTAAAGATGTTAATGCATATATAAAAAATTGTGATTGATGTAAGCGTGTAGTCAATATTTCTAAAAGAAACGAGATGCCCCTCAATTATATGTTAGAAGTTGAAATATTTGATGTTTGGGGATTAGATTTCATGGGACCATTTACACCATCTTTCAGAAAGATCTATATTTTAATATCAGTATACTATGTATCCAAATGGATTGAAGCTGTTGTTTTACCTCCATGTGATGCTCAAAGTGTTGCAAAGTTTTTAAGAAAGAATATATTTTGCAGATTTGGAATAACATGAGTAATCATAATAGATGAAGGAAGTCATTTTAGAAATGCGATTATGGAGAAGTTAGTAAAGAAATATCATATTAACCATCGCATTGCTACTGCTTATCATCAGCAGACAAGTGGTTTGGTTGAATTATCCAATCGTGAAATTAAAAGAATATTGGAAAAGATTGTTAATCCAAATAGCAAGGATTGGTCAATCAAACTGGATTATGCTTTGTGGGCTTATAGGACTGGTTACAGAACTCCTATAGGGATGTCCCCATATAGGCTAATTTTTGGAAAAGCTTGTCATTTGCTTGTTGAACTTGAGCATAAAGCATAGTGGGTTATAAATGAGTTCAATTATAATTTAAAGGATGCTGCTGAGAAGAGATTATTACAATTAAATGAGCTTGAATAGATAAGAAATGAATCCTATGAAAATGCTAAGATTTATAAAGAGAAAATGAAGTTATGGCATGATCGGAAGATTCTTACTAAAAATCTTAAGCCAGGACAAAAAGTTTTGTTGTATAATGCAAGGTTGAAAATTTTTTCTAGAAAACATAAGTCCAAATGGATGGGACCATTTATTGTGATAAAATTTTATTCTTATGGAGTTGTG
Organism: Papilionanthe hookeriana x Papilionanthe teres; assembly: GCA_022702705.1. Classification (NCBI taxonomy): domain Eukaryota; kingdom Viridiplantae; phylum Streptophyta; class Magnoliopsida; order Asparagales; family Orchidaceae; genus Papilionanthe; species Papilionanthe hookeriana x Papilionanthe teres. Next base: position 91,443,928 of record CM040433.1, on the reverse strand, counting down.
GATATTCAAAATCCTAACATTGGAAAAATATTAAAATTTAATGGTCATAGACTTAAACCTTATTTTTCAGTCGATCAATTTAAATTTGATGAGAATCTAATGTTGGGTCATTCAGAATAAGTTCTGGGTATGTCAAGCTGAAGACATTAAACCAAGCGCTTTATGGGAGGCAACCCATATTTATCAGTGTGCTTTGCTTCATATTTATCAGGTTGCTTTGCTTCATATTTATCGATGTGCTTTACTTTATGTTTGCTTTGTGTGGTTTGTTGGGTTTGTTTTTATGATTATGTGGTAGTATTTTGTAGAGAATAGTTATAGTGGTATTTATTTGACATTAAAGGATGACTTAAAAGAGTCAGAATGAAAATTTTGGACATTTGACAGACTTGTGCAAAAAAGTGCACTGGCGACTAAGCACCGCTGGTTGGCGCTTAAGCACTGCAGTTAAGAAAAACATAATAAATGAATTTCTAGAAGCCAAAATCATGGTGAAGAGGTTTTAGAAGTTATTTTGGAGTTGTAAAATGTCTAGGGTTGGTTTTAGCACTTCCCATGTCTATAAAAAGGCCCTGAATTAAGAGAAACACTTGCCCCAGTCCCTAGTTCCATTTCTAAGTCTTAAGAAAAGTGTTTTAAGTGCAAAAAATGTCTTCTTGGGAGAGTGAAATTAAGAAGAAGGAGGAAGCCAACAAGAATACATTTGTTAGTGAAAGTGTACAAGAGTTATACAACAGATTCCTAGCAGTTAGTATTCAAGGTATTGCAGAAAGGATTGCAAAGATTGAAGCCTACGTGGAGTTAATTGAAGCAAAGGTAAATGAAACTAACGCTCATTTAGGACATATTGGATTGAACCTTAAAATGCAACTCAGTCATACAAGTTACGTGGAAGAAGCCGATAAGATGATGTTTCTGAAAAATAAATGGTTAGAAGAAGAAGAAGTAAGAGTTTCAACCATCATCCTTTTATCAGATCTATATTCCAGATGGTTCAAATGGAACTAATGGTGGTTCTGGATACATTCAACCTAATGGAGATTGGAATTAATTTGAGTATAGTCTAGTGTTGTGGTTTTATGTGTTAAGTGTTTAGTGTCTAATGTTATATATTTGTGTTTTATTGAACTTTTATGTGTGTTTGTTACATCTTAATGATGTAAAATTATCTTTGTTTTGATGTATTTGAATTATTGTGTATTGAGAAAGTTCATCCAAAATGTTTGATAGAAATTTTTAGTATGTTTAAGTGTAATTATTTTAATGAAAGTTTGTGTTTGTGTAAAATTTGTTTGGAATTGATGAAAATTTAACTTTCTTTGGAGAATTAGAAAAGTTTAGAGGAAAACAATTATTATTTAAAGTGATTTAGGGTGATTAACCAAGGGGTTTAGTACATTTTTAAAAATAATTGTGAAAATTAGGATGTTGGCGGCTAAGCGCCAGAACTTAGGTGCTTAAGCGCCATAATTTGCGGCTAATCGACGAAGCCTCGCGCTTAAGCTCCGGTTTGCGAAAACTGATTTTCTGTAGATAAAACCCCAAAAGTTGATAGTTTTAACACCTCCGTCAACCTCAACCTCTCGAAGTCGCGAAATAGGATTTAGGGTATAATTAAGTTGGATCAACTAAGAGCCGATTTCAACGAGATTTTGTCAGATTTGAATTCCTTGAGGTATGAGAACTACTCCTAAGTAAATTTTTTTTATATTCACCATATATTTTGAGTACATTATAGAAAAATCTTAAGATCATTATTTATGGTGAAATTTGAGGAAAAGCATGAAAAATTGTTTGGATTTACTGTAAATTACCTTTAAAAGTTAAATTAGCAAGTTTAGTTTAATTTTGGAATTTATGGTGCATATTTGGGATTTTTTTTAGAGATGGCTCCAAAGTCAAAGCTCTCGAAAGATAAAGCAAAATTCGATTTCAACAAATTTGTTAGTGCAAGAGCAGAGGATTGATATGTAAACGCACTATCGTCACGTAAATTAGTTCTGGAACAAGTGTTTAGTAATCTAGGAGAAGTTATTGAAGAAATGATTACTAGAAGGAATTTGGAGAATTACTCTTACTTCTTCACTGTCGCTATTGTTTCTGTGGTCAGAGAGTTTTACGCAAACTTGCCTACAGCAGAAGAAAATTTGGTGATGGTTAGAGGTGAACAAGTACATTTTTCATCTGCGGTAATTATGTCTTTTACCACTTGCCACCTCTGTTGTTTTGTTTTTATGCTAATTATCATCCTACTGAAGGAGAATTAGCTGATATCATGTCATTTATGACTGATGGAAGAGGTTTATGGAAGATAACAAATGAAAGAAGAGTAAATTTTCAAGCCTCTAAGTTGAATGCCATTTCAAAGGTATGGCATTACTTTATCTCATCTAAGCTATTGCCTTCAAGTCATACTAGTAAAGTTACATGGGAGAGAGCAGTTCTGAATCATTGTATTCTGTTAGGAAAGCATATTGATGAAGTGGCTATTATTTTTGACTATGTGATGAACTGTGCCAGATCTGCTACTACTTCAGGTATGGGATTTCCATCCCTAATTCATTCGATTTGTGAGTGATCTGGTGTTAAGTTTGAAACATGGGAGGAAGTTCTTCAGTCATTGAGACTTATTACCAGTGTAAATGTTGGTTCTTAAATTGTACATTCAGAGTTTGGTTGGAGAAGAGGTTTTAGAACTTCCACTGCTTCTGCTTCTACTTCTGCTGCTTCTACTTCACGTGTCACTACTTCTAGAGCATCATCATCTAGTGATTCACAAACTGGACTATTAAAGAAGGTTTTGAAGAAAGTGAGTCTTACCAGAGAGCATGTTGGAGATATGGATGCTAAGATTGAAAATATTGAAAGGTATATTGTTAAGCATGATGAATATGAGGAGAATTATCAGCAGTACGTGGATAGAGTGATCAGAGGTGATCACAGTGCTGAGATGCCCCCTCATCCATTTTATATACCATATGTGCCATCCAGAGACTGGGCTGAAGAAGATGATGATGAGGATGATGAGTAGAGTTGTTGTGTTTAATTTATTTTTTTCTGTGATTTTTAATGTGCAGTTATGTTTTTTTATTTTGATGTTTTTATATTTGATGTGATGTTTAAATGTTATGTGATGTATTTATGATAAGAACTCTGATATTGTATAGAGCATAGTTGGACTATTTCTTTTTATGCACATTTAGATGTTTATGTGATAAAGTAATGTTTTATGTTGTAATTTGTGATATGTTTGTAGTAGTAAAAGTGTTAAAAGTGTATTTAGTGTTTGAATTTTTAATTAAGTATAAATTAATTCCAAATTTGTTAGAAAATTTAGAACACTATTAAAAACCACTATTTGAAAATTTCATATTTAAACTTTTCAAAATCTACTACCAATTATTATCTAGTATTGTTGTGGTTTTAGTTATGTTAAGTTGGTGTGTATTTGCTTTGAAAACCTTCACTATTATAGAAGTCTTTTGAAATTTTTCTTTTATGAAAAACAAAATTTAGTTTCTTTTTACTCCTTTTTTTTTTAAAAAAATGTTATACTTTCATATTTAGGATATTGAAATTCCTGCAAGCATGTTATTTTAGTTTTTAATTCTCACTCATGTATTATTTCTTATGCTTAAATGTTTTTATCTTGACTAAAAATTAAAGTTTGGGGGGGCTTTTAAAAACTAAATTTTTCAAAAACCTAAAATTTTATTTGTTCTCAAGAATGCTTAAAATAAATTTGGTTTTTGATTGAAAATAATTATGTATATGAAGTTACATTAGGGAAACAAAATTTTGCATATAGAAATGAATAAAAGAATTTAGTTAAAATTTATAGTAATAATGAAAATTTTAAAGTAAAATGTTCTTAATAAAGAAATGTTAAATATAGTTAAATTATCTTTTGTAAGAAATTTTGTATTTTTGGATGAATATAAGATTTGACTTTTATTTTTCAAAGCTTAAATTTCTTTCATTGATAAATAATTTTCAACACTATTATTATGATTTTTAAGTGAAAGGTACATATTAGACCATTATTTTAAATGGAATGGTGGAATTCAAAATCATTAAAGGCCTATCTAGATATAGTAATCCTTGCCTTAAAAAAAATAAAAAATAAAGAAAGAAGAAAAAAGAAAAGAAAAAGAAAAGAAGAGAAAAAAGTGAAAAATAGTATGTGAAAAGGAAGGAGAAGCTTGAGGATTTAAGAGCCTAATCAAGAAATGGTTCCATGCCTATAGTTTAAAATATAAGTTTTGAGAAAATCTAAAACTTAAGGTTATAATATAGTAAGTAAAATTATTCTCAATTAAAATTTTTAAGTAAAAAAATAAAATGTTTGAATCCTATATTTTGAAAAATCTACAAGTATTTCTGAATTAGATAGAAAATTATATTTTCATTATCCTTTACTTAAGAACTTTTTAAACTTTAAATTGGTCTTATTAACTAAAATTTTTTCTAAATTGGATTATTTAATTTCTAGAACAAAATTTTGAAATCTTTCTAAAGAAACTCATTTACATAATTTGCATGTTAAAATTTTTATGGTTAACAGTCACTTGAGGACAAGTAACATTTTAAATTTGGGGGAATTTGATACACCTAAAATATATAATGATTTTATGCACATTTTTATGCCTATTTTTGATGATATTGCACTTTAATAGAAGGTATTTTGTGTTTTTCTTGCAGGTATGAAGAAAATAATTAATTTTGATGAACGGAGCGAAAAAGGACCAAATTTTGAGCAAAATTATGAAGTTTGAGAAATTTGGCCTCTAGCGCCAAAGTGCCAGCACTTAAGCGCCACATTTAAAAATCGAATTTAAATGAATTTTGGCACCATTTTCAAGGGGTGTTAAAAGGGGTGTTGAAGTGTTATTGTTAGTGAGTGTATTATTAGAGTGTGTTAAATTTTAGAGTTCTTCTTTTCCATAGTAGAGAGGAGAGAGTAAGAAAGGAAAAAGGGTTGTTGTGAAGCCTTCTTCTCACCAATTTTCTTTTATCCTTATATCTAATTTTTATTGAAGTTTAAAGTCTTTATTAGAGTCACCAGAGTTGGGCGCCAACCTCTGTAGAGTTGTATTGTGGAAAGCAAAATTTTAAAGAAACTTTCAGAGTCTTGTGGAGAGGATTTTTAGATAAGTATTTATTTTTGTTTTTATATTTCATTTTAAAGTAAGATTGTTTTGTTTTCATTATGGTTTATGCTTTCATATCAAGTTTTGTTTGTGTTTTCTTTATGAAATCTGAGTAGTTTAGTTTATCTTTTTCTTTTTTAGATGATGAAGTAATTAAATTATGAAAGTATATTGTGGAAAGTATAAGTGTTTAATGCTAGAATAAATTCTGATTATTTAATTCCTTGAACTTAATTTACTTCCTTGATTTGGCCAATTAAGATGTTAAAATTTGTTGTGAGGTTATGTAAGATCCAATGTGGTACTGTCTCAAACAACAATTGGAAAGAATTACATGCAATTATATGGGTGACAATTGTAGTCCATATGATTGAATGCAAATATATAAAGAGATATGCTTTATTGGGGAGTAAAATTAGAGGACTTTAGAGTGACAGGCTAAAGCCCTCTAATTTAGTTTGTTATTTTAAATTTTGTTATGAGATGTTAGCTCCCAGGTGGAGGAAATAGAGGGTACTCTAGAGTGAGAGCTGGTATCTTCCCGCCTAACCCATCTACAAAATTTCAAAATTTCAAATTAACCAATCTTCTTTATAGAACCAAGTAAGGGTAAAGAATATAATTGCTCCTATTTGGCACAATACATTTAAATACTTCCACAACATAGAATTCCATAATTATTACTGATTCATTGAAGAAGGAAAAAGATATTTGATTCTTATAACTTTTATATCATGTTTAGAGTATTGATAATTTTATTTTATGCATAAGTTGTTATTTAAAATATCAAAATCAACTTTTCAAAATTAGAACCTTAAAACATACTTACAAAAATTAATTTAAAAAGTAAAAAGTTATTTTTCTTATTTCTTTAAATTTTTACACATTTCTCTGTGGGTTCGATATCTCGGGGCTTAATCAAAAAGTCCTATATTACTTGATAAACGATACTTATACTTGTGTAGAATGCTATATTATAAATCATAAATTAAATATCTAAATCATAAGCATAAATATTTCGGGCATCAACCTTCAAGTCCCGGGAACTCCTGCTGGGGAAGTAAAATGGATTACTTTCGTTAAAGAGATACTAATTTCAAGCCTCCAAACTCTGAAGGAGTCCGATCCGAATCAATTATGAAGTTGGAATTTGTATTTAGAATTTGAATTTGATTTCAATTTAAATTTTGATTTTGAATTTTGATTTTGGATTAATTTATTTTTATTTTTAGTTTTACGGAGCTTATGGAAATTTAGGAGTCATGGAATTTTGAATTTGAAAATTTTTAATCTCGTAGGAAGTTTTGAGTTTTAAGTGTGTGCAGAGGGGAAATCAGGATTTCAGTACTGATCTTGACAGGTGGGAGTCAGAATTTAAGTACTGATCCTGAAGGATGAGAATTGGAATTAAAATACCAGTCTTAGAAATGAGAATCGGAATTTCGGAACCAACCTCAGAATTTTACGGATGTGGAAAATTTAGGAAATTTGAAGGAATCCGATGATTGTGCTCCGATCCCAAAATTTCATGGAAGGCGGAAATTTTAGGGAATTTAAGGAATTGGACGATAATGGTCCAATCCTGGATTTCATGGAAGGCAAAAAATTTCTCGGATAGGATGTGGAAATATAGGGAATTTTGGGGAATCAGACGACTAAGCTTCGATCCCGGAGTTTTATGGAAGGCGAAAAATTTCTCAGATATGAAATGAAAATATAGGGAACTTAAGAAATCGAATGACTGAGCTCCGATCCCGAAAATTCATGGAATGCAGAAAATTTCTCGAATAGGAAATTGAAATATAGGGAATTTTGGGAATCGGACGACTGAGCTCCGATCTTGGAATTTCATGGAAGGGGAAAAATTTCTCAGATAGGAAATGAAAATATAGGGAATTTAGGGAATCGAACGACTGAGCTCCGATCTCGGAATTTCATGGAATGTAGAAAATTTCTCGAATAGGAAATGGAAATATAGGGAATCGGATGACTGAGCTCCGATCCTGGAATTTCATGGAAAGCAGAAAATTTATCAGATAGGAAATGGAAATATAGGGAATTTAGGGAATCGGACGACTGAGCTCTGATCCCGGAATTTCATGAAAGGCAAAAAATTTCTTGGATAGGAAATGGAAATATAGGGAATTTAGGGGAATCTTGGGGAGGAAAGCTCAAGGACTTACATCCGGCCCAAGGGGTAACAGGAGAAAATGAGAATTTAGATACTGATACCAGAATTTCTCGTAAAAAGAATTAGAGAAAATTTGATATTGATTTTCGAAGAAAGTAGAATTGGTGAAATTCGGCCAAAACTAGTAGCCATTGCAAGATTTGCAAAATTTCATAACATTTCAAATTTGTGGGAAGTGAAGCTATGGAAAGTGTCGAATTTCGTAGAATGCTTTCGTAATAAAGGATTTGAGGGTGAGTGCAAAGACTCAAAATCTCAAGAATGAGTTAACTTATCATTTACTTTCAGTTTATCATTCTCTTCCAATTTATTTTTTTTAATTTCATTTGATTTCATTTTGCTTAATTTGATTTCAAATTTAATTTTTTTTTTAATTTCGTTTAATTTCGTTGGATTTTGTTTTAACCTTTTCGACTTGTTATTTTTATTTTATTATTTTATCACTTTCTTTTGTATCGTTCTTTGTTCGTTTAATTTGGGACTGATGTATGGTCTTGGGGCTCTAGTCCGTCATGATAAAAGGAGACATTTCTTACAAATTTGGCAAACTGAAATAGAAATCTTCATTAATTATTGTTAAAGGTAGTAGTACAACTGATCATATGCTGACAAGCGTCCAAAAGTTGATCAAGTGTACAAAGCTGAACGAATTCATCATATCATATCCTTCCAATGCTAAAGTGATGACAACTGTTGAGACTCGGTGTATAAAGTAGTAGATTTTTTCCATCTAAGGCTGCTTCGTAGAAAAGCCAACCTACCAAGGCTACGCTTCAGGATGAAAAGTTCCCTTGCGAATACCAGGAGGTACTACTGTCACAGCGGCAAGGGCCGAAGGTTTTCCAATTATGGGTCTGACTCGTAGGAAAACGGTGCTTTATCTTCATCCATTCTTCTAAAGGTAATTGATCCTTTTTTTTGTAACTCCTGGAATGCAGTGCTTTGTAAGATCTTCCCCGTTTCCTTTCAGCACCAGCACTAACCCAACTGGTAGAGGGAATTCAACAAACCTTAGAACTCTCCTGGTCCAACAATCTAGAATTCTCATCCAAACAAAAATATTACTTTCACTTACAAAGGAGACCATGCAAAAGGGCCTCACAAAGTCATGGTGGTCGATATGAGGTGGGATGCAGTCCTTGTCATAATAGATATTTATGTTGCAGCTCTTCGGGATACAGTCTGCGGGCAATACATGCCACCTAACCATCCTTTTTACCATCTTCTTGATTTACGGCGGCATCGGATCCACCTCATTGCGCCTTAGGATCCCCGGGGGATTGCCCTATCGATCCTTAGCAAAATTTTAGCAGCAGTTACACTGAATCGTGACTCTACACTTTCCTCTTTTTCATTTTGTTAGTTGTGTACATCATAGGCCTCAGAAGTCCTACTCTGCCAATGTCTGGAGAGCGAAGATGCATTGCAGAATCTTTTCTTGATTATTCCTCGAAAACACGTCCATGTATAGCTCGAGGTCTTCCAAGATGTTGACAAACATTCCTTGTATATTTTCATAGGTCTGAAATTCCTACTTTCTAACTCTTCAAATCTTTATCATAACGTAATACAAAACTATTCACGATGGTGGCGGTAGAACAAACTGTGGTACATATGGCTCTACATCAGGATGCTCCCTGCTCCTAAGTAGCATCGAGGTGGCTGCATAAGCCTTGAACGTGCCATACTCCTCTAACTGTAGAATGTGACACTGCGGGCACTCTAAAAATGCTCCTGTCACTGAAGGCTACCTGGGTAAATCCGAGTAGGAAGTTGGATGCCCAGTAAAGTTTTCTTCCATCGAATCGCATGGGATCCTTAATGATATCTGGCTCAGTGTCGGTGTGCGGTGCACTGTCATCAGTTTCTTTCATTTTAGGGTTATAAAAATTTTCTGGAATGGGTGGTAGCTCGGGGCTGACTCTCGAGCTTGTCTCCTCTCTAACCTGTCTAAGAGGTGACGCTTGTCGTGATTTGCATTTCTTCTTTTAGTGCGCGCCAAAGGCGCATCTGGGACTCTCTCAGCTGAAGCAGCAACAAAATCACCCTCTGAAGTAGCGATCATGGACGGAACCTGACTGTGTCTCCTGGCGAGGAGGTGTGAGTCAATGAAACCTCCAGAGCCTCCATGTCCTAATGTTTGTCTGGTCTCTCAGCGACCACTTTTCATCATCGAACTCATATCTGCAGCCTTCTAGTATGTATTCTTTCTCTTCAAGACGCAAGGTCCAAGCCGTCTTTAAAAGAAAATCCCAACGTCCTGACATTTTGTGCACAAGAAAAACAGTGGGAAATGTCAGTAGTTGGCGCTTTGCATGAACAAGAACAATAACAAATTTTTATTATTATTTATTTAACAATTTTTTGTAATTATCTTGATGCCATTACCTTATTTAATATGATTTTATAAGATTTTGAGTTAGAAATTTAACAAGTGTATTTTATTTTGTGAGAAAATTTATTTTATTACAAATTTTGGACCCAGTCATAGACACAAGCCACATGGCTACATTAGAATTTATGTCCTTCTTCAGACATTTCATCTCGCGTAGTACTTCTTTAGATATCATCCTTTTATTTGCAACATGGGTCTATTACCTTGGGAATCCACCAACTGGTACGACCCTTCTGAGTGAACTTGTCCCACCACGAATGGCCCTTCTCAGGTCGGTTCAAAATTTTCACCTATCTTGCGGTGTGCAAAAATAGGTCTTCTAAGAGCAAGGATGAGGTCATCAATTATGAACGACCTCGAGCGAACCAATTTATCATGGCCTTGAATCATCTTTGCTTGGTAGAGATCTAAATTTTGTTGTGCGAGTAATCTTTTGCCTTCAAGACCTTCTAATTTTGTAAGTTGTAATTTGGCATTTTCTTTTGTGTTAATTTGATTGGTGACAGCGATACGGAGAGATATTAGTTAAACTTCTAGTGGAAGAACTGCCTCGGATGCGTACACAAGTGCGTAAGGTCTAGAATGTATCTGGAAATTTGACGCCAATCTTCTATATCATCTCAAACTGTAGTTTTCGACTCTTCTTTGCCAATCTTGTTCCAACTGTCAAGGTCGATCTGTGACAAAACTTGACGTCCTTGCACTATAATATCTATGGAATCTTCAGGTGGACATGCTAATTCCTTAGCGAGTTTAGCTAATGCGTCTACATGGGCATTGTCTGCTCGGGGAATTATGTAGAACGCCACACTGGGAATCTAATCCAAAAACTTCTTCATATACTTGTGATATTATGCTAATCTTTGTTTTAGTATTTTATACTGTCCAGCCACCTGTTGAATGACGAGTTGCTAGTCGCCATAGATGGCAATGTTCATTATTTGCATTAATATTGCTAATTCTAAACCGGTGATAAGAGATTCATGTTCCGCTTTGTTATTGGTACATGGCTTTGTTAAGTGGTAGGAATATCTTAGTACGGCCCGATCTAGTGTCATGAAGATCAAACTGATTCCTGCCTTGTCGGGTATCACTGTCTGTTGTCCTTTGTCTCTTCTGGCTGATGATGCTCCATCGAAGTACATTTCCTAATGTTGAGCGTTGGGCTCTTCCACTTGCATTATTTTTTCATCTGGTAATTCATCGTTGAGAGGGGACCTAGCTGGTAGTGGGTGTGATGTGAGAAAATTCATGAGAATCTGCCCTTTGATAACGCAAAGGGGCAAAAAATTAATATCAAATTGTAAAAAAAGTATCGACCACCTTGCTAAGCATCCGAAAAGTGTTGGTCGGGTCATCAGTTATTACAACGGATTAACTTTCGAAATCAGGTTGACCTTGTGAGACAACATGTAATGTCTAAGCTTCTGAGCGACGAATACTAAAGCTAGACAATGTTTCTCACTAGGGGGATACTTTACCTCCACTGGTATTAGACATCGACTCATGTAGTTTAGTGCATTCTCTTTACCCTCATCATTGACTTGGGCAAGTAGTGCTCCGAGGGACTCATCTAAAGCTACGGTATAAAGAATCAACGGTCTACCCAGTATACATGCTGCTAAGACAGGTGGTGTCATTAGGTATTGTTTAATATCTTTGAAAGCCTGTTGACATGGCTCAACCCAAACGAATGTCACATCCTTTTGAAGTAAGTTCAAAAAGGGTAGACACCTTCCTGACATATTAGATATAAAGCGTCTTAGGTATGCCAAATTTCCTTGAAAAGAACGTAGTTGTTTCAAGGTTTTTGGAGGAGGCATTTCTAAGATGGTTTTAATCTTCTCTAGTTCGATCTCGATTCCCCGATGACAGACAATGAATCATAGAAATTTCCAGAAGGTAACACCGAAGGCACATTGTAAGTGATTCATCTTGAGATTGTATTGCTGTAATCGTTCAAATACGATCCTCAAATCATACAAGTGGTTTTCCTTAATTTTTCTCTTGATGACCAAATCATCCACGTAGCATTCCACTTGGTTGTGAATGAGGTCATCAAAGATTTTTGTCATTGCTCTTTTGTAAGTAGCTTCGGCGTTCTTAAATCCAAATGACATCACAATTAACAGTAGATATCAATCGGATTTTTGAAGGATGTAAGTGTTGCATCTTCTGGAGCCATCTTGATTTGATTGTAACCTGACGATCCATCCATGAAGGAGAAAATTTCAAGTCATGACGCAATGTCCACTATTAATTCTGGTTTTGGTAAAGGGAATTCATCTTTCGAATATCCTTTATTTAAGTCCCTAAAGTCGACACATATTCATATATGTCCATTTTTCTTCTTGTCTGGCACGGCGTTAGCTAACCACGTGGGGTATTGCTCTTCTCGGACAAAGTTAGCGTCGATTAACTTCTTTATTTCAGCTGTAACTTGTTTTTCTATTTCAAGGCGCATTCTTTTGGGAGCTTATTTTGTTGGTGTTGTACTTTGACCCACTCCAAGTCAGTGAATTGCAATCTCTGTAGATAGTTCAGGCATTTCATCATAACTCCAGGCGAAACAATCCTTGCATTATGACAGTAACTTGACCAAGTTTGTAACCTCTTCTTTTTTTAGCAATGAACTTATGAAGGTTGGTTAGGGCTACTCCTCAATCCCGAGACTGATTTCTTTTAACTCGTCCATAGTGTACTTGATTTCTTCTTTGAACTCTAGCGGAGCATCATCTATCGGTTGATCTTCAGATCCATTTTAGATGTTTAGGAAATCTTCCATTAGCTTACTAGTAACAACCATGCAAATCCTAAGTCATCGACGAGTCCAATCGAAACGAACCCAAGACCTTCTTTCGAGTTGAGTTTCTTTCCTTTATTCCATAATTTTTCAAATGATTGTAGCTTCTCATTTGGCATTTTCTTTGGCACATATCCTTGTTGAATTAATTTTTGTACATATGGCGAAAAGTAACCGAAGAGTAATTCCATTAATTCATTTTAATCATTTTCTTCGAGAATTACACAAGGTTCAAAAGTAGAAGGAGAAGCTAGTAAAACTTGGTCAGCTTAAAACAATCATTATGAACTTCCTTGACCTCCATACTCTCGATCTTTTGAGGATGGATTGGAGTTAGGGTCATGGCCTAAACATAATGGTTAATCCGATCATACATCAATTCATATTCATTCTTTTCTGTGTCATCCAGAGAGATCTCAAACTGAGGTTTCTTCTGACTCATTACCATTGTTCCTTTGTTGAATTCATCCTCTCTTGAACTTCCTTCTATGTCGATGTTGATCGTCAGCTTCATCCGTTCAATAATGTGAGTTCTTCCTTGACCATGTACCTGGCCTCAACCTCGGATGTGTGAGCTAAAAGAACCTCCACTAACTTGTTGCAAAGGAGTGGTGGGAGATTGTTGAAGCGGCGGTGTCTAGTCCCATTCTCGTGATCTTTCTGAATCTTCGACTTTACTTGTTACGACTTCTCTTAAAAAGATTGTTTTCTTTGGGAGAGCGTAGTAAGCGGCGTCTTCGTGAATGCCCACTTCATGTATAGAAAATGGTTGTAAGTCTCCTTTAATGAAATGTTCTTGTCCATCATTGTAGTACTTGATGCATTCGTGAAGCGACGACGGGACCATATTCTACTCATGAAGCCACGGTCGACCCAGCAGGGTGTTGAACGAAGTATCTGCGTTGATGACAACTTTGTGGTTGTTACTAGATTTCCAACTTTCATTTGTAGCGTTATAGATCTGAGGGCTCTTTCTCCTTTCTGGTTGAATCATTTTAGCGTCATTTTATTCATAGTGAGCTCTCATGCATTCAAGTCTAAGTAAGTTAACGTCCGTAGACTCATTATGTTAAGCGATGCCCCAGGATCTACTAACACTCTGGAAAGTACAAACATGGCGATGATGACGGAAATGTAGAGCGAACGGTTGTGATCGGCTGTACTGAGTAGCAAATCTTCATCGGTGAAGGTTACACCAGGCTGTTCCTTTAAAGTACAAATTTCATCTGAGGATGTGCTAGACAACTGTGCTAAGCAAATATCTGGGTCAAGTAAAGCCTTGATCAAATTTTCTCTCATCTCCTTTGACAATATTAGAGTGTCGTAAATGCTTAGTTTGCCGGCAACTTCCTAAGATGTGTTAGTACATTGTAATCCATTTTATTTGACCTTTTGATCTTGCTTTGAATTTGTACTTCTTCTGTTGTTGGAGGTATTTCTTCTTGAATAATCATCTGTTTTCCTTTATCTACTGGAGCTGTTCTTGGTGGTAGCACTAATCCACTTTTTAAATATACTTCTTTTTCTTCTTCCCCTTACAATGATACTATGATGAGTGAGTGATACAGATTGATAATAAACTTGTATTGTGCCAAATAGGAGCATTCATAATCTTTACCATCTTCAGAGTACCCCCTTTTCCAAGTTATGTAAAGAACATTGGAAAATCCTAAGCTTAGTCCCTAAATCTATGGTTAGGATAGGAGGATGCTAGCTCTCACTTCAAAGCTCCCACTTCCCTTCATTTGAAGGATAACCCAAGCTTTAGTTACAAAACTTTAGGAGTAAATTAAGGATTTCAGTCTGTCACCCAAAAATCTCTAACTCGATGCCCATCAAACCACATTTCCTTATTTCTTTGCATTCAATTCCCATGAACTACTTAACTCATTCATGGACATTGAATGAATTCTCCTCTACTGTCGTAAAACACTTAGTTCTCTCAGATTCATTGTTTCACATCAGATTCATTGTTTCACAACAAGTTTTAAGAATTTAATTGGCCAGTTCGAAAAGTAACTGAAGTTTAAAGTGAAAAATCATCATAATTTCTTAGCTTTTCAAATTGCACATCAAATCTACATCACCACTTCACTACATCTCATTGCAAGAAGAAAGGCAAAGAAATCTACTCAGAATTCATGAGGAAGATACAACAAAACATAGATTTTATATAGAGAAGCAAAGTCATAGAAACCACAAGAAGTAAATACAACTTATCTCAATTTCTTCCCCGTTCTCTTTTTAGAATAGTAAGGAAGAAGCAAACTATCACTTCCTCATTCTCCTACACTCTTTAAAGAAGAATCCCTCACAATATAAGACTTCTACACATTATACTCACTTCTACACTCACTCTCCACAAACCCTAACACGCTCTTCTTACACCAAAAGACACCTCTCCCTCTCTTCTCTCTCTTTTTTGTCGTCCAAATCTATTTGAAATAGTTTAGAAATGAATTCCCTAAGATTTTCCTCAAGCAACCCTTCAAAAATCATCCAAATGCATTGAATTTGACTTCCACCGACATAGGGTGCTGGAGACGCTGGATAGGGTGACGGCAGTGTTGGTCTGCCATTAAAACTCTGAACTCTCTGAAATTGGGCGTCGGCGACGCCAGTAGTCTAATTTTCCCATTTTGCCTCTTTTTGTTCAAAATTTGTTCCTTTTTTCTTCCTTTTGCTTCAAACACCTAAGATCATCATACGTGCAGCAAAACTTAAAGAATACCATCCTTTAAAGTGCAATATCACCAAAAATGAGTACAATATGTATACCCAAAATCTAATATATTTTTGGTGCATCACTTATCCAACAAAAGTAATTAGATAGAATAATAATATTAATGAAATTAATTTAAAGAAATCAATCCTTATTTGGATCAATAAATACTTATGGGCTAATATAATGTAAGAGATATCTCAATTTCGTGCTGATGAAAGGAATATTTGAGGTTTAATCGAAAGAATTATGTTTCACTTAGAATATCAATTCGTCAACCTCTATCATCTCGCTGACCTTGACAAAGGCCTCAAATCAAACTAACATGTCCAAAATATTAACTTGACTCAATAAGCCTTTTATGTTGGACTTATTTCTAAATCTTAACTATAACTAGTATCGGCTGTCAACTAATAACTACCAAGTTTTAATGAAAGAACACTAACTAAATGCACATCAAAAATAAAATCATCCAATTTTATATCTCTAAGATGTGATTATTTACAAAAACAGAGACAATATCGAACTATTATCGATTTAGGTTTTTTCTTTCTTCATGTAGCCCCCTTAATAACCTTCTATGGGATTGATTATACTCAACTCTAAATACAATAAATACCCTTATCTCAAAGGAGGCTTGAATTATTTTTTTATTTATAATGCTCCATCGTAATGTTGAGGAAGAACAAAGAAGAATCCTCTTATAAATTCATAGGGGCTTAGCTCGGTATAAATTTAAGAAAATAGGAATAAACTTACGAATTGAAGAACATCAAAAGCAAAATAAAAAAGCACACAATAATTTAACATGGAAAGACCTAAAAGCTAGAGAAAAGCACGGATCCATACCACCAAAAAAGACCCTTTATAAAAATCAAAGAATTTACATAGAACACAATCAATTTCCTCTCCTCTCTAAGGAAAGTTACCAGACCTAGTTCTATACTCTTCCTTCTCTGATCTAATGCAAGATACACAAGTTGAAATCACTGAAATATTCTTCTTTGATACTTCTCACCTTCATTGGGATTTTTTTTGAAGAACAATGCACAAGAAGCGTTACAAAAGCTACACAAATATGTTTTTAAAACCACAAATTGCATGGTAAATATTCGTGATGAAAAAGTGCCCAAAATTTGCACCTTACCCTCAGTGGCTCAAAAAAAAACACACCTACGGGCATAGGTGCAAGTGCACCTGAAGTGGGCACTTATGTGCCCAATTTAGGGCACCTAAGCATCCATAAAAGGGCATGTAAGCACCTCCCTCTATGCTGCTCCAGAAGAAAGGGTGCAAGAGCACCCAAATCAT
Source organism: Papilionanthe hookeriana x Papilionanthe teres (assembly GCA_022702705.1). NCBI lineage: Eukaryota > Viridiplantae > Streptophyta > Magnoliopsida > Asparagales > Orchidaceae > Papilionanthe > Papilionanthe hookeriana x Papilionanthe teres. The sequence goes on along the minus strand of CM040433.1, from coordinate 91,427,356 downwards.
GATGCATAGGTGTTAGTCGCTCGTTATTTGCAACCTGTGGGTGCTCGATATTAGGTTCCACACCATATCAATATTCCACTTGGAGTCTGATAGCTTTCGATAGACGTTCTCCATTGTTTCACTTCTATTTGTACCACCTTAATGGGGTACGTACTATGGGGTGGCTCACCCTTAGTCTCAATCTTCATGAAATTCAACTGAAGCCAAGTATAGCTTCGGCTTTTCAATTGTAACTACCTTTGTCAACATATTCACGGGATTTTGAGTTGTGTGTATCTTTCTAAGAACAACTGTCACCTTCTAGGAGAGAGCGAATAAAATGATACCTAGGCTGAAAGTGTTTCATCATAACATGAAAAGTAACATTCTTAGAACGATTAATAGCATTCATATTGTCACTGTAAAGTTTTAAAATCTCTTATTCCTTGCTCAATTTTATCTTGAAACTTTATATCCAAATCAATGCCTTGCTAGCCTCTATGATAAAAATGTATTCAACCTCCTTAGTTGAAAATGTAATGATCTTCTACAGACTATAAACCCAACTTGTCATTGTGTTTTCCAATGCAAAGATATACTATATTATACTTCTTGTACCATCCACATCTCCTACCAGATCTGAATCTACAAATCATTATAGACTAATCGTTGCACTTCCATAGCAAAGTAGCCTATTGATTGTTCCCCTCAAATATCTGAAAATCCATTTTACCACCTTTTAATGATGCCTTCCAGGATTTGCCATGTACATGTTGACCTCTCCCACTATGCATCCAATATCTGGTCTAGTACGAATCATCACATACATCAAACATTCAATAGCTGAAGCATATAGAGTTCTCTACATCCTTGTTTGTGATGCTTTAAGGTTAGGTGATAGCTTCTTACATATTTTAAAGAGGTTACCTAAAAAGTATTTCCTCAGTCATGTGGAACATCTATTGAACCTTCTCAACATACTTAGCTTGAAACAAATTTAGTGTTCATACACTCTTTTCCTTGCTGATTCTCATCACGATAATCTTACTAGTTAAACATAAATATTTCATCTCAAACTTGCTTGATAATTATTTCTTCAAGTCCATGATTTTCTTCATATCTACACCTGTAATCAGTATGTTATCCACATACATAAAAAAGATAGATATAACAATTACCAAAGTGTTTGTTCAATCAATAATGGTTTGTCTGACACTTCATATACCTATTGTCTAACATAAACCTGTCAAACTTGTATCAACATCACAGGGTTAGCTCCAAACCAAAAATTATCTTCTTCAATATGCAGACCAACCTTCTTTTCTGAAAAACTCGTAACCTTGTGGCTGCACAATGTATAGTTTCTCTGCCAGATCTCCATGTAAGAAAGCAATTTTACATCCATCTTCTCCATATGCAGGTCTTCCTCTGCTGCTAGACTCGGTACAATCTTGAAAACCATCATATTTACCACTTGAGAAAGGAACTCTGTATAATTCACTCCTTCCTTCTACTAGAGACCCTTTAATACTAGTTTTTTTTCTTTAGAACATGCTACCATTTATATTCTCTTTCAGCTTCTAAACCCACTTATTATGTAGTGCTCTTTTATCATCTGGTAATCTCTTCAAATCATAAGTCCTATTTGACTGCAAAGATTGCATTTCTCCATCCATGGAACGCTCCCACTTCCTTGAATCTTCAACTTGAGTGGTCACCTCAAGCCACTCTAATTTACCACTATCAATTAGTAATAAATAATATAAAAAAGGAGAACATTTGGGTACTAGTCCCATCACTCTACTATATATACTAACTTTAATAGTAGGTGACTGAAAACTTTTAGTGCTCCTCTAGTTGAGCACTATATCTTTCTTCGCCCTCCTGATCACCGTGTCATCTATCTCAACATACTTGAAATCTTCAGAAGTATTTGACAGGCTATCCTGAGTTTTGATCATGTCCTTATACATCTCCATTTCATTGAAAGTGACATCCCTTCCCATGATGAATTATTTATTCTGAAAATCCCAAAACTTATATATATTCTCATCTGAGTCATATCCAATGAAAGTACACTTGATAGATTTTGAGTAAAGCTTCCTCCTAGAACCTGATAAACAAGCACATGTGCCGAACACCCAGATACTCTTAAAGAAATAAATTTACATTTCTTTCACTCTGTGCTTTTTTTGGTATGACTTCCTCCAATGGGTACTGATGGAACATGAATATTTAGATAAAATGTAGTGTTTAGTACTTTGACCAAATTCTATTTTAACAAGCTTGCATGCAAACTCAGGCTTCTAACATTCTCCATGATCAGTGGCTGCAGCTTTAGGAATAAGTTTTTGAAAAGTATTTTTCAGTTCAGTCACAAAATATAATCAGTTTAGTAAGAAAGCAGACAATCTATATGCAAGTACGTGTATCGCTCAAGTAATACAGGGCTCTAGCGAAGTCCTAATTATCGATCCCACAGGAGGAAGAAAACCTTTAAGCATAACAAAGAAATCTAATATTCAAATTTACAATGTACTTCCAGTAAATACTAAATTCTCTAAAGTTTAACGATGCTAGAGTTTTTAAGATCACTAAAGTACTCTTCAAACTTTAATTAAAGTTAACTACAACTACAATAAGTTTTGTATTGCGAGGTTCAAATTTTGTGAAAGTGTCCTCCCCCTTACAATGATGTTATGGTGAGTGAATGATAAAGTTTAGTAAAATTCTTGTATTGTGACAAATAGGAGCATACCTACTCTTTACCCTCTTCCGAGTGTTATAAAGAACATTGGCTAATCTTAGGTTTAGTCCCTAAATCCGTGGTTAGGCTGGGAGGATATTGGCTCTCACTCTAGAGCTCCCACTTCCCTTCACCTGAATGCTATCTCTTGCTTTAGTTTCCAATCACTATGACCAAATTGAGGATTTTAGTCTGTCACCCTAAATATGCAAGTATAACAGTTTAAAAACAATGAGTAAAAAGAAATCAAATTCAGTTTTTCATAAAATAGAAATTTCAAAATTTCAAAGGATTTTTACAATAGTGGAGGTTTTTAAAGCAAATACACACCACAAATCACAACATACTAGAAACTAAATGGTAGCAAATTTTGAAAAGTTTAAACATGCTATAGAATTAGTGATTTCTAATAGTGTTCTAATTTTTTCTAATATTTATAGAAATTAAATTAGATACTACTAAAAACTTAAACATTAGAAACACTTAGAAACATTTACTACCACAAACACATCACATATTACATCATAAAACCTCAATCCAACACATGAACATCTGAATGTGCATAATAGAAATAGTCCAACTATAATCTACATAACAACAGAGTCCATACTAAAATACATCACATCACATATGAAAATATAAAATAAAAGCATCACAACACATAAAAAAAATCACATAACAACATCACAAACTCAACACAACAATCCTAATCATCATCGTCATCATCATCATCATCATTCCAGTCTCTGGATGGCACATAAGGTATATAAAAACGATGAGGGGGCATCTCAGCACTGTGATCTCCTCTAATCACTCTATCAATGTACTGCTGATAATTCTCCTCCTATTCATCATGTTTTACAATACACCTTTTAGTATTTTCAATTTTACCATCCATATCTCTAACATGCTCTCTGGTAAGACTCACCTTCTTTAAAATCTTTTGTAATAATCCAGTTTATGAATCTCTGGAAGATGATAGATGTGCAATGGAAGCACGAGAAGTAGAAGCAGCAGAAGTAGACGCACTGGAAGCTCTAACAGATCCTCCTTTCCAACCAAATACTGAATGTATAGTGTAAGTATTCACAATTACACTGGTAATAGGTTTAAGTGGCTGAAGAACCTCTTACCATATATCAGCCTTAACACCAGACTGCTCACAAAGTGAATAAATCAAGGTTGGAAATCCCATACCTGCAGTAGTAGCAGCTCTAGCACAGTTCAGAATATAATCAAAAATAATAGCCCCAATATCTAAAGGCTTTCCCTGCTGACTACAATGGTTCAGAACATCTCTCTCCCTTGTAACTTCACTGACACGATAGAAGGCAGAAGCTTAGATGAGATAAAATACTGTCAGTCCTTTAAAGTGGCATTCAACTTAGAGGCTTAAAAATTCACCCTTTCTTCAATTGTAATCTTCCACAAACCTCTTCCATCAGTAAGAAATGTCATCATTTCATCTAACTCTCCCTTAGAAGGATGAAAATTCACAAGAAAACAAAACATCGCATAAGGTAACTAGTAAAAAGTATTAATTGCCGCAGATGAAAAATCCACTTGTTGCACCCAAACCATCACTAGATTGTCTTCTACTATAGGCAAGTTAGCATAAAACTCTCTCACCAAAAAAACAACTACAACAGCGAAGAAGCAATAGTATCTTTCCCAATTCCTTCTTGTAATCATCTCCTCAATTTCTCCTCCTGGCTTACTAAAAACTTGTTCTAGAATCAATTTCCGTGATGCGAGTGCATTGATGTAACGATTCTCCACTTTAGAACAGAAAAATTTGTCGGAATCAAATTTTTGTTTTCCTTTTGATTGTTTTGACTTTGGATCCATCTCTAAAAATTCACAAAAAAATTCACCCAAAATTCCAAATTTAAACTAAACTTGTTAATTCAACTTCCAAAGGCAAACTCCACTAAATCCCAGCAATTTCTCATGTTTTTCTCAAATTTTCACCATGAATACTGATTTTTAGATTTTTCAATATCGTACTCAAAATACATGGTGAAAATCAAAAAATTTTACTTATGAGTAGTGATCATACCTTAAGGAACTCAAATCCAACAGATTTCGGCGAAATCGGCTCTAAAATGATCCAAATATTGATGCCCTAGGCTCCTATTTTGCGAAATCAAGAGGTTGAAGGTGATGGGGATATTAAAAATGGAAAATTTCTAATTTTTAGCTGTTGAAAATTGCTTTTCATGAATCGGCGCCTATGCACAAGCATATGGCACTTAGCCGCGAAATCTGGCGCTTAAGCGCCATCGGCTTGGTGCTTAGGCGCCAATGCCCAAATTTTGATAATTAAGTTAATTCCATCAAAATTCTGAGTTAACCACCATTAATCATTTAAAATACTTATTTCTCCCCATAAACTCTTATAATACTCCACAAGTACAATGATTCGACACAAATTTCATACAAACACAAACTTATATTTCATTAAACATTAAAACACACTTAATACAAACTACAAATTTCTACCCAAACACTTTGAATGAAATTCTCTAAATTCATAAGTTTAAACACAAGTAATTAAACACTAACTTACATCATTAAGATGTAACAAACATATGTAAAGTGCAACAAACACAAAAATTAATTAAAATCACACTTAAAACACTAAACACATATAATCAAACCACAAGACCACACATAATTTAATTCCAATCTCCATTATGTGGAATATATCCAGAACCACCATTAATTCCATTTGAACAATCTGGAATGTAAATCTGATAAAATGGGTGATGATTAAAAGCTCTAACATCTTCTTCTTCTATCCATTTGTTCTTCAGATACATCGCTCTATTCTTTTCTTCCACATGACTTCTATGACTGAATTGCATTTTGAGTTGCCATCCAATTTGCGCTAACTGAGCATTAATTTCATATACCTTTGCATCGATAGACTCCACATCGGCCTCGATCTTCATAATCCTTTCTGCTATTCCTTGGATACTCACAGCGAGAAATGCATGATATAACTCTTGCACATTATCACAAATAATCTTCTTCTTCTTAGCTTCCTCTTTCTTCTAAACTTCGCTCTCCCAAGAAGACATTTTTGCACTCAAAATACTCTTTCAGAAGACTCAGGAATGACAATAAGAACTAGGGCAAGTATCTCATAAATTCAGGGCCTTTTTATAGACTTAGGAAGGCACAAAACCGATCCTAGACGGGTTAAAACTCCTTAATAACTCCAAAAACTACACAAACACGATATTGGCTTCTAGAACCTCATTTTTTACTTTTTTTATAACTGTGGCGCTTATGCGCCAACCAGATAGCCGCCAGTGCACATTTTTGCACAGTTCTGCCAAATGTCAAAATCTTCATTCTAATTCCTTTAAGTCATTAAATAAGGTCAAATAAACACAATTACAACATCAAAACTCCAAAATTCTACCACATTTCTCAAATCAAATAAATAAAAGCATACAAAGCAAATATAAAACACAGCACACTGATAACTATGGGTTGCCTTCCACAAAGTGTTTGGTTTAACGTCATCAGCCTGACATACCTAGAGCTTATTTCGAGTGACCCAACATCATATGCTCATCAGGCTTAGATTGATTGACTGGAAAGTAAGGTTTAAGTATGACTGTTCACTTTAAATATTTTTCCAATCTTAGGATCTTGAATATCCACAGCTCCATATGAATAAACTTTCATTACAATAAATGGGCCGGTCCACTTGAACTTAAGTTTTCTAAAAAAAAACTTTCAATCTAGCATTATATAGCAAAACTCTTTACCCTGGCTTAAGATTTTTAGTAAGAAATCTTCCAACCATGCCACAACTACATCTTCTCTTTATAAATCTTAGCATTTTTATAAGATTCATTCCTTATCTCATCAAGCTCATTCAATTATAATAATCTCTTTTCTCCAGCATCTTTCAAATTAAAACGGAACTTTTTAATAGCCTAATATGCTTTATGCTCAAGTTCAACTGGTAAATGACAAGCCTTTCTAAAAATTAGCCAATATGTGGACATTCCTATAGGAGTTCTGTAGGCAGTCCTATAGACCTACAAAGCATAATCCAATTTGATTGACCAATCCTTTCTATTCGGATTAACATTCTTTTCCAATATTCTTTTAATTTCACGATTGGATAATTCAATCAAAGCATTTGTCTGCGGATGATAAGCAATAGCAATGTGATGGGTAATATGATATTTCTTTACAAACTTTTCCATAATCACATTTCTAAAAAGACTTTCCCCATTAGTTATGATTACTCTTGGTATTCGAAGTCTACAAAATATATTCTTACTTAAAAACTTTGCAACACTTTGAGCATCACAACTAGGTAAAGCAACAGCTTCTATCCATCTGGATACATAGTCTACTGCTATCAAAATGTATGTTTTTCTGAAAGATGGTATAAATGGTCCCATGAAATCTAATATTCAAACGTCAAATATTTCAACTTCCAACATATAATTGAGGGGCATCTCATTTCTTCTAGAAATATTCCAAAACTTTGACATTGATCACACTTTTTAATATAAACATTAACATCCTTAAAAAGTTTACGCCAATAAAATCCAGATTGTAAGATTTTATAAGCAGTTTTATCAACCCCAAAATGTCCCCCATAATTAGAATTATGATATTTTTGAATAATTTCATAAGTTTCTTCTAAAGGCACACATCTTCGAATAATCAAAATTTTTCCTTGTTTATATAAAAATGGATCATCCCAAAACTAAGTTCTGGCTTCAGATATAAATTTCTTCCTCTCCGATATGTCAAACCATAGGGTAAAATATCACTGACAATAAATTTTACAATGTCGGCATAGCACGGAACACGCCACTCATTAACAGTAAACAATTTTTTCATCCGGAAAGTTTTCATTAATCTCTTTAGTATCACAGAGAGATTTTTCAGTTTCAAGCCTGGACAAATGATCAGCAATTTGATTATCAGCACCCTTCCTACCTACTATCTCGACATCAAATTCTTGCAAAAGAAGAATCCATCTAATCAATCTTGGTTTCTCATCTTCTTCTTCAGTAAATACTTAATAGCAGAATGATCAGTATGCACCACACATTTAGTTCCAATTAAATATGATCTAAATTTATCAAAGGCAAACACTACAGCTAATAACTTTTTCTCAGTAGTGGTATAATTAATTTGAGCTTCATTAAGAGTTTTACAAGCATAGTAAATCACTTTGAAAATTTTATCATATTTCTGACCTAAAACAGCTCCAATAGCATAATCACTAGCATCACACATTAATTCAAATGGTTTTTCCCAATTAGGTGAAACTATAACAGGTGCAGTGATTAATTTTTCTTTTAAAGTTTCAAAATCTTTTAAGCAATCATCATTAAAATTAAAAAATACATCTTTTTCCAAGAACGGCATAATGGCTTCAAAATTTTTGAAAATTCTTTAATATAATGCCTTTAGAATCCAGCATGTCCCAGAAAACTTCTAATTCCCCTTACATTATATGGGTAAGGTAAATTAGAGATCACTTGAATTTTTGCAGGATCTACTTCCATACCATTTTCTGATATACGATGTCCCAAAACTATTCCTCCTGGTACCATAAATTGGCATTTCTCCCAGTTAAGAACCAAATTAGTTTCTTCACAGTGTTTTAGAACTTTAGATAGATGTTCTAAACATGATTCAAATGAAATTCCAAACACTGAAAAGTCATCCATAAAAACTCCAATTCCTTTTTCTATTAAATCACAGAAAATTGCCAATACATCTTTGAAATGTAGCAAGGGCATTACATAAACTAAAGGGCATTCTTCTAAAAGTAAATGTACCATAAGGACTGGATAACATTTTTTCTCTTGATCCTCAGGAGCAATTTAAATTTGGTGGTAACCAGTATATCCATCCAGAAAATAAAAGTATTTATGCCCAGCTAGTATATCCAACATCTGATCTAGAAAAGAAAGTGGAAAATGATCTTTTCTGGTGGCAAGGTTTAATTTTCTATAATCAATGCATATTCACTATCCTATAACTTATCTTACTGGTATTATTTCATTCTTTTCATTAACAGTCACAGTAACTCTTCCTTTCTTAGGAACACAGTGAATAGGACTAACACATGCACTATCTGAAATAGGGTAGATAATTTCAGCATCCAACCACTTTAAAATTTTGTTCTTAACAACTTCTTTCATGATAAGATTTAATCTTTTTTATGGATCAGCTCGAGGTTTGCAGTTATCCTCCATAAGGATTATATGCATACAAATTGAAGGACTGATTTCTTTAATATCAGTTATTGTCCATCCAAAGGATTTCTTATATTTCTTTAAAATTTCAAGCAAACTCTCTTCTTCTCTTTAAGTTAATTGAGAGGAAATTATAACTGGCAAATTTGAGGAATCACCTAAAAAGTCATACTTAAAATTATTAGGAAGCATCTTTAGATCAAGTTCAAGAGGTTTTTCAATTCATGGACCAAAAGATTCATCTTTTTCAGTCATGTCCAAAATTTCAAAATTTTCATGAACATAATTTAAATCTTCCTCTGAAAATCTTCATAATCTTATAATTCCACTTCTTGCTTGTGTTCCAATTCTTTACTTTCAGATTTCTCTTCATAAGTTGACTTGAACTGACATTCACTTAAATATTTGATGACATACATCCTATAACATTCATCATCTTTACCTCTTGCAAGATATTTCATTACCATTGAAATATTCAATGTAATTGTTTGATCATTAACTCGCATTGTTAATTCCCCTTTTTGCACATCTATCATCGCTCTGCCTGTCACTAGGAAAGGTCTCCCTAACATTATGGGTATCTCTTTATTTTCCTCCATGTCCAACATAATGAAATCTACACGAAAAATAAATTGATCCACTTTCACCAAAACATCCTCTATAACTCTTTTAGGATATGTGATTGAACGATCAGCTAATTGCAAAGTTACAGTGGTAGGGGTTATTTCTCCTAATATTATTCTTTTGAATATTGATAATGGCATAAGGTTAGTCCTTGCACCCAAATCACATAAATCTTTTCCAAAAAATTTGCCTCCAATTGCACATGGAATTGTGAAACTTCCAGAATCTTTAAGCTTTTCAGGAAGCTTTTTTGAATTATTGCACTGCAGTCTTCATTAAGGGCAACAGTCTCATTATCTTTAAACTTCCTCTTTTTGTTAAGAATATCCTTCATAAATTTCACATAGTTTGGCATTTGTTCTAAGGCTTCAGCAAATGGAATGTTGATTGTAAGCTTCTTAAATATCTCCAAGAATTTTGAAAATTTCTTATCCAATTTTTGTTGTCGATGTCTCTGAGGAAATGGAGGTGGTGGCTTTTCTAAATCAACCTTAGGTGGAGAAATAGGTTTTTCCAAACCTTTCAGAGAATCCTCTTTTGGATTTTTAATTTCTTCTTTCTCTACTTCAGTCTCTTTTTGAACTATATTTTCCAACTCTTTTCCACTTGTTAACTGAATAGCTTATACTTGCTCTTTAGTTTTGTCTCTTGGATTTACTTATGTATTACTAGGAAGTGTTCCTTGGGATCTATTATTTAATGAATTGGCAATTTATCCCAAATGATTCTCAATATTTCTGATTGTAGCTCCTTGACTTTGTAATTGATTTCCCATTTGTAACACCACTACTTCAATAGACAACTTATTCTCCTTAAATTGTGAAGTATTGTTAAAACCTGGAGGATAGTTTGGTCTATATTTATTATTCTCTTGGTTGTTCCAATTTCCCAATGGGTTTACTTGGTTGTTTCCTCATTGTTGATTAATATCACCCTGATTATTGGTATTCTAGTTAAAGTTTGGATGGTTTTCCAACCTGGGTTATAATAATTGGAATATGGGTTATTAGGTTTACTTATAGCATTCAAAGTTTCTAGTGAAGTTTGAGAATCAACCATTTGGCCTAATGAATTTTCTTCAATCATGGAAGTTGGCTGAGAAAAATTCATCCCAAATTGGTCTATCTTCCTTGAATACAGCAACTTGATTTTCTAGCATTGTAAAAGTATCATTTTCATGAATGTTGGCTACCTTCTTAGAATTTAACCTTTCAGAAGGCCATTGAAAATTATTACTAGCCATTTCTTCAATTAAAGCATAAGCATCAGTAAACTGTTTAGACATCAATGAACCACCAGCAGCGACATCGATAATAGATCTAAGAGATCAGACGAATCCATTATAAAAGGTCTGAATTATTAATTAATCTGGTATCGAATGATGTGGACACTTTCTTAAGATATCTTTAAAACTTTCCCATGCTTCATATATAGATTCCCCTTCAAACTGACAAAAAGATGTGATATCATTTCTAAGCTCGCAGTCTTCAATGGTGGAAAATATTTAGCAAGGAATTTTTATGCTAAATCACCCCAAGTTCTGATATATCCAAGTGCTAACGAATTTAACCAAATCTTAGCTTTATCCCTCAAAGAAAAAGGAAAAAGTCTAAGTCTAATAGCATCAACTGAAGCACCATCGTATTTAAAAGTAGCGCATAATTCTAGAAAATTGGCAAGATGTAAATTAGGATCTTTAGTTGGTGCTCCCACAAACTGATTATTAGACTCTATCTGTAAAATAGCAGGTTTAAGTTCAAATGAATTAGCAGCTACAGCAGGGTGTTGAATACTACCATGAAGTTCATCCACTATAGGGTTATCATAATCTCTTAAAGTTCTAAATTCTTGATGGATTTCAATATTTTGATGATCCTGATTTGTCATTTCTTAAATATTTTTATATTTTTCTAAATTTTTAATTATTTATTAATTTTTTATATTTCTCTCTAATTCAGAATCGTAAGGTACAAGTCCTTCAGAACCTAAACGATGCACATACAAATTAATAAAATAAAATAAAACACACGGACAAAAACTATGAAAAGTAAAAACCTAATTTTTCTTGAATTTTCTTTAAATGAAATTTTAATTAATTTCCCAAGCAACAGTGCCAAAAACTTGATCCCCGAATATTTATCCTTACGATTTTCACTTTATATTATCTCTTTCTTTGCAGCGACGCCAAAAACTTGACTACGCCAAATATTTATGCTTATGATTTAGATAAGAAATTATACTTTAATTATTTATAAAATGGGATACTACGCAAGTATACATATCGTTTATCAAGTAATATAGAACTTTTTGATTAAGCCCCGAGATATCGAACCCACAGGGAAATGTCTAAAAAATTAAAGATATCAGAAAAATATTTTTTTACTTTTTAAAATGATTTTGTAAAGTATGTTGTAAGATATAAAGTTTTTCAAATTTATTTTTGGTAGTTTCTGAATAAAATGTAAAGCAAAAAAACTAAAGTTAACACAACTTTAAAATAGTATGAAAGCAAATGAGAATAAAATATCTCTTTCCTCTTTCAATGAATTAGTAATAAATATGGAATTTTTATGGAAGTATCTAAAACGTGTTGGGCCAAATAGAAGCAATTATATTCTTTACCCTTACTTGGATCTATAAAGAACATCAGTTAATTGATGATTTGAAATCTTGTAGATGGGTTAGGCAGGAAAGATACTAGCTCTCACACTAGAGTTCCCTCGATTCCCTCCACCTGGGGGCTAACATCTCATAAAAAAAATTTCACATCAAACTAAATTAGGGGGCTTTAGCTTGTCACTTTAAAGTCCTCTAATTTTACTCCCCATTATAAGCATATATTTCTATTTATTTGCACCCAATCATATGGACTATAGTTCTCATCCATATAATTGCATATGATTCTTTTCAATTGTTGATTGAGACAATACCGCGATGGATTTTACATAATCTCACAACAAATTTTAACATTTTAATTGGCTAAATCAATAAGTAAATAAAGTGCAAGGTAGTGAATCATCACAACTTCTTCCAACATTGAAATCATTTACTTCACACAACTTCCTTTTATAATTTAATTACTTCATCATTTAAAAGGAAAAAGATAAAGAAAACTATTCAGAATCCATGGAGAAAACACAATCACAACTTGATTGGAAAGTAGAAATCATAGTGAAAACACAACAAGTTTTACTTACAAACCAAATGTAAAACAAAGTTAAACACTTATCTAAAAATCCTCTCTACAAGACTCTTGAAGTTACTTTGAAACTTTCTTTCCCCTTACAAGACTCAATAGAGGTTGGTGCCCAACTCTGTTGACTCCAAATCTCTATTCTACTCTTAATAAAAAACTAGATACAATTGATAATAAAAGTGGTGAAGTGGAAAGGTATACTCTCAATAACTCTCTAACATAAACTTGACTCTTAACACTAATCACACCCTCCAACAACAACCCTTTTTTAGATCTTCAAGTATTCTTTTTAAAATTTTCCAAAAGGTGCCTTGGTGTCTTTTCAAAATATGTCCAAATTAAATGTATCCACCAAGAATGCATCGATCCGTTCAAATTTTAATTGAGTTTTGGCTCTGATGGGAAGTTACTGAAGTTTAAACCAATGGTTGCTTCAAAAAAACCCTTCAAATTTGTGCCAAAATCAAATAAATTCGTCACTTTAATTGTAGCACATATGCGTCAGCCATCCGGTGCTTAGGCGCCAGCAGCTAATTTTGCACATTTTTCAATTTTTGCTCTAAATTTGATCATATTTTACTTCTTTCATCACAATCACTTATTTTAATTGTACCTTGAAGAAAAATACAAAAAAAACTTCCATTAAAGTACAATATCATCAAAAATAGGTATAAAAATGTGCTTAAAAACACTATATAATTTAGGTATATCAAGGTCCTTAATCAAATTCTAGTATACTATTATCAGACTTTAGTTTGGAAGATAGATATAAGTAGTTTTTTTTTAACAAATACTCCTAAGATAAGTCTAATGTTTAAAATAAATAATAACTACTCCTAAAGGAAAATATTAATTCCAAAGATAACCCTTTCTGGATGAATTGGTTTGGTGAATTTTGAGATAATAAAATCTACTATTCTTATGTAGTGAATTGGATAATTTAAAGGAATGAGATGCATTAAATATTATATGTGTCAAATAGGAGCAATCCTATTCTTTACCCTCTTTTGAGTGTTATAAAGAACATTGGCTAATCCTAAGTTTAGTCCCTAAATCCATGGTTAGGCTGGGAGGAAATTAGTTCTCACTCCAGAACTCCCACTTCCCTTTACCTGAAGACTAACTCTCGCTTTAGTTTGCAAACACTAGGAATGAATTGGAGAATTTAGTCTGTCATTCTAAAATATTTAATCCTACGCCCAAAAAAGTATATTTTCCTATTTATTTGCACTCAACCCCCATGAACTTCACCATCCATGGAATTTGAATGTGGTTCCACTTTGTTGAGAATTACACAACCCTCTCAGGTCATAATGCAACTACAACAAATTTTAACACTACAACGAGCTCTTATTGTAATGTAAATGTAGTGCAAGTAAAAACAATCACAATTATAATTAAAACTTCTTTCTAGCATGCATCCCAATATTCTAAACATGAATCCTACTCATTACAAAACAAAAGTGAAAGGAAAATAACGACATAATCTTCTCATGCCACTATTTCAAAAAAGAAGAAAGAGTAAGAGAAAGACATCACGAAGCATGAAGAAAACACAACAGCAAACTTCATTTTATCAAAGCAAATCCAGTACATAAATGTTTAAAAAATCATAAGATAATGAAAAACACAATACTTAGCCATTTTCCTTTGAAAGATAGATGAAAACCTCTCCAACAAAGTCTCCCGCTGATCCATGCAATGCTAGTACAAACCCTTACATATTCTCTCAAAATCCCCTCTCCAATCTCTCTAGAAAGGTAGAAATCTACATTTCTACTCTTATTCTAAGATCTCTAAACATTCTCAACATTTTTCCTAACATATAAACACTTTTTTTTGCTTCAAATTCATTTTAAAAAAGTGTCGGGACAAATTTCCCAAGAGGTGCCTCATGAAACCATCCAAAAAGCATCCAGATTCAATTATATGGCCAATAACCACCCAAAATCTCGTCCAAACATTCTCGAGCACCGTCGGTGCTGAATAGGACACCTTCAGAACCATATTATTGTCCTTCTCTGGATTTGGACGCCGACGGCACCGATTTGGGCTCCTTCGGTGCGGTCTGTGTCGCGCCACCATTTCGCTCTGTTTGGCTCCGTTTCAACTCTGTTTTGCCTCTTTTCAGTTGCATTGCATTTCTAACATTTTCACCTACAATATAAGCATAAATAATCTTTCTTTATAGTATAATCTTATTCAAAAATATGCAAGAATGGTAAAAGATATTAAGCATAGAAAACCTTATCGAAATGTGTCCGACCAAAATTTGCTTTCTTGCTCATTTTTTCTCCACATTGCACCATTTCTTCTTTTTTTTCTCTAAGAGTTCATTTATTGTACCTAAAATCAAAAACATGCAAAATACCTTCCTTTAAAGTGCAATATCATTCAAATTAAGCTTAAGATATATATGAAAAAGCAAGCATTCTTTTAGGCGTGTCAAGTCCCCTAAACTTAATTGTTACTTATCCTCAAGTAACACTATAACTTTAAAAACAAAATATGTTAGCTTGTGATTATGGGTTTCATTTGAATTTCCTATAATTTCATCTCAGAAATATTATAGTGTAACATAGGAGAAATTCTAACAAATTAACCTAAGACTATAGTAAGAATATTTCATATTCTACTTAGAAATCCTAATTTTCTATTTACTTCAAAATTTTTTGAAACTTGTCAAACTAAAGATTCAAAGAAAGTATAAAAATAAAATTTAAACACCTTATCTATAACAATTTAACCAATACCTTTTGAAATAAGAATAAGCTTAGGATTGTTTTAAAGTCTTTTCAATTAAAAAGATTCAAGTGAAACCAATTTTTGATTAGGCTTCTCCTCAAGCTTCTCCTCACATATTTTATTTTCACTTTTCTTTTTCCTTTTTTCTTTTTCTTTTTTTTTTCTTTTGGGATCATATTCAATCCCTTTTTTTCTTTTTTTTTATGTGAGGATTACTATATCTGGATAGGCATTTAATAATTTTGAATATCACTATCCCCTTCTAAATTTCAAAACTCAAAACTTTCCCTTACTTTTTAAAAGTGTAAGTATTAGTTTGAAAAATCTTTCAATAAAGGCTCAATTCTCATTAATTATAAATCTAAGAATCTTAGTTTTTCAAATATTCAACTCATTTCTATCATAAATACTAAAATCATTTTCCTAATGTTTCCTACAAAATATCTTAACTCTAGAACAGTTTCATCACATAGGATTTCAACTAAATTATTTTTCTAACATTCTTAAAATCAAAATTATAGTAACCTAAAGATAACACCACATGTAACAATTCATTTTAAAAGTGATTTTAAATTAAATACAGGCTACTGAGGACAAATAAAGTTAATTTTTTTAAAAAAAAATTTCCTCCACCTAAACTTGTATTTTTAAATATTTGCAATTAATTACATTAATTGTAGTAGGAAGAAAAAGTAATTGAATTTGCTTGCTATTACAACATCCTATCAAATTCTTATACATGCATAATCAGGATAGAATGACTGTAGGAGAAGGTAAATCTAGCCTAAAACATTGTTTCAATAATATGAAACTTAAAGAAAGTATACTCACTTTAAAATTTTATTTTTCATTCTACCCCCAAACTTAATTTTTAACATATATAGCATTCAGTACATAAAATATAAGTAGGAAGAAAAATAGTTCAGAAATTCTATCTACCATATATGTCTATCAAAAACATCTACAAGTATTCATCAAAATATAATATTATGCAACAGAAAGTAAATCTAAACTAAACATTCCATAATGAAATTGACTAAACAAAAGTCTAACTAGCATAGTACGTATCAGCATATGAATATAAAATTGTTCTTCAAGTCTTGTATAAAGTTGTAACATTCAAACAAACACATATGATAAATGAGGTCAATTCTTCCATTAACTCATCGCATCTCACTCGCTTACTTCCAAATTCTAACGGAATCACTACACAAATTAATAAGGTACATTTTAAATCATTTTATAAATTATAATCCAAAATATAATATTAACCCTGATACATTGGCTCCTAGGCACCATTCGCATGCATCATCTAATCCCTATAATTAATCACCTCTAACAGTTATAAATTGTAGTGTAAGATCATCCACAAGTTATTCATCAAATAGGTTCATGCCTCCTTTCAATTGAAATCAAATTTAGAGAAAGGAAGTAACAAAATTAAGATGGATTTGTCACTGTTCAAATTCATGATATCTCTTATAAAACTCAAGTCTGGGTAAGACCCGAGTCATAGTGGACTCGTCAATCCAACTACAATAAGAGAACATACAAGTTTAACCATAATATGAAGTTAATTAGTCACCTCCCTCATGACACATAAAGATTAAATCAAACCACTAACAATCCAAACATCTACCAATCAACAATCAAACTGATCAATCTATAATGACACATAAAGATCAAGTCAATCCACTAACAATCCAAACATTCACCAATCATTAATCAAGCTGATCAATCCACACTAAAGCAAACACAATACAACACTAACAATCATGACTCTCAAGCATACTAAATCAAAGCACACTGATAGTTATGGGTTGCCTCCCATAAAGCGCTTGGTTTAACGTTGCTAACCCAACCAATGATTCCTCCTGAATTAAAATTACAATTAAGTAATCCTTAATCAATCGCCCGATCTTTTTCAGATCCAGGGATTCCTACAAAATCCTTAAATTGAAAATTTTCTTTCAGTGCTTCCTTTTCATATTGATTCATATCATTGTTCATCATATTTCTTTCTAGATTCAATATTCTTCTACTGATTTTCTGAATTTTTATATTAACATCATCCTTGAAATTTATAAGAAATGGATCTCTATAAGATACTTCAAGATCTACCAAATTCTATATTGGAATCTCTCTACATAATTTAGATTCTAGATCAAAATCTTTTATGTTACTCTTCTGTTTCAAGTTATCTTCCAATTCTTCCCCTTGGTATTGAGTAAATGATGGAGGTGGTCTTTTTATATCTATCTTAGTTGAGGAAATTGGTTTTCTAATTCCTTAGGAATTTCTTTCAATGGTCTTTCAATCTCCTTATCATTATCTCTCAACTCAAAGTTCTTTTGAATATATCCTCAAATTCTCTTCCAAATCTTAGTTAATAACTTTATCTTATTCATCATTCAATTCAGGTTTTTCTTGTAATTGAGTCGAATCTGAAGATATAAAGAATGATGGTGTAGATGAATTCCCTAAATAGGTAGGCCTTAAAATTGTATGGGGTACATCCATCTTAAGTTCATGAGATTTTTCAACAGATGGAATTAAAAGTTCATTATTTTTTGTAGTGTATATCATTTCACACCTCTCCCAAACATACATACAGTATTCTTTAAACAACGTTTTCAACTCATCATGAAATTCCATTTTGATCTCATCTGTTAACTTACTTTCAAAACTTTTTTTGGAAATGCTTAGATAATCAATTTCATCCATCCAAAAATAATCATCATCTTTTCTCTCAGCTAGATATTTCATAGTCTTTAACATATCAAAAGTGACTTCCTCGTCATTAATATTCATAATCAACTCTCCTTTTTTCACATCTATCATAGTTTGTCCAGAAACAAGGAAAGTTCTCCACAAAATAATTGGAATTTATTTATCTTCCTCCATATCTAAAACAATAAAGTCCCTAAGAAAGATAAATTTATCCACTTTTGGACAAATGATAGATCGATCAACTAACTGAGGGGTTATAGTAGTGGCAGAAATATCGACTAAACTTAACCTTCTAAATGAAGATAGAGACATCACATTAATGCTCGCTCCTAAATAACATAAATTTTTTCCACATAATCTTTCTCCAATTGCACAAGGAATTGTAAAGCTATAAGGATCTTTAAGTTTCTGATGAAACATTTTTCTAAAGTATAGCGCTGCACTCCTCACTGGGTGCAACTGTCTCGTAATCCCCAAATTTCCTTTTCTTGTTTAATATCTCCTTCATAAACTTTGCATAACTTGGCATCTACTATAAAGCTTCTGTGAAAGGAATATTTATCGTAACTTCTTAATTACTTTCATGAACTTTGAAAATTGTTTATCTAACTTATGATGCCTAAGTCTTTAAGGAAATGGAGGTTGCGGTCATTCCAAATTGATTTTAGTTGGAGATATTAATTTTTCTAGATCCTTAAAAACATGTTCTTCAGGTCTTTTTGCTTCCTTTGTTTTTCTCACAACTTCTTTCTCTTTTCTAACCACATCCTCTATCTCTCTTCCACTTCTTAATTGGACAGCTTCTACTTGTTCATTATTGTTCTCTTTTGGTTTGATCTCGTTGTTGTTAGGAAGTGTTCCTTGGGATATATTGCTAAGTGAATTATCATTTTGTCCCAGTTGATTCTCTATGTTTTTAATTACAGCATTTTGACTTTGCAACTGGTTTCCCATTTGTAATATCACTTCATCTATAGACATCATCTTATCCTTAAATTGTTGATCATTATTAGATTTTGGTGGATTTGAAGTTCTATAGTTTGTTTTCCCCAGATTATTTCAACTTCCATTAGGATTTGCATGATTATTTTCCCATTGTTGGTTTCCACCCCAAGTAGTATGATTCCAATTTAAAATAGGATGTTTCTTCTAACCTGGATTGTAAAAGTTAGAATACGGGTTGTCATGGTATTTAAAGTCTCATATAATAATTTGAAATCAATCATATGCCCTAATGAACTTTCCTCACTTACATGAGTAAACTAAGGCTGGTTCATTCCAAATTGGTCCAAAATTCTTGATATTGCAGCAACCTGAGATGCAAGAATTGCAATCGCATCTGTATCATGAACACTAGCTACCTTTGAAAGATTTACCCTTTCAGGAAGCCATTGAAATTCATTTGTAGTCATTTCTTCAATTTATGTATATGCTTCATCAAATGGTTTTCACATTAATGAACCACCAGCAGTAGCATCAATAATAGACCTATGGGATCCTACTAACCCATTATAAAAATTTTGAATGATTAACTAATCTAGTAGAGCATGATGTGGACACTTTCTTAGGAGTTCCCTATATCTTTCCCAGGCTTCATATATTGATTCCCCTTCATACTGACAAAATGAGATAATATCTTTTCAAAGTTTATTAGTCCTTGAAGGTGGAAAATACTTAGCTAGGAATTTCTGAGTTAACTCCTCCTAATTTTAATACAGTCAGGTGCTAATGAGTATATCCACATTTTAGCTTTATCCCTTAGTGAGAAGGAAAAATCCTTAGCCTAACAGCATCGTCTGACATGCCGTTATAATCAAATGTAGCATAAACTTCTAGAAAACCAGATAAGTGTAAATAGGGATCCTCCGAAGGAGTTCCCCCAAATTGGTTATTCTGCACCAGTTGGATAATCGCTGGATTTAGTTCAAACAACTGCGACAGGGTTTTGTATACTTGAGTGAATTTCATTTGTCGTAGGATTTACATAATCCCTCAATGATTTATGATTATTTTCCAAGTTATTATTTTGATTGTTTTCCATTTCTATTTCTAGTTTTTCAAGTACTTTCTATTTTTTGATTTTTTTTTCAATTTTTCTAACTCAGGACCATAAGGCATAACTCCAACAGATCCTTTATTTTTCATACGTAACACAAAAAACAATACATTAACAATAAAAAAAATTAAAAATATATATACTAAAAAAACAAAACATTTTCACAAATACCATGTTTTCACACAAACAATTTTTTCGCAACACATTTTCATACAAAAAACAACTTTCACACAAAAAATAATTTTATGACACTAAACTTTTCCAATTCTAAGCCTAATTACTTCAACTAAATTTCTCCTAAAATTCTTACCGAAGCTTCCTCGGCAACTACGCCAAAAACTTGATGCGCCCCTGGCATGTGCAATTTTTTGCGTGTTTTTATGTTTGTATGTATGTGCACACACTAGAGGTTCTACGCAAGTATACGTATCATTCAAGCAATACAGGGCTCTAGTGGAGTCCCGTTTATCGATCCCACAGGGAAGCGAGGTAAGAGGTCCTTAGTCAAATTCTAGTATACTATTATCAGACATTATTTTGGAAGGTTGATATAAGTGATTTTTCTAACAAATGCACCTAAAGATAAGTCTTATGTTTAAAATAACTAATAACTACTTCTAAAGGAAAATATTATTTCTAAAGATAACCCTTTCTGGATGAATTAGTTTGGTGAATTTTGAGATAATAAAATGTACTATTCTTATGTAGTGAATGGGATAATGTAAAGGAATGAGATGCATTAAATATTTTATGTACAAAATAGGAGAAAACATATTTTGTACCCTCTTCTAAGTGTTATAAAGAACAAGGATAATCCTATATTTAGTCCCTAAATTTTTGAATAGGCTGGGAGGATATTGGCTCTCACTCTAGAACTCCCACTTCCCTTCGCCTGAAGGCTAACTCTCGTTTTAGTTTCCAAACACTAGGACCAAATTGGGGATTTTAGTCTGTCACCCTAAAATATCCAATTCTACGCTTATCAAAGTATATTTCTCTATTTATTTGCACTCAACCCCCATGAACTTCACCATCCTTAAAATTTGAATGTGGTTCCATTTTGTTGAGGATTACACTGCCCTGTCAGGACTTAATGCAATTACAATGAATTTTAACACTACAACGAGCTCTTTTGAAATGTAAATAAAGTTCAAGTAAAGCACATCACATTTATAATTACAACTTATTCTAGCATGCATCCCAATATCCTAAACATGAGTCCTACTCATTGCAAAACAAAAGTAAATGGAAAATAACGACATAATCTTCTCATACCACTATTTCCAAATAGAAGAAAAAGTAAAAGAAAGACATCACAAAGCACGAACAAAACACAACCGAAAACTTCATTTCATCAAAGACAATCCACTACATGAGTGTTTACAAAATCATAAGATAATGAAGAACACAATACTTAGCTTTTCCCCTTTGAAAGACAGATGCAAATCTCTCCCACAAAGTCTCCCGCTGATCCATGCAAAGCTAGTACAAACCCTTACGAATTCTCTCAAAATCCCCTCTCCAATCTATCTACAAAGGAAGAAATATACACTTCTACTCTTAGTCTAAGATCTCTAAACACTCTTCACATGATTCCTAACTTATACACACTTTTGTTGGCTTCAAATTCACTTTAAAATAGTGTATGGATGAATTTTCCTAGAGGTGCTTCAAGAAACCTTCCAAAAAGCATCCAGATTCAATGTATATGGCCAATAACCGCCCAAAATCGTGACCAAAAAGTCTCAGGCGCCATCAGCACTGAATAGGATGTCGTCGGTGCCATATTCTTGTCCTTCTCTAGATTTAGACGCTGACGGCACTGATTTGGGCACCTTCAGCATATGGACGAATTTCCCTAGAGGTGCTTCAAGAACCCTTCCAAAAAGCGTCCAGATTCAATGTATATGGCCAATAACCGCCCAAAATGGCGACCAAATAGTCTCAGGCGCCATCAGCACTGAATAGGATGTCGTCGGCGCCATATTCTTGTCCTTCCCTAAATTTGGACGCTGACAGCACTGATTTGGGCACCTTCAGTACCGGTCTGCACAGCATCACCATTTCACTCTATTTGGCTCTGTTTCGTTTCGTTTCAGTTATGTTGCGTTCCTAACATCTTCACCTACAAGATAAGCATAAAAATAACCTTTCTTAAAGTGTAATCGCATTCAAAAATATGCAAGAATTGTAAAAGAGATTAAGCATAGAAAGAGTTATTGAAATGTGTCAGGCCAAAATTTTCCTTAATTGCTCATTTTTGCTCCAAATTGCACCGTTTTTGTTTCTTTTTCTCCAATAGTCCATTTATTGTACTTAAAACCAAAAGCATGATAAATATCTTCCTTTAGTGCAATATCAATCAAATTCAGCATAAGATATACATGAAAAATCAAGCATTTTTTTAGGTGTGTCAACTCATCAAAAGGTTTTGACATTAATGATCCACCAGAAGTAGCGTCAATAATCAATCTAAGAGATCCCACTAATCCATTATAAAATGTTTAAATTATTAGTCAATCTGGTAAAGCATACTGTGGACACTTCCTATGGAGATCTTTAAATCTTTCCCAAGCTTCGTATATTGATTCCCTTTCAAACGGGCTAAAAGATGTAAAATCATTTCTAAGCTTACCAGTTTCTGATTGAGGGAAATATTTTGACAAAAATTTTTGTGATAGTTCTTCCCAATATCTGATAGATCTAGGTGCTAACAAATTTTGCCATGCCTTAACTTTATCCATTAATGAAAAAGGAAAAGTATAAGCCTGACAGTGTTAATCGAAACTCCGATATATTAAAATGTAGCACACAATTCTAGAAAACTGGCAAGATGTAAGTTAGGATCTCCATTCGGTGTTCTAGCAATTTGATTATTTTGTATCATTTAGATAATAGCATGTTTAAGCTTGAATGAATTAGCAGTTACATTAGGATTTTGAATAGTTAAGTGAATTTCATCTAATTTAAGGTTAGCATAATCTCTTAACGGCCTAGCTTCATGTTCATTTTCATTTCTTTGATTATCTAAATTAAATTGTTCGCCATTTTGCTCAAATTTTTAGATTCTTTTTGTTGTTTTCTAATTTTTCTATCGTTATGTTCTAACTCTGAATCATAAGGTCCTAAACCTTCAAATCCAAAACTAAGCATACAATTACAATAAGCACACTCAAATACAATTTATGAAACAAAGGTTTTCAGTTACTACTCAATTTACTATTGTCTCCCCGGCAATAGCGCCAAAAACTTGATCGGTGGCTGCAGCTTTAAGAATAAGTTTTTGAAAAGTATTTTTCAATTTAGTCATAAAATATAATCAGTTTAATAAGAAAGCAGCCAACCTCTATGCAAGTATACGTATCGCTCAAGTAATACAGGGCTCTAGTGGAATCCTAGTTATCAATCCTACAAAGAGCAAGCAAACATTTAAGTGTAGCACAGAAATCCAATATTCAAATTTGCAATGCACTTAGTGTAAATACTAAAGTTGCTAAAGTTTAACAATGCTAGAGATTTTGAGATAACTAAAGTACACTTTAAACTTCAAATCAAAGTTAACTACTACTTCAATAAGTTTTGTATTACGAGGTTAAAGTTTCTAGAAGGTGTCCTCCCCCTTACAACTATGTTATGGTGAGCGAATGATAAAGATTAGTAAGATTCTTGTATTGTACAAAATAGGAGCATACCTAATTTTTGCCCTCTTCCGAGTGCTATAAAGAACATTGGCTAATCCTAGGTTTATTCCCTAAATCTGTAGTTAGACTGGAAGGATACTGTCTCTCACAACAGAGCTCTCACTTCCCTTCACCTGAAAGCTAACTCTTGCTTTAGTTTCCAAACACTAGAACTAAATTGGGGATTTTAGTCTATCACCCTAAACTCTCAAATTCTATGCTCAATAAACCATGTTTCCCTATTTATTTGCACCCAACCCCCATGAACTACATCACTCATTCATGGCCATTGAATTTAATCTTCATTTTTGTTGTAGAAAGCATAGTCCTTTAGGATTGTAAGTTTCACAACATATTTTAACAATTCAAATGACCAGATCGAAAAGTAAATGAATTACGAAGTGAAAAATCATCACAATTTCTTAACATTTATAAGGCACATCCAATTAAAACCAACACTTCACCATATATCATTACAAGGAGAAAGACAAAGAAATCTACTTAGAATTCATGAGGAAGATACGATAAAATAAAGATTTTATATAAAACCAAAGTCATACAAATTATAAGAAGTAAATACAACTTATCTCAATTTCATCCCCAAGCAAATCCCTTAAAGTTCCTTTGATTCTTCTTCCCTCTTCACAACAACACATAATTCTCTCTAAAAATCGTAGAGAAGAAGCAATCTCTCACTTTCCGTCTCCTCCTACAACACTTTTGAGAAGAATCCCTCACAAAACAACACTTTTACACCAAACCCTAGACTCTAAACTCTTTATAAACACTCACACGACTTTCTCTCCTTCTACTTTCCTTTTTTCTCCTCCTCCTCTTTAATTCTAGCGCCAAAATCATGTTAAAATAGCTTAGGGATGATTTCCCTAAGAGATGCCTGATACACCTAAAATATTTAATCTTTTTATACATATTTTTATACCTATTTTTAATGATATTGCAGTTTAATGGAAGGTATTTTGTAGCTCAAATTAATTATAACACAACTAAGAAAGAGTTATTAGCCTAGTATTTGCTTATGATAAATTTAGATCATATTTAATTGAAACAAAATGTGTAGAGCATACTAACCATTCTACTATTAAATTTTTAATGAAAAATGAGGATGCAAAATCAAAACTGATAAAATGGATTCTTCTTTTACAAGAATTTGACTTTGAGATAGTAGATAGGATGGGTGCTGATAATCAAATTGCTGATCATCTGTCCAGGCTCAAAAATGAAAAATCTTTATGTTCTGATGAAGAACCTATTGAACATTTTCCCGATGAAAAATTGTTCACTATTAATGAGTGGTGTGTTCCATGGTATGCCGACATAGTAAACATTATTGTTAGTAACATATTAACCTATAGTTTGACATACCAACAGAGGAAGAAATTTTTATCTGAAGTTAAAACTTATTTTTAAGACGACCCATTTTTATGTAAATAAGGAAAGGATCTAATTATTTGAAGATGTGTTCCATTAAACGAAACTTATGAATTATTCAAAAATATCATGATTCTAATTTTGGGGGACATTTTGATGCTCATAAAACTGCATATAAAATTCTACAATCATGATTTTATTGGCCTACTATTTTTAAGGATGTTAATTTTTATATTAAAAATTATGATCAATGTTAGCATGTAGGAAATATTTCTAGAAGAAATGAGATTCCCCTTAATTATATGTTGGAAGAATATTTGAAGTTTGGGGATTAGATTTCATGGGACCATTTATACCATCTTCTAGAAATTTCTATATATTGTTAGCAGTAGACTATGTATCTAAATGGACAGAAGTTGTTGCTTTATCTCGATGTGATGCTCGAAGTGTTGCAACGTTTTTCAAAAATAACATATTTTGTAGATTTGGAATGCCAAGAGTAATCATAACTGATGGGGGAAGTCATTTTAGAAATGCAATTATGGAGAAATTAGTAAAGAAATATCATATTAACCATAAAATTGTTATTTCTTATCATCCTCAGACAAGTTGTTTGGTTGAATTATCCAATCTTGAAATTAAAAGAATTCTGGAAAAATTTGTTAATCCAAACAATAAGGATTGGTCAATCAAAATGGATTTTGCTTTGTGGGCCTATAGGACTACCTATAGAACTTTTATAGGAATGTCCTCATATAGACTAATTTTTAGGAAAGCTTGTCATTTACTATTTAAACTTGAGGATAAAGCATATTGGGCTATTAAAGAATTCAATTATAATTTGAAGGATGCTGGTGAGAGATGATTATTTCAATTAAATGAACTTGAAGAGATAAGGAATGAATCATATGAAAGTGCTAAGATATATAAAGAGAAGATGAAGATGTGGCGTGATCGTAGGATTCTGACTAAAAATATTGAGCCGAGATAACAAGTTTTGCTATATAATGCCAGATTAAGATTATTTGCTAGAAAACTTAAGATTATTTGGATGTGTCCATTTATTGTAATAAAAGTTTATCCCTATGGAGCTGTGGATATTAAAAATCCTAAAACTGAGAAAATATTCAAAGTGAATGGTCATTGACTGAAAATTTATTTCTTAGCAGATCAACTTAAACTTAATGAGAATATGATGTTGGGTCACCCAAAATAAGTACTGGGTATGTTGGGCTAATGACGTAAAACTAAGTGCTTTGTGGGAGGCAAACCATAGTTATCATTGTGCTTTATTTTGAGTTTGTTTGTGTGTTTTGTTTGGTTTGAAGTAAGAATTATATGGTAGTATTTTAATTATACTATGTTATTGGAGATTAATGAGACCTTTATTGATAAATTGGATGTATTAAAATGATTATTTGGACGTTTAGCAAACTTGTGCTAATATGAGCACTGGTGGCTAAGTGCTAGCAGTTGGAGCTTAGGCGTCGGAGTTATGAAAAACGTGAATATGGGTTTCTAGAAGTCCTAATCATGGGAAAGTTGTATGGGACGTGATTTGATGGTTTGTGAATGTGGGACGATGGTTCTAAAGCATTCAAAGTGTATAAATAGGAGTCGGATTAAGAAATATTCACCTCATTCCATATTTTCATCCTAAGAGCCCTAAAGAAGAGTTTAAGTTACATAAATGTCTTCTTGGGAGAGTGAAATTAAGTAAAAAGAGGATGCAAACAAGAATAAATTCATTTGTGAGAGAGCGCAAGAGTTACATAATTGATTTCTAGCCGTTAGTATTCAAGGAATAGCAGAGAAGATTGCAAAGATCGAGGCTGATGTAGCGTCAATCGAAGCAAAGGTAAATGAAACTAACACACATTTAGCACATATTGGATGGAAATTAAAGATGAAATTTATTCA
Organism: Papilionanthe hookeriana x Papilionanthe teres; assembly: GCA_022702705.1. Lineage (NCBI taxonomy): Eukaryota > Viridiplantae > Streptophyta > Magnoliopsida > Asparagales > Orchidaceae > Papilionanthe > Papilionanthe hookeriana x Papilionanthe teres. Next base: position 91,400,043 of record CM040433.1, on the reverse strand, counting down.
TACTAGTCATATTGAAGAAGCGGATAAAGCAATGTTTTTGAAGAACAAGTGGATATAAGAAGATTATGTAAGAGTTTTCAACCATCACCCGTTTTATGAAATATATATATCAAATGGTTCAGAAGAAACTAATGGAGGTTCTGGTTATATTCAACCTAATGGGGAATGGAATTAAGCTCTTGAGTCGTATTAAGTTGTTTGTTGGCCATTTTTAGTTTTTAGTATTTAGTGTTTTATGTATTTTTTGTATTATAAGTTTGTGTTTTAAGTGTTTGTTTTGTGTTTTGTTTAATGTTTTTAAGAGTGAGTCAAGAAGAGATCTTATCCACGAATCTTTGATTAAATACTAATAGTTTTTATTTATTTGTTTTTTCTTTAGTAAAGTATTTTATGTTTGTGTGAAACTTATATTGAATCTATTTTAGTATTAATGCGTGATTCTGGAGATAAGAAGAATACAATGAGAAGATATACTTATTAAGACTATTTAGGGTTGATCAAATGAGCTTAGATGTGTATTTAACTAAAAATTAGTGAATTTGCGGCTAAGCTTGAGACCCCATGCTTACGTGTAGGAGCTCCGCGGCTAAGTGCCAAACTTTCAAGCTTAGGCACCGGTTCGCGAAAATCGATTTATAGGTTTTAAAAACCCAAAAATCACCATTTTTCTTCTCCCCGTCATCTTCTCTGTTTAGAGTTCGTGACTTAGAGTGTTAAGGCATCTCCAAATTTATGTTTTTTGAGCTGTTTTAAGCCAAATTTGCTAGATTTGATCATCTTAAGGTAATAGCACTACTCCTATGTAAAAATTTTTTATTTTCACAATGTATTTAAGGAGCATTGTGGAGAAATTTGAGATTTACTACTCATGGTGAAAATTTGAGAAAATGCTTTGGAAATTACATGGATTTAGTAGTTTAACCCTTTAGAAGTTGAGTTTAGTGATGTTAACTTAGTTTTAGAATTTATGGTAATTTTTATGAAAATTTTAGAAATGGCACCAAAGAGCAGCAAAGGGAGATTCACTTTTGATTCAGACAAGTTTGTAAGTTCGAAGGCTCAAAATCGTTACGTGCAAGCACTACAATCACGAAAAATGATTCATGAGTGAGGCCTTGACAAGCCCAGTGAAGTGATAGATGATATGATTATTAGAAGAATTTAGGATAGATTTTTTTTGTTTCTCAGTTGTAGCTGTTTTTTCTATTGTACTGAAGTTTATGCAAATCTCCCTAAGTCAGAAGAAAATTTTGTGATGGTTCGAAGGAGTCAGTTCATGTCACACCTGAGGTAATTAACAAATTTTATTTGTTGTCGCCTACTACGTTTTGTTTTTATTCAAATTTTAATCAAACGGAGTAGGAATTGGATGAAATCCTTTTTTCTTTGACTGATGGAAGAGGATTATGAAAAATAACTAATGAAAGAGGACTAAATTTCCTTGCCTCAAAGCTGAATGCCACCTCTAAGGCATGGCATTATTTTATATCATCCAAGCAGATTCCTACCAATCATCTGAGAGAGGTAATAAGGGAAAGAGCTACTTTAAATTAATGTATTCAGCAGGGGAAGGCAATTGATATTCGAAAGAGTATTTATGATTGTATTTGGAGGTCTACCAGAGCTGTTACTACTGCATGTATGGGATATGTTTCTCTTATACATTCATTACATAATCGAGCTAGTGTAAGATCTAAAAATTGGTAAGAGGTCCTTCAGCCTCTTAAGCCTATTACTAGCTTAAATGTGATGACATATGTTGAGCATTCCCTTTTTGGCTGGAGAGGAGGATTCTTTAGAGCTTCAGGTGCATCTACTTCTGTTGCTTCTACCTCTTGTGCTTCAACTTCTTAGGCATCATCAGGTCAGTTTACTGATTCACAAACATAACTTTTAAATAAAATGAAAGATAATATCAATTATACTGCGGATCGAGTTCATGACATAGAAGGAAAGATAGATCATATTGGGGATTATCTGCAGAGACATAGTCAGTATGAGGATAATTATCACAGTTATATGGATATATTGATCAGAGCAGATTATAGTGTTGTGTTACCTCCACATCCACACTATACCCCATATGAGCCTACACATGCTTGGAATGAAGGAGATGAAGATGAGGAAGGAGATGAGGATTAGGATTTATAGTTTGTATGTGTTGTGAACGGTTATGTGATGTTGTATGTTTGGACTTTTTATTTTGTATGAGTTGTTAAATTTTTATTTGTGGTTGTTATTTAGATTATATTGTTGTAATCGTGATTTATGTAATAGTCGATGAACTATTTTTGTTTTTATGTTATTAGTGGATGTTGTTTGTTTGTGTTACATGATGTGATTGTTTAGAGTTTTTGTGGTAGTAAATGTGTTAAAAAAAATTTCGTAGTATATTTTTTTTGTTAGTGTATGTACGGCTTATTTTTAGGTTTGTGTTGTATTTTAAAAAAGGTGTCGCCTACAGAAGTTGTCGGCGAATTTCAAAATTTATATTTAATTTAAATATATATATAGTTTTAGAAAGAAGCATTTGATTTTGAAAAAAACTTTAAGTTTGAAAATTTTAAGATATGAAATCAAACCGATCTCACATCTCGAAATAGTTTATATAAACGAGCACTGCACCACAAACCGTGTATTTATCTCGAAGAATAGACACACTGTTTGATGATGGAGCTCGATTAAATAAACTAGAAGATTTGTGACATCAGTTTGGTCTGCGAACCAATTTTATAAGCCGACAAGTTCCCTCGCTTAATACAAAGGAATTAAGCGGGGTTTATATTACCTGGGTTCTTAAAGTTCCCTATAAGGGCAAGCCCCTATAGTTAATTACATCTTAAATGACGGGAATCACTTAAGAAACTCTCGAAAAAGATCAGTGGTTCTACTTTCAAGAATTTCAAAGTTTAAGGTTTTCAAAGGCTTGGATTTTGGAAATTTCAATAGGGATTAGCTCAAATTTGAAACAGTTTATTTCAGGAGTCCAAAGGAAGAGAAGTAGGAGAAGCTGGGGTTCCAAGAGGAATCTTGGCAACTTCCCAAACTATCCTATTGTTTGGCTTCAATTCGAGAATTTACTTAGTGTTGTAATTCTGTCAATTTTAGTTAATTAGGACTTATATTTGTATGATATAATCACACAAGTAGTCTCGAAGATGTGAGGGTTTATGTCGTACCAAACAACTACCTCGGAATCCTAAGACCAGTTAGGACTTAATTTGCATAAAATGATTATGCAAGTGCCTAAGGAAAAGGTTGAGGATTTATGTTGCACTAGGCAAACTACCTCGAAATCATATGGCTTGGTTATTTAATTCTAAGAAAGGTTTAGATGATGTAGACACAAGTTTTGCTGATGAAGATGGTCGTGCTGCCCACTGTGCTCCAAGCTCCTTATTTTTTCAGAGGTTTTAGTTTTAGAAAATGATAATAAGGAGATGAGAAAAGTGTCTTGGCTTAGAGAAAATCTTAAAACGTGAATTTTCTGACTTTAATTTATTTATATAATTATTTTTAGTAAAAAATAGGGGTTTTCAAAGAAAATTCAACAACATGACCAAGGTAAAGTTCTGTCCTTAAGAAAATTATGGGATGTTTCTAATGACTAGAGAACCACTTGGACCAATTTTGGTGATTTTTTTAATTATATTTTATTTATTATAACTATTCTGAGTTTTAGAGTATTAATTAATTTTAAAATAAAATAAAAATTAAAAAATAGATTTTATATATTTTTCTTAAATTTCTCTGACCTCAAGGAGTCCAGAGAAATAAATTTTATAATTTTCTGATTTTTCTTTGATTTATTAGAATTATTTTAGTGAAAAAGGTTGAAAATTCATTTTTTTAATATTAAAATATACATTAAGCTTTTAAAATTCAATATCTTATCCTAGGGACTTAGGAAAAATATTTGGTTTATTCCTAAGTGATTAGGAGTTAAAATGTGACATTTTTATGATTTTTAATATTTTTGTGATTTTTATTATTTTTTAATTATTAAAATATTAAAATATTGTGAAAAATCAACTTTTTTAGAAAATTCCAATTTTAATTTTTCTAAACTCCCCTAATATCAGAGAAGCTCCAAAACCATTTTTGTGAATTTTTCAAAAGTATTTTTGGAGTTATGAATTTTTAAAGTTTCATTTTGCTTATGAGGCTTAATCAATCCATTTGAGGGGTTAATCAAGTCCAATTGATTTCAAAATTTTATGTAAAGTTCCTCTAACCCTAAAGAGAAATGGAGAATGTTTTTAAGTCAATTTAGTGTGTAGTTAACCCTAATTAATTCAAATTCAATTTTGGGAGTTTAGGCCAATTAGGGTTATTATGAATGAATTAACTCAAAATATATTTTTCATAAGGTCCTCTGGTCCTAAGAAACACCACCAAATTTTCCTAGAATTTATTTTACAACATGCTAATTATTGGAATTAGAATACCTAAAACAGTGACATGAACTTGAAAAATCAATAACTTTTCACAGAGATGGTCTCAGACCTTGAAAATTTTAGAGAATGTTCCCAAGATCAGAGGCTTCAAAAGCCCTATGGTCTCATGCCATGGTGAATTGTCTATGCAAATGGAGAATCAAAACATTGGAAAAAGTAAATAAATTATTAAAAATAAAATACTCATCCAATTAACTTGAATTTCTTTCCACATTATTCTCCTCTGTTCACTGAGAAAGAGGGTATTTTTATTTTATTTTTGTGATTTTTCTATGCAAAGATATGAATTTTTGAAGTTCTGGTATTTAAATAAATCCAAAAAAATCCTAATTTTCTATTTATCCAACTCGAAGCCGCGTCATCCTTGTCCGGATCGAAAGTCCATGCGTCGTTCCGTGATTCGATGTCGCCATCTGAGTCAGCGCTACGGGGGCCCGCCATTCACATACCATTGCGTTGTTCGGCTTGATCTCGACCGTCCGCTCGATACACGCGCGATCCAACGACTCCTGGTCATCGTCTCCGACTAGTGTGCACCCGTGACCGTCCACACTAAAACCTTAAGATCTCACTCGATTCTCCATGGATTTTTGTGTTCTTATACTCTATTGATTCGTCTTGAAGAGACGAACACATCTATACGGTTAAGGTGCATTGAAATCAACTCAAACTAAATGGAGAATCTCCAGGAGCTCGGGAGGAAGAGTGAGTTCATACCTTTGCTCAGAGAAGTGAAGATTCGATCTGAGAGTTGTGTCACCTTCGATTGAGTCCAAGCAAGCTCCAGATGAAGTCTCTTGCTCTCGGGAAATGCCTAGGTACAAAAATGACCAAGGCCGATCACAAAGCTTGGAGGTCGGAAGCAATGGCTGGCTCGGTGAGGGGGCTTTTGCTGGGGAACTTCTCCTCTTGGTCTGGTGAAGGTGTAGAGTCAATCAATTTGAAGATTGGCTCACTGTGGTGAAGTGTCCTGGTTTTGGGCTTGAATTTCAACTCCAAAATTGGACTCACAGAGAGGGCTTTATGGCTGTATTTCAGTGGGGATCAAGTTTTCTTTGTCTGGAGAGGGATCTGGAGTGATTTTGGTAGAGTTTTGGTAAGGTTTGGTTCAACACCTCTTTTGGCCGAGAGGAGGTGGTGCTTAAAAAGAGGTGGCTGGAGGGCTCACCAGGGGGTTTGATGGCTTGGATCAACTGCTCAGGGCAAGGGAAGAACAGCCATGGTGTTCAATTAGGCTGGGACAATTCAGTAAGGAGAAATTCAAAAATTGGCTCACATGGGTGCTCGCGGCCTAGTGGTTTCCGGCGGCTGTGGTGGCTGGCCGGCCAGGTTCAAGTCACTGTTGTCATCAGGAGGGTCAGGGTTTGGCAATGGTGCAAGCAATGGAGATTGGCCATGTGTAGAAAGCTTCATTCAAAATGGAATGGGGAAGGGGCTTTTTTGGACTCAATTTGGTCATCCTATGGGTTTGGGTTGGGTGCACCTTGTCGGCATATCTTTAGGTTTGTGTGTTGTATTTTAAAAAGAGAGCACCTACAGAAATTGTCGGCGAATTTTAGATTTTAAATTTAATTTAAACATATATATATATATATATATATATATATATATATATATAATTTAGAAAGTAGAATTTGATTTTGAAAATAATTTTAAGTTTGAAAATTTTAAGATATGAAATCAAACCGATCTCACATCTCAAATAGTTTATATAAATGAGCATCGCATCTCAAGCCGTATATCTATCTCGAAGAATAGACACTACTTGCTTGATGATGGGGCTCGATTAAATAAACTAGAAGATTTGTGACATCCGTTTGGTCTGCGAACCAATTTTATAAGCCGACAAGTTCCCCTACTTTATATAAAGGAATTAAGCAGGGTTTATATTACCTGGGTCCTTAAAGTTCCCTATAAGGGCAAGCCCCTATAGTTAATTACATATTAAATGACAGGAATCATTTAAGAAAATTCTCGATAATGATCAGTGGTTTCGTTCTCAAGAATTTCAAATTTAAAGGTTTTCAAAGGATTGGATTTTATGAAATTTCAATTGGGAATGGATCAAATCTGGAACAGTTAATTTTAGGAGTCCAAAGGAAGAAAAGTAGGAGAAGCTGAGGATCCAAGAAGAATCTTGGAAACTTCCCAAACTATCCTATTGTTTGGCTTCAATTTAGAAATTTTATTTAATGTTTCAATCTTGCCAATTTTATTTATTTAGGTCTTATATTTGTATGACATAATCACACAAATAGCCTCGAAGATGTGAGGGTTTATGTCGTACCGAACGACTACCTCGGAGTCCTAGAACCGGTTAGGGCTTAACATGCATAACATGATTATGCAAATGCCTAAAAAAAAGTTGAGGAATTATGTTGCACTAAGCAAACTACCTCGAAGTCCTATGACTTGTTTATTTAAAACTAAGAAATATTTTAGCTGATGTAGACACAAGTTTTGCTGATGAAGATGGCTGTGCTGCCCACCGTGCTCCGAGCTCTTTGTTGTTGCAGAGGTTTAGTTTTAGAAGGTGAAAATCAGAAGATGAGAGAAGTGTTTTGGTTTAGAGAAAATCTTAAAATCTAAGTGTTTTTTAATATTTTAATTAAAACAAATCTTAAAGTTGTTTAAACAGAACCGATTAAGATTCCACGGTTCCGTCATCCCGGCACCGTTATTTTCATCGAATTCACTTAGTCCAGATGAATTTGCTAAACTCAACTGAATGAGTTCCACACTTTCATTTAGACCGTGGGAAATCCCGTTAGCAACACGTGGGTTACATCATCCGAGGTATTCCCGATCATTCAACGAGACGTTTTAATTTAGTTGCAATTGTAGTTTTGTTGTTCTGTTTGTGATTAAATTTTGAGTTGTTTTATATTTTGGAATGTTGTGGCGGTGAATTTTATCTTGCAATGACTTTTAATTTAGTTTTGGTATCAGCTCAGGGACTATCCTAAAGGTTTTAATTTTCATGCAACAATCTTATTTATCATGCAAGAAAAAGTAAAGTACAGTGCACGTAAGTAAATTGCAATAAAGTAAATTGCAATAAAATAAAAGCGTACCTGGAGGGTCTTCCCGTCATCCCAAGTTGCACTTAAAACACATGTTAGAGAATTTAAACATATTTTTTGCAAGAAATACCTAGGTAAAGCTAAGGGAAATGGTTTTGGTTGTCTACCAGAATCCTAATCCTATAACTAGTCACTTTCTATGACATCTAGGTTCTTGGTTTGGTTTAAGGATGATTTTCTTCATCAAAGAACAATTAAATTCAATTGTTCTTCTAAAACATCCCGTCATATTGAGGAAGTGCTTAGGACGAGTCCTAAACATCTTTTCAATACTTCTGGGATTATTTTGAGTCCAAGTAAATTTAGTTGCACAGGTGAATTAATCATCCAAGAGTTTAGTGAAGCTTTGTCTCTTGCTCAGTGAACTTTGGTATTTGATTACCTGATGAATGAAGTGACATCTCACTTAATACTCTATTAAGAGTTATAATAATTAAAACCTTTAAGGGCAAGTTGGGTTGTTGAGAATTTTAATCATTCTTAATTTTGAGTTTGAGTTAATGATTTAAAGTGATTTAATTTAATTATGAGGTTTTAATTAATAATTTTAAGTTTGGAATAGTGTTCAAATTATTTTAGATTTAATTTAAATCTTTACACCTTCAATTATCTTAGTATTTCAGATTGATGTTTATGTTTTAAATTTACTTAGATAGAAAGAGGTGTTGAAATTATTGATATATTATGATTTAACTCTTAATGATTTCATTTAGGTTTGTTGTTAAGTGATTTTAATTTAACTTAATTTAATTTTAATTTGATTTTAATTTAATTTAATTTAATTTTAATTTAATTTTAATTTAATTTTAATTTAATTTTAATTTAATTTTAATTTAATTTAATTTAATTTTAATTTAATTTAATTTAATTTAATTTTAATTTAATTTAATTTAATTTAATTTTAATTTAATTTAATTTTACTTTCAATATTTTAAATTTAAATCAATTTAATTGTTAAGGTGTTAATTTAATTAAATTTAAACTTTGACTTGACTTAATTTAATTTAATTTAATTTAACTCCAAGACTTTAAATTTGATTTTAATTATTAGACCATTTAATATTTTAAGCTTTAATTCATTTAAGGGTTATCTTCTTTTAATTTTTTATTTATTTAATTTGGATTATTATTTTAATTTTAAATTAAGAACTAAATATTATTGAAGTGACTTATTTAGGGATTTTTAAATTATAGAATGAATATACTCTTAATAATATCCCTATTTTAATAATCCAAATTTTAAATATATTTTTATTTAATTAATTAGAGTTTCATTTTGATATTTTCAAAGTGTTTAACGGGTTTCTACCCTTTTAATTTCCCTAAGTTTCAATCATCCAAGAGAAAATTAAAATCAAATATTTTACCCTCCATTTTGATTAAACCTAAAGTTTAAATTAAAGATTAAAATTATTAATTACCTTTATGCCCTTTTAGGCTTATTTATTTCATAACTCACTAAATTGAGCTCAAATGAATTTAAAATTTTTATGTCACCTCACTCACATGTCAATTAAGACATTAGAGAAGAAAATGTGATTTTTCTGACTTTAAATTATTTATATAATTATTTTTAGTAGAAAATAGGGGTTTTCAAAGAAAATTCAACAACATGACCAAGTTAAATTTTCTGTCCTTGAGAAAATTATGGGATCTTTCTAATGACCAGAGAACCACTTGGACCAATTTTTGTGATTTTTTGAATTATATTTTATTTATTATAATTATTTTGAGTTTTAGAGTATTAATTAATTTTAAAATAAAATAAAAATTGAAAAATAGATTTTATATTTTTCTTAAATTTCTCTGACCTTAAGGAGTCTAGAGAAATAAATTTTATAATTTTTTGATTTTTCTTTGATTTATTAGAATTAATTTAGTGAAAAAGGTTGAAAATTCATTTTTTAATATTAAAAATTACATTAAGCCTTTAAAATTCAATATCTTATCCTAGGGACTTAGGAAAAATATTTGGTTTGTTCCTAAGTGATTAGGAATCAAAATGTGACATTTTTATGATTTTTAATATTTTTATGATTTTATTATTTTTTAATTATTGAAATATTAAAATATTGTGAAAAATCAACTTTTTTAGAAAATTCCAATTTTAATTTTCCTGAACTCCCCTAATATTAGAGAAGCTCCAAAACTATTTTTTTGAATTTTTTAAAAGTATTTTTTGAGTTATGAATTTTTAAAGTTCCATTTTACTTATGAGGCTTAATCAATCCATTTGGTGAGGTTAATCAAGTTCAATTGATTTCAAAATTTTATGTAAGGTTCCTCTGACCCTAAAGAGCAATGGAGAATTGTTTTCAAGTCAATTTGGTGTGTGGTTAACCCTAATTAATTCAAATTCAATTTTGGGAGTTTAGGCCAATTAAGGTTATTATGAATGAATTAACTTAAAATATATTTTTCATAGGGTCCCCTGGTCCTAAGAAACACCACCAAATTTTCCTAGAATTTATTTTACAACATGCTAATTATTGGAATTAGAATACCTAAAACAGTGACATGAACTTGAAAAATCAATAACGTTTCACAAAGATGGCCTCTGACCTTGAAAAATTCAGTAAATGTTCCCAAGATCAGAGGCTTCAAAAGCCCTATGGTCTCATGCCATGGTGAATTGTTTATGCAAATGGAGAAATAAAACATTGGAAACAGTAAATAAATTATTAAAAATAAAATACTCATCTAATTAACTTGATTTCTTTTTCACATTATTCTCCTATGTTAACTGAGCAAGAGGGTATTTTTATTTTATTTTTGTGATTTTTCTTTGCAAATATATGAATTTTTGAAGTTCTGGTATTTAAATAAATCCAAAAAAATCCTAATTTTCTACTTATCCGACTCGGCGCCGCGTCATCCTCGTCCGGATTGAAAGCCCACGCGTCGCTCCATGATTCGCCGCCGCCATCTGAGTCAGCGCTCCACGGGCCCGCGGTTCACGTAACATTCCCTGGTCCGGCGTAATCTGAACCGTCTGCTCGATACACTCGCGATCCAACGGCTCCTGGTCATCGTCTACGACTGGTGTGCACCCGTGACCGTCCACACTCAAACCCTAATATCTCTCTCAATTCTCAATGGATTTTTGAATTCTTATACTCTATAGATTCGTCTTGAAGAGACGAACACATCCATATGGTTTATAAGCTATGAAATTAACCCAAACAAAATAGAGAATTCGTTGGAAGCTCGGGAGGGAGAAGAGGTCAATACCTTTGCTCGAGAAGTGAAGCTTCAATCGAGAGTTGTGGCACCTTCGATCGAACCCAAGGAAGCTCCGGATGAAGTCTCCGGCTCCGGGAATTGTCTAAGTATGAATGTGACCGGACCCGATTTCAAAGCTTGGAGGTCGGAGCAACTCGGGTGGCTCGGAGAGGGGGCTTTCATCGGGGAACTCCTTCTCTTGGTCCTGTGCAAGTGTGGGTGAGTTTAATTTGGATTTGGTGGAGGTTCCAGAGATGTCCTGGTTTTTGGGTGGATTTTCAACTCAGGAATTGAGCTCTGTTACTGGGGTTTAGGGCAAAGGAACACTGGGGATCAACTGCTCTGGGTTAGGAGAAGGTCCTGGAGCAATTTTGGCAGAGTTTCCTTAAGGTCTCGTTCATCACCTTGTTTGGCCGAGAGGTGAGTGGGTTTAAATAGAGGTGGCTGGAGGGCCTCCCAGGGGGGTTTAATGGCTTGGATCAACTGCCTTGGCGAGGGAAGAACGACCGCAGTGGCCATTGGGCATGGGACAGCTCAGTAAGTGAAATTTGAAATTTTAGCTCACATGGAGCTCTCGGCCATGGTGTTTTCCGGCGGCCTGGTGGCTGGCCGGCCAGGGTCAGGTCACTGTTGTCATCAGGAAGGTCGGTGCTTGAGGTTTGAGAGTTTAATTGGCAAATGCCAAGTGTAAAGGAGTTGAATCAAAGTGGAAGGGGGAAGGGCTCATTTTGGGCTTGGTTTGGTCAAATGCATGGATTTGGGTTTGGTACACCAACCAAGGTTTGATTTTGGGCTGGGAGGAATCATTTCGGTCAGCCAAGAGAGAGTGGTGAGGTCTCTTTCCATGGTGAGGTGGCTAAGCTTGGTTTAGAGTGTGACATGAGTATGGTTAAAAGGCTTAATGAAGGATTAAGAAAGAGGCCCCCTCCATTTGCCATTAATGGTTTGGTGAGGTGGAAAGTGGCTTCCAAGGCTTGCATGTGGCTCATGCATGGCTCAATGGCTCCATTTGGCTTAGGGATGGCTTGGCTTAGTTTCATGAAAATGGATTTTAATGATTTTTGGAATTTAGGGGTAATTTGGCACATGGCTTAGTTTAGAAAAATTCAATAATGAATTTGAAACATAGGGAGTGATTTAATTAAATGGATGATGAGATGAAAGTGTCATGTAGGCTTTGGATTGAAAACTTGGGCTTTTGAAAATATTTTGGATGGGCTTTTTAATAGGCTTAAATGGGTGGGCCTTTGGATTTAAAGTAAATTTAGGATGAAATTTTTGTAAAGGATTGTGTCAAATAAATGTTGCAATTGTTTTATGGATGTTTCATGAAGATTTTGGAAGAGATTTGGTGTGATTTGGAGTAGATTTGGGTTGAATTTGGGCTTTTTTGGTAAAGGGGCCAAGGTGGGCCAAATTGGGCTAACTTGGGCTAAGGTTGGGCTAAGGTTGAATTTGGTGTAAAATTAATGTTGAAAAATGTTTATGGGAGTGTTAAAAAAAGTTTTCAACTTTGGTTGGGCTCTAATTTTGGGATTTGGGCCCATTTGGGTTAGGTTTGGGCTTAGGTCAATTTAAGGGATTTTGGTTTTGGGTTAGGTTTGGGTGGAGTTTAGGTTCAAATTTTGGGCAAATCAAGTTTTTTTTTTGTTTGTGGGGGTGTGAGGAAGGTTTTAGAAAAGATTTGGGGCCAATTGGGGTTGAATTGGGTTGGTTTGGGCTAGGTTTAGGTCATGGGCCAAAATTGGGCCTTTAGGCTTCAAATTAAAATTGGGCCCAAATTTCAATCAAATTAGAGTTGGATTTGGTCTAAATTGATATTGGGGATATTTAATTGAAGTTTAGAATTGAATTGGACCAAAATTGAGGTCAATTGGGGTGGTTTGGTTTGACATTGGGTTCACTTGGGTTAAAAAATGGGTCAAATTGGGGGTTTTGGTAAAAGTGGGGTAAATTGGCAAAATTGGCCTATGGTGTAGTTGAACAAAATGAAATTGGGAATATTTGGGATTTTTTGGAATTTTCTAGGAATTTTTAGAATTTTTGGATTTTTGGGGTAAAAGGGTATTTTGGTAATTTTGGGGGGTTTAGGGGTATTTTGGAGATTTTGGTATTGTTGGCCAAATATGGTTAATTTGAGTGGTGGGAAGTGTTTAGGATTGATTTTGAGGGATCTTGGGTAATTTAGGTAATTTTGCAAATTTTGTGTCATTTCAAGGGTATTTGGTAGGTTTGGTGGGTCCGGGCCCCGGGGGTCAAAAACTGAAATTTTGAAAAAAGAAAGATTGATCAAGTGTGAGTGAAATGGAATCACTTTGGTTGAGTCATGAATCCATATCAAGCCCATATGGCCATGAGAGGACTCATTTGAGGCATTCACTATGTTGTTCCTAACCCTCTTAGCCAGGGGCTTAGGGGTTAAGGACCATCCATATGAATTACCTACATGAGTCTGGAAGTCAAGTTGGGTGAGAGTGTGGTCTTAGGACTTGGAATGTGTGTGAGAGTGTAGTGTATGTGCAAATCAACCCTCGCTGGACCGGGCCATCCGGGGTATTCCTAAGGCCAAAAAGTCCCATAGGGAACTCATCCTTTAAACCTCCACATTTGATTTCAACCCTCTAGGTGATTAGGGGTCTACAATCAAGCTTGTGGGGTTTGCGGGGAGCTAAGAAGTAGTTTGAATTTCTAAATGGTGGGTTCCATTTCTAGTCCTCTAAGATTAGTCAAAGGAAAAGCCTAAGGCTAGATCCTAAGTACTAAAGAGAGAAGCAAAAGACCTCACCAAAATTGAGGTCAACACACCTTTCCAAGCTCTGATTTGGGCTGAGGGAGGTCAGGTGAGTCAGCTAGATTAGTGGGGAGAAGTCACTATCCAAGCATGTTTAAGTTTAAACATAGTTTAGGGGAAGCATGAAAAGGTTTAATCACCTTTAAGAGAATCCTTAAAGAGGCTCCTCCTCTTGCCATTTATGGGATGGTCACATGTCAAACTTCTCATGGCTTTACATGGGGCTTAAGGATGGCTTCATGGCTTCATGGCTTCATTTGGGCTTGGGGATGGCTTAGTCAATTTCATTGGAATGGATTTTAGGAATTTTGGCATTTTGATGGGAATTTGGATAAAGCCTAATTTAGAATGATTTAATCATAGGTTTCAAACTTTAGGGAATGATTTTATCAAGTGGATGATGAGAAGGAATTGTCATGTGGGCTTTGGATGAATTTTTTGGGCTTTTGGGTTTGGTGGTAGTGGGCTTTTTAAGAGGCTTAAATGGGTGGGCCTTTATATTTCAAAATGGACTTTTGGATGAAGAATTTTGTGAAATACCATGCCAAATAAATGTTGGGTTTAGTTTAGGGATGTTTCATGAATGGTTTCGAATCATTTTGGTGTGATTTGGAGTAGAATTGGGTTGAATTTGGGCTTTTTTGGTAAAGGGGCCAAGGTGGGCCAAATTGGGCTAACTTGGGCTAAGGTTGGGCTAAGGTTGAATTTGGTGTAAAATTAATGTTGAAAAATATTTATGGGAGTGTTACAAAGAGTTTTCAACTTTAGTTGGGCTCTAATTTTGGGATTTGGGCCCATTTGGGTTAGGTTTGGGCTTAGGTCAATTTAAGGGATTTTGGTTTTGGGTTAGGTTTGGATGGAGTTTAGGTTCAAATTTTGGATAAATCAAGTTAGTGTTTTGTTTATGGGGATGTTAGGAAGGCTTTAGAAAAGATTTGGGGCCAATTGGAGTTGAATTGGGCAAGGTTTGGGTCATGGGTCAAAATTGGGCCTTAAGCCCCAAATCGGAATTGGGCCCAAATTTCAATCAAATTGGACTTGGATTTTGTCCAAATCTATATTGGGGATATTGAATTGAAGTTTAGAATTGAATTGGACCAAAATTGAGGTCAATTGGGGTGGTTTGGTTTGACATTGGGTTTACTCGGGTTAAAAAATGGGTCAAATTGGGGGTTTTAGTAAAAGTGGGGTAAATTGGCAAAATTGGCCCATGGTGTAGTTGAACAAAATGAAATTAAGAATATTTGGGATTTGCTGGAATTTTCTGGGAATTTTTGAGAATTTTTGGATTTTTGGGCTAAGAAGGGCATTTTTGGGTATTTTTGAAAATTTGGGGGTATTTTTGGAAACTTTTGTATATTTGGCTATGGATGATCAATTTGAGTGGTGGGAAGTGTTTAGGATTAATTTTGAGGAATTTTGGGTAAATTAGGTGATTTTGCAAATTTTGGGTAGTTTCAAGGGCATTTGGTAGGTTTAGCGGGTGTAGGGCTCCGGGGGTCAAAAATTGAAATTTTGGAAAAATGAAGATTGATAAAGTTTGAGTAGAATGGAATCACTTTGGTTGAGCCATGAAGCCATATTAAGCCCATATGAGCCAAGAGAGGACTCATTTGAGGCATTCACTATGTTGTTCCTAACCCTCTTAGCTAGGGGCTTAGGGGTTAAGGACCATCCATATGAATTACCTACATGAGTCAGGAAGTCAAGTTGGGTGAGAGTGTGGTTTTAGAACTTGGAATGTGTGTGAGAGTGTAGTGTATGTGCAAGTCAACCCTCACCAGACCAGGCCATCCAGGGTATTCCTAAGGCCAAAAAGTCCTATAGGGAACTCATACTTTAAACCTCCACATTTGATTTCAACCCTCTAGATGATTAGGGGTCTACAATCAAGCTTGTTGGGTTTACAGGGAGTTAAGAAGTAGTTTGAATTTCTAAATGGTGGGTTCCATTTCTAGTCCTCTAAGATTAGTCAAAGGAAAAGCCTAAGGTTAGATCCTAAGTACTAAAGAGAGAAGCAAAAAACCTCACCAAAATTGAGGTCAACAGTGTAGAATTTATTCCAGAAACTATTAGGAAGGCTTAGAACACTATTAAAATTCATTAATTAATTATATGCTTAACTTTTTCAATTTACTACCATATATATTGTTGTTGTGGATTTCTATTTAAATATGTGTGAATTTGCTTTTATTACCTCCACTACTTTAGAAGTCTTTTAAATTTCTTTTATCTAAAATGTGAACTTAAAGATGATCTAGTTGTTTTTTCTCCTATTTTTAATTGTTATACTTGCATATTTAGGATATAAAAACTCCTGCAAGCATGATACTTATAGTTTTCAATTCCTACCCATGCATCTTTTTACTATGTTTAAATGTTTTGTCCTAACAAAAACTTTAAAGTTTGCGGGGGGATAAAAAATAATTTTCAAAAACTTAGATTTTAAAATTTTATTTGTTCTCAAATGTGCTAAAAATAAATTTTGATTTTGATTGAAAAATAATAATGTGTATGAAGTTATATTAGGGAAGCATAATTTTGAATATAGAAATGAGTAAGAGAATTTAGTCAAAATCTATAGTAATTATGAAAATTTTAAAGTTAAAAATCTTTTAGTGAAGAAATAATAAATATTTTGTAACTATCTTTATTAGGAAGAGTTGTATTTTTTGATAGACTTTTATTTTTAATACTTAAGTCTCTTTTATTGAAAATAACTTTCAAAACTTTTATTTTATTTCTAAGTGAAAGATATTACCTTATGCTTTAGGAAAGGAAGGGTGGAATTCAAAGTTATTAATAACCTATTCATTTATAGTGATCCTTTCCTATAAGTAAAATAATAAAATAAATAAATAAAAGAAAGGAGAAGCTTGATGATTTGAGGGCCTAATTAAAACTTGGTTCCACACCTGATCTTTCTATAGTATAAGATTTGAGAAAATCTTGAAGCTTATGAATATAATATAGTTCGTATAATTATTTTTAGTACAGATTTTTAGTTAAAGAAAGTAAAATGCCTAAACCTTATATTTTGAAAAATCTACAGGTATTTCTAAATAAGATAGTAACACATATTTTTTATTGACCTTTATCTAAGAGATTTCTAAACTTAAAATTGGTCTCATTTCCTAAAATTTTTTTCTAAATTAGACAAGTACATTTCTAGAACAAAATTTTAGACTCATCCACATAATTTGCTTATTTGAATTTTATGTGATTAAAGCGTCACTTGAGGACAAACAACATTTCAAGTTTTGGGGATTTTAATACACCTAAAATATATAGTACTTTTATACACATTTTTATACTTATTTTTAATGATATTGCACTTGTATGGAAGGTATTTTGTGTATTTTTCTAGCAGGTATGATTAAATGGATGATTATGATGAAAGGAGTAAAAAAGGACCAAATTTAGAGCAAAAATGAAGAAAGGTGCAAAATTGATCTGTGGTAGCTAAGCGCCTGGACTTGTGCTTGCGCGCCAGGGCCTCGTAGCTATGAGTCTAGATCTAGAGCTTACACGCTAAAAGCCTTGCGGCTAAGCGCCAAGACCTCCCGCTTACCCACAACAGATACTTTAGAGGAGTTATTTAATTTTTGGAGCCATTTTGAAGAGGTGTTTGAGGCATCTCTTGGTACAAACGTAGGTAACTTCTTATTGCCACCAAAATTAAATTAAATCACTCTTGAATGGATGCATCTCTTGGAGGATTCGTTGAATTTGGACACAATTTGAAGAGATACGAAGGTACCTGTTAGAAATTTATAAAAAGAGGACTTGAAGATCAGAAAAGTGGTTGTTGTTGGAGGGTGTGTTGTTTATGTTTATTATGTAGGAGAGTTTTTAGTAACACACTACTCCTTTTCACCATTTTTACTTACTTTAATATAGTTTGTATTAGGATTAGAAGTGAGATTTGGAATCCTTAGAGCTAGGCACCAACCTCTAAGGAGTATTGTAAGGAAAAGCAAAGTTTTAAAAGGAACTTCAAGAGTTTGGTGGAGAGGATTTACAGATAAGCATTTATCTTTGTTATTACATTTGGTTTTTAATTAAGATTTCTTGTGTTTTAACTACGATTTCTAATTTTAAACCAAGTTGTGATTGTATTTTTTCCATGAATTCTGAGTAGTTTTCTTTATCTTTTTTCTTAAAATGATGAAGTAATTAAGATATAGATGGATGTTGTGTGAAGTATAGGAAATCAATGTTGGAAGAAGTTGTGATGATTCAAAACCTTGCACTTCATTTACTTCTTGATTTGGATAATTAAGATGTTAATATATGTTGTAAGAACATGTAAGAATTGGTATGGTATTGTCTCGGTCAACAATTAGTAAAAATCACATGAGATTATATGGGTAAGATGTAATCGATATGATTGAGTGCAAATAAATAGGGAGATATACTTTGATGGGTGTAGAATTACAGAACATTAGAGTGACAGGCTAAAGCCCCTAATTCAATTTATTGTTTTATGTCTTGATACATGATCTTAGCCCCTAAATGGAGAGATAAGAGAAAACTCTAGAGTGAGAGCTAGTATCTTTCCTACCTAGCACGTCTTCAAGATTAATAAAACACTATATTAACCTATGTTCTTTATAGCATCTCTAGTAAGGATAAAGAATATAATTGCTCCTATTTGGCACAACACATTTTAGATACCTCCACAACAGAATTTCATGTCTTGTTACTGATCCATAATAAGGAAAAAGATATTTTATTTGCATTTTCTTTCATCTTACAAAAATTCAGTTAAAGTAATTGTTTACTTTTATTTCAGATTATAAAAATTATCAAAAAAAATGAACGTTCTTTCTTAGAATATTATCTTTAATTTGGGTAAGATCTTTCTTAAAAAGTAAAAAGTTTTTTTTCTTTTTCTTTCTTTAAAAAAAATTACATTTTTTCTTGTAGGTTCAATATCTCAAGGCTTAATCAGAAAGTCCTATATTACTTGATAATGAAATGTATACTTGCGTAGAATCCCTTTTTATAATAATAATATCGATAAAAACTCTTATTTGCATTGGCATCTAGTATTTTGCATCACTGTAAAGAAAGTGATATTATTAAAAAGAAGTATAAATTCATATATAAAACGTAAGCATAAATATCATGGATCAATGCCTCAAGAATCCCTCCAAAATCATCCAAATACATTGAATCTGGCCTCCAACAACATTGCTCCTATTTGGGCGCCATCGATGCCCTATCGCGCGTAATAATTCGGGGCTCTTTGAAAATATACGTCGTCAGTGCCCATTCTGGCGCCATCAGTGCCCATTCTGGCGCCGTCAGTGCCATAAATTCAAGTTTCTAGTTTTTGCATTCATTCTTTTTTGCTTCTTTTTGCTCTAATCGCCTAAAATCATCATACATGTGATGCACCAAAAATATATACGCATTTTACTATATGATTTTACTCATTCTTGGTAATATTACACTTTAAAGGAAGGTATTTTGTATGTTTTTTGGTTTTAATTATAAAAAAGGTGATTGGAGCAAAAAGAAGCAAAAACGGAGTAATTTGGAGCAAAAACGAGCAAGAAAATAAATTTTGGCTTGACACCTTTCGATATGTCTTACTATGTTTAATCTCTTTTACACTTCTTGCATATTTTTAAATGAGATTACACTTTAAAGAAATGTTGTTTTTATGACTATTTTGTAGGGCTATCTGTTAGGAACGTAACGCAACTGAAACGGGGCGAATCGGAGCTGTAACGGAGCCAAACAGAGCAAAATGGTGGAGTTGCGCAGGATGGGCCCCGGGGGGGCCCAAACTGGCGCTGGCGGTGCCTGAAACCCGAGGGCACGAAAAATAGAGAGCCGGCAGTGCCCTATTCAGCGCCGGCGGCGCCCGAGATGGCTTGGACGCGATATTAGGCGGTTTTTAGCCAAATACATCGAATCTAAACGCTTTTTGGAGGGTTTCTTCATGCACCTCTTGGGAAATTCGTCTCTACTCTATTTTAAACCGAATTTTAAGCCAAAAATGAAGGGGAGAAAATCAGAGATGTTAGGGAAAACTTGGAGAATGCTTAGAGATCTGAAAAATAGGAGTAGAAATGTAGATTTCTACCTTTTTGGAGAGATTGGTGAGGGGATTTTGAGAGAATCTGTAAGGGAATGTTCTAACATTGTATGGATCCGCGGGAGACTTTGTGAGAGAGATTTGCATCTTTCTTTCAAGGGGAAAAAGCTAAATATTGTGTTTTTCATTATCTTATGATATTGTAAACACTTATTTTGTGGATTTTCTTTGAAATGAAGTTTTTTGTAGTGTTTTCTTCGTGCTTTGTGATGTCTTTCTCTTACTCTTTCTTCTTCTATGAAAATAGTGGCATGAGAAGATTATGCCATTGTTTTCATTCTACTTTTCTTTTGCAATGAGTAGGACTCATGTTTAGGATATTGGGATGTTTGCTAAAAGAAGTTTTAATAATAAATGTGATGGTTTTTACTTGCACTTCATTTACATTACAATAAGAGCCCGTTTTATTGTTAAAATTCGTTGTAATTGCATTGTCCTGAAAGGGCAGTGTAATTCTCAATAAAGTGGAACCACATTCAATGTACATGAATGAATTGCGTAGTTCATGGGGATTGAGTGCAAATAAATCGGGAAATATGGTTTTGATGGGCATCGAATTGGTGGTTTCAGGGTGACAGGCTGAGATCCCCAATTTGGTTCTAAGATTAGTAACTAAACTCGAAGGTTAGCCTTCAGGTGAAGGGTGAGTGGGAGTTCCGTAGTGACAGCCGGTATCCTCCCAGCCTAGCCTTAGATTTAATGACTGAACTTAGGATATGTCAATGTTCTTTACATGCTTGAAAGAGGGGGTACTCTTTTGAGGGTAAAGAATAGGATTGCTCCTATTTGGCACATACAATATTTAATGCATCACATTTCTAAACTTTATCCAATTCATTACATAAGAATAGTAGATTTCATTATCTCAAAATTCACCAAACCAATTTCCCCAAAAAGGGTTATCTTTAGAAGTAATATTTACATTTAGGAGTAGTTATTATCCTTAGATATAATCATCTGCATTTAGGAGTAGTTATTAGAAAAACCACTTATATCACCCTTCCAAACTAAGGTTGTTAGTAGTAGACGAGAACTTGGCTAAGAACCTCTTACCTCGCTTCTCTGTGGGATCGATAAACGAGACTCCATTAGAGCCCTGTATTACTTGATACGATACGTATACATGCATTTGAAATTGTGACTTTACAAAAATCATTATAAATATATAAATTTGAGGTCATAAATTCTTACATATAAAAAGTCGCATCAACATGCAGCATAACAAGAAAATTACTTTCCTTTAAAGTGTAATACCACGAAAAATGAGTACAAAATATATATAAAAAATCAAACATATTTTTGGTGCATCACTCCATAATTCTTTTGTTAATGTGCTTAATCACATTATTCTACTGTGGTGCCCTTGGGAAAATGAACTCATGCCAGACCCTCTCAGTAGCATTGAAATTTCTGAACTTTTGATCATGATACTCACCCCCATTACATTATCTGAGACACTTCAACTTCAAGTTTGTCTCATTTTCTATCATAGCCTTCCACTTCTTGAGGACTTCAAAAACATCAGATTTTTCTTTAAGAAGTAAAACTATACATTTCTAGTATAATCATCAAAAAATATTACAAAATAGCGGGAACCTCTAATGGATTGAACTGGACTAGAACCTTCCATGTCAATATGCA
This sequence comes from Papilionanthe hookeriana x Papilionanthe teres, assembly GCA_022702705.1. Classification (NCBI taxonomy): domain Eukaryota; kingdom Viridiplantae; phylum Streptophyta; class Magnoliopsida; order Asparagales; family Orchidaceae; genus Papilionanthe; species Papilionanthe hookeriana x Papilionanthe teres. Next base: position 91,378,740 of record CM040433.1, on the reverse strand, counting down.
CTTATCTCTAGTTTTTTTCCACCATTTATCTACTCTTAATGAAAGGTACTTTATTCTGTCTCCCATATATACAATCTTCACAAAAATTTAAATCAACTGATTTTAAACCTTGATGCTTATTTTTAGAATGTAGGGAATTCATACCTTTCTCGCTCATATGGCCAAGCCTATGATGTCATTGACATGTATCCACCAAGATTCCAACCATATCAATGATATCATTTATTTCATTGATTATGTAAGGAATGAATTCAGTGTTTTCTTAAGTCATCACCAATGCCCCCTTGTTATATTCTATAAATCACATGTGAAAATAGTCATGTGTCCTGACTATGGCAGTTGACTCACAGAAATGAGATTTCTCTTCAATCATAAAGCATGTCTAACTTCAGTAAGCTTTTAGACTATTCCATTTGTCAACCCGATATCAACATTAAACTTTTCAACAATACTGCAGACCTTGTTATCTCCCAGATAATCCTTCCCTTGATTATTCTGAGTGTAGTTTTTAAACACCTCTTTATTGGGACACGCATGAAAAGACACACCTGAATCTACAATTCAAGATTCAATGTGAACTAGGGATAACATTAGGGTGTCATTTTGGATTTTAAAAGTGGAGAAATTCATAGAGAGAATTATTTTCTGTCCTTCGCCTCTAGCTTTTCTTAGAGCAATGCAGCTCTTTTTAAAATGCCCTTTCTTACTGCAATTTCAGTATTTTCCTCTATTTGACTTGGACTTTCTTTTCTTGGCCTTATATTTGTCTAAAATCCTTCCAATGTTATTCACCATTCGTTTCTTTTCTGTGACCTTCTTCATTCAACATCAGACCCAGGATTTCATCAAATTTTAACTTCAAATTCCTTAAAGAATTACTCATCATTCTGAACAAACTATCCCAGCTACTCTATAATGAAGATAGTATCACCAATATTCTAACTTATCATCAAATTTGATCCCACAATACACAACTGGCTCCTCAAAATATTAAAGTTATTTAGATTTGCAACTAAACAGCTTTCCACCATGCATCTTCATGTTGAATAGTTTCTTTATCAAAAAAATCTTATTGGAAGTAGAATTTTTTTATACATCTTTGTCAGTGCTACCATATGATTCACCGTAGTTATCTCATTTACTTTGTTAAATACAACAAATGAGAAAGGTGACAACCGAATCAAACTTAGTGTCGTTCAATCCAACTCTTCCCATTCCTTCATAGGCTTAAACTCAAGTTTTCTTACAATTCCTTGAAATGGAAATTATAACAATTTAACATACAACAAATCCTCCACTTGCATCTTCTAGAATGCGAAGTTTGTGCTATCAAACTTCTCTAATTTGAACATTGTTTTCTCAGCCATTGCTCCCACTCAAATCAAACACTACTATGATACTATTGTGTTGATGAAAAACTTGAAAGAATCCCTTCCATATTCACGATGGCATAGACTCGATATAAATCTGAACAACACGGAATAGGATTGCTTGTATTCGAGAAAACCCGAACAAACGTATATAAAAAAAACAATTCAGAAGAGCACATAAGAATTTAACGTGAAATAACTCACGAATTGGAAAATCATGGAGCCACTAAACTTAAAAAAAAAAATCAATGTGAAAATCAGAGATTTTACATAGAATACACTCTCTTTCCTCTCCTCCCTCAAGGAAGTTTACAAGACCCAGCTCCAAAATCTTCCTTCTTGGATCTGATGTGAGAAACATACATTGAAATCATTGGAATCCTCCTCTCTGACACTTATCACATTCACTGGGATTTTTTGTCAAAGAATAACGCATAGAAAGTCTTACATACCCCACTCAAATTCGTCCTTAAAACCACAAATCACGTGGTAACTATTCTGAGCACATAAGCGCCCGAAATTGGGTGCCTTAACACCAGTAGCTTGGGAAGAGAAGACACGCCTAGGTGCGAAGGCGCATAATCACCCAATGTTGGACGACTAAGCACCCATAGGGGAGCGTTTGAGTGCCTCCCACTCGGCTGCCCTTGAGGAAAGGGCGCAAGTGCATCCAAATCATGGCGCATACTGTTCGCTCTGTGCAATCTATGGGTGCTCGAAATTAGGCTCCACACCATTACACATCACAGACTCTGCCTATGTGGTGTGAATCTACAAACCTTTAGGATCCAACACCTTGGTCACTAGTTATTCTAATAATCGTAAATCTATATAAATTATGTAATAATTATCATAACGGTATCAAATAAAATCCTAATAATTTTCATTGCATAACTAATTTATTAATTAATATCTATTTGTATAATTAATCAAAATAAAATTTTGGTGGTGTACTGGTATTACAGTAAACCAAAATTAAGCAATCTTAAAGATAGTGAAGTAAATTCTTCAAGATAATAATTAAAGATATATTCATCTTTTAAAATTGATAAAAAGCTTAGCAATCAATTCTTTTGTTTTATTTATTTTTAAATTAATTTTATGCGTTGAACCAGGTAAAAAAAAGTCACTATAGTTTTGTTTAGATCATATAATCCATACTTCTATGTTGAATAAATAATTAGTTACAGATTATTCTATTTAATTACTTATAAATCAACTAAAAACTTATACAAAAAGTCTTCTAATTACATATAAATTAATTACTAGTAATTTTTAAAAAGGCAAACAATCCTAAATTAAATTAATAATTTAAATTTATGATTTATTCCAGTTAGTCGATTTAAAAATTAATTATTATAACCTTAATCGTCAAAATTAAAAACTAGAAAAATCTAAGAATCTTACGAAAGACCATAAACTAATCTACACTTTTTTGAATTATATGTATAGCTAAGCTATTTTTATGCATTCGAATTAAACTATTTTTATTTTCAAAAAAAATAACAATAATGATTTACATACTATTTTTATTTACCTACACATCAAACGCCTAAGCGTCAGTTTTTACCTATATACCACCATATTCAATTAAATCAAAAAAAAAAAAAGTTAAAATAGTGATATTTGTATGCTATATATATATGAATGATTTGGGTAGAATAAATGTAAAAAGTAAAGTTTAGCTGTTGGACATGTAAGAAAATAAGAATTATATATATATATATATATATATATATATATATATATATATATATATATATATATATATATATATATCCAAAATGATAAATAAAATTAACTAAATCAAAATAAGAGTTTATGCATCGCAAACACAGAAGAAAAATTTATTAAATTCAATCGTTATGTCTAATAATCTTAATGTGTGCTAGAAAATTCACAACGATAGAGTAATGAATTATCATCTTAGTGTTACACGAGAATTCAACACACTCGGATGGAAAAAACAACCAATAATGATACCAGAAGTTTGTATGTGAAAAACCCTTAAAGGGAAAAAGCCGCGGGGTTGGACTCAGTTGTAAAAATCAACTATATGTTGATAGTTACAAAGTCTCCTTGTCCCACAGATGGAAAAAGTTACAAGATTTTCCAACTTACAACATCGACAGATGTTGTCTGGTTGGTTGTGGTTGACGAAGATTGGTGGTGATCAACGGCAGTCAGCGGTGGTCAATGACGGTCGCTGGAGGTTAACGATGACAGTAGTGCTCGACGATAGTTGGTAGTTATCGAAGGAAGTCGACAGTGGTCGACGGTGATCGGTGGGTGTCGACAACGGCCGACGGTGGTTGACGGCGATCGGTAGTGGTCGGCAGAGGTCGGCAGTGGTTGACAGAGTTCGGCGGTGGTCGAAGATGATCGGTGATAGTTGACGACGGTCAGCAGTGATCAACGAAGGTTGGTGATGATTGACGGCAGCTGCTGCAATCGATGATGGCAAGGATCGTGCTAGAATTCAGCTCCTTCTCAAAGCTTTAAGTTCTCACTCAATGCTCAAAGCATCCTCATGAGAGGGGAGGAGTCCTATTTATAGTGTTTGGGGTGCAATTAACGTAGAAATATAAACCACTTTGATCAGACGGTCCAGAGAGCTTTATGTCAATCTGACAGCTTTTGATAGACATTTGAGTGCCTTAATGATGTCAGAACTGAGTTATCTTGGGCTCGTTGGATTTATCTTGCAGAGATGCTCGATTCGACTATGAACTCGTTGAATTTTGTATCTATTCGACCTCCAAATGTGTATGGAAATCTTTTGATAGTAATTTAATGACTTGTTATGGGCTTGATTTAATTTGGATTAGACTATTTTTTATATCATTGTGTCCATCGCGTCGAGCTGGTTAGTTTGAGTATAATATGCTTAAATCGGAACTCTGGATGACTCATAATTGAAGTTTGAAAATTTTTTGCGCAAAAGATTGCTTTGAGATTTATATTATGCCTTAAGATTCGTGCTTGATAATGAAAATTTATTGATGGAATATCAGTTGCTCACATATTTTCAGACGAGTCCAATTTTATCGTTCGAAAATATTCAGATTAAGATCTTTTTCATTTTTGTAGGCATATGTTATATAGTATTTAAATCAGCATAATATAAAGATATGTATAATAAAACAATTTAGCTTAGTTCAACTAGTTTAGGCTTTATTTCAATTCTTTCAAGATTTTTGCCGCCCTGTAGGCTCGCGCTGCCCCAGGTACTGTGCCATTTGGCGGGCCAACGAAAATAAAAGCGGGATAGGTGGGTCGACGGGGAAGCTGAACCTGCTGAAATAACCGGCTGGGTTGAGCTGAAATAAAAGCTATAGAGGTCCGTTAAAATAAAAATTAAATCGACTGAAATAAAAGCTAAAGCGCGCTAAAATAATCGGCTGAGCTGAAATAAAAGCTGAAATAAAAGTAAAACTAGTCTGCTAAAATAAAAGCTGAAATGAAAGTTAAACCGATTGAAATAAAAGCTAAAGTGACTGTTGAAAAAAATGCTAGAACGGGCTGGAAGCTAGTTACCGAGTGGTCGGAATTAAGAATTTTTTTTTTATTATTTTATTATTTATTATTATGAATTGTTAATTTTTTAGTGAGATGTTTTTTAAATGAGCTCGTATTTGCAGTTATTTTTTTAAATAAGCTGCAGTTTTTTTTAATAGGATGTTTTTATTTTTTTAATGAGGTGCTGTTTTTTTTTTTAATGAGCTATTGTTTTAAAAATAGGCCTTCTTTACGCAAAAATCTTTCATGAGAAAATAAGAAAATTTCATTTAAATGACAGTTTAAAGCAACATAAAAATATAATTAGGGGTTTGTATGTCAATCTTTTACTCAAATAAGTAAATTTGAGTTGTAATTCTCACTTGATAACTCCAACGATTCTCTTCAGGTTCCTCTCACATTATTCTTGTAAGTAGCGACCCAAGTGACCTTGGCGTATCAGACGTTCAATTTCTTTCTTTAATTGAAAAATCTTTCTGTTGTATGTCATTTTGCTCGATGGAAATGAAGATATTGAGATTGGTCTCCATAATCTGGATTTTTTAATGGCCTTGGCCACTTGATAGTCTTTCCATTCTTGATGGCCACTAGTATGTCGACACATGATGCATTGGGTGGTATGTATTCATTTTCTGATCGTGACTCACAATTCTCCCGTGGTTCAAACTTTTTTCGCTGATATTATACTTACGCTTGCCCCCAAATACCCTAAAATTTTCCTTGTGTGCAATGATGGCCGCAACTGCGAAGATTTGAGCTTCGATGCGATAGATGATTACAACATATGAATGCACAGTGATGAATATAAAGGTCCTGGGCAGAGTCCTCCAAGAAAGACTCCACTTAGCAACTTCAGTTTCTACTCCAGGAATCTGGCGGACTTCAGTGGAGAACTTGTGGAACTATTCCTTAAGGGATTCCCCCTCATTCTGTCAAACACTTGATAAGTGGGATGTGTTATTGATGATTCCTTTATTTCTATGAAAGACTCTATGAACAATTTGACAAGCTCATTGAAGGTGTTGATGGTGCCCCTCGAGAGAGAGTGGAACCATGTGCGAGCTTGATCCTTGAGAGTCGTTGAGAACACTTGACTTAGAAGCGCATCAGAGGCAAAGTGAATATGCATGATGGTTCGATATTGGTCGACATGTTCAAATGGTTCAGTTACCCCTTCATAAGCATAAATGTTTGAGAGTTTAAAACCTTTTGGGATTGGGTGTTGGAAGACCGCATCATCCTAAGGAGAGAATACTTGGAAGTTGAGGCAAGCATGGAAGCGATCTCTTTTATCGGAAGGGAACTCTACTTGAATGAGGCGTCGTAGCTCATCTCAAATAAAATGAGCAATGGTGGCATCCGGAGTCGTGGGATCCCGGCTCGTCGTCGATCCGTTGCCGTCGAGATTCTCTCATGTCGATATGAGGTGTGAAATATCAATGTTCTTGTTTGGGGGAGTCTCCACTATGTTTATCTATCATACCGCCCTAGTCTTCAAAAAATCTTATTCCTTCGGATCATTTGATTAACAAATTTGGAGAAAATAAGGGCTAATAAAATAGAAAACTGTATAATAAGAAATGTTAGTGATAATCCTTACGAAAAGGGGATTTTAGAATGTTTTATTCTAGAAATTTTTATATAAGGAGGATCACATGTAATATTTTGATAAACAAAGATTTCTAGGTGTGATACATATCCTGAGTTCTTAAATCTCCTATAGGAGCATGCTCCTATAGTTAATTACATCTTAGACAATTAAGATTATCTAAGAAAACTCCACATTAATGTTAACACTTGTTTTCTAAGAAATTTCAAGAACAAGAAAAGAAACGTCAATGTTCAATCCTATGGGTAAAATGTTTCTATGTGTGACATACTACCATAAAGGTTTGATTTTGTCATTATTTGTTATGTCAGTTTTGTTTTGTTGTTTCTCATTTTATTGTCATTTTGTATTGTAATTTGTTATTTGTTTGGTGGCTATCCTAAAGGTTTAGGTTTTGTAATTATCATAAAAGTTTAGGTTTTGTTTTGTTGTTTTTTTTTTATTATGTCATTTTAGTTTTGTTTTTAATGTCTTTTTCTTTCTCTTTTTTTGTTTGTCCCATCTTTAGAATGTCGTCCTACAAAAACAGAGTTGGCACATCCTAGTAACATGTAAAGTAAATCTAAAAGAAACTAGTCTTTAACTTGCAAGAAAAGTAATGTCAGTATAGTGTCATTTTTATTTCTTCAAATTCTTTTAGTTGGTTAATTTTAAAATTTTAGACAAACCGATCAAGATGTCCATGGCTCTGTCGTCCCAGGGTTTCGGTTGCCTTAATCTACTTAGTCCGAAAGGTGTTTAAACCAGGACCGAAAGACTATTATCAACAACCAGGATTGCATCGTCTAAGAAATCTTCGTGGATTAAGAATGTTGAGGTTAAAGTTGTAGTTGGTGATCTTTGTTCATTAGGATTTCATTCAAGTTTTAATGTCTTTTTGTCATTTTTTAGGGGTTGGAAAATTTTAGGTTATTTATGATTTATTAACCAATTAAAATTTTTCATGTATCATTTTAACTGATTTTTATATGTTGGTTTTGATTTTTTTTAATTTAAGTTTAATGTAATTTAGACTTAAATGAAGAAGTAAAGTTTATTTAGATCTAATATCTGAAAGAACTAATTAAAATTTAGCATTTTAGATTCAGCTCGTTTGAATCTAATTATTTTGAGTTAAATCTAAACATGAGTTAGATTTAGGAATTTTTGAATCTAAGGGTTTTAAGTCTAATGTAGATTAAATTAAGTAAAATCTAACATAAGTTAGATTTAGAATTTTAGATTCGAAGTCATTTGAATCTAGAGGTGTTTAAGCCTAACATAAATTGGACTTAAATTAGACTTTAAGATTTTAGATTCGATGTCTTTTGAATTTAGAGTTGTTTAAGCCTAATGTAAATTGGACTTAAATTAGACTTTAAAATTCTAGATTAATTTTAAGTCTAATATGAATTAGAATTTTCATTTAGATATGAGTTAGAATTTATATTCGATGTTGTTTAAATCTAAAAATTGGGTTGAGTTTAGATTCAATATAGGTTTATCCTAAAGATTTTGACTTAGGTATATTGGACCTAAGTAAGATTTGAAGTAGGTTCAATGTAGGTTGAACCTAATTTAAGTTTGGATCAGGTTCAAAGTAGGTTGAATCTAAGTTATGTTTGGGTCAAGTTCAGGTTGGGTTAAACTTAAGTTTGGGTTGAGTTAGGTTCAATGTAGATTGAACCTAAGTTAAATTTGAATTATGTCTAATGTAGGTTGATTATGAGTTAAGTTGAAGTTAGGTTTTATGTAGGTTGAAACTAGAAGTTTGGTTTAAGTTGAAATTAAGTTTATAGGTTTAGCTGTAAATTCAATATGAGTTTAACTTAAGTTTAAGTTTGACTTAGATCCAATATAGGTTGAATCTATAGTTTGATTAACTTGGGTTCAAGTTAGGTTGAACCTAAGTTATGGGTTTGACTTAAGTTCAATATGGGTTGAACTTAAGGTTATAGGTTTGACTTAAGTTCGATATGAGTTAAACTTAATTTTGACTTAACTTTATGGGTTGAACTTAAATTTGAGTTAACTTGGGTTCAGGTTAGGTTGAACCTAAGTTAGACATTTCACTTAAGTTTGAACTTAAGTTTGGGTTAACTTAGGTTCAAGCTAGGTTGAACTTAAGTTAGATGTTTGACTTAAGTTCAATATGGGTTGAACTCAAGTATAGTTTAAGGTTAAGTTCAATGTATGTTGAACCTAAATGGTTTAAGTTTGACTTAGTTTCAAGTTAGGTTGAATCTAAGTATAGGTTAAGGTTAGGTTAAAAGTATGTTGAACCTAAAAAGTTTAAGTTTGACTTAGGTTCAAATTGGGTTGAACTTAAGTATAAGTTAAAATTAATTAAACTTAATTTGGGTAAAGTTTAGTTGATTAATTAAACTTAATTATTGTTAAGTCTAATTAGTTTAAGGTTAATTAAACATAATTTGGGTAGGGCTTAATTGATTAATTTGACTTAATTGCGGTTAAGTCTAATTAGCTTAAAGTTAATTAGAATTAATTTGGGTAAGGTTTAATTGATTAATTAGACTTAGTTGTGGTTAAGTCTAATCAGATTAAGGTTAATTAAACCTAATTTTGGTAAGTTTAATTGATTAATTAGACTTAATTGTGGTTAAGTCTAATTAGATTAAGCTTAATTAAACCTAATTTAGGTAAGGTTTAATTGATTAATTAAACTAATTGTGATTAAGTCTAATTAGATTAATGTTAATTAAACATAATTTGGGTAAGGTTTAATTGATTAATTAGACTTAATTGTGGTTAAGTCTAATTAGATTAAGGTTAATTAAACCTAATTTAGGTAAGATTTAATTGATTAATTAGACTTAATTATTGTTAAGTCAAATTAAATTAAGATTAATTAAATCTAATTTGATTAATGTTTAATAGGTTTAATTAGGCCTAATGAGGGGTTAGATCTAATTAGGGTTTATTAAGTTAAACCTAATGTGATTAAAGCTTAACTTAATTTAGATATGTCAAATTGGTGTCTTAGACCTAATTAGAGTTTATTAAATTAAACCTAATTTGATTAAGGCTTAACTTAATTTAATTAGGTCTAATTGGTGTCTTAGATCTAATTAATTTAACTTATTAAGTTAAACCTAATGTGATCTTGATTTAATTAAGTCTAATTAATGTCTCAGACCTAATTAGGGTTTATTAAGTTAAACCTAATATAATTAAGGCTTAACTTGATTTAATTAAGTTTAATTAATGCCTTAGACCTAATGAGGGTTTATTAAGTTAAACCTAATGTAATTAAAGCTTAATTTGATTTAATTAGGTCTAATTGGTGTCTTAGACCTAAATTAAAGCTTAACTTGATTTAATTATGTCTAATTAATGTGTTAGACATAATTAGGATTATTAAGTTTATCCTAATGTGATTAAGGCTTAACTTGACTTAATTAGGTCTAATTGGTATCTTAGATAGGGTTTATTAAGTTAAACTTAATGTGATTAAGGCTTAAATTGATTTATTAAGTTTACTTAATGGCTTAGACCTAATTAGGGTTTATTAAGTTAAACATTATGTGACTAAGGCTTAACTTGATTTAATTTACTCTAATTAATGTCTTAGACCTAAACCTAATGTGATTAAGGCTTAACTTGATTTAATTAGGTCTAATTGATGTCTTAGACCTAATTAGGGTTTGATTTGTATTAAACCTAATTTGAATAAGGTTTAATGAAGTTTAGTTTGGTCTAATAGCGGATTAGACCTAATTAGAGTTTGATTTGAGCCAATTTGGTGTTAGACTCATAATAGACTTGGTCCAATGTGGAATGGGCTAAGTATGGTGAAAATTTTAGTCTTAAAAGATTTTCTTTTTAAGGTTTAAAATATTAATTCATAATTAATAATTTTAACCCTAAAAATAAAAAACTCATTTTAAATTTTCGAAATGTTAAGATTTGTCAATTTAGGGTTTAATTCAGTCACCCTATGGTTCTTAACTAATTTCCAATTTAATGTCTTAATTTCTAATATTTTATAATTATTGTTAAAAATAATCACAATGTTCTAATAGATATTAGGAAATACTATCCTAGGGAATTTACCTAGCCTTAGAAAAATCAGAGGAAGTTCATATGGACTCAAAGGTTGATCCCTAAAATTTTCATATTTTTCTGATTAATTAAATTACTCCATAGAGTATTTAATTAATTAAAAATTAAGTATAACTCCTAAAATCATGATTTCATTTCCACATTATTCTTCACATTGTCCTGAATTCGGGGGTATTTTTATTATAATTTTTGTGATTTTTATTTATCAAAATATAGACTTTTTATTAGTTTAAGGTTAATATGGATTTAATTAAATCCATATTAATCAGAAATATCCAAACAGCGTCATGTGTCCTTGGATGCGTCAAAATGCGGTTGATCCGCTGAGGGGCTTAGAACACGGGATCGGTTAGGATTAAATCAAAGCCGTCCATTTCCAAAACACGAAAATGGACGGCATCCGTTCATCTCCTTCCACTGGTCTAAAACGGCAAGTCGTTCATAGAGTAGGAAGAAAATCTCACTTGATTCTTGACAGATTCAAGTGATTTTTGTTCCTATAGCTTCATCTAAAGATGGTGAACCCATCCATACGGTGATGTTGGGGTTGTAAATTGGTTTGTTTCACAAAGTATCAAACCCGAGCTTGATTTGAGTCTAAAGAACCATACCTTGGCCTATGTTGATGAAACTTCAATTGAATTGGTTTTACAACTTCGCCTTGACCTCAGAGAGCTTGTCCCCAACTCAATTTGAGGTGAAATTAGGGCTAGATATGAGTTCGATCATAGTGATTGGAAAATGAAAGTTGAACAATGGGTTAGAGCTTATGGAAAGGGTCAATTTTGATTGGGTTTGTCTTCGTAGGGCTTTAGAAAGCTTTTAGAGGAGTTAATTTGAAGTTTTGAGAAACTTCATTTCAAACCCAAAAATTGTCATTTTTTGGTAGAGAAATTGTAAGAGAACAGTGGGTTTTAAGGCCTAATTCTATGGGGTATCAATTGCTTAGGTCCTGAGGAAGAAGTTTGATGTAAGATGGTTCAAGTGATTCAACTTGTATCTTTGTCTCTTCCTTTCTTGAAGGCTCACAGGTTAGCCTATTTATAGGCTTGTGGGAACCATGGGTGAGCCCAAATCTGCTTGGGTTCACTTGGGGGAGGTGATAACTCATTTAATGATGACATATGGATCAAATTTTGGCTGGTAGATGAGCATGCTTGAATTTCCCAAGACTAACCCATGTTGGGTTCAACCATGGTGAAGGCTTGGTTCAAATCTTGGCTTCCCTCCATGGTCACTTATGAGGTAGATAAAATTAGTTAAGATTTGTTGAATTCACCTTCCCCAAGTGAATTATATCAATCTCTTGATGAAGCTTGAGGAGAATTGCACATAACCCTTTCTCCTCTTCATTTTTCATGTAATGTCATAATGACTCTAACCATGGTGTAAGGGATGATTTAGATAAGCTTCTTCTTTAATTGGATGAAAGAAGAGGTGAATGGTGAGTTACTCACCTCATCCTTTACAGATAAGATGAAAGAATGACACCATTTTTATTTATTTAAAATGGTGTCATGATGAGCCCTTACTTTGGTTAACCAAGGTAACCCATGGATTTGTCATAGGGTTAATCATGTCATGATAAGTCTAATAGGTTATGGGTGACCCATGGGTGACTCTCCATAAATTGAATTTAATTTTAAAAATCAATTATGGATTTTTGATGTCATGGTTGATGTCATAATTTCAAATTCAATTTAGGGTTATTTAATCAGAATTCCTTTTTTAATTAATTATTTAATTAATTAAAATGTAGAAAATTATAATATTAAACATAAATTAATCAAAATTATTTTGAAGGTTGATCATTTGATTAATTTTTATTAATTTGGTTCAAAATTGAGTATTTTGATCAAATTTGACTAAAGTTAACCATGGTTGACCATGGTTGACTAAAGTTAACCTTGGTAGATCAAAGTTAACCTAGGTTGATCAGGATTGACCTAGATTGATCAAAGTTGACCTAAGTTGATCAGGGTTAACAATTTTGGTCAATGAAGTGGTCATTGGGTCATGGATTGACCATTTTGACCAAATTTAACCATTTGGGTCAATGGTTGACCAGTTTGGTCAATGGGGTAGTCATTAGGTCATGGATTGACCATTTTGACCTAATTTGACTATATGGGTCAAGGGTTGTCCATTTTGGTCAATGTGGTGGTTTTTGGGTCATGGATTGACCATTTTGACCAAATTTGACCATTTGGGTCAAGGGTTGACCAGTTTGGTCAATGGGGTAGTCTTTGGGTCATTGATTAACCATTTTGACCAAATTTGACTATTTGGATCAAGGGTTGACCAGATTGGTCAATGTGGTGGTCATTGGGTCATAGATTGACCATTTTGACCTAATTGAACATTTGTATCAATGCTTGACCAGTTTGGTCAATGGGGTGGTCATTGGGCATGGATTGACCATTTTGACCTATTTTGACCATTTGGCTCAAGGTTTGACCAATTTGGTCAATGTGGTGGTCTTTGGGTCATGGATTGACCATTTTGACCAAATTTGACCATTTGGATCAAGGGTTGTCCAGTTTGGTCAATGGAGTGGTCATTGGGTCATGGATTAACCATTTTGACCGAAGTTAAACATTTGGATCAAAAGTTGACTAGTTAGGTTAATGGGGTGGTCTTTGGGTCATGGACTGACCATTTTGATCAAAGTTGACCATTTAGGTCAAGGGTTGACTAGTTTGGTCAATGGGGCGATCATTGAGTCATCGATTGACCATTTTGACCAAAGTTGACTTTTTAGGTCAAGAGTTGATTAAATCGGGATTTGTCATTACTGATTTAATCATTTTAGGATGTCATTAAGATTTGGATAAAAAAAAGCTTAATTAGGGTTTTACCCTAGACATTTAAGGTTTAGTGATCATTGGTAAGATTTAGGAGGTCAATATTGGTAGACTTCCTTTCTCAATATAATTTATAAATGATCCTCACAAAAGTGAGGTCAACAAGCAAAGTGACAGTTAGGCAGGGCGGTGTCAGGTGAGTTGCATGAGACAGATGAGTTGAGCCTATAATGTCGAGAAGATCGGTTTCTTGTCTTGGTAGAGGAATGGTTTCATCATTAGAAGAGAACTCAATGAGTGGAGTAATTCCTATTGAATGCTGAAATGGTGGAAATTATGTTCCATTAGATTGTGGTTGTCACTCCCTACATAGGAGATGAAGGATCTCATGTTGAGACTCCTCCCTTCTGCGCATTCAGTCTTTTATAGAAGGACCTAAATGTTTTCATTGGTAGGATAACATTTTCTAGGGTAGGAAGATGAAGAGGCATGCCGCCCTTTACTTCGTAACTGCTCGCTAGAAAAATAGGTGTTGGAGTGAGATGCTTCGTTTTCACAAATAATGTGCTTGGTGGCCTTGTAGTAAGCCACGTAAGTACTTCAATGGCGGGATAGAGACGTTCACACAAATTACACCAAACTGATGTGTGCTAGAAAATTCGCAGTGATTGAGTAATGCACAAAACTCATTCTTAGGTCTTTTATATACATGTGTCTCTTGAGGTCTTTTATGTACCTTTGCCTTCTAAGGATTCTATCTTATAAGGTCTTTGATGTACCTGTTTCTTTTAAAGCTTGTAGCCTTTTGAGGTCTTTGAGTACCTATGTCTTTTGAGGCTTATAGCCTTCTGAGGACTTTGATATACCTTTTTCTTCTGAGGCTTGTAGCATTCTGAGGTATTTGATGAATCTGTGGATTTTGAGGCTTGTAGCCTTCTAAGGTCTCTGAGTGGATACCCTGTCAACCACTCGCTCTCGTAGAGTCTTTTTAGTGAGGATCCTACCCAGTACTAGCTTCTAATCAAGACTTGCCTCTCAGGCTCAACTTCCAGGGGCATGGTAGCTTTTTATTGTGTCTTGCCTCTTGGGCTTGACTTCCATGAGTATCGTGTCTTCTCTCGGGCCTTGCCTCTTGGACTTAATTTTCATGGGCATGTTAGCTTCTCATTATGTCTTGCTACTTGGGCTCGACTTTCAGGAGTACCGCATTTTCCCACCGAGCCTTACCACTTCGGCTCGACTTCTTGGGGCATGGTAGCTTCACAATGATTCTTGCCTACTAGGCTCGACTTATAGGAGTACCGCATATTCTCATCTAGTCTTGCCTCTTGAGCTTGACTTCTAGGGGAATGGTAGTTCCTCATCAAGTCTTCTCTCTTGGGCTCGACTTTAAGGAGTACCATATCCTCTCGTCGAGTCTGGCCTCTTGAGCTCGACTTCTAGGGACATGGATGAGGACCTTGTCTCCCGCTTGCCCTCAAGGGGACTTTCTATATAGAAATCTTTCATGAGAAAATAAGAGAAATTTGTTGAAATGACAGTTCAAGGAAACATGAAAAAAAAATTATGAGTTTGTAAGCCAATATTTTACTCAACTAAGATGATTTGGAGTTGTACTTCTCACTAAATAACTCTGATGATTCTCTTCTGGTTCCCCTCACCTTACTCTTGCAAGTAAAGAAACAGGTGATTTTAGCATATCAGACATTCAATTTCTTTCTTTAATTAATAACATCTTTTCTTTAAATGTCCTTTTACACGGTAGAAATGAAAATATTGAGATTGGTCTCCTCCATCTGGATTTCTTAACGTCATTGGCCACTTGACTGTCTCTTCATTCTTTATGGCCATAGGATGTCAACACGTGATGTGTTGAGTGGAGTGTATTCTTTTTCTAATCGTGGCTCATGATTCTCATGTGGTCCAAACGTTTTTCGCTGTGAGATTTGATTGGTATCCCTGATATTATTCTTACGCTTGCCCCCACCCACAATTGCTCGAATTGTTCCTTAAGTTCAATGAAGACCTCATCAGTAGAGATTTGAGTTTTGATGTTTTGGATGAGATCAGCGTAAGAGCGCACTGTCTCCTGCATCAGTGATAAATAGAAAGGTCTTGGTGGAGCTCTCCAAGAAAGACTCATCTTAGTAAATCCAAATCCACTCCATGAATTAGGCGGGCTTCTTTGGAGAACCTTCTACAGTGTTCCTTAAGGGATTCACCCTCATTATGGAGAACTTCCAATAAGTGAGATGAATCTTTCGTGATCATTTTATTTGCTATGAACTACTCTATGAATAATATAACAGGCTCATTGAAGGAGTTGATGGTGCCCCCGAAAGAGAGTAGAATCATGTATGAGCTTGAACCTTTGAAAACACATCAGAAGCACAATGAATGTGCATGACAGTTTGATAGCGGCCGACGTGTTCATATGGGTCAATTACCCCTTCATAAGAATCAATGCTTGGGAGTTTGAAACCTATTGGGATAGCGTGTCAGAGGACCGCATTAGCCAAAGAAAAGAATTCTAGGAAATTGTGGCGAGCTTGGAAGCGATCGCTTTTATCCAGAGGGAACTCTTCCCGAACCATGCATCATAGCTCATCTCGAATAATATCAGTATAAATGACAGTTATGTGGGGCGTTGTTAAGTGAGTTGCATGAGACAGATGAGTGGAGCTTGTAATGTCAAGAAGATTGGTGCCTCATCTCGGCAGAGGAATGGTTTGATCATTAAGAGAGAACCTAGTGAGTGGGTTATTTTTTGTTAAATGCTAAACTGGTGGTAAGTAAGTTCCACCAGGTTGCGGTTGTCGTTCACCGTGTAGAACATGAAGGATCTTTTTTTGAGATTTCTCCATCCCGTACATTTGGTCTCCTATAGAAGGACTTGAACACCTTTACTGGCAAGATAACATTTTCTAGAGCGGGAAGATGAAGAAGCATGCTGCCCCCATGTAGCATGCCACATAAGTACTTCAATGGTTGGATCGAAATGTTCCTACAGATGGCACAAAACTGATGTGTGCTATAAAACTCACGAATGTAGAGTAATGGATTATCATCTTAGTGTTGCTTGAGAATTCAAGACACACTCAGGTGAAAAAAATAAGTAATGACACCATATGTTTTTACATGAAAAACCCGTAAAGGGAAAAAACCACGGGGCCTGACCCAGTTGTGAAAATCCACTATAGGTTCATGATTATAGAGATCCGTTATTCCACAAACGAAAAATTGTAACTAGATTTTTCAATTTACAACATCGACTGACGGTGTCTGGTTTGTGGTGGTCGAAGACGATTGGTGGTGATCGAAAACGGTTAGCGATGGTTGATGATGGTCGATGGTGATTAATGACGATAGTAGTGCTCGACGATGGTTAGTGGTATTTGATGGCGGTTGGTAGTGACTAATGGCGATCGGTGGGTGTCGACGACGATCGGTAGTGGTCGACGATTGTCGGTGGTTGTCGATGGAGGTCCGCAGTGGCCGACGGTGGTCTGCAATGGTCCACAATGGTTGGCGTTGATCAAAGGAGTTCGGAATGGTTGATGTTGGTCGACGGTGGTCGACGGCGATCGATGGTTGTTTTGGAGGTCGGCGGTGGTCGACTGTGGCTGACGGCGATCGACGATGGAAAGGATGGTGCTAGACTTCAGCTCCTTCTCAAAGCTTCAAGTTCTCTCTCAAGGCTCAAGCTCCGCTCATGAGAAGGGTGGAGCTCTATTTGTAGTATTTTGGGTGCAATTAATACTGGAATATGAACCAGTTTGATCGGGCGGTCCAGAGAGCTTTCTTCAATTTGATGGCATTAGATGGACATTTGAGTGCCTTAATAATGTCATAATTGAGTGATCTTGGGCTCGTTGAATTCATCTTGCTGAGACGCTCGATTCGACTATGAACTGACTTGATTTGATATCCTTTTAACCTTTCAAATATGTCTGAAAATATTTCAATAGTGGTTTAATGACTTGTTCTGAGCTTGATTTGACTTGGATTGGACTAATTTTGATATCATTTGGTCCATCTCGTTGAGTCGGTCAGTTTGATTATAATTCGCTAAAATTAGAGCTCTGAATGATTCTTAATTGAAGTTTGAATATTTCTTGCTCAAACTCTTAAGATTCATATTATGACTCGAGATTCGAGCTAGATGATGAAAATTTGCTACTGGAGTATCAATTTTGATAATAACTTATGCTCGGAGCCAAATATAAATAAATTGGGGAAGCAAAGTCAATTTAAGCGCTGGTAGAGCTAGAAATATTCTGATAGCAGGCAGCTAAAATTTGAGCTCTCAAGTTGGAACCGGTTAGATGACAGATGTTCCATCACTAGGTGGGTGTTAGCTGTAAACATGATAGGAATACATATTCCTACATTACTATTATATATCTTAATAAAACATTAAATTTGTCAAGCGAAAGGCAATAATAGGTTATCGCTATGATGAGTAGAAAGCTTTTGTTGCTTACTGTGTCATCGGTTATCTAATGCTCTTTTGCTTTTAAACTAGTATTTGCCGTCTTATTCATTAAAAAAGGACCGCTCATTTCAGTGTTTTTTTTCAATCCATTTGGTGGACTACACAAATAAAATATGGCACAGCCCTTAGTAATTAGAGACATCTGATTCCAAAAATTTAACACGTTCATAATAGGAATAATAATAATAACCACATTGAAAGCGACCTTTGTCCTATTCCATTAATTACACGGAACCAACTTGAGGTTTCTATTCATTTTACCCTCATAATTTTGAGTCTCCATAATTTTTCTCTTTTACCATCCCATGCGCATGAAAATTGTATATTTGGCTTGTCTGTTCCACTTGCCAGCTTCGCAGCTCTATAAATGAACCCTCTCACCCGTTCTGTCTCCTCCAGTCTCTTCCCTCTCCTATCCCACCTATCTTTTCTCCCTCCTCGAGGCTGTTCCTGCTTATTTCATCTCCAAGTTTTCTTCTAAATTAACAGCAATGTTGGGAGCAGGGAACAAATCTCCTATGGTACATGCTAACTTATCGAACAGAGATATATTTCATACGCTTATCATTTTATTTTCTAGTTTGTGGGGATCTATAACCAGAAAATTGTACAATTGTCTCTTGGTATGTATATTGATTGGACTAACTGTTGAGTTGTATTTAATTTGTAGATAAAGGAGGAGCAAGGTGGAAGTGAAGCGGTTAATGAAATGGCTCTGAAGGAGTATGTTGATGAATGGACAATGGATGGCTCTGTGGACTTCAAAGGCAGGCCTGCAAGGAGAGGCAAAAGTGGGGGATGGTTTGCTGCGTCGCTTGTGCTTGGTAAGATACTCTCTCTCATCCTTCTCTACAAAAATCCGATGCCTTTAGACTCAAATCAATTCATATACTTCTAACATAAATCATTTATATGTATATTTCTCAAAAATTGTTAGACTTTCGAGTGAACATATGAGAATTCAACTTTCCATATACATCCTTTATTCATAGTTATGCTTCCTTCTAATGCTATTATTGTCGAAGTTTTTTCTATATATGCCTAAGTGAGTATCCAACTGGCTTTAATTGTTATTTATGGTGATAGGCGGTCGGCCTTATCAGACAGCATATCCTTAGTGATCTGAATCTGGACATTTAGAGTTCTGATGTGTATCTCTTACCTAACCAGTGTTCCGGTTCTAAGCTAGGAAGGCCTCATCGGTGTTATATTTTATTTTATTTTATTTTATTTTATTGGTAACGTCATAAAGCAATATAAGAGCTCTACTAAATTTTAGATTTTTTATTAATGGTATTTTTTTAAACGTCAAAGTATGAGGAAAAGTGTGATTTACCAATTTATACTCTACATACATGATAAATTATATTGATTTAGGTGAGATTATCATTAAAAATTTATAGTTATAGTAGTATCTTTTTGAACAATTTGATCCATTGAATATTTAATATTTCATTTTTTGAGAGAAAATACGTAATTAGTTAGTTCTTTTATTTAAACTTTGGTTTTAACCGTAGCCAAACATTTTTTATAATCTAATTCTTGTTTGTTTGACATAAAACACCACAAAATTTGAAAATTTAAGGCTATAAATTGTTGATTTGACCAAAACAACTCACATTTTGATTAAAAAAATTAAGACTAAAACTCTAAATTAGTCGCATAATGACGAAATTTTTTCTGAGAATATAGAAAAAAGCTCTCACCAGACTCCCATAATATTATAATAAATAATATTAAAAAATATAAATTATTTTTTTAATTAATATATCATTACGTCAGATTTATTTTCAAAAATAAATAGTATATACTTAATTTAAATTAAAAATCACATGAATATATAAGTGACAATTGTCGTATTGTTATGATAAAATTATGAAAGTTAACGCCATCCAGGAAATTTTCAAATAAGAACTATTGATAAGTTATTAAATTTCTGCATTAGATGGACCAGGAAAAAGATGCCAAGAATCAGGCAATTTGCGAACTGCTGATTTCTAAGTGGATAGACAAGGCTCGTTATAAAAGATATAAATGATGGAACAAATTTCCTAATTCAGTAAATAATAAACAACACCATATAAATATATTATAGAAATAAGAGGGTAGATAAGGCTCATTATAAAAGATACAAATGATGAGACAAATTCTTTGATACAAGAAATGATTATCAGTACTTTTATAATTTTCTTCATAAAATAATAGTTTTGGGGAGAAATAGAGGCTTAAACTCATTATCTTGAAGATAAAAATAAAGGTATAAACTATCAAGTAAAATTTCAATTCATCGGTCTATAATTGACTTTATATTATGCTTATTTATAACTAATCAAAACTCTATTTATTTGTTTAATTTCCTAATCGCTCATTTTAACTAAAAAAATTTTGAAGGATGAGTAATATATATGTATATGTATGTATACATATACATATATATCTATAAATATTTATATCTAAAAAAATTATGGTTGGAGGAATTTATTATACGAATCATAACTATCACATGTGTCTAACTATTCGTGTAGCCGGCGACAGATATATATATATATATATATATATATATATAGTATATTTGAATCATTCAAGGATGTACGCTACGGTATTGTCCGTGAGTATATACAACATAGTGAAATACCAAACATTATGAGAAGATTGGTATAAAGAGAGAGTGGCATGAAAAACATTAATTATTGGAAACCTTCGAATAATATTAACTTCCGACCTCCGGTAAGCCCGAGGAAAACAGTGTCCTGGAGGTTTCTTCAATTCACAAATTTTGATGGACAGAGCAAGAGAAAATACTCACCAAAAAAAGATATGGAGCCTTCCCAAGAAGAGCGCTAAAGAGGAAAAAAGAAGATCCTTATCTTTCTAATTGTTACCCTTTTTATACATGTGATAGAAAGATTATTAATTTAACCAAGTAGTAAATCAAGAATTCTCTTCTCCGCTTCTCTCTGGCGCATCAATTGAAGGCCAATGCCTTGAACATGCGGTATTGTCGGCTAATGTCAGATATTGTTTGTTCGGTGGCCATCCCAATTGATTGGATGGAGGAACATAACTCAATGTTGGGCGGTGTCCTTAAATAAGAGATTGACGAATGTCGTGGTTAATCAAGATGACTTTCTCGAATTGTTACCTCCATAGGTAAGGGCTCAAGCCATCCTCCTGTGGAAGCAAGCGATAAGGTGGATCATTATCTTCGGAAGGTCGAATCGATTTGACCACTTTAGCTGGCGGGCTCAGTTAGGCCACTTTAAACAGTGGACTTGATTCAGCCACATCGGCAAGTGTGCCCAATTCTATGAGATAAAAATCAATTAAAATTTTCAAATACTTGTATTTGTGTGTATGTCCGCACGCGCTTGTGTATAAAAAGAGAGGGAAGTGTATATATATTGAGGTATGCATGTTTCTAATGAATACTTTCATTTTAACATCAATCTCCTTAAATGATCAATCATTTAACTATATCATTACAGAAAATTGATTTTGTTCTTCTATTTTATTAGTTAGATTACAAAGCACGCGTGATTATGTAATACTACATGGCCAATCAATTATGAACTAAAGCATCTTATTCAACTCACACTTTATCGTATTAAAATCAAATTGATTAACATCAACTTACTTAACTTCATAAGACCTCAACGATCATTGGCCAAGGTATATCCTTGTGCTTAAATTTCTCAATCATATTTTTTTGTATTATTTTGTTTAAAAAGCTTGAAATGATATAAACTTTGAAAACATTGTCAAAAATTTATTTGTTTTCTTGTATTTAGTGAACCAAGGGCTGGCTACATTAGCATTTTTTGGAGTGGGAGTGAACTTGGTTATATTCTTGACAAGGGTGCTTCAACAAGACAATGCAGCTGCAGCCAACAATGTCAGCAAATGGACCGGAACCGTCTATCTCTTCTCTCTGATTGGTGCCTTTCTCAGTGACTCCTACTGGGGAAGATACAAGACTTGTGCCATCTTCCAGATAATATTTGTAGTGGTATGTATGTATTATATTCATATTATTTGTAGATTTCTGTTGTATTAGAGGGATTTCTTTTACATTTGGGATGTTCACCGCATACTCAAGCTTTTCCAAGCCATCCAATGTTCACATTGATCATAATTTTATAAATCTTCTTTAGCTTGAAATAGTATATATATTTTTTCTTTAATTAGTTCTCTCTTTTCCTTAGGCTCCAGTGCCTTCAAAATGAGCAAGCTTTATGAAAATCTAAAAGAAACATGTCTAATTAAATCCGTCAAATTAACAAAATAATACTATACTTGGAGCAATAACTCACACTACTTAGCAATAACTACATCTAATTTAAACAAATGGTACAGGAAACAACCTTTAATATTAAATGATTGTATCAATGTCGTCCTATTAATGGTTTCTCAAGCATAACTAAAGTTGTATGACCATTCATAACAATTAAAAATTTTGCTGATTATTTTTAAGTTGGTTTTTCTTTCTTGCTAGCAGGGCTTGGTGATGTTGTCATTAGTTTCAAGCTTATTCCTACTAAAACCATCTGGGTGTGGTGATGAGCATACATTTTGTGAGCCGCAGTCTGGCTTCAAAGTCGGTCTATTCTACCTTTCAGTATACCTTATTGCTTTAGGCAACGGAGGTTACCAGCCAAACATAGCCACCTTTGGAGCTGACCAATTTGATGAGCAAAATCCAAGTGAAGCTCATTCAAAGATCGCCTTTTTCAGTTATTTTTACCTAGCCCTCAACTTGGGCTCCCTGTTCTCCAACACCTTCCTTGGATACTTTCAGGACAGGGGCTCCTGGGCTTTGGGCTTTTGGGCATCTGCTGCTTCTGCCATGATAGCTCTCGTCCTCTTCCTTGCCGGTACAACTGGGTATCGTCATTTTCGCCCGAGCGGAAACCCACTTTCGAGGGTGTGCCAAGTGATTGTAGCTGCAGCCAGGAAATGGAATGCTGATAAGCCATCCAGTTCGAAGGAGCTGTATGAAATTGGATCAAAGGAATTTTCTTCAATGGGAAATAGAAAGTTGCTTCACAGTGAAGGATTCAAGTGAGTTTTTCTAACCTTCAAATGCGTCAATTTAACACCTACATGCAAGAAATTGAATAAAAGAATGTGAATCAATTATAGAGTTGAAAAACAATATAATGCCTATAATTTCTTCATTTTCCCTTCTCTCCCAATAATGCCTATAATTTTTGGGTTGCAATACTACAGTTTCTGAAAATAAAAATGTCATTCCCATAGGTTTCTGGATAGAGCAGCCATCATTCAAGCTAAAGATGAGCCCAACGTCCAAAGAAACCCTTGGCATCTCTGCACTGTGACACAAATTGAAGAGTTTAAGTGCGTGCTCCGTCTCCTCCCTATCTGGCTATGCACCATCATCTACTCCATCGTTTTCACACAGATGGCCTCCCTCTTTGTCGAGCAGGGTGCAGTCATGAACACATACATTGGGACCTTCCATATCCCCCCAGCAAGCATGTCAGCATTTGATATTCTCAGTGTTGCTTTGTTTGTCTTCCTCAATCGTCATGTTTTTCAACCGTTAGCCAGCAGACTCACAGGCAACAGCAGCGGACTCACTGAGCTGCAAAGAATGGGTATTGGTCTTGTCATTGCCATCACAGCCATGACCTCTGCAGGAACAGTAGAAATTTATCGTCTAAAGCATGTCTGCAAAGAATGCAATGACCAAATAAGCTCAATGAGCATATTATGGCAGGTCCCGCAGTATATGCTTATCGGAGCTTCAGAGGTGTTTATGTATGTAGGTCAGCTTGAGTTCTTCAACAGCCAGATGCCAGATGGACTAAAGAGCTTTGGAAGTGCACTCTGCATGACTTCCATCTCTTTTGGCAACTATGTGAGCAGCCTGCTTGTGACAGTTCTGATGGAGATCACAAAGAAAGGGGGAAGCCCGGGCTGGATACCTGAAAACTTGAACAAAGGGCACATGGATAGGTTCTACTATCTACTAGCACTACTCACTGCTGCAGACTTAGTAGTGTACATAGTTTGTGCAAAATGGTACAAAAGCATTGTGATGGAAGAGGAGGAAGCAGAAACTGATGATGGTGATGAGCTTAACGACATCAAGGTTGCTGGTTCAGGGGATTCTGTGGTGTGAATCAAACGATTAAGTTATTTGGTCGACAAGTTCTGAGATTCATATTAACTCGAATATATTTGATTTCCCTAACCTTGACTGCAATGGTCATTGATTTGATCAAGCAAAAGTTTGGTAGACTGCACTGGGGCGAGTAATATTGAGCTATATATCTAAAGAAATTGAAGAGAGAAACTAAAACTTGTTCAGAAGTGGAAAGGACTTTGTAATAACAAAGAGAACAAGATGACAAAGAATCTCTGGAATCTTCGTTGAATCTGTCGTTCAAAGATTTCATTGTTCTTTTTGTACATGTGAAATTTCTTGCCAGCAGGAACAATTTTATTTGAAAGCATCATTTCCCTAATTCTTAGAATTCACCATGGATGGAAAATTTCTATATATATGACTAAATATAATATGTTTGTTTGCATCTGGATGGAAGTAGTGTTGTTTTAGTAACATACATAAAGGGAAAACTACATTCAAGACGTCTCAATTGTTGGGTTTATTTGAGTCTTAATGGTTTCACATATAAAAGAAAAAATAAAGAATGAGACGCCTCCATTCCTTTTTCATATAGTACATATTTAAGATTTGTAGAGGAAAAAGAGAGGCAGAAGCCTTTTTTTTTCTTTTCTCAAAAATACCAACTTTATTCTTCACTTCTAGCTTCTTTTGGTTTCAATTAATTTTGGGTTCTATTGGAGCATGGGCAATTGGGCTTGAGAATTCAACGTTCAATAAGCTACTATAGTTATTATTAGTTTAAAATATGATTGAGTACTTAATAATTTTAACACAAGTACTATTAACATTTTATAAAACTATTTAAATTTTTTAAATCTAAAATATTATATAAACCATAAACAATCAAGTTTACATACATATTACATCTAATTATTAAGAATATTAAACACAATATGATTAATCTTTTTATATATTATAGCATCATGGTGCTACCTTAACCAACCCCTTAGTACAACTGAAAAAATATAGTTTAAAAAAAAAAAGAACAAAAATAAACCATCAAAAGAAAAAACAAATACAATTTCTCTCACCCTCAAAGCTCAAAATTTTCCATAAATAAAAAAAGTCACGTAAGAACTTCCTTCCACTCTTATTCTTACTCAGACTCTTCATCTTCTTCTTTTGCTGCTTAACTTAAACTGCTATATGATTGAAAAATTGGTGGTGAAAATAATATGTGTCAAGGCTGAATTGAAATAAAAAATATATGCAAAATGATGTTGTTGTTTTTATTGTAAATAAACTAGTGGTTCATTTCTTTTTGCCACCAAATCCCTTTTTATGTTCTCTTCTAGAGCTCATATACTTGCACTCAAGGTCTTGCATCTACTCAATTATTACCTTGGGAGGCATAAATTTGAAGAATGTGTGTTGTGTGGTTGGGGGAAAATCTCTCCAGGCTTAAAGGTCCTTAACCCATGAGATGAAGTATTATCCTTGGTTCAAGCAAAACAATGATGCAATTGTTTCTTAGATTGGTCTCCTAACACTTAATCCTTTATGTAAGATAGGTGGACAGGTAAGAGGTGCACAAAATTTATTGTAGTGGTCATTATCAATTTATTTAAAATAGCATTTTAAATTATTTTTATTATACTAATGGACATCCTCTTATGGATAGTAAAATTTAAAATAATCATATTCTTAGTAACCTTGCTAATATTCCCACTTGATATTAGCATGGCAAAAATAAAATAATGTCCAAATTTTTTTTATAGTCATACCAACACCAAAACAAAATTACTCACTTCTCCTCCTCTTACAAAAAATATTAGCTTCAAGCCTAGTTAGAAAAATAAGGATTTCATCAAAATCTTGATGCCCTAAATATTAAGAAGTATCATAATCAAATTCTAAACTTTTCAATCTATAATAATTACTTATTGAAACACTATCGAAGGCCACCCATTTCTCTCTTAAATATGCTTTCAAAATTTAGTGTTTCTTGGCATTTTCAAAGAATTTCAAAACCATAAAAATAAAAATTGCATAAAGCATAAACTAAACTATACTCACCCACTCTCATTAATCAAACTCTCAATTTTATGCTCAAGACTACAAATTTCACACTTCAGAATGATGTTTATTGCCCTCACTTTTTGTCAACTCTTCTGATCCTAAAATCCTTTATTAGCTTCACTAGATAACTGATATTGACCTTGGATTAGATATGACTTGAACTCCACTTAAATTAAAATTGATGCCAACTCTAATTCAAAATAACAACTAAAATCTAAATGAACAAATATTGAAATTAATTAAACTAAAATGGGAAAATAATATAATCAACTTCAATTAAATCTTAAGTGGACAAAATATCAACTTAAACAAAATGGACTCCAAAATTATCTTTCTCTCTGCAAATCATCATAGAGCTTAAATTTCATTTTGAAAGCTGCATGATGTTCATTATCACATATGAAAAACATGCTAAATGATTTGATGACCATCAAACAAAGTTTTTACATAAAATATTTTCTTCAGATATCCATGCATGAAAATTAGTTACATATATATTATTTTCATTAAAGTGTTTTCTTTTTTTCAAATAAACTATGCTAGTTTATTCGAATCATTGAAATCTTTCAAATGAATCCCTCTGTGCCCAAATTAGACATATTTTTTTGATCTACTAAGATTACAATAACTATGGTGATAATAATGATGATAATAATTACCATATCACTTCAAATTGAACTAAAATCATTATCAAATTTAAAACAAATTAAATTCAGCCAAAAACAATAAATTTAATCAATTAAAATCCATATATAAGTTCACAAAATTCTCTCTCCTCGGATGGGACCCATTGTTGAAATCACTTTTGTGAGGACACATTATGAATGATATTCATTAATTTATCTTGGGAATGAGTAACATAATTGACTTTCTGAAAACATCCCAGACCCCTTTAACCCTAAAATTTAAGGATAAACTTTGATATACCCTGATCCACCAATAAATGTACAACTTTTTATGCTAAATTTTATAATGATATTGCATTTTATATGTATGTTTTATTGTGTTTTTTATTGTAAGTACATCAAATTGAAGAATTTAGAGTGATTGGAGCAAAAAATAAAAATAAAAATTGACCAAAATGAAGCATATCGGAGCAAAACGGGTCGAACCGGAGCATACCGAAGCAAAACGAGTTGAATCGGACACTTACGTACCTGTGTTTGGCGCCTAACCACCACCAGTTGGCGCATAACCGCCAGGCAGTGGCGCCTAACCGCCAGAAATCAGTGCATAGCCTTCAATGATTGTTTTTGCCATAACTTCTAGAAGAAACGTCGGATTTGGACAATTTTGAAGCGTTGCGATGTGTGTCTCTTGGGGAATTCGATGGAAATGATAAAATGAACTTTCTAGAAGGATTTGGGTTGGTTAGAAGAAGTTAATATTGAAGAGATGTGTCTCCTTGAGTGAAGATGCACTAAAGGCACCCTTTAGAAGATTCATTGAATATGGACTCTTTTTGAAAAGACACTTAAGCATCTCTTGAGAAATTATAATTGGGGCTTGGAAACTCTTGAAGAAGAAGATTTAGAGAAGGTAGAGGAACTATTAGAAGAGGAGAAGAAGGCTCCAAGAAGAATAAGATCACTTGGGCATGATCTCCAAGTGGGGCGACAAGGTGCGGGGAAAGAGAGAGTGTGAGAGATTTCTTCTTTTCTTTTCACTTTGTTCTTGGAGAGGATTGTAAGAAGATCGCTTTTTCTATACAAGGATAGTTTGATTTTCATCAGAGATAAGTATTTTCATTGTATTTTGATTTGAATCTAGTACTTTAATTGTATAATTTAAAAGTCTTGTTCAATGAAAAGTTCATGTTGTTTCTCTATGTATAGAGAGTTGTTTTCTTTACTCTTTTCTCTTACAAGGAATTAGTATGCATGCGTAGGGTATATAATTGAGTAGAGTGAGACTATATTGTGATGATTTTACTTTGTTCTTCATTTACATGTAAATTTGATCAACTTGCATGTTAAAATCTGTTGTGAGAAAATGTAAGAACCAATGCGGTTTTGTCTCAGTCAACTATTGTAAGAATCACATGAGATTATATAGGTGAGAATGCAGTTCATATAATTGAATGCAAATAAATAGGGAGATATACTTTAATGGGAGTAAAATTAGAAGACTTTAGAGTGACAGGCTAAAGCCCCCAATTTGGTTTCATGTTTTAAGTTTGGATATGAGATGTTAGCCCCCAAGTGGAGGGAGAATAGGGAACTCTAGAGTGAGAGTTAGTATCTTCCCTACCTAACTCATCTTCAAGATTTCAAAGCATCAGATTAACCTATTTTCTTTATAGAACAAGCAAGGTTAAATAATATAATTGCTCCAATTTGTCACAATATCTCTCTCTACTTGTTTTACTTTTACACGTCACTAATTTCATTATATGAGGAAGGGTACTTTTAATATATCGAACCCCACTTTCTAATTTTCACTAAGTATTTTAGTTTAGGAGTAGAATTAGTATTGTAGTGATAATTGTAGGATTTAATTAAATTCAAACCTTTATCAGCCTTTTAAGCTAGGGTGTGTTCTTATAGACTAGAATTTCTCTTGAAAGCCGCTGTGATTAACCTCGATCTCCGTGGGATCGATATTCGGAGCTTAATTATAAAGCTCTATATTACTTGATAACGATATGTATACTTACGTAAAATCCCTACTATTTAAAGACATAATTAAAATCTTACTTTTCTTTAGAGTCAAGTTTTTGACACCGTTGTAAAAGGAAGAAATTTAAACAAGAAAACTAAATGATTAAACTCTTGTATATTGTAATCGGGGATTGACCGGGCCACGCAACTAATATAATAATTCAGCCTCGGAGGAGAGTAGAGTAATAATTAAAAGGATGTATATAATTGTTAAGCTTAATAAGTTGTAAATGTTTTTCAAAGTAAAATAACAATTGTACTCCCTCCCCTTTAATCAACGCAAGTATACGTATCGCTCAAGTAATAAAGGGCTATATTGAAGTCCTAGATATCGATCACACAGGGAAGTTAGATAATTAAAGACTAATTTTTAGTAACAGCAGATTACTAATCTATTTTAGTATAATATACTAAAATTGAAGAACGCTTAAACTTAAAACTAATACTTAAAAGACAGGTTATATAAGTCAATTTAGAAAAGTATCTTTCTCCTTGTTAAGAGGATTAGGAGAATAAACAATTAAATGAGTTTAGAATTATATTGTGCCAAATAGGAGCATTCCTATTCTTTACCCTTTGGTCAAGGTGCAAAGAACATTGACTAATCCCATGTTTGGTTACCGAATCCGTGGTTGTAGCTGGGAGGATACTTGGTCGTCATTTCGAAGCTCCCATGTTCCCCTCGCCTGAGGGCTAACATCTACACTTCAGCTCCCAAACAATAGGACCGAATTGAAGATTTTAGTTTGTCACACTAAAATATTCAATTCTTCGCCTGATAATTAATATTTCCTTATATATTTGCACCCTCCTTCCAAGGCTTTTGAATTCCCTGAATCTTGGATGTAATCTTTACTATAGTTGATAATTCAACATATGTTAACAATTCAATTGACCAAATTGAAAGTAAATTAAGAATTAAGTAAAAGATTATCATAATCTCTATTTAATATTATTAGACACAACTCATTTTAAGTTTTCATTTCACAAAATCTCAACAACAAGGAGAAAGACAAAGAAAACTACTCAGAATGCATGTGAATAATAACACAGATTTTGGATTTCATTTAAAGTTATAAAACAATAAACAAATATTCTTATCTCAATTTTTCTCCCCAAGCAGATTCCTCAAGTTCCTTTGACTCTTCCTTCTTGTACAACACTCTTAGAACTCACCAAGACACTAGACACTAACTCTTACTACAAAAGGAAACACTAATTTGACACTAACTGACACACAAATACATAAAATCGTTTATATTTATAGAAGGAGTCAAATTTCCAAAGGTTGCTTAAGCACCTCTTCAAAACGCGTCCAGATTCATCGTATTTTGCTTGATTCAACTGTCTCGCCGTCGGCGGGCTCGATCTCGCCATCGGCGGGCTTCTAGAAGCAAGGCGAACCGTTCAAATTCGCTGTCGGCGGGCTCAATCTTGCCGTCGGCGGGCTTTATTATAATATATTAAAAACTCTCGGGAAAATCTCGTCGTCGGCGGCTTAAATCTCGCCGTTGGCGGTACAGTTCATTTTTCATCATTTTTAGTCCTTTTTGCTCCAGATTCGCACCTTTTTGCTCTTTTTTCTGTCAGCACCTATAAATCTTCATTCCTGCAATAAAACACAGAAAATACATTTCTTTAAAGTGTAATTTCATATGAAATTGGTATAAAATTTGCAATATATTTTCTTGTGGTCAGGGATTATACCCCTTTTGAGTCCAAATTCTGGAGACATCCCAGATGGACCAAACGAATGACAATAAACCATAATTTGAGTTTATATTGATCGTCTGGTCAACCCTACACCTAAATTGGTCAAACTTGGTTAAAATGGTCAAATTTAGACCCAATGACCACCACATTGATTATCTGGTCAACCCTAGACCTAAATTGGTCAAACTTAATCAAAATGGTCAATTTTAGACAAATGATTACCACATTGACCATCTGGTTAACCTTAGGTCTAAATTGATCAAACTTGCTCAAAATGATCAATTTTAAACCCAATGACCACCATATTGACAATCTAGTCAACCTTGGACCTAAATTGGTCAAACTTGGTCAAAATGATCATTTTTTACCCAATGACCACCACATTCAAGATGTCTCAATTTTTGGGTTTATTTAAGTTTTAAGGGTTTCACATAGAAAAGAAAAAAGAAAGAATGTGATGCCTCCATTCTTTATTTTTATAGTACATGTTTAAGATTGGTAAAGGAAAAAGAGAGGTAGATGCCTTATTTTTTTTTCAAAAATATCAACTTTATTCTTCACTTCTATCATCATTTGGTTTCATTTAATTTTGGATGTTGTTGGAGCATGGGCAATCGGGCTTCAAAATTCAACATTCAACGAGCTACTCGTAAGTAGACTCAATAATAACTCATTCAAATTCATTCAATTAATTCATCAAAAATGTTTGAATAGATTGTTGCTCGACTCATATATTGTTCATTTAAATTTAAGGTGCATTATCAAGCTTATTAAGAAGCTCAATTAAAGTGTGATATAATAGCCAACATAATATTGCATATAAGATTTGACTAAAGCTCAATATAATGATTGATTAAAACTCACTCATAATAGTTTGAATTACATCTCATATTTGAGCATTTAGTTTTGTAGCAATAGAATATTTTAAAATAATATTATCATTTTAAAGGACCGGGGTGAATTGTTGAGCTTATAAACCGTTTAGTCAATGTGAGGTTGTTAATACTCACAGTATAAAAAAGCTGAATAAATTTATTAAGGATTTAGAGCTTGTTAGTTTCAACTAGACAATTTTCATTTTAGTTCTTAAATGAATTGCTTATCAATGGCTCATTAATTATAAGATAAACCAAACTTGAGCTACTTAGGGAAAATAAATGAATTTAAATAAATAGAGACGAACAATACAACCTCATATCAAGCTCGAGCTGAGGATTGACTAGCAAAAATAGTGTGCACAAGTGCACGATACTATGTAGATAATACAATCTAAGTAGAGTATTATTTTCAAAAGAATCACTATTAACATTTTGTTAAGTATGAATTTATATTTATCCAATGATTTAAATGAACTGAATAAATTATAACTAAGTAAATGATCATACTAATTAACAATTCGATAACGCAACATGGATATAAGAACTAATTATACTAGTTTGTTGAAATTCTTTATATTATAATTTAAGGATTACAAATGAACGATAATTGTATTCTCTAGCGTTGTTTGATAATTTAAAAAACTTAAATATTCTTTCAAATTAATGGTATGCTAACATGAACTAGAAAGTTGACTACATTAAGAATTTTTTTATGGATTATAAGCTGCTATGTATATATCCAATATACTAATAAGTGTCTTAATTTATTTCTACTTATTTCTCTAAGACTCCATAATGTCTATTTGAAGTAAACATATGGCAAATTGACACGCCTAAAATATATACAGTTTTTGCTATATAATTTTACTCATTTTAATGATATTACACTTCAAAAAAAGGTATTTTGTATGTTTTTTGGTTTTAGGTACAAGAAATGGTGATTGGAGCAAAAGGAAGCAAAAATGGTGCAATTTGGATAAAAAACAAGCAATAAAACAAATTTTGGCTTGACACATTTTGATAAGTCTTTCTATGTTTAATCTCTTTTACACTTCTTGCATGTTTTTGAACAAGATTATACTTTAAAGAAAGATTGTTTTTATTTTTATTTTGTAGGGATATCTGTTAGGAACGCAACGCAACTGAAACGGAGCGAATCGGAGCTGAAACGGAGCCAAACGTAGCAAAATGGTGGAGCTGCGTAGGATGGGCGTCGGGGGCGCCCAAACCGGCCCTGGCGGCACCAGAAACCCGAGGGCATGAAAATAGGGCGCCGACAGCCTCTTATTCAGCGCCGGCGGCGTCCAAGACGGTCTGGATGTGAAATTGAGCTGTTATTGATCATATACATCGAATATGGACGCTTTTTAGAAGGTTTCTTCATACATCTCTTGGGAAATTCGTCCCTACACTATTTTAAAGCGAATTTGAAGCCAGAAAATGAAGGAGATGATAGGGAAAACATGGAGAATGTTGAGAGATCTTAGAATAGGAGTAGAAATATAGATTGCTACATTTTTTTAGAGATTGGTGAGGGGATTTTGAGAGAATATGTAAGAGAATGTTCTAGCATTGCATGGATCAGCGGGAGACATTGTAGGAGAGATTTTCATCTTTCTTTCAATGGAAAAAAACAAAGTATTGCGTTCTTCATTATATTATGATTTTGTAAACACTTAGTTTGTGGATTTGCTTTGAAATAAATTTTTTCTTTATGTTTTTTTCGTGCTTTACGATGTCTTTCTCTTACTCTTTCTTCTTATTTGAAAATAGTGTCATAAGAAAATTATGTCATTGCATTCATTCTACTTTTCTTTGGGATGCTTGCTAAAAGATGTTTTAATTATAAATGTGATAGTTTTTACTTGTGCTTCATTTACATTACAAAAAGAGCTCGTTATAGTGTTAAAATTTGTTGTAATTGCATTAACCCGAAAGGGCAGTGTAATTCTCAACAAAGTGGAACCATATTCAATGCCCGTGAATGAATTGCAAAGTTCATGGGGATAAAGTGCAAATAAATAGGGAAATATGGTTTCATGGGCGTCGAATTGGAGGTTTCAGGGTGACATGCTAAGATCCCCAATTTGGTCCTAAAGTTTGGTAACTAAAGCTAGGGTTAGCCTTCAGGTGAAGGGAAGTGGGAGCTCTGAAGTGGCAGCAAGTATCCGCCCAACCTAACCTTAGATTTAGGGGCTAAGCCCAGGATTTACCAATGTTCTTTATAGCACTCTAAAGAGGTGTCGGCATATTTTGGTTGAGTGTTTTGAAAAAAGGGGGTCGCCTACAGAAGTTGTCGGTGAATTTTTTTTTTTAGATTTTAAATTTAATTTAAATATATATATAATTTAGAAAATAGTATTTGATTTTGAAAATAATTTTAAGTTTGAAAATTTTAAGATATGAAATCAAACTGATCTCACATCCCTAATAGTTTATATAAACGAGCACCGCACCACAAACCGTGTATCCATCCTGTAGAATAGACACACTGCTTGATGATGGGGCTCGATTAAATAAACTAGAAGATTTGTGACATCCGTTTGGTCTGCGAACCAATTTTATAAGCCGACAAATTCCCCTGCTTAATATAAATGAATTAAGCAGCGTTTATATTACCTGGGTTCTTAAGTTCCCTATAAGGGCAAGCCTCTATAGTTAATTACATCTTAAATATCCGGAAACACTTAAGAAAACTCTTGATAATGATCAGTGGTTTTGCTCTCAAGAATTTCAAAGTTTAAGGTTTTCAAAGGATTTGACTTTTGGAAATTTCAATAGTGAACAGATCAAATTTGGTACAATTTATTTTAGGAGTCCAAAGAAAAAGAAGTAGGAGAAGCTGAGGATCCAAGAAGAATCTTGACAACTTCCCAAACTATCCTACTGTTTGGCTTTAAGTTGAGAATTTACTTAATGTTGTAATCTTGCCAATTTTAATTAATTTGGACTTATATTTGTATGACATGATCATACAAATAGCCTTGAAGATATGAGGGTTTATGTTGTACCGAACGACTACCTCGGAGTCCTAAGACCGGTTAGGGCTTAATTTTCATGACATGATCATGCAAATGCCTAACAAAAATTTGAGGATTTATGTTGCACTAGGCAAACTACCTTGAAGTCCTATGGCTTGGTTATTTAATTCTAAGAAAGTTTTGCTGAAGTAGATCTGCGATTTGCTGATGACGATGGCTGTGCTGCCCACCATGCTCCAAGCTCCTTGTTGTTGCAGATGTTTAGTTTTAGAAGGCATAAATCAGGAGATGAGAGAAGTGTTTTGGTTTAGAAATCTTAAAATCTAAGTGTTTTTTAATATTTTAATTAAAACAAATCTTAAAGTTGGTTAAACAGAATCGATTTAGATCCCACGGTTCCGTCATCCCGGCACCGTTATTTACATCGAATTCACTTAGTCCACATGAATTTGCTAAACTCAACTGAATGAGTTCCACACTTTCATTTAGACCGTGGGAAATTCCGTTAGCAACACGTGGGTTACATCATCCGAGGTATTCCCGATCATTCAACGAGACGTTTTAATTTAGTTGCAATTGTAGTTTTGTTGTTCTGTTTGTGATTAAATTTTGAGTTGTTTTATATTTTAGAATGTTGTGGTGGTGAATTTTATCTTGTGGTAACTTTTAATTTAGTTTTGGTTTCAGTTCAGGGACTATCTTAAAGGTTTTGGTTTTCATGCAACAGTCTTGTTTAACATGCAAGGAAAAATAAAATACAATGCATGTAAGTAAATTGCGATAAAGTAAATTGCAATAAAATAAAAGCGTACCTGGAGGGTGTTCCCGTCATCCCAAGCTATACTTAAAACATACGTTAAGGCATTTAAATATTTCAATAAGCACCTAGGTAAGGCTAAGGGAAGGGTTTTGGTTGTCTACCAAATTCCTAATCCTATTGCTAGTCATCTCCTATGACGTCTAGGTTGTTGTGTTTTTCGATTGTTCTTCTAAAACATCTCGTCATATTGAGGAAGTTCTTAGGACGAGTCCTAAAAATCTTTTCAATACTTCTGGGATTATTTTGAGTCCAAGTAAATTTTATCATATTGATGAATCAATCATCCAAGGATTTTCATTTTTGTTTTGTTTCTTGCTCAGTGAACTTAGGACATTTGAATATCTTATGTGTGAAGTGACATTTCACTTAATACTCTATTTAAGAGTTATAATAATTAAAGCCTTTAAGGAGCGAGTCGGGTTGTTGAGAATTTTAATCATTCTTAATTTAAAGTTTGAGTTAATGATTTAAACTGATTTAATTTAGTTACGAGGTTTAAGTTTGGAATGGTGTTCAAATTATTTTAGATTTAATTTAAATCTTTACACTTTCAATTATCTTAGTATTTCAGATTGATGTTTATGTTTTACATTTACTTAGATAGAAAGAGGTGTTAGGATTATTGATATGTTTTTTATTTAACTCTTAATGATTTCATTTAGGTTTGTTGTTAAGTGATCTTAATTTAATTTAATTTAATTTGATTTAATTTGATTTAATTCAATTTAATTTAGTTTTATTTAATTTAATTTAATTTTAATTTAATTTTAATTTAATTTCAAAATTTTTAATTTAATTTTAGTTTCAATATTTTAAATTTGGTTTAATTTAATTTCAATTTAAATTTAAATTTCAATATTTTAAATTTAATTTAATTTAATTATTAAGGTGTTAATTTAATTTAATTTAAACCTTGATTTGGCTTAATTTAATTTAATTTAATTTAATTTAATTCCAAGATTTTAAATTTAACTTTAATTATTATTTTAATTTTTTAGTTAAGAACTAAATATTGTTAAAGTGACTTGTTTAGGGATTTTTTAAATTAAAGAATAAATATCCTCTTAATAATATCCCTATTTTATTAATCCAAATTTAAATATATTCTTCCCAAAATTCAAATTAATTAATTAATTAGAGTTTCATTTTGATATTTTCAAAGTGTTTAATAGGTTTATATCCTTTTAGTTTCCCTAAGTTTCAATCATCCAAGAGAAAATTAAAATCAAATATTTTACCCTCCATTTTGATTAAACCTAAGGTTTTAATTAAGGGTTAAAATTCTTAATTACCTTTATGCCCTTTTAAGCTTATTTACTTCATAACTCACTAAATTGAGCTCAAATGAATTTGAAATTTTTTTATGTCACCTCACTAACATGTCAATTAAGACATTAGAGGAGAAAATGTGATTTTTCTGAATTTAATTTATTTATATAATTATTTTTAGTAGAAAATAGGGGTTTTCAAGGAAAATTCAACAACATGACCAAGGAAAGGTTTTTGTCCTTAAGAAAATTATGGGATGTTTCTAATGACTAGAGGACCACTCGAACCAATTTTGGTGATTTTTTGAATTATATTTTATTTATTATAATTATTTTGAGTTTTAGAGTATTAATTAATTTTAAAATAAAATAAAGGTTAAAAAATAGATTTTATATTTTTTCTAAATTTCTCTAACCTCAAGGAGTACAGAAAAATAAATTTTATAATTTTTTTATTTTTATTTGATTTATTAGAATTATTTTAGTGAAGAAGGTTGAAAATTCATTTTTTAATATAAAAAATTACATTAAGCCTTTAAAATTCAATATCTTACCCTAGGGACTTAGGAAAAATATTTGGTTTATTCCTAAGTGATTAGGAGTCAAAATTTGACATTTTTATGATTTTTAATATTTTTGCGATTTTTATTATTTTTTAATTATTAAAATATTAAAATATTGTAAAAAATCAACTTTTTTAGAAAATTCCAATTTTAATTTTTCTGAACTCCCCTAATATCAGAGAAGCTCCAAAACCATTTTTGTGAATTTTTGAAAAGTATTTTTGGAGTTATAAATTTTTAAAGTTCCATTTTGCTTATGAGGCTTAATCAATCCATTTACTGGGGTTAATCAAGTCCAATTGATTTCAAAATTCTATGTAACGTTCCTCTGACCCTAAAGAGCAATGAAGAGTTGTTTTCAAGTCAATTTAATGTGTGGTTAACCCTAATTAATTCAAATTCAATTTTAAGGGTTTAGGCCAATTGAGGTTATTATGAATGAATTAACTCAAAATGCATTTTTTATAGGGTCCCATAGTCTTAAGAAACATCACCAAATTTTCCTAGAATTTATCTTACAACATGCTAATTACTAGAATTAAAATACCTAAAATAGTGACATGAACTTGAAAAATCAATAACTCTTCACAGAGATGGCCTCTGACCTTGAAACATTTAGGGAATGTTCTCAATATCAGAGGCTTCAAAAGCCCTATGGTCTCATGCCATGGTGAATTGTCTATGGAAATGGAGAATCAAAACATTGAAAACAGTAAATAAATTATTAAAAATAACATACTCGTCCAATTAACTTGATTTCTTTTCCACATTATTCTCCTCTGTTCACTGAGCAAGAGGGTATTTTTATTTTATTTTTGTGATTTTTCTATACAAAGATATGACTTTTTGAAGTTCAGGGTATTTAAATAATTCAAAAATACCCTAATTTCCTACTTATCCGACTCGGCGCCGCGTCATCCTACGGCGGATCGAAAGCCCACACGTCGCTTTGTGATTCGGCTCCGCCATCTGACTCAGCGCTCCAGGGGCCCGCGGTTCACGTAACATTCTGATGTCTGGCTTGATCTCGACCGTCCGCTCGATACATGCGTGATCCAACGGTTCATGGTCATCATCTACAACTGGTGAGCACCCGTGACCGTCCACACTCAAACCCTAATATCTCTCTCGATTCTCAATGGATTTTCCAGTTCTTATGCTCTATGGATTTGTCTTGAAGAGACGAACACATCCATATGGTTTATAAGCTATGAAATTAACTTAAATAAAATGGGGAATCGCTGGAAGCTCGGGAAGAAGAATGAGTTCATACCTTTGCTCAGAGAAGTGAAGCTTCGATCTGAGGGTTGTGTCACCTTCGATTGAGTCCAAGCAAGCTCCAAATGAAGTCTCTGGCTCTAGGGAATTGTCTAAGTATGAAAGTGTCCACAACTGATCACAAAGCTTGGAGGTGGAAGCGATGGTCGGCTCGGTGAGGGGGCCTTTGCTTCGGGAACTTCTCCTCTTGGTACGAGTGAAGGTGTAGGGTCAATCAATTTGGAGATTGGCTCACTTTGGTGAAGTGTCCTGTTTTTAGGTGGATTTTTCGACTCGGAAATTGAGCTCGTTAATGGGGTTTAGGGCGAAGGAACACTCGGGGATCAAGCTTGCTGCAGGTTAGGAGAAGGTCCTGGAGCAATTTTGGCAGAGTTTCCTTAAGGTATGGTTCATCACCTTGTTTGGCCGAGAGGTGGTGGTGTTTAAATAGGCATGGCTGGAGGGCTTCCTGTGGGTAATTAGAGGTCGGGATCGACTGCTCGTGGGAGGAGAAGAAGAGCTCTGGTGTCCAGTAGGGTTGGGATAGCTCAGCAAGGGAGAATTTGAAATTTTGGCTCACATGGAGCTCTCGGCCATGGTGTTTTCCGGCGACCCAGGTGGCTGGCCGGCCAGGCATTGGTTACCATCTTGACCAGTGAGGTCAGAGCTGGGGTTTGGTGAGTTCAATTGGCTTTGGACATGTGTAAAGGATTTGTTTAAATGGAATGGGGGAGAATTTATTTTGGCTTAATTTGGTCCAATGCATGGATTAAGCTAGGTGCACCTCCCCAAGTCTGGTTTGGGCTGAAGAGAAAGTCATTTGGATAAGCTTGATTAGTGGGGTCAAGTCACAATCCAAGTACAATTAGGCTTAAGCATGAGTTAGGGGTGACATAGGAATGGTTAATGACTTTTAAGGAGTGCTTAAAGGCCTTCCTCCTTTTTCCACTTATGGGGTGTTGACAATCTTAAGATCCTCTTGGCTCTCATGTGGCTTGTGCATGGCTTGAAGGCTTGCTTCGTAGCTTAGGAATGGCTTGGCTTCACTTGCATGAGAAAGGGATTTTGGGATTTTTGAAATTTAGGGATATTTTGGCATGAGGCTTGATTTAGATTTATTTGATGATAGAATTGGAACTTAGGAAATGATTTTGATTAAGTGGATGACAAATGAAAATGTCATATGGGCTTTAGAGTCAATTTTGGGCTTTTGAAATTGTCTTGGGATGGGCTTTTAAAGTGGTTTAATGAAGTGGGCTTTTGGGTTTAAAATAAATTTGTGGTGAAAATTTTGTAAAGGATTATGCCAAATAAATGTTGGGTTTAGTTTAGGGATGTGTCATGAGTGGTTTGGAATCAATTTGGTGTGATTTGGAGTAGAATTGGGTTGAAATTGGGTTTTTTAGTTAAAGGGGCCAAAGTGGGTTAAATTGGGCTAACTTGGGCTAAGGTTGGGCTAATGTTGGATTTGATGTAAAATTAATTTTGGGAATTGTTTATGGGAGTGTTACAAAGAGTTCTCAACTTTGGTTGGGCTCTAATTTTGGGATTTTTGGCCCATTTAGGTTAGGTTTGGGCTTAGGTCAATTTAAGGGATTTTGGTTTTGGGTTAGGTTTGGGTGGAGTTTAGGTTCAAATTTTGGGCAAACCAAGTTAGTTTTTTGTTTGTGGGAATGTTATGAAGGTTTTAGAAAAGATTTGGGGCCAATTGGGGTTGAATTGGGCTAGGTTTGGGCTAGGTTTGGGTCATGGGCCAAAATTGGGCCCTAAGCCCCAAATTGAAATTGGGCCCAAATGTCAATAAAATTGGACTTTGATTTGGTCTAAATTGATGTTGGGGATATTGAATTGAAGTTTAGAATTGAATTGGACCAAAATTGAGGTCAATTTGGGTGGTTTGGTTTGACATTGGGTTCACTTGGGTTTAAAATGGGTCAAATTAGGGGTTTTGGTAAAAGTGGGGAAAATTGTCAAAATTGGCCCATGGTGTAGTTGAACAAAATGAAATTGAGAATATTTGAGATTTTCTGGAGAATTTTCTGGGAATTTTTAGAATTTTTGGATTTTGGGGTAAAAGGGTATTTTGGTAATTTTGGGGGTTTTAGGGGTATTTTTGGAAATTTTGGTCTTTTTGGTCAAAGATGGTCAACTTGAGTGGTGGGGGAATGTTTGGGATTGATCTTGATGAATTTTGGGTAATTTAGGTAATTTTGCAAATTTTG
Organism: Papilionanthe hookeriana x Papilionanthe teres; assembly: GCA_022702705.1. Taxonomy (NCBI): domain Eukaryota; kingdom Viridiplantae; phylum Streptophyta; class Magnoliopsida; order Asparagales; family Orchidaceae; genus Papilionanthe; species Papilionanthe hookeriana x Papilionanthe teres. Next base: position 91,338,349 of record CM040433.1, on the reverse strand, counting down.
GGTCATTTCAAGGGTATTTGGTAGGTTTGGTGGGTCTGGGGCCCCGGGGGTTAAAAATTGAAATTTTGAAAAAAAATGAAGATTGATCAAGTGTGAGTGAAATGGAATCATTTTGGTTGAGCCATGAAGCCATATTAAGCCTATAAGAGCCATGAGAGGACTCATTTGGGGCATTCACTATGTTGTTCCTAACCCTCTTAGCCAAGGGCTTAGGGGTTAAGGACCATCCATATGAATTACCTGCATGAGTCAGGAGGTCAAATTGGGTGAGAGTGTGGTTTTAGGACTGAGAATGTGTGTGAGAGTGTAGTGTATGTGCAAGTCAACCCTCACCAGACCAAGCCATTCAGGGTATTCCTAAGGTCAAAAATTCCTATAGGGAACTCATCCTTTAAACCTCCACATTTGATTTCAACCCTCTAGGTGATTAGGGGTCTACAATCAAGCTTGTGGGGTTTTCAGGGAGTCAAGAAGTAGTTTGAATTTCTAAATGGTGGGTTCCATTTCTAGTCCTCTATGATTAGTCAAAGGAAAAGCTTAAGGCTAGATCCTAAGTACTAAAGAGAGAAGCAAAAGACTTCATCAAAAATGAGGTTAACAAGAGGGGGTACTCAGAAGAGGGTAAATAATAGGATTGCTCCTATTTAGCACATACAATATTTAATGCATCTCATTCCTATACATTATCCAATTCATTACATGAGAATAGTAGTTTTTATTATCTCAAAAGTCACCAAACCAATTTCCCCAAAAAGGGTTATCTTTAGTATTAATATTTGCATTAGGGTGTAGTTATTATTCTTACATATAATCATCTGCATTTAGGAGTTGTTAGAAAAATCACTTATATCAACCTTCCAAACTAAGACTGTTAGTAGTAGACTAATTTGACTAAAAACCTCTTTCCTCGCTTCCCTGTAGGATTGATAAACGAGACTCAATTAGAGCCTTGTATTACTTGATACGATACGTATATTTGCGTTGGATCATTGTGACTTTATAAAAATAATTATATATCTATTGTTCATAAATCCTTAAATATAAAAAAAGTCACATCACCAGTACACAAAATCAATGAATTTCAAAGTAAATTGAATAATTTCTTAACATAGAATCCAAATAATATAAGTTTTATAAGAAATACCATACAAAAATCACAAATTTAGAGTTTAACATAATTTAGCTCATGCTTTTACTACGAGAAACACAAATATAATCAAACATTATTCTAAAATTCTAAAAATACATGAAAATGGATCAAAGGGAAGAACATGCTAGTTTGATTATAATTCTCCTTCTTGGGCTCTCTTAATTTTTCCTCCTTAGACAGTCAAGTGTTCTCTCTCACTCTAAGTTCACACTTTTCATTCTACTAGGGCACTTACACTCTTGACTAACACCTTATTGTAGTAAGAAAAATACTCTCCAAGAGTAACTCCCTAAATTCCTTAACTCTCTCAACTAGCTCTAAAAGCGCTTTAACATTAAATCTATCAGTCATCGCACTGCAACATAGAGTCCGGTGACTCTAAGGCACAAACATGTCTATATTCTGGCATGTTTCTTTTGGATGTAGTATATCAATGCTAAGATTCAACACCAATGTGTTAGGTTCAAAGTCATTTTATTTTATTTTATATTTTTTTGAGACTTAAAGGATCCTATTTTTGGCACCAAAGTGCCATAATCTTTATCTTAAATATAAATTTCTTTCATCGTCTAGTCTTGTTATGCTGATAGGCTTGAAGTTCCCAGGCCTCATGTTTTTTAAGTATTGAATACCATAGCGTTATATAAGCAATGACAGGGTGCTACATTCTCTATTTTTCTATAGATTTTATATTTTGAATGAATGTAACATTATATAGGCTAATATTGCGACACTATATTGAACAACAATGAGACTCCACCTTAATTTTTTTCAATGTTTCACCATTTCTTCTCCTATGAGATATTCTTGCAACAAACAATATAATTTTGTTAATTTACTTTAATCTAAAAACACCAAATACATACTCCAAAACTCCTGGTAGTTCCCAAGCAATTTTATTTAACTATAACATATTTTTGAATTTTTTAATAATAATATTTTTAACATGTAAAATCATCAAATAATTATTTTGAATGGTGGATAGTCTTGCACAAATATTTATTAAACATTAATACTAATTTAGAAATGGATATCAAAATTCTTACTTAAACTAATTATTCTTTTGGATTTAACTCCTCGCTGTTTTTAGCATTGTAATTGATTCTAATAATTTTATTTGAATGATTTTTACAAAATTTTATAATTTTTCATACAAATAATCAAAATATAATGTTCTCTTCTGAATGCAACACAATTAAACTAAATATATAAATCTCTTCAATTTTAAATTGTAGGAGATTATAAAATATAAAATTATATAATACTTGATTAATTTGAAGAGCATTTCATTCCTTTTATATTTAGTTTTAAAAAATGTATTATCAAATTTCTACTTCAAATGTTATTATTTATTTCATAATTATCAAAAATATGTTCTAAGAAAATATTGACATCAAATTTATAAGAAAGCAATTAGCCAAATTCAATTCAAATTATTTAATTGTAAATAAGATTTTTTTAATATTAATATGTGAGAAATTATGCTTCAAAGAGTGTGCAAATTATAGAGGAATTAAGTTGACATGTCATTCTTTAAAAATATTGAGAGGGTAATTGAACATAGGCTAAGAAGTATTACAAAGATTTCTCATAATCAATTTGGATTTATGTCGGGCAGGCCTACTTTGGAAGCTAAAAATTTTTTGAGAGGTTTGATGAAGAAGTTCAGAGAGAATAATGAGAATCTACATATAATTTTTATTTATTTAGAGAAAGCTTATGATAAAGTTTCAAGAGATATCCTTTGGTGAGTTCTTGAAAAGAAAGGTGTTAATATGACTAATATTCAAGTCATTAAAGATATGTATACTAGAGGTTTTACGTGTGTCCTAATTGAAGGTGGATTGACTTTTTTTTTCTATTTCTATTGGATTACATCAGGGATTAGCTTTAAGCCCATATATTTTTTCTTTAGTTATGGATTGTCTTACTGGACATTTACAGGAGGATGTACCTTGGTGTATGCTTTCTACTGATGATATCCTTCTCATGGATAAGACGAGAGAATGTGTTATGGAAAAAGTTGAATTATGAAGGTCTACATTGGATTCTAAAGGCCCTCATTTGATTAGGACTAAAATTGAATACATGGAATGTAATTTTACTAGTAGTAGATCTAGTATCAGAAGTGTAACTTTGGGTGATCAAATTATTAAAAGGTGTGAACAAATTAGATATCTCAGGTCTGTTGTTCAAAGTGGTGGTGATATAGATGGGGATGTTATTAGTAGAATTCAAGTTGGTTGGTTGAAGTGGAGGAATGCTTCAAGCCTATTGTGTGATATAAATGTACCACTTAGAATGAAAGGAAAATTTTATAAGATGGTGGTGGGACCTACAATGCTCTATGACTTTAAATGTTGGCCTTTAAATGAGAAGAATAAAACTAAGTTAAGTGTTGCTAAGGTGAGAATGATTAGGTGGATGAGTGGCTTTACACTTAGACACAAAATGAAAAATGAATATATCTGTGTTAGGGTTGGTGTAGCTCTAGTGACAGACAAAATTACAGAGAGTTGTCTTAGTTGGTTTTGTCACTTTAAAAGTCGACCATCTGATGATCAGATTAGGAGAGTAGATGTTTTATGTTCAAATCATGTTATGAAAGGCAGAGGTAGACATAAGAAGACTTGGGCATATTGTATAAAAAATTATCTTAATTTATTATAGTTAAATGAATATGACACTAAATAGAATGCAATGGAGAAAAAAGATTTGTTTATTTAACCCCACTTAGTTGGATAATGGATTTGTTGTTGGTGTCATTTTTTTGGTTATATATGAGAAATTACTATTTCATATAAGTGGTTTAGTTATTATTAGTTTAAAATATGATTGAGTACTTAATAATTTTAACACAAGTACTACTAACATTTTATAAAACTATTAAAATTTTTTTAAATTTGAAATATTATAAAAGAATAAACTATCAAGTTACATATATATTACATCCAATTATTAATAATATTAAAATCAATATAATTAATATTTTTATATATTATAGCATCATGCTAATCTAAACAACCCCTTAGTATAGCTAAAAAAAATAATTTAAACAAAAAATGAACAAAAATAAACCATTAAAAGAAGAAATAAATACAACCTCTCTCACCCTCAAAACTTAACATTTTCCATAAATGGGTAATGAATGACTTCTCAAGCAAAGCATAATAAGTTTAAACGTCCTCCAAGATATCCAAAAGATTATGAGAAGGGTCCAAGGGCCGGCCCCCGGACATCTCACAATATTTTGAAACGTATCGAGTTCATTCAAACTTATTATGTTGCCTAATGATTCATCTCTATCATACCCTTATGCTCAATGAACTAATGTTCTGATCATCCCTAAGAATGGGGTAATTATCACCTGATATTCTATTTATAAATTATGTGAGTAGGGCCTTTAAGGGCTCAACTTAGTTGAGAAACTTAGCCGATTTGATTTTAAAGTTGAGCTTGTAGTGTTTCAAATATGTTTACAATTTATTTTATCATCTTTTCTAATTCATATTAGTCGAGTTTGATTAAGCCTAGCTCACTACCTAGCCCTTAAGACTTAATGAGTATATTTGAAATTTTGGGAAAAAATAACTTATATGATTATGATTCTTATCAAAGTACTGAATTATCATTAAACACCAACTAGGGGTACTAGATTGATGAATTATTAGCTTCCAAAGTTAACCCCCTAACACAGGGATCATTAATTTTGATTATCTTCCGAATTAAAATAATTAAAGAAATTGCAAATTTATTTTTTCTGTGACAAAAGTGATGTTAGTTTCTACCATTTAAATCCCTTGTATTTCAATCATCTAAATATGTTAATTATGATCATTCATTACCCATTTCCCTTTTATTAATCCTAAATATTTAATTAAGGCTTAAACTCTTTAATTACAACTTTGCCCTTTAAGACTTATCAACTCATAATTCATTAAAATTAACTCAAATGACTTTGAAATTTTTATGTTACCCCACTCATAGGTCAGTTAAAACATTATAGGAGAAAAAGTGATTTTTCTAATTTTAATTTAATTTAAATAATTATTTACATGCAAAAATGGGGATTTTCAAAGATAATTCAATAACTTAATCAAAACATTATATTTATACTTAGAAAAATTATTAGAGCTTCACCAAGACCAGTGGACCACTTGGACCAACTTTCATGATTTTTTAGGCTTTAATTTAATTATTATAATTATTTTAAATTTTGGAGTATTGATTAAATATAAAATATTACTTAAGCTAAAAATTGAGCTTGGTATTTGTCACAAATCTCTCTGAGGTCAGTGAACCCAGAGAAATAAATTTTATATTTTTTATTTATATTCTAATTATTAGAATTATTTTAGTAAAAATTAGGAAAAATCCTTTTTTAAGCTTAAAAAAATTATTTTGAACCTTTTAAAATTAATATCTTCACTTAGGAAATTAGGAAAAATTTTTAATCATTCTCAAATGACCAGGATAGTAAATGTAAAATTTTGGTGGATTTTAATATTTTAGTAATTTTTGTGATTTTCAATTATTTTTAATAATTTTTAATAATTTTTAAAATTCTAAAATAAATCTAAAAATGAAGTGTTTATTTTAATTACCATTTTATTTTTATTAAATTCTCATGATCATAAGGAGATCCCAAAACCAATTTTATAAATTTTCAACTTATATTTTAATTGTTATAATTATTTAAATTCCAAAATTGAAATTTAAATTAGAAAATCAAATTAAGTGGTCAAAGTAACTTCAAATGACTTGAAATTTTTTATAAGAGCTTCTCTAACCCTAATCCATAGTGGAGAATCATTATTAAGTCATTTACATTTATATTTAACCCATCTTAATTTTTTTTTCATTTTAGAGGTTTAATTATGATTAGGGAGATATTAATTGAGTTAAACCAAGTTTATATTTTTTCTTTGGTCCTCTAGCCACAGTTAACCTACCAAAATTTACTTTTTATTTTTCTGATTAATGCACTATTTATTATAATTATTTTGATTAAAACATGCGTGATTAACTTAAAAAATAGAGATCTCCCTGACCTTGGAAAAATCAGGGAAGATCTCTCATGACAGAGAGAACAAAACCCTAAAGCTCAAGTCTTGGTGAAATACTTATGCCAAAATATATTTAAAACATACAATACTATATTTATTTAATTAAAAATATTTATACATCAAATAAGTAGTGATGGGTTTTGACACCCCTATTTTAGGGGACCTTTGGTCCATGGCACAATTAGGTTGGGCTAGCTAGACCTAGACCAGTTTCTAGGGTTCATTTGGTGGTTGTGGGGGACTTGGGTTGGTTACATTTGGCTTAATTTGGTCACATTAGTTGATAGGTTCAATTTCGGTTACTTGGGTTCAAGTTGGACTAGGTTGGGTTCAAGCTTGGGTTAGGTTCATTTGATTATTCAAAATGATGTGCTTGATTTTCACAAATGTTTTAGAAGAGAATTGGAGTGATTTTGAGTTGGTTTGGGAGGTGGATTTGGTGGGATTTGTGCACTTGGTCAATTTTAGCTAACATGGGTTAGGCTTGGGTTTAGATTAAGCTAAAGCTTGGCTAGGGTTCAATTAGTGGTTAAAATTGATGTAGGTGATTGTCATGAAGGATTTTGGATAGAAATTGGGTAGAAATTTTAAGGTTAGGGCATTCAATTTGATGAAGTTTAAATTGGGGCAAATTTGAGGATTTTGACTTGGGTTGGATTTGGGTGAGATTTGGGCTCAAATGTGGGTCAATTTGGTGGATCAGTTTGGTGTGCGGGAATGTTATGAAGAGTTTAGAATTCAAATTTGAGGAAATCAACTTATCTATGGAGTTTAATTTGGGGGATTTAGGTCATATGGTCAAAATTAGGGCTTTTTGATTTATATTGAAATTAGGTTTGAAAGTTGTGCTTGAAATTGGTTTGAATTGAGTTTAGACATGGTGATTTTTGGTTTAGAATTGAAATTAGGAGAGATTGAGATCAATTTGGTGGATATTGGGGGTGATTTGGGCATTTTGGGCCTTAAGGGGTAATTTGGGGATGTTCGTCAAAATAGATGAATTTGATCAAATTATGTATAGTGAAGTGGTTCAAATTGATTTTGGGGACATTTGGAATAAATTTAAAATTTTTGGAATATTTGAATTTAGAGGAGCATTTTGGTCATTTTGGGTATTTGGGGGGGTATTTTGGGAATTTTGTTATTTGATGTGTTTTAGGTATTTTGAGTGGTGAGGAATGTTTTAGAATGATTTTTTGAGAAAATTTACTAATTTGGGCATTTTTGGGATTTTGGTCAAAATTAGGCTTTAAGGGCAATTTGATAACTTGAAGGAGTTTTAGGGATAAGAAGGTCAATGTTGGAATTTTTGGTAAAACTAGGGTTAAATGAGAATTTCAACATATTTAACTCATGGACTAAGAGAAATCTCATTTTGGATCCTCCATGTGTTGGTTCTAACCCAACCTTAGCCTAGGGCCAAGTTTAGGGAACCACATACATGAGTTTCCAAAAGAGTAGGGAATCAAGTATATGCATGTTTGGTTTAGGGTTTGGTAAAGTTGTGTACGTGTAAAATTTAGATGTGTTTGTGTGTATGCCACACCCAGACTAGACTACTCAGGGTGAGTCATAAGACTTGACCATCCTATAAGGAACTCCTCTTGAGCTTCCATATGCTTTGTCATCTTCCTAAGTGCTTAGAGGTTAGACTTTAAGCATTTGAAACTCCAAAGCAAAGCAATAAAGTATTTTGAATTTCTAAGGGGGATTGATCCCATCACTAGTCATCTAAGATAGTTACCAAGAGACTCTGATGCGACTTTTTTATCTGTAAGATTTTATGACCTCAGATTTACATATTTATAATGATTTCGTAAACTCACAATTTCAAACGCAAGTAAATGTATCGTATCAAGTAATACAAGGATCTAATGGAGTCCCGTTTATCGATCCCACATGGAAGCGTGGTAAGAGGTTCTTAGTCAAATTCTAGTATACTACTAACAACCTTAGTTTGGAAGGGTGATATAAGTGGTTTTTCTAACAACTACTCCTAAATGCGGATAATTATATGTAAGGATAATAACTACTCCTAAATGCTAATATTACTTTTAAAGATAACCCTTTCTGGATAAATTGGTTTGGTGAATTTTGAGATAACAAAATCTATTATTCTTATGTAATGAATTGGATAAAGTTTAGGAATGAGATGCATTAAATATTATATGTGTCAAATAGAAGCATAAATGTTTCTTTACCCTCAAAAGAGTACCCCCTCTTCCAAGCATGTAAAGAACATTGGCATATCCTAAGTTTAGTCACTAAATCTAAGGCTAGGCTGGGAGGATACCGGCTGTCACTACGGAGCTCCCACTCACCCTTCACTGAAGGCTAACCTTCGAGTTTAGTTACTAATCTTAGGACCAAATCGGGGATCTCGGCTTGTCACCTCGAAACCTCCGATTCGACGCCCATCAAAACCATATTTCTCATGTTATTTGCACTCAATCCCTATGAACTACGCAATTCATTCATGAACATTGAATGTGGTTCCACTTTGTTGAGAATTACTACTGCCATTTCGGGACAATGCAATTACAACGAATTTTAACAATACAACTGACCCTTATTGTAAAGTAAATGAAGTGCAAGTAAAAACCATCACATTTATAATTAAAACTTCTTTTAGCAAACATCCCAATATCCTAAACATGAGTCATACTCATTTCAAAAGAAAAGTAGAATGAAAACAATGACATAATCTTATTATGCCACTATTTGCATAGAAGAAGAAAGAGTAAGAGAAAGACATCACAAATCACGAAGAAAACACAACAGAAAACTTAATTCAAAGCAAATCCACAAAATAAGTGTTTACAAAATCATTATATAATGAAGAACATAATACTTCACTTTTTTTCTTTGAAAGAAAGATGAAAATCTCTCCCACAAAGTCTCCCGCGGATCCATGCAATGCTAGAACATTCCCTTACAGATTCTCTCAAAATCCCCTCACCAATCTCTCCAAAAAGGTAAAAATCTACATTTATACTCCTATTCTAAAATCTCTAAGCATTCTCCAAGTTTTCCTTCTCTTCTCCTCTCATTTTTGACTTCAAATTCGGTTTAAAATAGAGTAGGGACGAATTTTCCAAGAGGTGCATGAAGAAACCCTCAAAAAAGCGTCCAGATTCGATGTATTTAGCCAAAACCGCCCAATATCACATCTAGGCCGTCCCGGGCGCCGCTGGCGCTCAATAGGGTGCTGCCAGCTCCCTTATTTTTGTGCTGTCGGGCTTTTGGCGCCGCCGACGACAGTTTGGGCGCCCCCGGCTCCCATCCTGCGCAGCTCCACCGTTTTGCTCCGTTTTGCTCCGTTTCAGCTTCGATTCACCCCGTTTCAGTTGCGTTGCATTCCTAACAAATAGCCCTACAAAATAAGCATAAAAATAATCTTTTTTTAAAGTGTAATCTCATTTAAAAATATGCAAGAAGTGTAAAAAAGATTAAGCATATAAAGACTTTTCGATATGTGTCAAGTCAAAATTTGCTTTCTTGCTCGTTTTTGCTCCAAATTGCACTGTTTTTGCTTCTTTTTCTCCAAAAGTCATTTTTTGTACCTAAAACCAAAAAAATACAAAATACCTTCCTTTTAAAGTGTAATATTACAAAAAATGAGTAAAATCATATAGTAAAAAACGTATATATTTTTGGTGCATTAGACTCCTATGGCTAGAACCTAGGCTGTCTAGAGAAAAACTAGACCTCAACAAAAGTGAGGCCAACAATCATTTCTATAGAAATAACTGTCTTATTTATAAGTCATAGGAAGAGCCCGATAAATTACATGATTGACTCTTATTTAATTAGAAAGTTATAATTATTTATAATTCATTAAATATTTACATTTTTGTAATCAAACTGAATATATCTTAACTTTACAACCACTGCTAGCGTCATTTTGTATTTGTGACTGCCCTAAGCGTCATTTCGTATTTGTAACTGCTTAGCTTGGTCATGCGATATTTGTTCGGTCGGACAACAAACTAATTGGCCGACTGAAATATGTTCGGTCTTCTTTTTTCCTAGGAATCTATATAAAGGCTCATCATCCTCTGAAGGATTTTTCTATTAAGAAGATGTCACATTATCGTAATATGGTGGTCAGCCTACCTTCGGTTGATGAATCTATATGAGTGGAGTCATTGTTAGGCAATTGTTATTCTTGCAAATACCCTTTATGTTGGTTATATCGGTGTTTGTATTGGTGCATGGTTTTCCTTAGTTTGATCGGACTAACTCATCGGCCCAGGGTTCGGGCTACCGGAGAGTTATTGAATTGCTTCTTTTGCTGCTCTCTTCGTGCAATCCGTTTGATCTTCTTGAGATTCATCTAGTCACATTTTTTTATGTAAAAATGGTTAATTTAATTATTGATTTATTAAAATTAAAATATAAATAGCTAACAAATTAATTTTAATATTTTTTATGGAGATTTGAGCTCATATATAACAAATTAATTAATAAATAGCATTTTTTTTAGGTCGTCGTAGGCTGTGTATGGTATAAGAATCAGTCAGAGAAGATCAAAGCCTTTCACAAATTCCAAACTAGACTTTCTCATGAACAATACGTGAGAGCAGGCCCTGCAGCGTGACTTGATTTGCTCGGGTAGAAGGGGCTCTTGGATCTGTGAACAGATATGTCAGATGGCTTTAAGGCTATTGAACACCATTCCATTCTTTCAAGAATTAGGCTGATCAGGTTAGCAAGAGCTCTAAGCTGAGTCTTCGATATCTTTGGGAAGTGTTTAGTCCTTTAAATTACCGTTTTTTTTTTTAAATTCCTTTGAACGACAATTTTTTTAATCCTAACTCTTCGCAATAAAACGTTAAGCAAATGAAAGGAGAAAAAGAGTCGAGCATTCACTCGGCTGCCCACACCCGATTAGCCAAAACCGACAGCAACGTTTCACAAAATCTGTTTCTGCAAGGGTTTTTCCGTAAAAAGTACCCATCTTACACGAATGTGGCTCTTTCTCAGCTGATGCCGAGATCAATACATTTCACTTTACACGAAGCGGCAATGTCAGGCGCTTGATTCGTAGTAACCCACACGTTATCACCCGCCATCCACCCACCAAGATTTGTGGTGCCAGACTGCAAGGTGTTGTTTTGGGTTGCGAATGGGTATTATTGATCAGTTCTGCAGCGGAAGCCGCTCCCCGTCCCGTTCACGTGCTCCGTCGTCGACTAATCATGTGACCACTGGGCCCGCTCTGAACCTCTTCCTCCCGCTTACGGAACTGTATTATTTTTCGTTATCCGGCAATCACTCAAAATCCAACGGCTAATATATACTCAATACTATGTAGGTTTGGTCACACATTAAATAGTGAGCCACGTCATCCTGTCAGTTCCTCCTCTTCCCACCCTGTTCCTTTCCAGCTGCCCACTGGGTTCACTTTCTGCTCTGCCTTCCGCCGTCACAGCCGACTTCGCCGTGGCCGTTGCCGTTTCCGCCGCCACCGAAGAAGACGGAATCGGATGGAAATCTTGAGTTAGGAGGGAATGGGCTGCCTGCAGTCAAAGACTAGCAACGTACAGTCGCCGGAAGAAGAGTCTCCTCCGGCGGAGAAGGAAGATTCACGTACTATATTCGTCTCTCATGGCTCCCTTCTCTCCACATTCTTATTACATTTTATGTTTTCCTTTATTATTTTTTAGATTTTATGGTTTTTCTTTTTGAAGGTGAGAAGGGGGAGCAGGATCGTGTTCCGGTGTTCCGGGAGTTTAACTTAGCGGAGCTGCGGGTAGCGACGAAAGGGTTTAGCTCTGAACTGATAGTGTCGGAGAGTGGCGAGAAAGCGCCGAACGTTGTATACCGGGGAAAGCTTGAAGGCGGGAGGCTGGTCGCAGTCAAACGGTTCTCACGCCAATCGTGGCCTGATGCTCAACAGTTTGTGGTTTGTTTTTACATTTTACTGTGTTCCTACTCATTGCTTTCATTTTGAGGCGAGGATTCGCGCTGGTATGCTAAAGAATGGTTTCATGTTTTGTTTGTATTTATTGCCTTAGGCGGAGGCTGCTGGGGTGGGTAAGTTGAGGCACAAGAGGCTGGTTAATCTGATCGGTTGTTGCGCAGAAGGGGATGAGAGGCTACTTATCGCCGAGTTCATGCCAAATGACACTCTTTCGAAGCATCTTTTTCACTGTATGAACTCAATGCTAGCTCATTCTCTCTCTCTAGCACCCCACTCCACCAACACCCCTTCCCTCGCGAGAGAGTGCGTATGACAAACGTTGTATTGAAAAGTTATCAGGAAGTTATGTATCTTTTTATGTGAACCAGTATGAGTATTGTCTAAAAATTAAAGGAGATGATGTTGGCTACAAAGTGATAATGCTCTTAGGTCGTCTACTGAGTATTTGTTGCATTCTATGCTTATATTCTTGACGAGAAATTTTTTGAACATCTAGAAATGGTTTTGGACATTTTAAATTATATCAATAACGTCATGAGGTAGGATGTAGGATGGACGATTCATTTATGGTGGTTTGGAAAGTTGGTGTTGAAGTAATGTCTTCTAATAGGAGGAATTTTTAGTTTGCGCGTTTTTTAATATTTGCTTTTATTTATCGTCGAGATTGTTCCGACATCTACAGGGGACAAACAGCCTTTACCATGGGAAATGCGAGTGAGAGTTGCATACTACATCGCTCAAGCACTTGACCATTGCAACATTGAGAACTGGAAAATTTATCACGACTTGAATGCTTATAGGGTTCTGTTTGATGAGGTATGGAGTATTCCAGTGTTTTTATTACCTCAGATCTTAGTTTCCTTTTTTTTTATTGCCCATCATTGTGGTTATAAGCAATTCTTTTTTCCTCTTCTAAATGTAATCCATTCCATTTCAGTTTGCCTTCCATACATCTCATGAGGATGAAATTTTTCTGGCAGATTTCTTAAATATTTTACACTTTTGCTTTAGTGTATATGACAAATTTCTTAGTTTATTTGTTCATAGAAGTTTTAGTTAATTATATGTGGTTTAGGATATTAGTGCTGTTGCTCTTCCTTTTTGTTGCACGTTTTTATGATTTTTAATTTAAAGAATGCTATGATGAATCAGTTTGTTGTTTTATAGGTTCAATAATCAATTAAGTTTCTTCTCTTCTTTCAAGATTTGTTTTTTATTTTGATTATTGTGTGTGGGAAGCTTCCTTCAATCAACTTGGTGTTTTGAGCTAGGCGAACCAAAATCTTTGATGGATCAATGTGCGCTTGGGTTTGTAGATTACTGGATTTTGTGTTGTGAAATCTCGCCACAACATCTTTGAATGCCATGTTGAATAGATTTGCTCATTTTCACTTTTTTATTTTGGTAGTTTAATAGATAAGTTGTAAAGAATGCCAATGCCATTGCCAAAAGTTGTGAAAAATCAATATGCCCCCTTGTGTTCTCACTTGTGCGACCTATGATTTTTTGTGGGGCCGGGAAATTTCTCCTTTTTCTTTTATTAATATTTAACTTTAAACTACATTTATTATCTTATGAGGTTGAATATAAATAATGTTATTGTTTATAATTTTTTTTTGACATATATGATCTTGCTTTGTTTTTCTATTAACCTGATAATGTTATCCATCAATCTTCAAAACACCAACCATATGGGTGCCATATAATTTTAAAACCAGGACATTTCAATTTAGGTTTGTGCTTGTGATTATTTGAACCAACATCCTGTTTTTTGATGATTTGTTTCTATAGAGTGTATTCTTTGTGGACTTCTTCCACTTTTCATACTTTAGTTTAGAAATTAAGATGGTGGGATGTTATATTTGCGCTCCATAATCTATTGGATCCCTATTCACCAACAAAATGAGTTCTAGGCCTAGAATAGTGGTTGTCTGATAAAAGAGGCTTGTTATGCTTATGCCAATGATAATTTTATTTTTTAGTTGAGCTTCTACAAGGAAAAGAATGTTAAGGTGTGAGTTTGTTATATAATGAGGGTCAAAAGGAAAAGGAATAGGATCTATATTGTTGGCCATCCTTTTATAGGAGGTGGCCAAGTGTAATTTGGTGTTTTTGTATATTAAGAGATATATAGCATCTTTAAAAGTCATCGTAGAAATATGCTTTATAGAAGTGGCTAAAGGTAAGGTTGATATATCCAAAGGAATATTATGCTATATAGTAAAAAACATAATTTTATTCCATTCCAAAGAGCAATTGATCTACTATTGTTTGTGCAATATCCATAAAATGTAAGTACCTATCCCTAGTTGCTGCACTTATGTGATACACACTCTTTTATTTCCATAACAATGACAAATTATAACACATAATAGTGGGTAAATCATAACTTTAAGTTTTATTAAAGGCAAGAAATTGAGAAATGCGTGGCTATTATTATAGTAAATTGATGTAAATTCATTAAACCTTACATCTTATATAAAGATGACCATGTAAAGAGGTTTGGAATAATTATATTTTTCTGTACAATAATAACATGAATAACATGAATAAGAAAGAACCATATCATAATTTCTTATCTTATTTGTGCCTTTTTTATATAATATAACTATTACAGTTGTATCATTTTATTGTACTATTTAAAAGAGATTAATATCATTATCCTTTTCATACATGTGAATAAATAATCAGTTTGTGTGCGTACAAATATCCACAGCATGTATCATAAAAGTTTAATTCCATTAATTAACATACCTATGCCATCATTTCTATGAAGTTCAATCATTTAATATTTTATATAATTAACTTTGTGTAGTATGATATAAATAATTGATGATATGATACTTGAAATTTATTTTAATACGAGAAATATTATTAGTAACAGAGATAAATCATAAATAAACTTGCAATATTGATTAATTGAAAAGTACTAATAATAGGCATATGATTTAGAAGAAACATTTTCATCATTATAATTTAAAATATAATTGCCAACCTTAATCTTTAGAAGACCACCACCTTAACTTTAATACTATTTCATTGTTGGATTATCCATAGTTAACTCCAACTCAGCTTGCAATTTATGCTTCCTATAGTTAGAAATATATAAAATTCATGTCAACTTATTTTTTTATTTTCTTCATAAATGTAAAAAATTCCTTCATTGTAAATTCATCCTATTATCTACATAATTTTATGTAATAATTTTGTATTTTTCTTTAATCTTCTAAAGTAAATTCAATCTAAGGCATATCTATGGTCGAAATATCATTCTTATTTTTTATGTAGGTTAAAATATCATTTTCATCCTCTCTCAGCATACTTTCTTTTTTCACACCAAGATTCTTAACAAAATTGTCTACAGATTAATATCTATATTTTGGGTCGATCAATTGGAGCAAATGAACACGTTGATTTGTTTACCTTTTCTAAGTCAAGCCTAGAGGAACTAAAATTGAACTTCCAACTTAACTCAAATTCATGTTGGTCATCATCCATTTTTTGAGGCTTCTTGCAAGACTGCAAGATCCTATGCAATGGCGTCGCTTGCTCACTTGCTTGCCCTTTCTTTCAACATGTCTCCCTCTTTCTCTCTATCTGTCTCACCCTTTTTTGTATCCTTTGAAATTTTTGTGTTCCTCGCTTCCTCTTCATTGCTCTTTCTCTCTCGCTTTCTTGTCTCATTGCCTTGCAACCACTCGCTTGCTTTGTCTTTCGTTCTTCTCATGTTCGCCTCTATCTTTGTATCCTTTTTAAATGAATTGATAAATAATTGATCCATTTGAGACAATATTATTTTTTGTTCCCTTTTTTATTTAACTCAGAGTCGCTAGCTTGTTTAATTTTATTTTATTGCCTGCCTTTTGAAATATTCATTTCTTAAATAAAAAAATGAGCGACAAGAGAGAAAGGGTAAAATAAAGTAATTTGGACAAACAAATAAATGAAACATTGAGAAGTTTTATAGGGTGGTCTTCATTAAATCAGGTGAAATCAGCCCCAAATTTATTCATGAAAAAGAGATATATAAATTCGTCACATATATAACCAAAAAATCAAAATTTAATATTTTTGTTTTGTGGTCAAGAGCAACTTCTAGATCAATGTATTACTTTGGTTAAAAGAATTTTGTTTATATCTCACATCTTGTAAAAAAATAGTATCATGAAATGAAGGATGTCATTTTAGTAGGAGAATCCCAATACATCAAACCAGATCGGGTTATAGGGCAAAGGATGAATTAATGTATTCTCACAAGTGGTGGATTATCAATAGGCAAATAGCTTTGAAATAACATCAACTAATATATTAAAGAATGGTAACGGGCCAATGTGGCTGGGATAAGGAATTGTTAAACTAATGGACATGACTCAGTCAGGATTCCATGGATCCCTCCTCACCATTAATTAGATTACGAGTCTATTTAGTTGTGAACGTGGTCCGCCAACACAGCCTGAAGAGCTCCGTCATTCTCTTAAGGGACTTCATAGATTAATTCAAAGAGGAAATCACAAAAAATTTTTGCGTAAAAAAAAAGAGATATTGCTTATTATCGTTCGAGAGTGACACGATGCCTATGGAATGAAGAAAATAAATAAATTTGATTATAAGGTTTATTTTTTATATAAGAGCTTACAATTCTGTATCTGTCAGGATTGTTTCTATGTGCCTTAAGCATTCTAAACAAACCATCTATGTTCGATTAAATCATATGACCAACCAGATAGGAGAACCAAATATATTTCTCTAGTGAATGCATTATGTATTTTTAGTATGGAGGCGCTATTAGCTTGATTTGGGTTATGGCTATGGAATACAAACCATTTAAAATTTTGTTCATAAGCCATGCAATGTAAAATTTTGATTATAAGAACTTTTGCATTTTTTTATTCTATGAATTGCAGGATTAAATATTTCAAATTAATAAAATTTTAGAAAGATTTTATCCTCAAAGTCAACTTGAATGTGAGCCCAAAGAAATCACAACTAATAATAATGCGTTAGAAAAGTATCACATGCGTAAAAAAAGTAAGACGCATAATGGAATATAAAAAAGTTGTGAAGTTGGGTCGACAATATATCCCAAAATTGAAATGGACCCCCACATATACAACTTGATTTTTAATCTATACAACAAAATCTTATAAAATTAAGGTACATGACATAAGTGGTCGGCTCCTACTACTTGTCTTAGTACGGTTCCATTCTTCACTTTAAGGAACTAATGCTCATACTTTATGTTTAGTACATACTCATTCCTATGACTCTAAAAATATACAACAACAACAACAAGCCTTTATGCCATTAAGTGGAGCCTGCTACATGAATCCTTTTTCTCCAGTGTCCTATTGAGTGTTATATTTTCATTTAATTCTAATAGATTATGTTCATTTTTTATACAATATGCCTAAGTCTTTTTTAGTCTACCTCTGCCTTAACATCGGTCGAAGCTAAAACATCTACCCCCATAACTAGATCATTATATGGTCGATGTTTAATGTGATCAAACCATCTAAGGCAACTCTCTCTAATCTTGTCCGTCACTGGAGCTACACCAACCCTATCATGAATATATTCATTTCACATTTTTCTCTAAAAATATATGAGAACAAAATAGTAAAACTACAATACTTCGCCCTATAAAATAGATGTTAATAATTAAAACATCCAAATATGATTGTGTCACCTCTCCGATGACGGAATTTTATAGAAAGCAACTACAATAATAACATATGTAATTTACCTTGTTTCCCTTTGTGGATATGATTCCCTGCAATAGAATTACATTTGGTTCTAAGTACTGTTATCAAAGTACATCCTGCAATGCAATAAAAATCTTATATATTTTTTCATACTTAACAATTAATTTTTCAATTCTTTTATTATATAAGTGACTTCCTCCATCACTAATAACAATTCTAGGTATTTTAAATCTTCTAGAAATAAATTTCTTTTAAAAATTTTTTACATCTTGTAAATGACTCAAAAGTAGAGCATTACCTCAATTCATTTTGAAACCTTATCCACTATAATCAAAATGTACTTATTTCTTTAAGACTGTATAAAATTCATGTGAAGTCTAACCCAAACATCCAATATTTCTACTTCCAAATATAATTCCTGGCATTTCTTGTCTCTTATAAATATTGAGTATTTGTTGACATCTATCACATTTGTTAATATATTCATTAACATCCTTAAGAAAATATTGACCAATAGAATCTTGATTGCAAGATCTTAGAAGAAACAGTTCTAAAATCTCCAAATGCTTTCCAAAATTTGAGTCACGAGTCACTGTAATGTTGTTTCTACTTCTTCTAGGGGAACACATCTCCTTTTGATTTTTTAATTTCATTTCCTAAGTAGGTAAGTTTCATCCCAAATATAGAATTCGACATTTGAAAAAAAAATCCTTTAGTGACGAGTCAAATTATAACTCATAAACAATGATTTTATTAACAATATAATTAATAATGTCTGCATACTAATGAGTATTTTGTTTAGAAATACTAACTGGAAATAACTATCAATAATCAATAAAACCCGCCACTTTTTTGATCAATATTGTCCAGTCGACACAATAGTTAGTGATCTAAAATATTACAATTGCTTAAAGTGGAAAGTTCCCCACTCGCCACTGGCCCATATTCTCTCGTCAGAACAACTATTAGTGATATAAACATCACAATTGCCCGGGGTGGTTAGCTCTGTCTACTCTCTCTTGACCGATATTTTTCTATCGGCATAGCTGTCAGTGATCTAAATATCACAATTATGTAGGGTGGTAAAAAAATTATGCATGAAGAAACACTAACGTCTCTTGCCTAGACCATTAAGGTTGAACTCCTCTTAGCATACACATACAAGCATTCATATATACACTACTTCATTCTTCATAACATGTATTCTTTTGAGACATCTTTATTCATTTACTTACATACTTATCTGCCGTGCAACTACTCATCATACATCTCATGTCATTCATATTTCTTATATCATCACAACTCTTATATAATGCATATCTTGTAAATTTTTTATGTCATTCATCTCTCTTTTATTTAATAATATGAAGAATCTGCTGTAATATAAATATTGCTGAATTAAAGCATACATGTAATCAACATTCATTTTAAAATAATAATGATTACTGAAATTTAGAAACATAATTACTCACTCCAGTCGTTATGTTAGATTTTTAATCTTTGGTAAGTAGCTGGACGTTGCGATAACCTTTATGTTAATATTAATAACCTATAGTATAAAAATCAAGCTTTAAGATTCAAGCAATTTCTGTTAATTAATTTTTTTTTAAAAGTTAGCATATGATTTTTTAGTTGAAATTTAAAGAGTTGTCCTTCGACTAGCTTCTACATGCTTAACTCGAGTTCACTGTCTCGGGTAAACAACCTGGAATTCATAAATACCTTTAGAATTCATAATATTTTGGCTTATAGAGTTATTTAACCCAAAACATAATGAATTTGCCAAAACGTACCTCAAATCGGCACAACTCAACCTTCTTCCATCCTGCCAAATGATATTCTCTCTTCTTTTTATCACTTATGTCCTTTCCTATCTTTACCGATTTCCTGCTTTAGAAATTTATGGAAATCAACAAACCAATTTTGACACTTTCAACGCAACCTCAACTTCACGACGGAGACCAAAAATGAAAAAGATGCACGATTCTTTGGAAATCTTGAAATTAAAGTGTGAGGAATGAATGTAATATCTCAAATAGTGTGAAAGAGGGTTTCACACTTATCAAAATGCTTACTGTGGCTTCCCTGGTGCCTCTCGGTTCATTGCTTCCTCGGACACTGTAGCAAGTATCGCATGTTCCTTCAGCTAAGCCACATAAATCACAGGAATAGGGAGACATGGAGAGGCTTTGTGCAACAGAAATGAGAGGTGGAAGAGAAATCAAAGGATTTGGACTAAGTATCCCCTGATTCGACGCCATATATAGAAAAACATTGCTAGTGAGTTGGTTAGGAACGTTAGGGTGCTGGATTACGGAGAGATTTAGGTGCATTTAATGTTTAATTAATTTAATATTTTATAAATTTTATGTCTCATTCTATTTATAATTACATGTGTTTTATATTTAATTGATCAATTTGATGTGTAAAATTATATACAATTGATTTGGTTGAGATTTGAGGGGTGTGAAATTTGGGGAATATTTTCAGTCATCAAAATTTTATCTGATTTCTTAAAACCGGTTCATCTTTATCTCAAAGAAGGCATAAGGTTAATGCTTGCACCCAAATCACATAAAGCTTTTCCACAGAATCTTTCTCCGATTGCATATGGAATTATGAAACTACCAGGATCTTTAAGTTTTTCGAAAGCTTTTTTTGAATTATCGCACTGCAGTCCTCACTAAGTGCAACAGTCTCATTTTCTTCAAACTTCCTCTTTTTATTAATAATATCCTTCAGAAATTTCACATAGCTTGACATTTGTTTTAGAGCTTCAGCAAATAGAATATTAATGGTAAGCTTCTTTAATATCTCTAAGAATTTTGAAAATTGCTTATCCAACTTTTGTTGATGAAGTCTCTGAGGAAATGGAGGTGATGTTTTTTCTAAATCAACCTTAGGTGGAGAAATAGGTCTTTCAAAACCTTTTGGAGCGTCCTCTTTAGGTCTTTCGATCTCTTCTTTCTCTACTTTAGTTTCTTTTTGAACTCTACCTTCCAATTCTTTTCCACTTCTGAGTTGAATTGCTTTTACTTGTTCTTTATTCTTTTCCCTTGGATTCACTTCAGTATTACTTGGAAGCATTCTTTGGGATCTATTACTTAAGACATTCTGCAATTTGTCCGATTGATTTTCGATATTTCGATGGTTGCTCTTCGAATTTATAATCGATTTCACATATGTGATACTACTTCTTCCATAGACAACTCCTTATTTTGTAAAGCATTGTTATAGCCTGAAGGATAAGTTAATCTATTATTATTATTACCTTGGTTGTTCCAATTCCCCAATGGGTTTACTTGGGTGTTATCGCATTGTTGATTAACACCACTTCGATTATTGTTATTCAGTTAAAATTTGGATGATTCTTCCAACCTGGGTTATAATAATTGGAATATGGGTTGTTAGGTTTGATTATAGCATTCACAGTTTCTGTTGAAGAATAAAAATCAACCATTTGGTCTTAATGAATTTTCTTCAATCATGAGATTTGACTGAGAAAAATTCATCCCAAATTAGTCTATCTTCCTTGATACAACAACAACTTGATTTGCTAACATTGTAAAAGCATCATTTTCATAAACACTGGCTACATTTTTAGGATTTAACCTTTCAAAAGACTATTGAAAATTATTAGTAGCCATTTCTTCAATTAAAGCATAAGCATCAGAAAATGGTTTAGACATTAATGATCCACCAACAGCAGTATCGATGATTGATCTAAGAGATCCAACTAATCCATAATAAAAAGTTTGAATTATTAACCAATCTGGTTTCTCATGATGTGGACATTTCCTTAGGAGATCTTTAAATCTTTCTCATGCTTCATATATTGATTCCCCTTCAAACTGACAAAAAGTTGTTATATCATTTCTCAACTTAACATGATCTTAGATGGTGGAAAATATTTAGCAAGAACTTTTGTGATAGTTCACCTTAGTTCAATTGATCCAGAGTCTTAACGAATGTAACCACATTTTAGCTTTATCCCTTACAACATGTACTCACATGCATAACATTGGAGGGGTTGCTGCAAGGAAAATAAGCTGAACCCCTCCAATGTTATGCATGTGAGTACATGTTGAAATGAGTGATGAACAAGTGCTCATGTGCTCAAACTTGAGAGTTCTAGGTGTAAACCTTTCTGAATCCGAAAATTGCACAAAAGTGCACCGATCTTTTCATACTTCAAAATGTAAAGACCAAAGGATAAAGCATGTGAATGTGGTTCCGAACATGAGGAAAATTTTCAAAACCTTGAAATGTAAGGAAAAGCTGCCAATATAAGCAAACTTTCCTAAAGTCTAACATGTGGAGAAAATCTTTTAACATATGTAAAATTCTTAGCCTTTCGTGTAAAAAAGAAATGCCCTTAACAAGTGA
Source organism: Papilionanthe hookeriana x Papilionanthe teres (assembly GCA_022702705.1). Taxonomy (NCBI): domain Eukaryota; kingdom Viridiplantae; phylum Streptophyta; class Magnoliopsida; order Asparagales; family Orchidaceae; genus Papilionanthe; species Papilionanthe hookeriana x Papilionanthe teres. Next base: position 91,316,119 of record CM040433.1, on the reverse strand, counting down.
AACAACAATTCTAGCCTTCAGTGTAAAAGAAAGGCTCCAACATAAACAACATTTCAAGTCTTTAGTATGTAAAAATAGCCTTAAAGATGGGCATAAATCCAGATTTTTAGCATTAAAAGATGGCCTCAAAAGATAGACATAAATCCTAAATCTTCAACATGTAAAAGTCACCTCAACATAAGCATGAAATCCAAATTCTTACCATGCGAAAGCACTTGCAAACATAGGCAAAACCCATATTTTGGTGGCATGTACAGTGACTTCCAAGCCAAGCATAAAGCCGAAATTTTTACAGATGAAAGAGCTTTCAAAATCAAGCATGAAGCCTAAACTTTAGGCATATGAAAATGACTCCCAAGATGAGCATAATTTCCACACTTTGGCATGTAAAGAGAGGCTTCCATCTTAAAGTAAAATTTCTAAACTTTAGCATGTAAAGGAAGGCTTCCAACATAAGCAAGAATTTGAAGTTCTACCATGTAAAAATAACTTCAATGATCAAACATAAAGCCAACAATTTGCCATGTGAGAAGGACTTCAAAGCCTAACATGAATCCAAAGATTATTGCATGTGGGAATAATCTCAAAAACCAAATCTAGATTTTAAATTTTTGCATGTGAAGATAAGCTTTAAACATAAGCATAAAATCTCAATCTTAAGCATGTAACTTTAGCCATGAAATCCTACATAAAACTCCAAATTTTTGTATGTAAAAGACCCACAAATTCCAGATTTTTGTGGTATGCAAAAGAGACTTTAATACCAAACATAAAATTTCAAACATTGGCATGTAGAAAGGGGCCATAAAACCATGAACTCAAGGTTTTCACTTGTAGAACTATTTGGAACTTTGACATGTGAAACATCCATAAGATTCATGCATTATTTCCAAATTTCACCATGAAATTTCTTAGCCTAATGCAATAAAAAAATCAAACCATGGGAGGGGAAACTTCACCCAAATGCCTAAAGCAATCCATGCAAGCTCTAGGAAAATGAAAGTAGATGAAGATACATAGCCCAAAATCATAAATCATTACCTAAGCTCTTGATTAAGGCAAGAAAATGGCAGCACTTCCCCTTTTTTTGCAAAATTCAGCCAACCTAAAACATGAAGAAAGAATGCTATTTTATAGCTAAAGGGGAGGGGAAGAAAGGATCTAGCACTTACCCATGGGTAATACCCATTGGTAGGAAGAAGATACAGCCCTTTACCCACCTTTGAGATGATGGAGGTGAAAGAAAGCCATGGAGAAGTGACAAAGCACAAGAGAAGTGATAGGGGGCTGCCATAGATGTGATTTGGAGCCAGAAGATGCTCCCATGGAAGCATTTGCATGGAGAAGAGGAGGCCACGCCTCTCCTAAGCCCAAGGAAGAGGATCGGCCATAGGGAATCACACAAGGAAGGGGGTTGCGACCTAGGGTTCGGCTACGGAGAAGAAATCGCGAAAGAGGGGGCTCAACCACATGGTTTTCGTGAATTAGAGAGAGGGGAGGCCGACTAGGGTTCGACCAAACCTAGATTAGGCATGGATTTGAGTTGGGTGTAGCGTGGGCTTGATTTAAGTGTTAAAAACGAAAACCGTTTTTTTGTCCGCGAAACTATAGCAAGTTATATGTCTATTTATAATAATTTCGACATTCTTAACGCGTTTGTGGAGTCCATTTTGCCATCCGGGGCCATTCGAGCAAGTTTTGTCGTCGAGTAAGTCAAAAAGAAGTCGAATTCGATTCGTTTCGAAATTTCAGCTCGCCATCGCCGATTTTAAAATTTAAATGTCAACGTCGTGGAAATGGATGTGAAATGTCGAGATATTTAGTAAAATTTCGGGAATTTTGGGCCCGCAGGGGTTTTGGTCATTTCGGGGAAATTTTGGTAAAATGTCCAAAATGCCAAATTAATGGCACGGGGTAGTGTAAAATGAAATTTGAAATTGAATGACAGTGTCCGGGAGCGTTTCTGACCACCGTGGAGGGTTTTGTGGGGCCCAGAATGTTGTTCAATTGTGACTATTTAAGCCTCGAGGGGTCCGCCGGTAGCTCAAAAGTATGACATGTATGCAGTCAAACTTCTCAGTTCGACGAGAGGAACGCTCCGGAACAACTTTTGGGAACGCCGGGTGACTGTTGAATTTTGGGTTTTGGGCCCCTTTTCAGGGGCAATTTGGTAATTTCGGGGTAAAAATTGAAATTTTGGGAAAAGTGAGGTATTGTCAGACCATGAAGAATGGAATCATTCTGGATGGGTTACGGGCTAAGGAAAGCCTCTTTTAGTTCTCTATGTAGTGATTTTAGCTCTTTGGGCCATAGGCTTAGGGCTAGTGGTACCACTCACATGAGTTTTTAAAGGGTCCGAAGATCGAAGTGAAATGTATTTTATTTAGGATGTGAGTGTAGAATGTAATGTGTAAATGTGAATGTCAGTGTGTGACACAGGCTCCCTGAGGGCTAATCCCAAGGCTTAGTCACCTATAGGGATTTCACTCAGACTTTCTTATGCTTGTTCTCTTCCTCCCAAAGCTGAAGGTTAGGCCTTAAGCATGTGAAAACTCCTAGTGAAGTAAGAAAAGTTTGAATTTCTACGGGGAGGGTTCCATGTCAAGTCTTTTAAGAAAAGTCACTGGGAGGTCCTATGGCTAGGCCCTAGGCAATCTATAGAGAAACTAGACCTAAACCAAAAGTGATGTCAACACATGGTTGAATATTTTAGTAGTTTATAAATATTTATATACCATTTGTTAAAACTAATATTTTTTCATGATGTTTGTGTTATTCACACTATTATTGGTTTTAAAATTAACGTGATTCCAAATCTTCTCAAATATTAATTTGAAGTCATACTATTTTAATTTTGTAATTTATGATGTAATTATTAACTGTTATAGTTTTTTTTTATTATTATTATTTTTTACTTTATGACAATCTTAATTTTAATTCAACCTGTGCTGAAGATTGTCTTTGAAGATATTCATATGCTTCAACATGGATATGTGAATGATCTTCATCAGCTTTATTAAAGTTAATCTTATTGCATGAAAGTTGCCGTCGAATGTAATTGTGAAGAGCCATTATGACGACCACAATCTGCACTTGTTTGTGAAACACATATGTTGACATATCCCGTAGTATGACATTGTTTCTACTAAACTTCAAATGTATTTTCAATGACACAACTTAAGGATGATTGTTTTTTGTTAAACATTTCTTTACTATCCCAAACGACATTGTTAGCTCTTTCAAAATCACGAATGTCATGTTTCGTATCAAAAAATGATTTGAGGAACCCGTTTTGTATGGAGTATCTAGCATCAATCAAATAATAATTTTTTATATAAATATAATAATTAGTATTATAGTGAAAACTTCATTTATCCAAACTCAAGCAAACATGGGGGTGACTGCATAAAGTTTAATCCTTGCATTCTTGCAGCAAATTAAAAAATGCGCCATTGTGTGCATTACCTTTTCAACCGGCTATAACAAAAATGAAACACATGTTAAAGTCACATACAACCATGACATTTTATTTTAGTGAGCTGCATCTCTGATAAGTGCAATCTTTTCATTATTTGACACGTCAAATCCACGTGTGTTCCATTGATCGCTTCAATTTAATCCTAAAACATTTAATAAGGGTATCCAAATTACTGTGTTCATTTGAATTTAGGAAATATGAATAAGTAGAATTACCTTAAAATATGACATATACCGCAGGTCATGTAAAATCTCTATGGAAGTCCTTTGGAATGTTGGGTCCTCGGGTTTTGATAATTTTTGATGAGAAATTGACTAGAGCATTCAATTCAATTAAAAATATCTACTGATTGTTTTGGATGAGTGCTGAAATTATTCCATGACTCATCTCTTAGATTCATTCTGTGATAAAATATAGAATGTTATTACTAAGACATCTCTGGAAGTTATATTGGAGAAACATGAAGTCCATGATTCCTATACATTCTTTCCAAAGATTGATAAATACGGGCTATCATATGAAACATCTTGCTAAATTTTGTTGGGTACCTAGCAAGCAACTCCTCAATTCAATTATCGCCGATGTATGAAGATGTCAAACAAGGAGAGCAAACATAATATGAGTTGTATTACTTATACATCAAACATAATGCAATTGCAATTCTTCTTTTGCATCTTTCTCTGTCCATGTGATTCACTTTTTATGCAGCTAACACATAAAAATTACTGAGTTAGCTACTACAAGAATATTCTTTAAACAAATAACAATCATAAATAAACTTTGAAAAGTAAATAATAAGTTGTATGATCCGACTTTTCTCATATGTAAAGAAAATAATTGAGTCCAAGATTAAAAACTGTGGTATATCCAAAATAGTGTAAGATAGTGTCCCAATGAAAACAAACATAAAATGTCTAACTAGAAAAACGTGGAATTTAAATGTCCTGTTCTCATGAAAATAATGTAATAATTACCCCAACAGTTAAGGGTCTTCTTCATAAAAAATTCTATCCGGGTCAGGTCTTCAAATAACTTTATTGAGAACAAGTACAATGACACGTCTTTGTAAATTTCTAGAATTGATTCCAGAATTTGCATTACTTATTGAATATAAGTTGCTTGTGATGTGCCAGAGTCGTCGGTGCATGCAACAACTGTGAAATTTGGCTTATAAATGAAAACAACACATTATTTTCCTTTTTTCTCAACCTTAGAACGCTTAGATTGACTAATAGATTCAATTTCATTGAGGTTAGGGTGGAGCTTTCAATGGAAACAACAATTAGCTTGACATCCAAGCCCTCTCTTGTAGGTCCATGCATGATCTTCTGCGGTAACCACTCAACCAAACATACAATCCAACCTTTTCTTCAAGATCAAGTTCCATACCACTGAAGTTAAATTTTTAGCATTTAAAATGAGCTACAAATTAATAGATTATTCATATGTTAATGTAAACGAAAAAATAAATAATTGGTGAGAGACTTCACGTTTCATAAATTTTCATCTCTAATCTCCCGGTTCACAATTCTTCTGAAGCATCGATGACTTGCTTTATCGTGTCCCAGCCCAAGCTTTTGTGGATCCACGCTTAAAATTTTCCAAATGTTTCAGTACTTTAGCTGATCCCAATTATTTTTCAATTGCATCATATCATATTCTCTTTTTGTGTGCTCGCTAAACTTCTTTATTATATTTTGGCAGCCCTCCTTGTTAAAATAGGTGGGTTGACCTATTCCTAATTCTATTTTTTTAAGACAGAGGTCACAAAATATTATTTTGACATCTTTATCTCACATGATAGACGAACTAATTTCTTTTGTCTTCACCATGACGATACTAGCATAAAAAAGAATCAAGCAACATAAATGTATATCAGAGAAGAAATAAATTGTCGTTTAAAATATCATAACTCGAAAAGGTAATTGAATGATAGCACCACAACAAACCACAAATGCCAACATCACCACTAACAACACCACTTATATCACCACTAACAACACCACCAGCATCACCAACACCTACCATCGACATCCACACAAATCAACAACACCACCAACATGGCACAAATAAACCATCACCAACAACACCACTAAGACATCACCGCGAATACCACAACTACTATGTAATAAAAAAACTACCACCAACGTCACCACCACTGTGACACCAAAACTACCACCAATATCCACACACAACACCAACAACACCATCAACTACACGACCAACGTGACAAATGAACCATCAACAACACCACCAATATGACACAATATCGCCACCAATAACACCACCACCGTAGCACTGAAGAACCACCCCCAAGTTCTACACACAACACAGATAGCACCACTAGTAGCACCACCACCTTGTTACCAAAACCCCATGACACAAAACAACCACACTCAAAATAAATACTCCATCATGACACAACGTTACCACCAATAACACACCACCGTGGCATAAAAAAAAAAAACACCCGCACCACCATTACAAACATCACCACCAACATAGCATTGCTTATCAACAAGATCCAACGAACGAGTAGAGTAACAAGTCTGCTCCAATTGAACTAAAAAATAAAAAAGGAAAGAGCCCCAACTAAGCAAGCCAAACTGGGCATACAAAAAAATTATTTCCAGCAGAGGCCAACAAACAACATGAACCAAACCACAAACTACGAAAATGTTAGCATTCACTTAGGGCTTCAAATCATGTCTGTCCTACACATCCTTCAAACTATAACAGAGAGCACAAGCCATACGGGTAAAGAAAATTGCCTGAAATCGTAAAGAGGCTCAAATACAAATCCTTCAACATGGATGATAGAGCAAAGGCCGCATGGACAGCAGAACAAAAACCAGAAAATACAGATAAACCAATGCCATAAAACTTTTTAGGAGCAAGCCACAAATGGCAAACCTCAAACCATAACTTGAATATCAACGCCAATAGTGCTGGGTAGAGAATACATGAAATAAAAGTAGCATTGTGCCACCAGAACCGGATATCAGAGAGAAGGGAGGAAGTAAGGAAATCTTCGACCGCAGTTAGGGGAGAGAGGAGGAGCTAGGCCAGAGGATCACAAGAGAAGCTTGATAGAGTTTCGGGGTCAAATAGTGAATGCGAGGGTAGGGATCCCGTGGTTAAACGGAATGCGAGGGCATGTGATAAAATTTTGCAAACAAAACACGAGACCGTAGTTAGGGGAGAGAGGAGGAGCTAGGCCAGAGGACCACGAGAGAAGCTTGATAGAGTTTCAGGGTCAAATAGTGAACGCGAGGGTAGGGAATCCCGGGGTTAAACAGAATGCGAGGGCATGTGATAAAATTTTGCAAACAAAACACGGGCCAGGGGTCGAACTTGCGTCCCGCAGTTTACTCTAATAATCCCAAGCATCCGCCGCAACGTTTTTCTTAAACCCATAAAGTTGCGTTTAGCTGCCGCTAGCAGCTAAATAACTGCCCCGAACATACCCATAATCTTGACAGGTATAATGAAAAAGAGATTGATAGGATTATGGTTGTTCTTATGGATTTCTAAAAAAAGTTACATTTAGGGGGAGAAAAGGCACTAATGAAAAAGGTATATACTAGAGCTTGATAGGTATGCTTGTCTACCTATGATACACTAGACTTTATATTCTCTATTCGATATGCAATGTGAGTCAACATATTAATAGTTTGAATGAAGAACACTTGAAGATGTTTTACAAAATATTTAAGTTTCTTAAAAGACCTTTGACTGAGGGTTATTGTTTAAGAAATAAGATTATGGTTGTTCTTATGGATTTCTAAAAAAAGTTACATTTAGGGGGAGAAAAGGCACTAATGAAAAAGGTATATACTAGAGCTTGATAGGTATGCTTGTCTACCTATGATACACTAGACTTTATATTCTCTATTCGATATGCAATGTGAGTCAACATATTTAATAGTTTGAATGAAGAACACTTGAAGATGTTTTACAAAATATTTAAGTTTCTTAAAAGACCTTTGACTGAGGGTTATTGTTTAAGAAATAAGACAACAACGAGTTAGAGGTTGACATTGATGCAAGTTGAGCAGAAAAAGTCACAGACAAGAGGACCACTTTTGGGTTTTGTTCTTATGTTTAGGGAAAATTTTATCACATGGAGAAGCAAGAAGCAAGAAGCAAGCAGTTGTCCCTAGAAGTAGTGTGGAAGTTGAGTACCAATCACTTGCTTTGGGAATTTATGAAGGAATGTGACTCCAAAGATTACTAAACGAGTTAGGATACTCCACAATCAATCCTCTAAAGATATTTTGTGACAAACACACCGTCATTACTATTGTAAAGGATCCTGTGCATAATGACAGGACCAAACACATTGATATTGATAGCACTTTTGTCTCTAAAAAGGTCAATGGTGACATTATTCACTTAATCTACATTCCAACCCGTCTTGAAGTGTCTGTTATCTTCACTAAAGCTCTACCTCTAGACAACTTCCCTCAGATGAATACCTTCCTGACCCTTTACAACATTTGTGACCCAGGTTGAGGGGGATTGTGGAATGTTAGGAAGATGGGCCAACCGGCCCCCTCATAGAGCTTGGGGAATCTAATTGAAGTCAACTTTGGAAAAAAAAATTTGAATAGTTTATTCTCTTCCTATTTATGTTACTTTTTTATTTCATAATTATTTTGTTTCCAAATTTAGATTAGATTATTTTGGTAAGTTTGTAAATTAGGAGAGACTGGCTTGTCTATATATTTACCCATGTGAACAATGAATCAAGTAATTTTTCCACCTAAAATTGATTTGCTAGGCAAAGCTATTGATATCGGAGAAAAATGACCTAAACACCATGAATAAACACAATTATTCTTATTGAATTCAAAAGGGTACAAACGATACTCTTGCGATGTGAAATCACAACTAACAACACAAACATAAATACACAACACATAGTCTACAATATGGGTGACGGTAGCAGTTGTGGATGTTGGGGCAGCAGTGAGAAGAAATTAGGGCCGGTGATAGAAAAATAGGGGAAAGGACAACTTGTTTGACTATAGTGAAGATGGAGCAGCAAGGAGACGACTGCTTGAAGGCGTAGGGATCAACTAACGAGATGCTGGAGGTGAGCCAGAGGGGAACAACAAGCTGGCAGCTTGTGGGAAGGTGTGGAGAAGGGCTGGCGGCCGACTGAAGGTGGGTCAGAGGGAGGGCAGCAAGCTGGTGACTGCTGGATTGTTTGGAAGGGGGCTGCAGAAAGATACATGTCTCGTCATAGTTTTCCCACATCCGAAGCTCCCCCTGGACCTGTGAGACGGTCACCACCTCGGACGTGTTATAACCAGAGCACCTCATTTTTGTCGGATACAACTTGCGAAGGAAAGGAATGCCTCGAATGCAGTACATGAAATCAAGAATCATCCAAAAACCTCCTTTTCTAACCTCAGAAAGCAACACCTATATAAAGAAGGGATTAATAGATAAAATAGGTAAAGAGTAGGATAAGAAATGAGAGGAATAGGAAAGAAGTAGAGAAGGAAATGAATTATAATGAGAAAGCATCATGAAAGGAAAGGAAAGGAAAGGAAAGGGGGGCCGCAATTATTTTAGTAGTTACGGTAACATGTCCGCAGTACCGCGGGCGGTAAGATCCCGTGGCAGCTATGTTTGAAATATAATAAATTTACTTATTATATTTACTAGTTATTATATACTTTCTCGTTGGTAAAATTTATATGTTGGAGGTGTAATTATTATGTACTGAACATTATTAAATAATGCTTCTAGTAATAATAATAATAATAATAATAATAATAATAATTTTTATTATTAGTTAATTTATAAATATTTTGTTTATGGTAAGATCTGTTTTCCTTTTAGTTTGTTATTTATCTTATAATTTCCCTACTTGTTACGGATTAATTTCATAAATTGATAAATTAGATTCTCTCTGAAAAAAAAATCACTTAGGACATACCATTTTTGGGGCAGTTTGGTTGCGATTATGTAGAATTTAGGTATATTATTAAAGTATTTTAATTTTAATGTAATGTATTTCAGATATTTTTTTGGTGTTTGCTGGTTATAGAATATAAATTCATGAGATTATCTTTTAATGTTTAAATATAAAATTCTTAATTTTTTGATTTGTTTATATTAATTTTTAAGGGCATGACATTGATTTTGCCGAGTAGGCTTACCAATGATGGCGTGTTTCTTGTCACGAGTTGTCATTTAGTGAGGGAGGCGTATGGAGGTCGCATCATATGAATGCTTGGTCAAAAATAGCTTGAATTGTGTTAATTTTGAATATAATAAAAATGACCTACTTTGGCAGTTCCAAACTAAATTTGTCTGTATTTATTTTTCTTTAAACAGAATAGTCAAAATGTCAAAACCCTTGTATTTATTAAAATTATTGCTTGGTGGATAAATAAAGTGATAAAAGCTATATTAAAGTTTGTCGATTGAGAAATAATGAATAACAATTATTTTTTATGGTGAATTCAGTGGGTACATTTGAACTATCAAATTTTACTTAGTTTTTAATGTACTAATTAAAATATAAACACTTTCAGTCGAATGCTAGTTGCTATATGTAAATCATTTTTAACGATCTATCTTTTATACGACGGAACCGGAGGAAATTACTCGAGCATTATTATTTATTTATTTTTTTGTATTTTGGGATGTAGGCATATTTTGATGAAATTTTTTATTTTTCATGTTTTCATGGTTGCTAAATATTTACATAGTTTAAAGCGCTTTATAAAATTCTTCTGTATCCCTAAATGCTAATTTACGAAAAAATATAGTAAACTCGCTTTTCAGTTCTCTCCTCAGTAAGAAATTGTTACTTTTGTTTTTCTGAAGTTCCTATTACTTTCTACATATTGTTAAATTTGAAGTGTAATTTCTTTTTGCTTTTCTATTTAAAATTGAGTGAACTTTTCTCGTTAGCGTGACATAAAAGTATTGTCTAATCCATTTACTTGTGCACTTAAAAAATATTTACAATACATTTATGCTTTTTTGCTTTCATCATTTGACAACAATATGATTGGTCTGGATATCAAATTCTTGCATCTTCAACAGGATGGTGATCCTTGTTTGTCGAGCTTTGGTCTTATGAAAAATAGTAGAGATGGAAAAAGCTATAGTACAAACTTGGCTTATACCCCGCCAGAGTTCTTACGAACAGGTCAGTGTCTTTTTCAATTTTTTATTTTATAGTAATTTATGTTTTAAAGTTGAGAAACATTCATCATATTTATTATTTTTCCTCTATTACGGTGCTCTCTTGGAGTGACTCAAGCAATTCATCTTAACCTAATTTAGCGGGTAGGTAGAAGATAGTTAAGATGTTACGCGCAAATGCTATGCTTAAATATGGTTTGATTGTGGCAAGAGATATTAAGGTTTTTTCAAGATGTTACTTGAATGTGATCACCACATTTACTTCAATTTTACTGACAAATGGGCTATGGCTTGCTACATGGAATGAAAATTCTGGAAGTAATGTACGAGAATAAAGGAAGTATTATTTGGGTTTGTGTGTTTTGGTTGTTGTGCTGATGGTTGGGGTTGGAGTGGTGGTGCATAAAATAGGAATGAAGATAAAAATTTTATTTTCTATTGATGCATAGGTTATTAATAATTTTTATCAAGGGCATTCTAAATATGCTTAGTCTTATACTCCTAACATTTGTAATAAGTTTGAAAAGTCATTGTTGGGAAGAGATTAATTCAGTATTCCATATTAAATTTTAAGGGTAGAGAATAATTATTAGATGGACAAATGGTTTTAGTATAATAAATTTGGAGAGGATTATGATGGCTACAGAATAGAGTATAGACTGGGGGGAGCACCATACTTGATTTATGTAGTGGCTTATTATCTCGCACTAGCTAGCACAGTCATTATCTCATTAGATTTTTGAAAGTGAAATTGAGGGAGTCTTGGTATGATGAAAGCATTGAAGTAAGGTGCGAATGCAATTTTGAGAAACTAATAAATGGGAGACAATCTTGGATTAAAATCCTGAACTTCTATCAATTGAACTATAAAAATTTAGTTTTGAAGAAGATGCTTCAAGGTAAACGTTTAAGTTGAGGCTAGGTTTGGAGAATTGTAGTAATGTTTCTTGTGTGTGTGTGTGTGTGTGTGTGTGAAACTGTAATGGTCAAAATAATGCCAAATTATAAAACAAGCAACTTTTTATGTTAGTATTTAAGAATTTAGAATTTGCTTATTATTATGGTAATTATTGAAGAATCATTTTTTTATTTGTATCTTAAATCTGTGTAAAGAGTAATGGATTGTAGGTCTAGGAAAATACTTTTGATATTAGAGAACAAATTGAGTTTTATGTTAGGTAATTTGCCATGGAGACAATTTTGAAATGATCTTTATTACTAACAATGAATCCTGTTGCTCCTTATTTTTAACATCTAGGAAAATACTTTTGATATTAGAGAACAAATTGAGTTTTATGTAAGGTAATTTGCCATGGAGACAATTTTGAAATGATCTTTATTACTAACAATGAATCCTGTTGCTCCTTATTTTTAACACTTGTCCTTTTTGATGTGCTCTAACTTCTCACTTCATAAATAATTTTTTCTACTAATGAACTTTGTCTCTATCATAAATAGAGGCAAGCCTTCTATCACAACTAAAGGCAGGCTTTCCCCATCATAATCTCCTCAACACCAACAGTTACATCAGTACTCCCCAGTTACTAAATAATGGAAGAATGAGGAGAAGATTTAGATAAATCGTATGTTTGCATTTGTAAGAATTATGTTCGGGATATAAAATTTGAAAAAAAAATCATTTAGTGGTGTGCTTTTAGGGTTTAGGGTTACTTAATAACGTATTTTGGATAAATTATTGACCTCGTCTGTCAAACATTACTAAATTGTTAAAATATATTATTCACCAATATTAATCTTTTCTTCTGCACTCATCATTGCTAGTATATTTAAATGCATAACTAGCGTCTTCATGTTTCTGCATTGAATAAAGGGTCATGCATTTTGGTTCTTTTATACTCAAAACTCTTCAATAAATAAAATGTGTCGATTTTAAACTTAGTAAACTCTACTATTCTTGCTCTAACACTAATTTATTATACCAAAAATATCTAATTTTAGGCAGAACCTCCTCCTAGAGAGAAATACAATAAGCTATTAGTTATTATTAAGAGATCAAGCACACAGAGAGAATAATATTTATGTGACATTTTAAAATCTCTGGGAATTGTAAGAAGAGACAAGATATTATCTACTAAACTTGAATCTACTAATTATGTATAGTAAATACAACCACTCAACAAATCTCTTCAAAACCCAATTATTGTAGCCTTTCATGTTGACTTTGTGAAATTAAAGAATTCTCTTTTTAGTCTTTGAGGACTTTGAAGAGTATCATATCTTTGTCTTGAAAGCCTATCCACCCAAGAATTTTTTGAATTCAAAATTGAGGGAATAAGGCATGTGATTTGAGGTGATTTCTGAATCACTAGGCTAACCATGTCATCACATGTGCAATTCTCAAGGAAACCAATTCTTTGATTTGTAAATGTTTGGCTTGAGCCCTATTTCTCATGCAAACTTCTTCCCAAAAGTAGCCATTCATAATATTTACTGGTATCATAGATCATATGTAATGCGAGTTGTATTGAACATCAAGCAAGATTGAGTCATTACCAACCTGTGTGTATATGTGAATAAAAAAGTACAAGCTCAATTCATTGGTATCGTCAGCATCTACTAGATTTTTTCTACATGACTCTAAACTATTTATTTTATATTATTATTAAGAAAACAATTTGCTCAAAATTTTGAATGTAATGGGTTTTCTTGTGTCCCATGAGCTATTCAAAAAAATTTCATAAAATTTTTTCAATTTTATGCATAATAAATCTTTCAATACTATATAGTGTACTTGAACCTTGAATCCTTGTGCTAAAAATCATTAGTGTGACAAAAATGATAATTTAAGATAGATATATGGTCATATAATGATAAAATGGGAAATGATTATACATGGTATATGGAATGTTTTTACCTATTAAAAATAAGGTACTAGAAAATAGCTATAGATAGTTTTCCATGTAAAAAGGGGTAAAAGATACACTATTTAGATGGATATATAAAGTTAATATGAAGGACATGGAAGGAATATGAGACCATTTCATATGGATAAAATTTGTGTGAAAAAATTGCTCAACATGGTGAAGCTTTGAAGCAAAATATGAATATGATAACGATGAAAGCCAATTCCAAGTAAAATTTTGGATAAATTCCGATGATGATGGCCTATCATGCTCATATTTCAAAAATCATTATGTTAGCAGAAAGAGTTAAAGGATGGGGAAGAAAACAAAATAAAAATGCAAATATTTTGTCTGAGAACAAATTTGGAAGCATAACGTTGGGTGAGACATAGCATGGGCGGGAGTTCTTTAAAGTTCCTTGTTAAGATAGAAGTAGAACTATGGGTTTTCTTTCTCTGTGAGAAGTAAAAAAGAATAAAATGCAATATGCACATTCTTTCTTGTCTCACTCTCTCACCTCTTTTTAACCCTATAGAGGTGTGATGTTTATCATGAGGAAAACATAATATAAAATGGAAAGAAGATCGACACAACAAAACGCAACAATTTTATACAAATTACCTATTTGATGGTGATATTTATTGCCATCATTACTGATTTCACTATGATATGATTGTGATGAATTGCAGCCTTGATTTATCAAATACAACATTACAACTTTAATTTCTCTAGCACAACATAAAGATGATGGACCCATCTTCATAAATAAAAAACCTAGGGCAGTCGAAAATACAATGAATCCTCAAAATTCTCTGGATTAAATTGTTACATTTGTTTTGAATTTTTCAAATAGATTTTGATCAAATCAAAATCTAATAGAAATTCACCATGAGAATCTTTCATTCACGTTCATATTAATGATAAAAACTGAATCGATACAATAGCGAAAGCTTACCAGAATCCATTTGTTTGATTGCAAGCAATGATCTTCCAATCTGCAGACTTTCCAGAGTTTTTCCTTAGTCTCTCTCGTTGATGGGGTACAAGAGAATAATTTTTTTTCTTTCTCTTACTCTGCAGACCGGGGACCATTACCTCCTTATTTAATATAACTAACTGGTGGTTACAAGAATTACTTAATTCCAATTCTGCCCCTAATCAAATTGGAATTTGCACTTATGGTATCCACACATATAATTTCATGACAAATGTGTCTAAAGTCATAAACTTTATTCTTTAATTAGACCACAATAATTTTTGACTCATTAAATGATGACCCAACACATTTATTAATTACATCAGTAGTCCATAATTGATCCAACAATCATCCACCTGAACTATATATGTATAAGATAAATGTGTCAGCCTTAGTACGCCTAAAATTTGTTGTCATCATTGTAAAGACACATTCTGATATTGTCCTTAATCATATCAATATAGGATCAAAGCGATCTTCGTTGTATTTGTCACAACTAAACCCATCGATAGTCGCATATATTAATATAATCAAATGACATGGATCAATCATGAATGTGTGGAATGAAAATTACATGCAAAGTGGTACTGTTCAGTATCGATTTTCAACTGGTCCTACTTTACTTAAGCTGAGATCAAACTTTAATCGTACTGAGTGTACTTGAACCGAATAAAATGCCTCATTTCGATCGAAAGTATCCAAATATGTTTTGTATACAAAATAAAACATGAATTAAAAACACGAGTTAACAAATTCCTACTTGAATCTAAATTTCTCGAGCTCTATAACACCCATATGAGGCGAGTATGCTCATGAAAGACACTAGGTATTAGACCAGCTGTAAGAGAGTCAGTAATCATGGAGTTTGTTCCAATATGCTCTATGTTAATCGACCACTCTGTATTCTTTCCTTCATATAAGAAATTTGATGTCAGCATCTTTGAACTTGAATGAACTTACATTGTTATTGGAATACTAATACTGGTGATTTATTGTCACAAAATAAACTTTAGTAGTCTTTCAATTCCTTCCATAATGCGCAGTGCAATGATAATTTCTCGGCCAGTATGCTAGTGGTTGGATGCTTATACATAACATCTTACATACTCTCGTCTGCTATAGTGGATGAAGTCTATTAGTGTTTGTTTTGCACTCCTTCGGGATATAGCTCTACCACTTAACAAAAATATGTAGCATGATGTGGATCTTCATCTGTCTTGACATCCAATGAAATCGAGTCGAATACCCGATGATCGATCTCCTATATGTAAGCATGTAATCTTTTGTTCTCCTTAAGTATCTCATAACTCTTTTAGCTGCTTTCCAATGATCCATTTCTGGGTTGCTTAAGTATCTGCATAAAACTCCAACAATGTACGCAATATCTGGCCGCGTACAAACTTGAGCGTACATAAGACTCCCTACTACTGAAGCATAAGGAATCTTTTGCATTTCCTGAATCTCAAGGTTTCCTTTTGAGCACTGATTGAGATCGAGCTCATCTCTTTTAAGCGACGAGGTGTCGATTGAGTCTACGATTCGCATGCCAGAATCTTTTAAGCACTATATCGATATAGCCTCTTTAACATAATCCAAGAATACACCGAGAACGATCTCGGTGAATGCGAATCCTAAGACAAATGAGGCATCACCAAGATCTTTCATCTCAAAATTAATTGATAGAAATCTCTTGATTCCTATGACATCTTATATTATTTGTGACAAGCGATATGTCATCCACATACAAAATCGAGAAAACAATGCTTTCTCTCATCGAATTTATGATATACACAATCATCAACTGCATTCATTTCAAAACCAAATGATAGAATTACTTGATGAAATTTGTGATACCATTGACGGGAAGCTTATTTGAGCCCATAAATAGATTTTGTCAGTTTGCAAACCAAATTCAACAACCTCAAGAACAAGTTCAAGAGCAAGTGCTTTTGCGGCTATCCGCAAAAGCACTTGCTCTTGAACTTGTTCTTGAACTAATTCCTCTTCAACAAGAGTAGTATGGTCCGATTCCTCCTCAAAGACAGTCTCTAACCTGATTTCTCCCCCCAAATTCAATATCCTCAAAGAACACTGCAGTTTCGGTCTCGAAAAATATCTTTAATTTGGGATCATAAAACTTGAAACCCAGGATCGCTCTGAATAACCAACAAAATAAGCTGCTCATTGTTTTAGGGTCTAACTTTTTCTCGAAGTAGCTTGTAAGGCCTTGCCTCAGTAGGCAACCACAAACATGAAAATGCTTTAAGCTGGGTTTTCGCCCGTCCAAAGCTTCATAAGGTGTATTTGCGATACTTTAGTTAGTACTCTATTTAAAATGTAAGGCTCATTGTCTTAAGTGCTTCTCCACAGAGTGATTACAGTAGGTAGAATGATCGATCATACTTCTTACTATGTCTTTAAGAGTGCGGTTTCGTCTTTCAGTTACACCATTACATGCTAGGTGAACACGACGTTGTGTATTGAGGGACGATTCCACTCTCTACGAATTTAGCAAATGGTCCGGACGTTGTTCACTCGAACCGTCATATCTGCCGTAGTATTCACCACCGCGATCGAGTTGACTTTCTTTGTTCTTTTCTTAGTTGGTTTTCAACTTCGACCTTATAAGATTTGAACACGTCCAATACTTAGGACTTCTCATTAATAAGAAATATGTATGAATATCTTGAATAATCATCCATGAACGATACATAATATTGTTGACCATTCTAAGAAGGCATGAAAATGGTCCACAAACATCCGTATGTATCGATTCTAAGACTTACGTAGCTCATATGCACCTAATTTCTTTCTTTTGGTCCGTTTTCCCTTAATGCATTCAATACTGGACATTAAAGTCCGTAAAATCGATGGAACTTAGAATTCCATCGACATGAGTCTTTCAACTCTATTTCTAGAGATGTGACCTAAACGTCGTGCTATAATGCTCTTGAATTTTTCATTATCAATTTTACGCTTAATACTTCGTGATTCCACATTCGGAGTTTCGTTATAAGAAACAACGATATCAAACGAATAAAGATTATCATACACCATAAGGAACAGGTTCAATAATATTGGAATTAATAGATAAGCTGAAACAATTGTTTTGAAATGAACAACAATAACCGATTTGTCCAAACAACAAACATAAACCAAATTTCATCTAAATGACGGTATAACAAAAGTATCTACGTTCGGAGTTTCATTATAAGAACTAACGATATCAAGCAAATAAAGATTGTCATACACCATAGAGGAACCAGGTTCAATAATATTGGAATTAATAGATAAGCCGAAACAATTGTTTTGAAATGAGCAATAATAACTCGATTTGTCCAAACAATAACGAAACCAAATTTCGTCTAAATGACGAGTACTAATAAAAGTATCTATCAAATCCGAATAGCAACTGAGTACATAATAACAATCTAAAATGCCGAATTGCTTCCACTTCTACTGATTTTTCATCTCCCACATAAACGCATATTTCAGCATCATTTGGTTTTCGGTATGTCAGGCAACCCTGCATTGAAACACTTATGTTAGAAGTAGTACCAGAGTCTAACCATCAAGTGTTTCTAGGTACTGAAACCAAATTTACCTTAGAACAGACCAAAGTTAGAAATATACCTTTCTTTATATGCCAAGCGTGATATTTTGCACATTCCTTCTTCTGATGTCTTTTTTTATTGCAAAAGAAACAACTGATACTTTCAGGATTTTGAACTTTATTTTGTTTCTTTTGAGAAGGAGTCTTATTCTTTGCAACTTCATTCTTTCTTTTAGTGTCCCTTTCTTGAGAGGTGTTCACCGAATGAACACTATCGAGTCTTTCCTTGCTTGACTTTTCTTACTCTTGCACATGATGAGAAATAAGCTCGTTAAGAGTCCATTTCTCCCTTTGCATATTATAAGTGATCGAAATTGACCAAATCGTGGAGGAAGAGAAATAAGAACTAAATGCGCGAGTAAATCGTCCAGTCAACTCGAGCTTTAGCTTCTTTAACTTTGAAGCAATGTTAGACATCTCAACGATGTACTCCTTTATACTTTACTTGCTTACGAACCTTATTGAAATCGGTTCTTTAAAAGAATATCGGTTCAACTTTATCGCTTTTAGCAAACCGTTTCTCTATTTCGACGAGAAACTTGCAGCATCGATGATCTCACTGAACACCGCACCTCTAAAAGCGCTCATGTATGCCGCGCTTTATGATCATAAGACTCAAGCGATTAGAACGGTCCCACTTCTCATAGATTCTCCTTTCTTCGGAGGAACTAGCATCCGTAAGAGGAACGAGTTTATCCATTCTTAACGCTAGATCTAGATCCATGCAGCCAAGAACAATGTGAATGTTCTCTTTCCAATTCTTAAAGCTATCACCCTTGAGGATTGAAACCGAATTGAGATTAACAGATACATTAGCAACAGCTGAAAAATGAACAAAAGATTACATAAATAAAATGTTTTAAATTCAATTAATGGTAAATCCCATCTCAAGACACCTAATGCAACATTAATATCAAGTCTTTGGACGATAATATTAACTAGCAATGGTAATCTTGTTGTAATGATCAAACATTAACGATAACGTATATCAAGTAATAAATCTATCTTTGGATCGATTTATTACTCATATATAATTCCTTATAATTGTTACATGCTTACCATCACAAGTGTGTATGCAGTTCGACTAATTATTAAATTTTTCTTTGGACCAATTAATACACGCTTGAACCCACACACACACAATATCCAACAATTTCGTAACGAACTATCTACACAAGAGAGATCACTTTGGCAATGTCATGTTTCAATAAGTTCATTAAAAATTGATGGACAATTACAAAATACCATTTGTTCGAATTTAATTGAAACTTTAATTTAATTTTATAAAATCTTATATTTATAAATAATGGGCTAATTTATAAGCCATAAAGCTATGATTTACAAAATAAAATTATTGATTTTATAAAATTAATCAATCCTAAAATGAGTTAATTAATTCACTTATTTTATTTTCTAACTCATAAAAAAAAATAAATTAAATAACTCATTTTATTATCCAAATTAAATGAGTAGTTTAATTAATTTAATTTAATATATATATATATATACATACATACATATTTATAATAAAATTTTTTTTTATAACTGTTCGCGCGAAAAGTTCACGCGAACAGTTCGCGAACCGCCGACAGTCGCGATTGTTCACGGGTCGCGAAAAGTTCGCGACTTTTCGCGAACGGCGGCGCCGCCACCCTCCGGCGCCGCCTCCTTCCGGCGCCTTCCCCTTTCGCCGCAGCATTCCACTGCGCCGGATTCTGCCGCCGTCAGAGGCCGCGCCACCGCTGCCGCATTCATGTCGCTGCAATCCCGTCGCCGCAGTCCTTTGCGGACGATTCTTATGCGGGTAAGGGCGAACGAAAAGGGATAAAAATAAGAAGGAGAAGGAGAAAATCCTCCGGTCACGACGCCAAAATTCCTCGTTCCTCAATTTTATGCCGTTGCCGCAAAACTTTACCGACGACGATTGCAGAGGAAAAAGAGAAGCGAAATCTCAAAAATTGAACATGAACCTGACTCTGATACCAATTGTTACATTTGTTTTGAATTTTCCAAATAGATTTTGATCGAATCAAAATCTATTAGAAATTCACCACGAGAATCTTTCATTCACGTTCATATTAATGAGAAAAACTGAATCGATACAATAGCGGAAGCGTACCTGAATCTATTTGATCGATTACAAGCAATGATCTTCCAATCTGCAGACTTTTCGGAGTTTTTCCTTAGTCTCTCTCGTTGATGGGGTACAAGAGAATAATTTTTTTTCTTTCTCTTACTCTACAGACCGGGGACCATTACCTCCTTATTTAATATAACCAATTGGTGGTTACAAGAATTGCTTAATTCCAATTTTGCCCTCATCAAATTGGAATTTGCACTTATGGTATCCACACGTATAATTTCATGACAAATGTGTCTAAAGTCATAAACTTTATTCTTAATTAGACCACAATAATTTTTGACTTATTAAATGATGACTCAACACATTTATTAATTACATTGTAGTCCCATAATTGATCCAACATAAATAGCTTTATAGTAACTCCTAGGGTAGCTGACTCTCAAGTTTGCGATGGATGTTTTGGACAAAATATTATGCTCCACTGCATAACAATTTTCTGTGAATAGTTTTTAGTCCTAACAAAAGATTTCTTATGCAAAATATGTTGATGCTTGAGGATCCAAAGAGGCTCATAAACACTACATAGCAAGATGTGTGTCAGTCTGCATCCATCTCATGTAGCTCTCAATAATCATTTTTGGAAATATTGAGTCAAGTAGGTGAACGATGTTGATTGATTCATTAATGTAATAATACTTGAAAATGCAATTAAATTTTGGCTTGTTGGTCTTTAAAAGTTCCTCTCTGCTTTAATCGAGTTATTCTGGCCAAATACAACAGTTGAAAAAGAAACAAGATCTAGCATCATTGTCTCCGTCCTTCCCCACTTTCTTGGAAATTTTGAAACTCAAAAGTCAAGCTCTTGTTTGTCTTATTTGCTATGTTACTTTTTCTTGTAATGGTATTTTCTAAAACTAACATAAGGCTTATATTTTAAATATTTGTGTAAGATCCGGGTAGCATGGAGTTTGTTGAAACTTATGTTTATTTATTTTTCGTAATCTAATTTATTTATTATTGTAAATCCGCTTAAATGTCCTTCGACAATTAAGGAGCTTTGTATATGAAGTTTTTTTTTTTTTAATTTTTAATTTTTTATTTTTGCAGGCAGGGTAATTCCAGAAAGTGTAATCTACAGTTATGGTACTGTTTTATTGGATCTGTTGAGCGGGAAGCATATCCCTCCAAGTCATGTACGTTGCATTACCTAAGGCCCTTTTCCCAAAATGCATCCTTGTATATACTTGGAAGTCTCTTTCATTGAAAGTTAATACAAATGTATTTCTAACTTCATCCTTTTATATTTGTAATGAAGCTGCAACTGATTGCAATTCAATTATTTTTGTCAAGCTTTTTGGTTCTACTTCTATTTTGCATCTTTAAGTGCCCTAGGATATTCTAATATAATGCTGACATTTTCAATGATACATTACCAGGCATTAGATATAATAAGAGGGAAGAACATTTTAATGTTAATGGACTCATCCTTGGAGGGACAATATGCAAATGAAGATGCTACAAAACTTGTAGAACTTGCTTCAGAGTGCCTCCAGTTTGAAGCTAAGGATCGACCAAATTCAAAGTTTCTTCTTTCTGCAGTTGAACCACTTCAAAAACAGAAAGAAGTAATGCGGTGTTAAGCATTTAATTGATCTGCTTCCTCTTCTTTCTGGAAATATTTATTATGATTGATTTTTCTGATGTGCTATATCATAACTTTAATTTAACTATAGGTTGCTTCACTTGTTTTGATGGGCATATCAAAGGCCACTGTGGTATTACCAACAATGCTTTCTCCACTAGGAAAGGCTTGTGCAAGGATGGACCTTGCTGCTGTGCATGATATTTTACTTAAAGCCGGATACAAAGATGATGAAGGTGCAGAAAATGAGGTAGCTTAATTTTTACGGTTTTTTTGAAAATTTTTTGTTTTTTATGTCCATTGATTTCAAGATAATTGTGTAGGGTAGGGGCGCTTTTTTGTGCTTGAAACGGAAAAATTTAAAGTGAAGTGGAAGTAAAATTAACTCAGAAATGCCCTTGCTACAATTGATGGAAATTTTTTTCAAGCAACAAAACAATCCAAGGGAATGCTAAAAAACAGGAATCATACTGGAATGCGTAATACTCATTTCCTGTTGGATATTATCGAGAAAATATTCGAAGAAAAATCAATTGATAAATTTAAGCATCGAAATTAATGCAAAGTATGTGTGCTGAAAATATTCCTGATGCATTGATATTGTTCAGGGAGCAGCAATATGATGCATACCTTTTAAAATGCATGCCTTTTAAAATGTATACCTTTTAAAATGCATACCTTTTAAAATAGTGTACTAAAGGCAATGTGTGCCTACTACGTGTCTCTATAGCTTGCTTTTAATCTAAATAATTAACATTATAGAATTAGATGGGGGTATTTAAAAGATATAAATAGAATTATTTTTATGAGTAAAATTCAAGATTTCAAAATTTGGGATGTTCCTGAAGAAGCAAATGCTATTTGAGATAAAGTAACCAACACTATTAAACAAGTGACAAATGATATACTTGGAGAATCAAAAGAAAATGTTTTTATAAATAATAATAGTTTGTAGTGGAATAATAATGTGCAAAAAAAATAAAATATAAGAAGTTATGTTATAAAAATTAGTTTAAATGTAAAATCTTAAAGAATTGGAAAATACATCAAACGACCCGTAAAGAGTTTAAGAGAACAACCTGTGATGCTAAAAATTCTATTTTTAGTGATCTTTATAATAGATTAGATACTAAGGAGGGTGAAAAATATATGTATAATCTAGCCAAACAAAGAGAAAAGAAAAATAAAGATTTAACTCAAGTAAAGTGTATTAATGATGAAAATAAAAATTACTTTTTTTTAGAAAAAAAATATCCAACATAGGTTAGTGAGTTATTTTGATAAATATTTTAATGAAGTTTCTAAAAATACGATCCACTTTAGTAATCTTAATATCATTAATAATAATAAAATGTTTCATTTTTATTGTCGCATTTGTAAAAAGAAGTTGAGGACGCTTTGAAGAAAATCAAAGGTGGAATGTCTGTAGTGCCTGATGATATTCCAATTGAAGTGTGGAAATATTTAAGAGATTTGGAAGTTTCTTGGCTTTCTAAACTCTTTAATATTATTTAAAAACTAAAAAGATACTTGGGATTGGAGGAAGAGTAATTTTGTCCCCATTTTTAAGATTAAGGGGATGCACAAGAGTGTGCAAATTATAGAGTAATTAAGTTGATGTGTCATACTTTAAAATAATGGAGAGGGTAATTCAACATTGTTTTGACGTATTACAAAGATTTCTTAAATCAATTTGGATTTATGCTAGGCAGGTCTACCATGGAAGCTATACATTTATTGAGAGGTTTGAAGGAGAAGTTCAGAGATAATAAGGAGGATCTACATATGATTTTTATTGATTTAAAAAAAGCTTACAATAAGGTTCCAAGGGATATCCTTTGGAGAGTTCTTAAGAAGAAAGGTGTTGATTTGACTTATATTCAAATGATTAAAGATATGTATACTAGAGCTGTTACTTGTGTTTGAACATAAGGAGGATTGAGCTTTAAGCCCATATATTTTTGCATTAGTTTTGGATGGTCTTCCTGGACATTTACAGGATGATGTACCTTAGTGTATGCTTTTTGCTGACGATAACCTTCTCATGGATAAGGCCAGAGAAAAAGCTCTGGAAAAACTTGAATTATGGAGGTCTACATTGGAGTCTAAATTCCTCGTTTGAGTATAACTAAAACTGAATGCATGGAATGTAACTTTAGTAATAGTAGCTCTAGTGACAAAATGTAACTTTGGGTGATCAAATTATTAAAAGATGTGAATGATTTATATATTTCAGGTTTATTGTTCAAAGTGATGATGATATAGATGGAGATGTTATTAGTAGAATTCAAGTTGGTTGGTTGAAGTGAAGGAATGCTTCAGGTCTATTGTGTGATAGAAAATTAGCGCTTAGATTGAAAGGAAAATTTTATAAGATGGTGGTGAGACTTGCAGTGCTTTATGGAGCTGAATGTTGGGCCTTAAAAAGAGAGGCATAAAACTAATTTAAGTGTTGCCGAGATGAGAATGACTAGGTGGATGAATGGCTTTACACTTAGAAACAAAATGCAAAATGAATATATTCGTGATAGGGTTGGTGTAGCTCCAGTGACGATCAAAATTAGAGAGAAGCGTCTTTGATAGTTTGGTCACATTAAACGTCAACCATCTGGATCCGATTTGGAGAGTAGATGTTTTAGATTCGATTTATGTTAAGAAAGACAGAGGTAGACATAGGAAGACTTGGGCATATTGTATAAAAAAATGATCTTAATTTATTAGAATTAAATGAAAATATGACTCTAATTAGAACGCAATGGAGAAAAATGATTCATGTAGCCGACCCCACTTAGTGGGATAAACGTTTTGTTGTTATTGGCTAAAATTGGCACTTAAGCTTCCATGAGTTTAATAGTATACTGTGCTTTTGAAGCGCATGCCTTTTGGTGCATTGGTCAACAACATAATGAAGAATCAGCATGATACCAAGGGTAATCAAAACCCAATAAGAAAACAAAATTTATTACTTAAATCAATGGGTTCATAACCAATCTCCCGTTAGGGCGGGGTAGGTACGTAGGTGGCAGTCGGTTGGAAGAGAAAGCCAAGAAACATGCAGGGGTAAATCAGTGATTGAATATGGAAAATAGATAGTTGGCGGGGAATTGTGGTTGGGTAAGGGGTGCATGTTACAAGCAGTAATATGGGAGATGGTTGTGGTTGTTGGGGTTGGAAGCAGGGGGCAGTCGGGTAAGCAACATATGGCTGGGAAAGAAGGGAAAGTAGCGACTTAGAGCAGAGGGGTGCAGGAACGTCATTGGCGAGGACAGAGAAGCGTTTAAATCTGTGGCTTGGAACAGGTGGGTTGTGGCGGAGGGGGGGGGGTTCTACAGTAGGGAGTAGGGTTGTACAGTACTGGATGGAGGCCAACTAGTAGTTATGGGAGTTAGGGAAGGGAATACGTGGCTATGATTGGACAACAACATGGAGAAGGATTTGTGGTAGTAATCACCACCTCGGAGTAGGGTACAACGGAGCACCACCTATCATCGGATACAACCCTTACATGGGAGAAACACCTGACAGTAAAAAATTGAAATCACAAAAATTGACTCTAAAATATAAAAATAACAAATATATATAATAGATAACTAGGAGGGGGAGGTCTCTCCCCTTAGGTGGCAACCCTAGCCAATCATCATGGACCAGCCAACGCTGCTCCCCTTATGGATGAATAAGTTCAACCCTCTTAAGGAGCCCCGCGTCAGTCTGCTGTGGTTGAGGGAGCTTCGACCTCATTTTTCGAGGCTTCTGTCTTTCTGTTGTTGGTGTTTGAGCCGTTGTAATCTTTTAGGGATGAAAGATCTTTTGTCGTGGTCTGAAAAGTACTTGTGTCTCACTGGCGACTGCATTTCTTCTAAAGCACTGGAGGAGTTTTCTCTACTTGCGAGCATACATCAATATTGATCCACTCTTTCGGGGGTTCACTACTGCTCTGGCTCGGGCCTGTGTGCCTCACATATATTGCTAAATCCTCCAAAAATAGCTTAATGGTGGTTCAACCTGTTCTGAAGTGAGGATAGATTGAACATCTCCAAGTGGTGGTGGCCATGGTGTTGAGGTATAGAACGTGATATCTTGAAATATTCTGTCTTGACTGACCTGTTCTTGGAGCCGGTGTTTCGGCCCTATTATCTTTTATCTTCACCAAAATTGGTCCCATCGATGTTGCTCTACTGACAAGGGCACTTGTGGTCTCGGGCTTCTTCAAATGAAGAAGGATGATGCGCTTCCCATCTTTGGTGTAGGAATAGGTGTTTTTGACTCAGTTGTGCTGAGTCTTGCCATCAAATTACCACGGTCACCCCAAAAACACTTGATAGACATCCATGGATACCACGTCACACTACACTTGATCCTACAGCTGAATCCCAATTGAGAACTCCACCAGGTACCTCCGGTCAGTGCTAAATTTGTATTATTTCTTCAACCACATTAACAAAATATGACTGGGATTGTCTCTGAGTGATGTAGCCCAATTTCATCGTCTATGTAACACTACGTTCTTAATGCTCCCTCTATCAATGATGAGACTTCACACATTCCCGTTCGCAGTGTAACAGATGTAGAATATATTGTGACGAAGCCATTGCGAATTCCTCGTATCCTCAATCTGCAGGTCCCGTTGAACTACGAGCATCTCACCTTCATCTAGTGGAAGATGATACATCTCTCTCTGCTTTTCATGTCTCCTCCTCGCTAACCTACTCCGCGGCACCCTGCTCGCCAAAAGACATTACTTGATATGTTGGGCAGCTGAAGGCAATGCGCAAAAATCCCTGACATCTAAAACATTTTCTGTAGAGAACTGTAGTAGACTTGCTACTTTTCTCAGGCTTCTTCTCGTTGGGGGTTCTCTATTCTTATTCAAACCAATTTTCTCAACTTCTTGAGGCGTACTCTTGTTGGTGTCTCCAACTGTGGGCAACTGCCTGACTGGTGGTGGTTTTCTGTTATGTTTCTCTATCTACTTTCAATGCTATGTTCTAGCTTTCCCCAAGCGACCAATAAGACTGAAGCTGCACCACATTGTTAATAGTGGGCTTTAAACCCCCCAGATAACCTGTTATAGTGTTTTTCTTTGGCTCGATCAAATCACACTTCATCTGCAACTGGCCAAATTGCGTTGTGAATTCTTTTACTGATAGGTCTTCTCTGCTGCAGGTGGTGGAGTCTCAACAATATTTTCCGACGGTGGTGAGGAGGTTGGTATTTTTTGCATCTTCTCCTTGGTAAACTTGTCGTGGTCTACCTTTGCCTCTGCCTCTGGCTCTACAAGTCTTACAACATGGTGCTCTTTCCCAATTTGATTGTTACAAGCTTCACCCTTTTATCTTTTGGTACCTCTTTATACTCGAAGATCTGCTCAACTTATCGTAGCCATTCAATAAAGTCGTTTGGATCATACCTCCATCGAACTCTGGTAGATCCACCTTTATTCTGAAGTCCTCGTGTCCTCCATAAGTGGCCTCCTCTTTCGGCCTCCTCTGATATTGGACTCAATGGCGTTTTGGTCTTTCTTCTTCCTCGATGAAATACTCTCTATGAAAAGGGTTGAAATTCTTGCCTCTTTCGCCTCTTCAACTTTCTCTGTCACCATAGAGGGTAAGTCCCTGTGTTTCATCCTCATTTTCAACCAGTCTCCACTGAAGTTGATGAATCTCTCGCTCTCTTTCCAGGTAGGCTCATACATGTTTATGCTAGGTGGCATGACTATGGCGTAGAGTTGATAGGTAAAAAGAGTGTAAAAAAATTACTTAGGGTTGCTGATTTTAAAAACTAGCCAGGAATAATTTGGCTTAAATCAAAGTTTGGCTATAGTTTAGGAATAGGAAAGAAAATTTTTGGAGGGATAAGGTTGTTGGTATGAAACTCTAGGATAGGATTATGGTTAGTCTAGCTCGATACCAAATTATATTGGAGGTAATCAAAACCAAATAGAGATGCACATTTTATTACTTCCAATCAACGACGTTACAACCAAGAACTCTGAAAACAGTAAGAAAACCAATAAAACACTAATATCCTGTTAGGGGGCGGGGTAGGGCGGCAGGCGTCGGTCGGTTGGAGGAGGAAGCCTGGACACAAGCAGGGGTAAATTAGTGATTGGATGGGGAAAATAAATGGTTGGGAGGGAACTGGTGGTTGGGTAAGAAAGAGGATAGCTGGGATAAGGGTTGCATGTTACAAGCGGTATATGAGAGATGGTATTTGGGGCTGGAAGTAGGGGGAGTGTGGGTAAGCAACAGACGGCTGGGAGAAGGGATAGTAACGGCGGAGAGCAGCGGGGTGCGTGAACATCAACAACAGCCATAGAAGCACTAAAATCTGTGGCTGGTTCAGCTGAACCGATTCAACCAAGTGGTGATTGGGCTGCCTGGTCCATGATGATCGGTTAGGGTTGCCGCCCAAGGGGAGGTGCCTCCCCCTCTTAGTTATCTACTATATATATTTGTTATTTTTCTTTTTTTGGGTCAGGTTTTATGATTTTAGATTTCTCGTCATCAGTCATTTCTCTCTTGTTAGGGTTGTATTTGAGGACAGGTGATATTCCAACTGTATCTTGCTCCGAGGTGGTGATTACCTCCAAAATCCATCCTCTTTGCTGATGCCAATTGCAGATACATATTCTCTACGTAATCTCCCGTAACTGCTACTCTCCCTCCATCCTGCACTCCCCTGCCGTTAATATCTCCCCCCCACCCCCCAATCTCAAAAGTGGATTGGTAAATATTCTCAAGTCTCACTTGTTACCTTCAAAATGCAAGTCTATGCATGATAGGTGACAAACTTTGTACAAGTTTGAATTATGTTTCTTAATAATCTATTGCTGGTTAGATGCTCCAGCATGCATATTCTTAAAATTGTGTGGTAAGAATCGTTGGACGGGTATAAGAATTATTGCTCCTTCATTTTATTCACTTATGCTTCATTTTGAACCAGATGTAAGAGACACTTGACATTATGTAACTCAATCTGTTTGGGGAACATCATTATGTTGTTTATGAATTTGCTGTACAAATGATAATATGCATAATTTTAATAAACTTGCTATGGTATGGGACTAAGATCTTAAAACCTTTTAGGTTCTAAATCACGAGCTATTTGAAAAGTCATTTACACGCAATCATACTTGGAATGCTACTTTAAAGGAACCTAGCAATTGTGAGAATCAATTTCTAATTTGATAGACTTTTTCCAAGAAGTAATTGTAGAAGTTCGCCTAAACTTTTTCATATGTTGGCCTAATTGTCAGTTTTGGGGTGGAGTGCTGGTGCAAATGGAGATAGGAAGACAGTTGAGACGCACAATTTCTTTGCAGAAGTTAGTATTAAAAGAAACATTCCTTGAGTTATAATAGATAATAAGATAGGCTTTTAAAGAAATAAGTTTTGAAAATCTCAAAATCAATTATGTGACTTTCAATAGCTTTATTAGTTTTCTTAAATTTTAAGAGTTTTAACTTCAAAAAGAGATTGCATGTGCATAATTTAGATGTTTACCGTAGTTAATAATTTTCTAAAATTCCCCTGATTTCTTCTTGGCTTTTCTATGCCTGTGGATGGCTCCTTCTATACAATTCTTCTTCAAAAGATGGATTCTGTGGCTTCCAAGATCTCGATATTGCTTTCTCTTCTTTGTTGGCTTGTTGCAATAATAATGGGTTTTTTGTCTCTATTGATTTGTTGCTGTGCAAGCTTTGTGGCTATTCTAGACTTGTGAACAATTTGATGAATTGTGTGGTATTTGTGCTACGTTTTTCTATTGTGTTTTTTTTTTGTTTTGAATTTATTTGTTTTTTGATTAGAAGGAATAGTTTCTGATTTTTCAAAATTAAAAATATTTGTATGATTCATGTACAAAATTCAATCGATTTAGTTTTGAATAATGTTTTAGTTGGATCTGTTATTCTTTTTATTTTTGGGAATTTATTCTTCTAACAAGTGGGACATGAAGAGTTTTCGGTGGATGTTTGTTGTCCTTGTTTGAATTTTTTTTATTGTACAGTTCGGTATTTTTGTCTGCATAATGCTCTAATTATAGTTCTTAGAATAAATTTTTAATTGATTTTATTAAGTCTTATACAAATATAATTTCAATGAATCCTTGTATTTTTTAGTCCTGTCATGGTTCTCTTAATTTTGAGAGTGTAGCATAAAGCTATCGATGTATGATATGAGTAAATGCTCAACGTGTTTTATGTCTTCATTGCAACTATTGAATGATTGTTCAGCTTAGGAATTTGTGGCTACGAAGCTTTGCATGTTATCAAGTTGTTGTTTACACATTAGAGTAAGTTTGCATTAGAAAACCTTGGTTCTGAAGTGTCTCGGGCCAAAGAAACTAGGTCATAATAAAGCGAGTATTACGAATACTCTAATTTCACACCGCTTTTATTTGAAGGGTGATTTTGTTGACACTTGAATTGTTTTAACTAGATGATGTGCTAGCCTAAGTTTAAGCAAGTTTAGGGTTCAACCAAAAGCTAATAGGCTTTAAAAGATTTAGCCCAAAGTTATCATTGCTAAGTAAGGTTAAAAAGGAACTAATCAAGGTTTTCTCTATGCCTGATCAGGTTGGTTATGATTTAATCAAGAAAAAAATGAAATCAGGCCTAGTCAATGTCTAAGATAGAATTAAATCAAGGCATACTTGCATGAAAGAAGTTGTTGATTAAAGTTCATATTAGCATTGGGGAAGCCGGTTATGATTTGATTGGATGTTTTCTTAATTACCCAAAACAAATAATACTTCGCTTTTCTTAATTGTTAATCAAACCCTTGGAGGATTCAAATGAGTTCGATGAAAATACAAGCCATAAAAAAATTATACTAAGACGAAAAATTGTTCAAAGCCTAAATAGTACAATCATAAAATGAGCTTAAATAGGGTATTATAAACCCTAGACTTCTTCAGTATTCTCTTTTTATCTATAGGATTATAAATAAGGTCCAATTCTCAACAATCTCCCTCAAGATGAGCAAAAGATATCCACTAAGCCCATCTTGTCATATAACTTAGACAAATCTAATGAACTAAGTCCTTTAGTGAGGCAATCAGCCACTTGCTCTCTAGTTGTTACGTGACTTAGCTCTTGTAGATTGTTCTTCAGCTTTTTCTTCATGAAGAATCTATCAATCTTCACATGCTTGGTTCTATCATGTTGCACGGGGTTGGCATTTCTGATTGCCGACTTGTTGTTACATCAGAACTTCATTTGAGTGCTTGGTCCACCTTAAGCTCAACCAATAAGTCTCTCTGTCACAACATCTCGACAACTCGCAAGGCCTTGACTTGTACTCTGTTTCTATCGTTGACCTTGCTACTAAAGAATGTTTCTTGCTCTTCCAAGAGACCAATTTGCCCCTGTGAACATGCAGTATTCTAAGATAGAATTAAATCAAGGCATACTTGCATGAAAGAAGTTGTTGATTAAAGTTCGTATTAGCATTAGGGAAGCCGGTTATGATTTGATTGGATGTTTTCTTAATTACCCAAAACAAATAATACTTCGCTTTTCTTAATTGTTAATCAAATCCTTGGAGGATTCAAATGAGTTTGATGAAAATACAAGCCATAAAAAAATTATACTAAGACGAAAAATTGTGCAAAGCCTAATCTGTACAATCATAAAATGAGCTTAAATAGGGTATATAAACCCTAGACTTCTTCAGTATTCTCTTTTTATCTATAGGATTATAAATAAGGTCCAATTCTCAACAATCTCCCTCAAGATGAGCAAAAGATATCCACTAAGCCCATCTTGTCATATAACTTAGACAAATCTAATGAACTAAGTCCTTTAGTGTGGCAATCAGCCACTTGCTCTCTAGTTGCTACATGACTTGGCTCTTGTAGATTGTTCTTCAGCTTTTTCTTCATGAAGAATCTATCAATCTTCACATGCTTGGTTCTATCATGTTGCACGGGGTTGGCAATTCTGATTGCTGACTTGTTGTTACATCAAAACTTCATTTGAGTGCTTGGTCCACCTTAGGCTCAACCAATAAGTCTCTCTGTCACAACATCTCGGCAACTCGCAAGGCCTTGGCTTGTACTCTGTTTCTATCGTTGACCTTGCTACTAAAGAATGTTTCTTGCTCTTCCAGGAGACCAATTTGCCCTTGTGAACATGCAGTATCCTAAGATAGAATTAAATCAAGGCATACTTGCATGAAAGAAGAAGTGATTAAAGTTCATATTAGCATTGGGGAAGCCGGTTATGATTTGATTGGATGTTTTCTTAATTACCCAAAACAAATAATACTTCGCTTTTCTTAATTGTTAATCAAACACTTGGAGGATTCAAATGAGTTCGATGAAAATACAAGCCATAAAAAAATTATACTAAGACGAAAAATTGTGCAAAGCCTAATCTGTACAATCATAAAATGAGCTTAAATAGGGTATTATAAACCCTAGACTTCTTCAGTATTCCTTTTTTATCTATAGGATTATAGATAAGGTCCAATTCTCAACAATCTCCCTCAAGATGAGCAAAAGATATCCACTTAGCCCATCTTGTCATATAACTTAGACAAATCTAATGAACTAAGTCCTTTAGTGAGGCAATCGACCACTTGCTCTCTAGTTGCTACATGACTTAGTTCTTGTAGATTGTTCAACTTTTTCTTCATGAAGAATCTATCAATATTCACATGCTTGGTTCTATCATGTTGCACGGGGTTGGCAATTCTGATTGCTGACTTGTTACATCAGAACTTCATTTGAGTGCTTGGTCCACCTTAGGCTCAACCAATAAGTCTCTCTGTCACAACATCTCGGCAACTTGCAAGGCCTTGGCTTGTACTCTGTTTCTATCGTTGACCTTGCTACTAAAGAATGTTTTTTGCTCTTCCAGGAGACCAATTTGCCCCTGTGAACATGCAGTATCTTACGATAGAATTAAATCAAGGCATACTTGCATGAAAGAAGTTGTTGATTAAAGTTCATATTAGCAGTGGGGAAGCCGGTTATGATTTGATTGGATGTTTTCTTAATTACCCAAAACAAATAATACTTCGCCTTTCTTAATTGTTAATCAAACCCTTGGAGGATTCAAATGAGTTCGATGAAAATACAAGCCATAAAAAAATTATACTAAGACGAAAAATTTTGCAAAGCCTAATCCGTACAATCATAAAATGAGCTTAAATAGGGTATTATAAACCACTGAACTTCTTCGATATTCTCTTTTTATCTATAGGATTATAGATAAGGTCCAATTCTCAACAATCTCCCTCAAGATGAGCAAAAGATATCCACTAAGCCCATCTTGTCATATAACTTAGACAAATCTAATGAACTAAGTCCTTTAGTGAGGCAATTAACCACTTTCTCTCTAGTTGCTACATGACTTAGCTCTTGTAGATTGTTCTTCAACTTTTTCTTCATGAAGAATCTATCAATATTCACATGCTTAGTTCTATCATGTTGCACGGGGTTGGCAATTCTGATTGCTGACTTGTTGTTACATCAGAACTTCATTTGAGTGCTTGGTCCACCTTAGGCTCAACCAATAAGTCTCTCTGTCACGACCTCTCGGCGGACTGCCTCGAAGTCCTATGGTTTGTTATTTAAATTAAGGAAATGTTTTGCTGATGTAGTCCCGTTTTGCTGTTCTAGATCGTCCTCCGTCCGCTGCATCCTCGTCGTGCTGCCCTCGAAATTTTGCTCTGTGCTCCATATTGTAGCAATATTGAATTTCAAGTTTAAAGTTTATGGTGAGTCTGTTTATTTTTGGACATCCCATATGAAACCATTCTACTGGCCTCCTACTCTAAAAGGTACAGAGCGCATGAATAAAAGAAAATGCAATAAAAAGTAATTTATATCGCAGTAAGGAAAAACAATAATAACTTGTAGTAAAGAAAAGAAAAGCTATAAAATGCAATAAAGGAAATAAATACAGTAAAGTACAGTAGAGGAGAGCAGTAGTATGTGCGAGATAGTAAAAGCAACAGTAAAGTACGGTAAAGGAAAACAGTAGTATGTGCAAGAAAGTAAACTGTTGTAAACATAAAAAGAACATGTATGTCTGGCGGCCTGCTATTTCCTGCGAATAGGAAAAAAATCACAAGTACAAGCAAGCAAGTAAAGTAATAAGTTTATTGAACGTGCATCCACATACAAGAGAATAAATGACAGAAAACGCTCGAGGAAAGTCGAGAAAAATCGTGAGAAACACAGAAAGCCTGAGGAAAACCCACAAATGCCCCGTGGAAACTTAAGAAAATTGTATGAAATACACGGAAAACCTGGAAAGGACCGCAAGCATGATGACGAGGAAGACTCAGAATCAGAACCTTATCAAATCAAGATTTTAGGGCCCTAACGAATCACTATGCATGTGTGATTCAATACCAAGTAAAAGGTTCCCAGTCTACCAGCTATAGAAGGAAGAAACTCCTAACCTGATTCATACGATTGACTCGTAAATTTTCATTTTATAAAATTTTTAGGAAAGATTTCATTTCATTTTTTGAAAGAAATTTTGACTTATCATTCATTTAAAAGAATTTTTTTGATATTTTAAAACTGAATGGATCAGTCATATTAGCAGGCGTGAACTTCCTAATTACCTGTAAAAGTGATGAGTAGTCCTTTACTAAGTGTTAGAGATGTGGTACTGCCGATCCCTTATTCTCGTAAGGTCACTGAGTCAGGATCGTGCTAGGACCTCTCACACATGCTTAGGTGGTTCTTTCATCACTTGTGCCCAATCCCCGAGCTATCCTACTTACAGTCTTGCTTGATGGTCGACATATAGGAAAAGGCTATACGCGCACATTTATACTTCGTACATAAGTGTAAAAAAAAATTAGCCGAGAAACAAGAAAGTAGGAAACAACCCACCTAATTGAACGACGAAAAGAAGGTGAGTCGATCCTCAAAGCTGCAGAAAACAAACGATCTTGAATTCCCGATGACATGAACCCGACAGACTCGGCTAAAACCTCTCGACAACAATGCTCCGACGATCCTTATAAAGCTTGGGGCCTAAGGACTCCACACGCCCCAGAAAGACAAGCCGAACCTCCTACAAGAAATAATTTCCTCTTCTTAAACGACAAGTAAAAATTCCCCAAAATATCCCAAACCTATCATGCAAATAACTACGGATAGTTCAATAGGAAACCTCAACATATAATGGGTCAAATAGTTTTAGCAAGCTCCAAAAGTACGGCTAAAGACTCCCAAAACCCACAGTCCAAGGCAAAGCCAAAAAAGCTTCAAAAAAGCAAAGAATGCCCATAACCAAGCCCAACAACATGCCAAAACAGGGCCCAACATGTCACGAAACTGAGCCTATGTAGGCTCCAAAGCCGAACCCAAAATGCCGCAAACAGGGCCCAAACAAATGCCCAAAACCGCAGCCATACAAGCCTCTAAGCTGAGCCATCTCATGGCCAAAACCGAGCCCCATAAGGGGCTAAAATCAAGCCATATATCATGCTAGAAACAGGGCCCAGCCAAGCCAAAACTGAGCCACAGAAGGGGCTAAAATCAAGCAACCACAAGCCATAAAACTGAGCCCAACAAGACTAAGTCCGAGCCCACACAACAAGCCAAAACCCAGCTGCCATAAGCCTTAAAATCAAGTCACCATGAGGTAAAACCGAGCCCAAATAACAGGCCAAAACCCAGCTGCCATAAA
The DNA here is from genome assembly GCA_022702705.1 of Papilionanthe hookeriana x Papilionanthe teres. Lineage (NCBI taxonomy): Eukaryota > Viridiplantae > Streptophyta > Magnoliopsida > Asparagales > Orchidaceae > Papilionanthe > Papilionanthe hookeriana x Papilionanthe teres. Next base: position 91,280,636 of record CM040433.1, on the reverse strand, counting down.
CCATGAAACCAAGCCCCTAGCAGTCTAAAATCGAGCAAAGTCTAAACACAGAATAGGCTTAAAAAGCATATGAAACTCTCCCAATTCTTTCCCCACTTTCGTATATTTTCCAACAAAATGTAAGCTCATTTATGCAATGGTACAAAAATGCAATAAAAATAAGCATGGGTTATATAGGGTGCTTCTCAAATAGGTACTCCAACACAAAGCTTCCCCTAATCAATTTTCCCCCTTTTAGCACATATCAAGCATGATAAAGATAGATGAATAGAATTGCATAAGCACGTGAGTAAATCATCCCAAAATGGCAGCTAAGAAAGCTCTCGAGTTAGGATCAAATCACCTCAGTTTATGCTCACAACAGGGCTAAGATCTGCCCTACAAACTGCCCTAATGTCGAGCCAAACCGAGCCACCAAAAGGGGGGAGGGAGGGCAAATCACATGGGGCTCCCCCGATTCTTCCCCCACTTTTCCAAATTTAATCCAAATTGCAAGTTAGAGTGTAAACACAAAACCAAAATGACACCAAAATGACATTTAAACCATATCACAATAAAACTTGCAGTATTTATGACTGTATATTAGCAAAGATAATAAGGTGAAGAGCAAGCATGAAGGGTGTAGACGACCATAGAACTCCCAAAACTACAAGCCATTTCAGATTTCAGCAAAACATAATGTTGAAAGCAAATATGGAGGTAGAAGAACTCCAAAGTAATATCTAAGCCATGCCAACGAGAAAGTTTAAAGTACCCTTAAGTGTACTCAGCATGCCTCAACTTGAAATAATGCGAATAGAGAACAACTAAGTATCTATGGAGTTTTAAAATGTTTACTAGTGCTAGCATGCCATTCAAAGCCCAACCCAACATTTAATCCCAAAGCCACATGTATAGTGCTATCTTTCAAGTGGTAAAGAAATGCCAAAGAATTTAACAATCAACATATGGTACTTTTCGAGAAAAGGAAAAGGAACCCAACAAGTTTCTTGTTTTAAATAGGCCAAAACATGCATGATACACCACCTCAAGGCTCCACCATTGTTTCAAGCCTAGCCACAAACCTTTCATCCAAACAACAGTACCAAGCCATAGAACAAAAAAGAAAAATACTTTAGCAGTGAAGCAAACAACTAAGCAAGAGTGTCAAGTGAACCAATAGGGAGGCCGAGAAAATCCAACCAAAAGGATCGATCAAGAAAGGGGCTCGAGCAAAGCAACAATCCGGCAGAACCACCCCTCTCCAAGGGTTTTCGGCCCAACTCACAGAACTCCCCAAATGGGGATTTTATAGCAAGTGGGGAGGGGGAGGAGCTTGGCCAAACACACCCAAGGCTCACCCAAAACTCACCCAAGAGCCCACCGAACGCAAGGAGACAGCCAGAGGTTGCTGTAGGGTGCGACGGGGCGAAAGCTCGAGAAGGGGCGTAGGAGGCATCAGGAAGGAGGGGTCTTTCCCCATTCGTGCCACGGTAGGCAAGTTCGACTGAGTCGAAACACCAAAGAGGAAGGCTCACGGCTTCGAGAAGGGAAGCCTCGAACAACATGTATCGAGAAGGGGAAACAGGTCAATGTCCCCTTGCGTGGAGAGAACATCAAGACAAGCGACGCAGCTAGGGCTTCGCCTCAGGATGAGACGACACGAGGGAGGAGGAGCTCGCCCAAACTAGAGGGGAGCCAAGGGCGTGCAAGATCCCGCGGAAGAGAGGGAAAGAAAGGAGTGGGACGCGTTGGGGGTTTAATAATAATCAGAAAAACATATTAAATTAATTTAATTTAAACGCGCTGAATTCCGGGTGATTTATTCGTGCATAGAATTATAACAAAGTGTATGTCTTTCCAAAGTAAATTCGACTGAGTCGAAACACCAAAGAGGAAGGCTCACGGCTTCGAGAAGGGAAGCCTCGAACAACATGTATCGAGAAGGGGAAACAGGTCAATGTCCCCTTGCGTGGAGAGAACATCAAGACAAGCGACGCAGCTAGGGCTTCGCCTCAGGATGAGACGACACGAGGGAGGAGGAGCTCGCCCAAACTAGAGGGGAGCCAAGGGCGTGCAAGATCCCGCGGAAGAGAGGGAAAGAAAGGAGTGGGACGCGTTGGGGGTTTAATAATAATCAGAAAAACATATTAAATTAATTTAATTTAAACGCGCTGAATTCCGGGTGATTTATTCGTGCATAGAATTATAACAAAGTGTATGTCTTTCCAAAGTAAATTCGACTTTTTGGACGAGCCGGCGCAGTCCGTTTTGTCGTCCGGGGTTGTTCGAACAACCTCGTTGACGATCGAGTCGAAAATGCGTCGAATTCGATTTTATTTAAACTTTCGGCTCGCTAGTGATTATTATAGCAATTTGGCTTCGGTTTCGATCAGTGGCACAAAAATTGAAGGCGTCGAGGCCGCAAATCGAGAAATTTGTGTACGCGGTGGTGCAAAAATGTGCAGCAGGCCGTTCTAGGTCTTAGTGGTCCTATGAGGGACTCCCTTTTGAGTTCCTCACGTTAATTCTAACATTCTATGTGCTAGATGTACATAATTACATGCGGGACTCCAAAAAGAGTAACGAAGTGGTTTCAAAAATCTAAAATGAGGCGGGTCCCATTGCTAAGGTTCTAAGATAGTCAAAGGGAAGACCCTAAGGCTAGAATCTTAAATCCTAAGGAAAAAACTAAACTTCTACAAAAGTGAGGTCAACATGCATAAGGCAATTACAAAATAACTGTTTTCAAACTACACAAAAAAAACAGCTAATCAGCTTATCCGCAGTAGTTTCTACGTAACACCCCCCGGGGGAAGCTACTACACAGCAGCTTATTAATAAGCTGCAACTGGCCTAAACAGACCAGCAACAACAATATATCAGCTTAGTGGATCTTAGCGGACAGATATATCATCAGGAGCACGCTAATCATTCTACAGCCCAAACAAACCATTTTGCTGTTCTTCCATTACAAGGAGATTATGTCCCTCTTTCTCCTACTTACCGTTATATTAATCCACATTGTTCTGTAATTCTTTGTTGGAGAAATTCCTGATTACTTTTTTTCATACTGCTGCTCCTTTCTTCTCCTTTAAATTCTGTACTTGTTAGATTTTTCAAGGCAATTGTTCTAATCAGCCAAACCCTCACTTTTGTTAGGCCTGCTTCTCTGAATGAAACAAAAAAATTCATTATTAACTGATGGTTATGCTAAGCCTTTGAGATTTTATCATTGATATTGTTTCAATACATTTGGATTTGGCTACTAAAACGGCTTAAAACTTAAACTTGCTGAAAACCTTATTTGTTGATGCATGAAAATCTCTTAGGCGCTTACAAAATTAATGAGATCTAGGGAGATGAACACAACATTGTCAATCATTTTAGCAGAAGCCTTTGTTGTCCATTGCAAGAACATTATCACAGCTCTGTAAATATTTCTTTAGAAGTTGAATGGTTTCATGTATATTGCTAGATTGATCCTTCCTGATTGAAGTGGTACATTTGTACATATGCTGAATCACGGTAGATGCATGAGCAGTGCATATGGGCGGGTGGTTGTGATTTGGTATTGTGCTGCAAGTGAATCTTGTGACTGCGGGGAATTGTGATGTGCTTTGGTAGTAGGATGCAGTGAATTGTTAAGAGTGACGTGCCTTGTGTATATGAAATGCGAAATGCAATGTTTGCAAGCAGAATATGTGAATAACATGACTGATTGCCTGGGAAGTGCAAATTAAACCCATGATAAAGGAGGAATCAATTCCCCAAAATAAATCCAAAAGAAAACCTTTCTTTTGATGTGTCCTAACTTATTGAGGTATGCTTTTACTAACTAGCATTAGCCTAAAGCTCAAATATGTCATTTACAGATTACAACATATTAAAAAGGCTAGTCTTCAGAAATCATTGTGTTTCAGCAGGACTGTTGCTTATTATAATGAAACTTGGTGGTGGAAGATAGTTGATTCCGTTACTTCTACTCAGTCACCTCCTGCTTTTTGTGAAAAATAAACAGTATTTTGCTTGACCAACTCGATTGTGCTAACGAATTTTTTATGTTTAACCTTGTCGGCGTTGTTTTGTGCGTGAAGTGCCCGTAAGAAGTTGTCGGTCGCCGGAATCGAAATCCCGTCGCCCGCTTCGGAAGGATCCTTCAACGAAAAGAAAGGAAGTCAAACTGACCTCTTTTTTTTCATAGTTTGAATGAAAGAGCGCTACACCTCAAGTCATGCACTTATCCCGAAAGACAAACACAAGACTTAAGCGTGAGACTCGATCAAATAAACTAAGAATATATGACGTCCGTTTGTCTGCGAAACCAATTTATTTCGCCGACAAATTCCCTATTTAATATGAAGAATTAAATAGCGTTTATTTTAAATGGGTTCGGAATGCTTCCTATAACGGCAAGTTCTCATAGCTAATTACATCTTAAATGATCGAAATCACTTAAGAAAACTCTCGATAAAAATCAGAAATATTATCTTCAAGGAGGTCAAAAGGATAGGACTTTTCAACGTAATCGGACAAAGAGGTGTGAAAGGGATCGGCTCAAATCGGAACATTTTATCGTAGAATCCAAAGGAGGAAGAACTGAGGATGTCAAAGATCCAGAGGCGAACCTCAGCTGACTTCCCAAGCTATCCTATGATTCGACTTTCAATTTGGAGATATTATTTAGAGGTTTCATCCCGCCAATTTTATTTAATTAGAGCTTACATTCGTGTGAAACGATCACACGAATAACTTAGAAGATGCGAGGATTTAGGTCGTAACGAACGACAACCTCGAATCCTAAAACGAGTCGGCTTATATCAGTAGCAAAGTAGAGCTATACAAGGGCCCAACAAGAGGTTGAGGATTTATGTCGCGCTAAGCGAACGACCTCGAAATCCTATTGGCTTGTTGTTTAATCACTAAGAAGTGGCTTACTGTTGTAGACGCTGTTTCATTGTCGAAGATGGTCGTGCCGCCCACCGCTAGCTCCAAGCTCCTGCCGTGAAGAGGCTGAGTTTTCTGGCGCTGGCAAGTCAAAATGTTCAATCGAGTGCTCTCATTGGCCGAGTTCTCCTAAACATCCTATGCAAGATGTTTAAGTATTGTATAGTTTACAGCAGGATATGTATATAAGCACGAAGAATGAAGAAAGACATACGCAACAAGATATAACGTAACGTGCTAAACAGTGAACAATATGCGAAGAAATGATATGGACAAAAGATGACTAAAAAGATAATAGCATACGAAGAAAATGATAAAAAGTGACAATAAACAAGATAAGCATGCAAGAGTAGGTATAAAAAGTGACAACTAAACAAAGATAAAGATGCAGCTGATGCGTATAAAGAAGTGTAACACGCCGCAAACGTAAACAAACCCGTATACTCTGGAGGCTCGTTATTTTCTTTCGTCTAGCCAACAGGTATGTGCCACATGAAAGCCAAGCAAGCAAAATAAAAGCGTCGTCGAAAAACTCAAGAAAACAAAGTGACTGACCCACAACGGGAAAGCTCGAGAAAAGTAGTAAAAGTCACCAAAACTCCGAGAAAATCCTAAAAAGGGACCACGAGTGCTCTATCAAAAATCAAATGAAACCCCGAAGAAAACTGCAAGCACTCGGGTCGTGGCGAGCTCGGAATCAGCAGTAGATCGCTCGAAGGGTCGTCGAAGGCTACTCGGTCACACGAGTGTATAAAGCCCGCTACTCGACAGAAAAGCGTGTCCAACTAAACCTAACTCGTGAGAGTGTTCCCCACCCAAGACCGATAATCAACAAGTGGACAATCACATTTTATAATGTAGCTTTGAAATTTATATTTTTAGCATGCATATGGATTTCGTACATGCAAAAGAGAGTTTATCAATTTTTTTGATTGTGGTGGAAAGATATTTTTGTTGCGAAACGTAAGTATCGTATTTTTATCGATTTTGAAAAATATAATCGTCCACGAGTCGATCATTTCGTAGGGTAAAGGATCGCTAACAATCCTAAGAAGGTACGGGTGCCCCGCTCGCCTTGTAACGGTGAACGATACCGTCATCCTACGGTTCACCGAGCCCCGGAGCGAGTCCCGACGTCGTAGGATGGGATATCATTCTACTCTATCACCGGCGTGCTTTTGCATCATCGCCGTCATCGCCCCAAAACAAAACAAAACAAAAACCGACTCCGAGCGAAGCGGGAAAACGTGTCAAGCAACGAAAAGGGGAAAAGAAGATTAACTCACCCCCGAACTCGAAGGTCGTGACGGCAGGTGAGTTAATTTAAAATTCCCCTAACACATGTAATAACAAGCGCGTTAAAAAAACGAAATCCGAGTTCCTCGAATCGACCCCGAGGGTGTCATTTTCTCGCTCAAGCACAATTATATCAAAAGGAAACTTAAAAGCAAAATCATGGAGAGAAAACGATCAAAGCCTTTTAAAATCAAGTAAAAAGAAAAAAAAAAGGCTCGAGACAAACACCGATTGCGAACATTTCCAAACCCATAAGAAAGTGAATGGACAAGCTTCCCAAGAACATCAATTTAACTCCAATTCATCAAATAAGGCATCTAAGAAGTGGCCCAGACATAATGCTCAATCAATTTTTTTTTTCGCGAGCAAGTAAGAAACACTTATAAAACTCATCTCCATCAATTCCCAATTCAAACACAAGCAAGAACAAGGCCACCATCACATCGCCCACCAACAAAAAGGCTCTCGACCAAGCCCCAACAAAAAGGGCAGCGAACAAGTAAAGTTTCTATCCAACCTCAAAACTCACAAATCACATCAATGGACTCACTGCCAAGCCCCAAATCGAACCCAACTCCTTCCATAAACATAGAGTTCGCTTTCACCAAATGAGCACAAAGCCCAACTCTCACTAGTAGCCAAACCCGAGCACAAACCTGAGCCCACAACAAGCCTCCAAGTGAATCAAATGAATTATCCCAACTCCAATTACAGCAGCCTTTTAAAAAGCCAAATTCAAACTTCCATTGGGCAAGAAACCGAGCCACAACAAGGCCAAGAAAGCCAGCCCAACTCCAAACCAAAACAGCCCTCAAAGAAACAGGTTCCAGTCTACAGGGAAGCCACACCCGAGCCAGCATAAGGCTAAAGAAGGCAGTTCAATCTCAAACCAGAACAACTCTCAAAGAAAGTCAAACCCGAGCCAAGACAAGGCCAAGAGAACCAGCCCAACCTCAAGCCACAACATCCTTCACTCAATGCCAAAACAAAAGAGGAGCTTAAAGGAGCCAAACCCGAGCCAATATAAGGCTAAGAAATACAACTCAATCCCAAACTAAAACAGCCCCCAAAGAGGCAAATACCAGCTTATAGGAAGCCAAGCCCGAGCCACATGAGGATGAAACCCGAGCCGTGGCTGGCTCGGGATAAAGCCAGCTTTAAATCGAAATGAATCCAAATATAAAATCGAAATCAAAGGTGTCAAAGAGAGCCGTAACCGAGCACAGACAGGGTGAAAACAAACCCAGCCTTTAAATCACAAAGCAGTTTCGACATAAAGCCAAAGCTAGAGAAAGCTAAAGAAGCCAACCCGAACCGTAGCTAAACTAGGGACAACTCCAGTTTTAAATTTAAAACCAAATGGATAGCAAAACTAACAAAAGCCGAGCCTCATGAGGCTAAAAAAAAAAACGAATCCCAAATCGAGTTTAAAGCACAGAATGCAAGTGGGACTCCACAAGACCGATTCACATGAGGCTAAAACCAAGCCCGATCACAATTAAATCCAGAACCAATATAGAACCGAAGCAAACTTCTCCTTGAAATCTCAATTAAAATGAAGCACATACATATCTTTAAAAGCTTCACTACCATGCACTTGCTAGCAAGAATAAGTATAGAACGAACATGAAAAACCCTTCAAATTAATTAATCATGCTTCGTGAAGGGCTAGATTTCCATATATTCAAGGCATAAAGCCACCACATGCTTGTAAACAAAGGTGAGCATAAAGAATTTCCAAACTAGCTAGCCATATCTTCATGAAAGATTAAAATGCAAGAGGCCCAAGAACAACATAAACCTCTCCAAGCCAAGCCTAAATTTTCTCTCTAGCATGCTCAATCGAAACCTTTTAGCCACATTTCAAATTGTAAAGAAAACATTCCCAAGCATTTATACAAGTATCACATTAGCATGCTCGTTAGAAGAAGAAACCCATAGGAATCGGTATTTCAAGCAACTAAATAAGACTTTCCATAGCATACAAGTGCTTAACCGAAACTATGAACGAGGCAAACCGAGCCAAAGGCACAAGTGAAGCCTCCACGGGGCCAAAACCGAGAATAAGAAAGGGGTGGAGGAGAGTTACCAGATTGCGTAGAACACACGAGAAGCAAACCGCAAGTACGAAACGATCCAACAACAACTCCCCTCTCTTCACAAAGGTTTTGGGCCAACCACAATCCCACCCCAAATGGGGTTTAAATAGGCAGAGGAGGGGAAGCAGAGGTCAAGAGCTCAACCTACAGGATCGGGCGCAAGTGGGACTGGCGGCAGATTGCCGCAGGAGGGAGCAGATCTCGGTAAGGGACGCACGCATGAGGTGCCGCAAGTTGCTCGAGGGATAAGGATAGGGCCTATCACGAGCGGCTCGAGGAGCAAACGGCCGCTAGAAAGCACGCTCGAGCGCGGGAGGGACGAAGGCACCGGTCGAGCGTGAGGAGAGTTAGGGCAGATTTTGTTTAATTAGGTTTTTTTTTTATTTATTCTTTTAAAAGAAGTTTTAAAATATATATATATTTTTATTTTAAAAAAAACTTAAATTACGAGTTTTGCCCCCGACAGGCTATCGTCGCAAGCTTAACGTTGATTTTAAGTGAAATTGACATTCCGGGCGCATCGGCGCAGTCCGTTTTGTCGTCCGAGGTCGTCTGGGCAACCTCGTCGACGAGCGCGTCAAAATTGCGTCGAAATTTGGTATCGTCGCAAAGCTCGACTCGAGTCCGATCGATCAGAATGGTGCGTGTAAGATGTGCACGAGGCTGTCCTAATGTCCAGGGTCCTATAGGGACTCAATTTGAACTCCTGACATCAATTTCGACCGGCTATAGACTAGCGGTACGGAATCTCGTACAGGATTTCAAAGAGTAACGAAGTGGCTTCCAGACACTCTAAAACGAGGTGGGTCCCATCGCTAGGAATTTAGGATCGTCGGGGAAGCTCCTGAGGCTAGAATCCTAAATCTAGGAGGAATACTAAACCTCGACAAAAAGTGAGGTCAACAAACCTTAGATCCTATTAGTATTTATTTTGTGCAATTACATTTTGCATTTTGGAATTGCAAAGAGTAACATGTAGGATTCAAGTAAATTGTTTAATTATGCTCCTAATTTGATTAATCTTCTAGCGGATTGGATCACCAGTTAATATGAGAATATCACACTAAATGTTATCTAAACGTTTTCTATGAAGTCAGAGAGTAAACTATATTACCAATAAAGTTTTTATTTATATTTTGTTTAATTTTTATAGTTACCATCAACAACATTTGTAACTCTTTTTTCTATTCATTGTTATTTATTTCAAGCTATCATTTCAAGAATGGACACAACAAGTACAGGAGATGTTGAACACGAAGAAATTTGGTGATATTGCATTCAGAGACAAGGATTTCAAAAGTGCGATCGAGTACTATTCAAAGGTATTTGCTTGACCCTTTTTTTTTTCCTGTGCTTTAAATTATTGGTTCAGAATTTGTTTCTTCCTTGAAGCTTTCATTCTATGAATTAAGTTGTCCTATTGATTGGTCGATAAATTGTGGGTGTCAATTAATAACTACTGCTCATTAGTTGGGCGTGTTAAATATTTCTTATTAGTTTTTAGTAAACCTTGCTAGAAATTTGTTGCTAGGCTGATATCAGCTATTTGGAACCTGGTGTAACTGGACTAATTTGTAACCATATTACCCAAAGCCTAATTTAGGCTTTATGAACTAGCTAAAAAATGTAGGTATTATGTATGAACTGGCTAGAAATTTTCTTCTTTTTTAAATCAAACATTTAATTTACTATGAAATGTTGCCAGACAGATTTAACAATTTGGGAACCAGTGGAACTGGATTGTAGTATTATGTAGTAATGATACCCATTGAAGGAACCTTCACTCGATTTAATTTGTGCTGAATTAAATTTTCATCCAGAAGTTATAGTTGTCTATTATACTTTCCCAGTCTTCCTTGGAGCAAAACCAATTTGTTGTATCTGGTTCGTTTTGAGGTCATGCCCTTTTAATCACATCCTTATTGAGTGAAGAAAGGTACTTTTTAAAGTGGCATTCAAGACTAGTTTATTCTATTTGCAACCTTACTCTCTCAATCTTCCTATAAATACTATAACTTCATAACCATCTTTTGAGAAATTCAATTAACTTAACTGAACTTATCGATGGAGGTCTTATACTTGCCATGCAATCATGCAGCTGGTAGTGATGATGTCAGTGCCTTCAGCAACTGTTTTTGCTAGGCGAGCTCTTTCGTATCTGATGAATGGGCAACCAGAGCTCGCACTTCGAGATGCCATGCAAGCACAAGTGTGCCTACCAGAATGGCCAACTGCCTTTTACCTTCAAGCACTAGCCCTCTCAAAGCTAGGCATGGAAACTGATGCCCAGGATATGCTCAATGACGGTGCTGCCTTCGAAGCTAAGAAGCAAAATAATTGGCGAGGTTAATTGTATCTTAAAAGAAGTCTCCCGACACTCAACAATTCTCCTTGTTCCTGTTAATGCTTCCAGTGGATGTTGCCCAGGCAGAATTACTTATATCAGTTGGATGAGCGATCTAATACCACCGTGGAAGATGGAGATGGATGATGTGAGTGAGGATGGCCAAATAAATGTATAGTATCGTCGGGAGAAATAATTTTGTATTCTATTATGTTGCGCAGGAATTCATCTACTTGCATGCTAATCCTATTCTTTCTTAGTTGTGAGAATGGTGGAAATTTGAGATGGAGGAATGGGGATTGGCGTGAATCCTTAACCTATTTTGTATTAGTTGTCACGATATCTATGAACAGATGATTAGCATTCAAATTGCTAAGGTTATGTGCTCTGCTGTGTGCTAACTTGCTCGTGCATTATTTATATCTATGAACAGACTTCCAGAGACTGATGATGATAATTGGTTAGAAAACCTGAAATTTGGGTCTCCAGTAAATGATGGATGGTAAAACTGTATTCGTTTGGCAAGGAATGGCGCAAGTAGTCAATGAATTTTGGAAACTGAATCTGTTGTATTCTTTTGAATTTTAATATTTTATCAAATTTTAGGAATCTCGTAAAAGTTGTGGTTATTTTTATTAAAAATAAATTAACATTGAGCCAACATATGCAAAATAAAGAAAATTGTAATTGAAGTGCATTGCAATATAAAATATGACTTCTTTGTTTTGGAAGCCTGTTGGCAAAAAAGAATCTCTAAATTTCTATATATTTTTTTATTTACATGACTTTGATCATTCGCAGCTGTACTAAAAAAAGTTAGCGGATGTTTTTTATTTGGGAGGACATCTATGAGAATTAGTCTGGAATAAATTATTAATTTTGCCTGGAATCCATTATTGGAGAGGACTTCAATTATTAATAACTCGTATCAATGAAAGTTAAATATAGATAAAGCAATTTATAATTATTACAAAATTCAATTGTAGTCCTTTGACGAAGGTTGGCCTGCGTATGGGTACCTAAGATTCAGCGTCTGGATGAAGAAATTTCTGGGATTATTACGAATTCCTGATGTACTGCTTTCTTAAAACTCACTGGGGACTGCTGTTTCTCGCTATTTTAAGGGTTTAAGAAGCAATTTGCTGTACCTACAGCAAGGATTCAAAGTGTTGCTGTAATATATGAACCTAGAATACAATCTCAACAACTATACAAGTTAAGAATTCTGTTAGAATAATATTTTCGAATGATTAGTTCTTTAGGGATGTTTACATAGCAACCAAAACATTGCTATTTACAAACATGGCTCACTCTTTCATCCATTTTTTAAATTCACCCAAATATCAAAATTCATGATAAATTCCCAATCCATATTTTTCATTTTTTAATCAAATTCTCAATGATTTAATCATGACATTAGTAAATACATCGATTTGATAGTTCAAATTGTTGTTTTAACATGTAAGCTTACAAGAAAGGAAAGTATAGTACAGCGCAGGTTTGCAATAAAATAAAAGCGTACCTGGCGGGTCTTCCCGTCATTTCCAACTGCACTTAAAACGCATGTTAGGGCATTTAAATATTTGAAAGAAAACACCTAGCTAAAGCTTAAGGGAAGGTTCTGGTTATCTACCAAATCCTAATCCTATCACTAGTGAGATCCTAAGGTATGTTGGGGATGATAACAAAGAACAATGAAGTTCAATTGTTCTTTTGAAACATCCCATTGGGTTGAGAAAGTGATTAGGACAGGTCCTGAACATCTTTTCAACGCTTCTGGGATCATTTTGATTCCAAATGAACTTCATTATATGGATGAATTGATCATCTGGGGTTTAGTTGACTTTTGGTTCTTGCTCAACGAAATTGGATGTTTGATTATCCTATTAGTAAGGTGACATTCAATTTGATACTTCATTTAAGAGTTATAAAGATGAAAGCTTTTAGGGGTACATTAGTCCATTAAATAACTTAACTATTCTCAATTAAAGTTCAATTAATGATTTAAAATGATTCGATTTAGCTATAAAATTTTGGTTGATTTTCAAATATTTTTTAAATTATTTTAAATTAGAGAAAGTGTTTAAATCATTTAAGTTTAATTAAATTAATTTTTAATGTTTTAATTTGTTTTAATTTTGTTACAATATTTCAGATTAATTTTAATATTCTAAATTGATTTTAATTCAATTATAATATTTTAATTATAAATTGTTTCAAATTAATCTTAATATTTCAAATTTGTTTTAATTTAAGTTTTAAATGATTTCAGATTAGTTTTAATATTTTATGTTTGTTTTAATTTGATTTTAAATTATTTCAAATTAATTTTAATACTTTAAGTTTTAATTTGATTATAAGATTTCAAGATTATTCCCATTTTAATTATTAGTTTTAATCATCATTTTTATGGTTCCATTAATTAAGTGTTAAATAGTATTGAATCAATTCATTGATTAGGGGTTCAATTTAAAGCATTAGAGTCTTTCTATATCACACCCCTAACAATTTATGCCTTAGTTAACTTCCAAGGTCTAACAACTTAATTAATTGGGATTTCTTCTTTAACATTAAATGTGATTAATGGGTTTCTACCCATTAGTTTCCTATGTTTCAATCATCCAAGGGGAAAATCAAGATCAAATGTTAACCCTTCCCTTTTGGTTAAGCCCAAATATTGGTTAAGACTAAAGTTTTTTAATTACCTTTATACCCTCTTAAGCTTGTTCATCTCATAATTCACTGAATCAAGCTCAAATGAATTTGAAATTTTTATGTCACCTCACTCACATATCAATTAAGGCAACAGAGGAGAAAATATAATTTTTCTATTTTTAATTTAATTTATATAATTATTTTAGTGGAAAATAGGGATTTTCAATGAAAATTAAACAACATGACCAAGGTAAAACTTATGTCCTTAGAAAAATTATGGGAGGTTCCTACTGACTAGGGGACCACTTGGACCAATTCAGGCGATTTTTTGAATTTTAATTTATTTATTAAAATTATTTTAAATTTTAGAGTAATAATAAAATAAAATTAAAGAAGAAAATTAGGTTTTATATTTTTTCTTAAATCTCTCTAAACTCAAGGGACTCAAAGAAACAAAATTTATATTTTTCTGATTTTTCTTTGAATTATTAGAACTATTTTAGTGAAAGGCTTGAAAAATCTATTTTTTTAATATTAAAAATTATCCTAAATCTTTAAAATTTAATATCTTTACTTAGAGACTTAGGAAAAATGTTTTGTTGGTTCCCAAGTGATTAGGAGGCCAAATGTGATATTTTTGTGAATTTTAATATTTTTATGATTTTTATAATTTTTTAATTATTAAAGTATTCAAAAATGATAAAAATGAATTTTTCATGAAAAATCCAATTTCATTTTTCCTGGACTTCTCTGATCTCAAAGAACTCCCAAAATTGATTTGGTAATTTTTTGAGTTATATTTTGGGCTTTATGAATTTTTTAATTCCAAATATGGTTATGTCACTTAGGTAATTTATTTAGTGGGGTTAAATTAACTCCAATTGACTTGAAATTTTTATGTGGGTTCTCCTAATCCTAAAGCACAGTGGAGAATTCATTTCATGTCATTTTGATGTGTGGTTGCTTCAAATTAATTTAATCATGGTTTTGATTGTTTGGCCAAATTAGGGTTATTTTTGGTGAATTAAATCAAACCATAAATGTCCTAGGGTCCTCTAGTCCTAAGACATTTCCTCTAAATTTTCTAGATTTTTATAACCAACATGCTAATTTCCACTATTAATTTTCAAGAAAATGGTCTAACATAGAAAATAGACAACTCTCTCTAGACATAACCTCTAACCTTGGAAAAATTAGAGAATGTTCCCAAGATTAGAGGCTAGAAAAGCGCTATAGTCTCATGCCATTGTGAATTCTGTATGCTAATGGAGAATTAAAATACTCATGACAGTAAATAAATAATTAAAAATTAAATATATGACAAAATATTTTGATTTAATTCCACATTATTCCCCTTTGTTCATTGAGTAAGAGGGTATTTTTAGTTTATTTTTATGATTTTTCTATGCAAAGATATGCTTTTTCAAAGTTTCTGTGATTTAAATAAATAAGAAAAATCCTATTTTCCTACTTATCCGACGCGTCGCCACCTCAACCTAGACGGCTCCAAAGTTACACGTCGTGCGCTCCTATTCAATGCCATGATCTGAGTTATCGTGCTCTTTTCGTCCCGCAGTTCTGTCCGGCTCGATCTCCGTCGTCCATCCGATACATGCGCCATCCGACAGTCGCTAAGCTTCGTCCCCGTCTGGTTCAACCCGAGAGCCGTATACACCAAAAACCTAAGATCTCGCTCGAGACTCAACCAAATCAAGGGCGGTTGGTCTCTATCGACGCGTCTAGCCTAGGCGAACATATATATATGGCTAACATGCATTGAAATTAAGTAGAATGAAATGGGAAATTCATGGAAGCTCGGGAGGAGGAGGAGTTCAATACCTTTGCTCTGAGAGGCGAGGCCTCGATCAGAGATGCTCAACACATTCGTGGAGGTCCAAGGAGCCTACAGATTGAGCCTCTGGTTGTGGTGAATTGCTTAGACCCAAGTTCGACCAAGGCCGATTTGGAGCTCTGGTCCATAGCATAGATGGGTGGCCTGGTGATGGGGCTTTCACTGGGGAGCTTCTGCTCTTGGTGTGGGGATGGCGTGGTGCAGTTAATTTGATTTTGGTGGAAGTTTGAGAAGTGTCCTATTTCTGGCCTGAATTTCGACTGAGAAATTGAGCTCAGGTGGTGGAATTCAGGGCAGGAGAGTGGTGGGGATCTTCTTCTCCTGACTGGGATTAGGTATGGGAGAAATTTAGGAGGGATTGGTGGAGAAAATTTCAGCACCTGAAACTCGGCCGTGGAGGAGCCATTTTATAGAACTCGCCAGAGAGGGGAGCTTAGGGCCATGTAATAAGTGCCGTAGGCCACTTGGGGTGAGGGCAGAGCAGGGCAGCTAGGCACTAAGGGAATTGCTCAATTTTGGGTTTTAAGCCAATGGGGGGCGCTCGGGCGTGCCTGTTCCAGCAGCTATGGTGGCTGGCAAGGACTAGGCAGGCGGCTGGCAGGTTGAGGAGGAGTGGGGGAGGAGTTTAGTTCAATTAATTCTGACAGGGAGGTTGCTTAAGGAGGATTTGGGTATAGAACTTAGGCTTAGCCAAGTGGTTAGACCCAACGATCCAAAGTGGTGGACCTTTGGTCCATGGCTCAAAGGGCTTGGGTTGGGTCAGGTCAAACCAATCCTAGGAGGTCTAAGGTTGGCTGCCATGAAGTGGATTTGGTCAAATTTGGCTTGGTTTGGTTCAAATGGAGTCATATGTCCAAATGGGTTGATTTGGGTTTAGGTTGGGCTAACTTGGGTTTGAGTTTGGTTTGAATCAAATTGATTGAGCAAAAATGTGCAAATCATTGTTATGAATGATTGAAAAAAGCATTGGAGCAGTTTTGGAGTGGTTTGGAGGGTCAATTTGGTGAAATTGGATGATTTGGTCAACTTAAGTCACTTTAGGTTTGGTTTGGGTTTCGTTAAGCTAGAGCTTGGCTAGGGTCCAATTAATGATTCAAATGGATGTAGGTAATTGTCATGTTGGGTTTTAGTTAGAAATTGTGTGGAAATTTTGGGTTAGGGGATTCAATTTGGGGAATTTGGGACATGTTGCAATTTTAAGGAAAATTTTGGGGCTTTTGATTCAAATGGATTTTGAATGGGATTTTAGTCAAAATGTTTGCCAAATAAATGTTGTGTTTGAAGTAGAAATGTGTTATGTACATTTTAGAACAATTTTGAAGAGAATTTGGGTTGCATTGGATTGTATTTGGGCATGTTTGGGTTCATGGGTAATTTAGGACAAAATTGGGTATTTTGGAAAGTTTAGGATTTGGGTAAAATTTGAGTTTAAATTGGTGGCAAATTGATGTTGTATTTTGTTTATTGGGATGTTAGGAAGAGTTTAGGATTGAAATTTGTGGGAATTGAGTGGTTTTGGGTTCAATTTGGGGTTAATTGGGCCATCGGGCCAAAATTGGGGGTTTTGGATAAATTGGATTAAATTAACAAAATGGAGGCATGTGGTAGTTGAAAAAAATGAAATTGGGAATATTTGATAGATTTTACAATTTTTTGAGAATTTTTGGAATTTTTGGATATTTGGGCTAAGAGGGGTATTTAGGGTATACAGAGGTTATTTGGAGTGTATTGGGGTGTTTTGGTGGATTTAAGAGGTGGGAATTGTTTTGAAATGATTTTGAGGAATTTTGGAAATCTTGGGAAATTTTTTGGGGAATTTTGGATGATTTGGTGGTTATAGGGGCAATTGGGCTTCTTTGCTCTGTTGTTAGTAGTATTCTCTGATTTTTCCAGAGTCAGAGAGCATCCCTACAAAAAGCCCTAATTTTTAAGTTAATCACCTTTATTTTAATGAAAAAATTATAAAAATTTTAAAATAAATCATAAGAATAAAAAACTTATCTTTGTAGGTCCACTGTGGTCGGAGGACCATAGAAAAAATATAAAATGGATTTAAGAAATTAAAGATAACACTTTATGTATTCATCTCATTAAAAGCCTTAATGAATTAAATAATTATAATATAAATATAAAAATCACAAAGTTGAGCCCAAACTGTAAATAATAATCATATTAACTCACTGCAAAAAATTGAAACCCATTTGATTTAATTTAACCATCAAATTTGATTTTCTAAGATGACATTTTTGCATTAAAATAATTATAATAATTAAAATATAATTAAAAATAAAATTAAAAGTGGTTTTAGAAGTTCTTTGTGATCAAGGGAACACATGAAAAATAAAATTAAGCTCTAAATTAAAACTTCATTTTAAACCTATTTTCCTAATTTTTTTTAATAATTAAAATAAATAAAAATCTTAAAAATCACAAAAATACAAAAGTACAATAACATATTCTTATTTGTTTCTTGATCACTTAGCAGTAATTAAAAGATTTTTCCCAATTTTCCAAAAATAATTATAAATTTTAAAGGCTTAAAAATGAATTTTCTCCAATTTTGCACTACAACAACAACAACAACAAAGCCTTAATCCCACTAAGTGGGGTCGGCTACATGAATCCTTTTTCTCCATTGCGTCTTATTTAGTGTCAAATTTTCGTTTAATTCTAATAAATTCAGATTATTTTTTATGCAATAAGCCCAAGTTTTCCTAGGTTTACCTCTGCCTTTCTTAACATAAGTTGTATCTAAAACATCTACTCTCCTAATCGGATCATCAGGTGGTTGACGTTTAATGTGACCAAACCATCTAAGGCGACTCTCTCTAATTTTATCTGTCACTGGTGCAACACCAACCCTATTATGGATATATTCATTTCACATTTTGTCTCTAGTTGTAAAGCCACTCATCCACCTAATCATTCTAATCTCGTCAACACTTAACTTAACATTATGCTTCTCTTTTAAAGGCCAACATTCAGCACCATAGAGCATTGCAGGTCTCACAACCATCTTATAAAATTTTTCTTTTAGTCTAAGCGGTACTTTTCTATCACACAGTAGGCCGGACGCATTCCTCCACTTCAACCAACCAATCTGAATTCTACTATTAACATCCCCATCTATATCACCATCGCTTTGAACAATGGACCCGAGAGATCTAAATCGTTAACACCTTTTAATAATTTGATCACCCTAAGTTAAACTTCTGTCACTAGACCTACTATTACTAAAATTACATTCCATGTATTCAGTTTTAGTTCTACTCAAACGAAGACCTTTAGACTCCAATGTAGACCTCCATAATTCAAGTTTTTCCTGGACTTTTTCTCTTGTCTTATCCATAAGGAGGATATCATCAGTAAAAAGCATACACCAAGGTACATCCTCTTGTAAATGCTCAGTAAGACCATCAATAAATAAAGCAAAGAGATATGGGCTTAAAGCCGATCCTTGATGTAAACCAATAGAAATAGTAAAATATTTTGTCAATCCTCCTTCAGCTCGAACACATGTAACAGCTCTAGCATACATATCTTTAATGACTTGAATATAGGTCATATCAACACCTTTCTTCTCAAGGACTCTCCAAAGAACATCTCTAGGAACCTTATCGTAAGCTTTTTCTAAATCAATAAAAATCAAATGTAGGTCTTCCTTATTATCTCTGTACTTCTCCATCAAAACTCTCAATAAATGTATAGCTTCCATAGTAGATCTGCCCGACATAAATCCAAATTGATTATGAGAAACCTTCGTAATACGTCTTAACCTATGTTCAATTACCCTCTCCCATAATTTTAAAGTATGACACATCAATTTAATTCCTCTATAATTTGCACAGTATTGTGCATCTCCTTTATTCTTAAAAATGGGGACCAAAATGCTCTTTCTCCACTCCTCAGGCATCTTTTTAGTTTTTAAAATAATATTAAAAAGTTTAGTAACCAAGAAACCCCCAAATCACCTAAACATTTCCATACTTCAATTGGGATATCATCAGGTCCTACAGACTTTCCACCTTTGGTTTTCCTTAAAGCCTCATCAACTTCTTTTTTACTAACGCGACGGTAAAAATGAGAAGTTTTATTATTATTAACGATATTAAGATCACTAAGGTCGATCGTACTTTCAGCATCTTCATTAAAAAGTTTATCAAAATGACTCACCCACCAATTTTGCACTAAAATAATTAAATTAACGGAAATAAAATGCACAAAAATTTTAATTTTGTTTCTCTCAGTTCTTTGAACTCAGAGAAACTTAAAAAAAAATATAAAACTCAATTTTCAAGTTATATAATATTTTATATTTAATTAATACTTAGATGGTATACTTTTGTTAAGTTAATGAATTGTAATTTTAATTATAAAAAGTGTAATATTTTATATCAACACCTTTCTTCTTTTATTTTAACGGAATTGTATTAAATTAACGGAATTGTAATATTTTATATCAACACCTTTCTTCTTTTATTTTAATTATAAAATTTAAAATAAAATTCCAAAAATCATGAAAAATGTAATAAATGGTCCTCTGACCTAGATGAACCTCCAATTATTTTAATGCCTGATGGTATACTTTTGTTAAGTTAATGAATTAATATTGAAAATACCTATTTTTTGCATTAAAAATAATTCTTAAAAATTGAATAAAAATCAGAAAATTGTATTTTATCTCTGATATTTTAATTGAACCATGAGTAGGGCAAACATAAAAATTTGAAAGTCATTTGAGTTAAATCTAAAGAATTACAAAGTGATAAAGTCATAAAGGGTAAATGATAATTATGGAATTTAAGCCCTAATTAATATTTAGGTTAAATCAAAGGGGATGCATGATCATAATTGACTTTCCAAAGTGGTAGAAACACAAAGGATTAAGATGTAAAAACCAACTCATCACTTTTCCTTGATAAGGGTAAAATTTTAATTTTCCTTTAAATATTATAATTTTAGAAGTTAATTAGATTGAATGATCCTAAGGTGAGGGGTTTGGTTTTCGAAGATTATAATTCACTAATCAATGACCTCTGGCAAATGGCTGGATTATGACACAATATTTGATCAAGATTAAGCTCACTTGATTTAACATTCTTAAAATAATAAGTCTATCCATGAAATCTTAATAGCATAGTAGTAAACTAGGCTCAATCAAGGATTGTCTAATGAGGCTTAGAAAAGATCATATAAATAATTCCAAACACTACTAGCCCAACTTTTTATTAAAATGGTTATGTGCATTGATTAATTAACTTTTTCCGTTAAAGGTCTACACTCACAAAATTCAAAAATGAAACATCAAGTGATAGTTACCCCACTCAAAGAGATGATTAAAACATTAAAGTTCATTGAGCACAGGGTAAGACATCTCCACTAAACTTTGGTTCATCTATGGATGAATGATTTATTAACATAATAAGTTCAGAGAAAATCGAGATGTTCCAAAGGATTCATAAGAGGTGTAGGATCATTCCCCGCACTCCTTTTCAGTTATTTGGATACCTTGGAGGAAAATTAAATCTATTATGCCTTTGCTCAAGAAAATCATTCTTTTAAACAAATGCATAGGAACCCACTAGGTTATGACATAGAACCTGGTAGAATTACCCCAAGCATTTCCTGCTTTCTTTTTCTACAATTTATTTAAATTTCTGAAAAATTATATATATTTTGCAAGAAGCTAATCTTTTAGTTAGAGTTCGAGAAGATGACAGGTACACCTTTACTTTATTGCATTGCAGATACTTTACTTTCCTGCATTTACTTAGCTGTATTTACTTTAGTGCATGTACTTGCCTTCTTACCCGTGAAACTTAAAACCAAACATAATCAAAACTAAAATTAAACCTCAAGACAAAATAAAAATTTTCTTTCAAAATTAAACAACATTTTCAAAAAATAGAAAAAAAAAGATAAAAATGAACTAAATTAATACACCCTCTTTGGATGATAGGGAATCTCTTAGAGGAGGCAACCTATGGTTGCTAACGAGATTTCACCAGTTTGGATGAATTTAACAATTCATTCAGACTAAGTGCATCTGAAGAAAATAGTGGTGTTGGAATGAGGGAACCGTAGGATCCTAATCGGTACCGCTTAAACAACTTAAACTTCCTCCATAAGATATTTAAACAATAACAACAAAAAACAAAATCTTACATATGCACCTTAAACATCTTAGAACTTCTTTGAACCTCATGAACTTTAAAATTTAAACCTGAAACCTTCTGCGACAAGAAGCTTGGAGCATGCACCGTGGGTAGCATGACAAGGACACGCAAAAGAACATTTACGAGAGAGTGAATGAATCTTGATCAACTACTCTTTTCCTAGAATTAAACAATGAGGCATAGGATTTTGAGGTTGTCTGCCCAGTGCGACATAAATCCTCAACTAATCTTTAGGCCTTTAAATGACCCTGTTGTACAATATAATCCTTAACTTGTTTTAGGATCTGACGTCTTCATTCGGTACGATATAATTCTTCCTATCTTCCAGGCTATTTGTGTGATTGGTGTCATACAAATTTAAGCCTTAAATAATAAAACTGACAGGTTGAAATATTAAATAACATCTCTTTAAGCCTAAAGCCAAACCATAGGATAGTTTGGGAAGTCATCAAGATTCTCCTCAGGATTCGTGGCATCCCCAAGATTTCTCCCTTTGGATTCCACAATAATTATTCTCATTTGAACCTTTCACATTTGACATTTCCTTTGTCTGACCTTAAAACTCCTAAACCTTTTTAGTTTATTAAGACACTATTTCCTAATCTAAATTGAGAGTTTTCTTAGGTGACTTAGGTTGCTTGAGATGTAATTAACTATATGGGATTGCCCTTATAAGAAACTTTAACAGTCCCGATTAAAATAAACCCCATCTAATCTTCTATATTAGAGAAGGGAACCTGTCATTTAATAAAAAAGGTTTTAACAGACTAAAATGGATGTCATAATTCTTTAGTATATTTAATCTAGCATCACTATAAAGTAATGTATCTATTCTTCGGAATATGTGCAAGAATTTTAATGTAGTGCTCATTTATTAAAACTATTGAGATCAATTCCATCTCCTTTTTTCAAAATCAAAGCATTACTTCCCAAAATTATATATATATATATATAATCTATTTTAAACTAGGCGCAAAACTCCTATTTCAGCACTGACAACTTCCCATAATTTTAACAGCTGACAATCAAAAAATACCTTAGAATTTAGTGGTGAAAATGAACTCTGGTTGTGGGAATGGGTGGCTGAAGATGGTTTGGTTAATCTTAGGATCATTACAGGAATATCTGGAAGTAATTGGGCAGTGTTTCTCCTTAGATTTTGATGCTCTCCTTGCTTGGCTGTGGAGGTGGACTATTTATAACCCATGCCAAGGGGGAGGCCTTGGGCTGCCATTGGCTGGTGCCAACAAGCTTAGGTGGATAGGAGAACGACGCAATTGGTGAATGGGAGTGTGCCACATTGGATGAGCGAGAATTTGGGTTTGAGCCATGGCCATCCTTCTCGATTTTGGGTTTTTCGGCCACTAAGATGGCCGACTAGGTCAGGGGAGGTGGCTAGCTGACTTAGGGAGGTCTAATGGTGATAACCTTGGAAGCATGAAAGGTTAATGACATGTGTGAGTGGCTTTAGCCAAATCATAGGGTTTACACATTTTGAGGGACCACTAGTCCATGACACAAGATATGGCGTTTAAGGATGTGGTTATTATCTTAGGGGTTTAAGGATGGATGAGGTAATTAAGTTTTGGTTAGATCAAATTGTTAGGGTTAGATTTTGGATTAGGCTTAAAATTGGGGTTTGGGCTTGGATTTAAATTTAAGCTAGGTTTGGGCTTACATCTAAATCAAATTAAGGCTCAATTTGGCCTTTAAAAATGTCATGATGGATTTAGAAAACAAATTTCATGGAATTGGATTGATCATATGGCTCAATTTGGTGAAATTTGGATTTGGGCTCAATTTGAGGTAGTTAACTTGGGCTTGAAATTTGGATTTTAAATTGGGTGCAAGTGGGTTTAAATTTGGTTTAATTTAGGTTTGAATATAGTGACATTTATTTTGTATTTGAAGTCATGTGATTTTGAATGGAATTTGGTGGAAATTGGGAGTGACATATGGACATTGAGAATTTTGGGGTAATTTGGGAATTCTAGCTAATTTTGATGGATTTAGGGAATTTTCAATGTAATTGGGGAATTGGATGGTTAGAAATAGTTTTGGTGATGTTTGGATAAATTTGGAGATTTTGGTAATTTTTGGGATATTAGGGGCATTTTTATAATTTTGGGTGTTGCAGGGGGGATTTCGGTAAATTTAGGGATATTGGGATTAATATGAGCAATTCGGGTAATTTGAGGTGGTTTAACATGATTTTTGGAGAAGAATTAGAGCTTGGGAAATTTTGGGAATTTTAGTGTTTTAGAGACATTTTGGTCATTTTGGGAAATTTGGGGGTAGAAGGTCAAAGTTGGGTTTTTTGTGAAATTGGAATTGATTTGACATTGTGACCATGCAAAACATGGAATATCCCCCACCTCCACCGGCAACTGCCCCCACCACCCCCCACCCCCTCCCCTTCTATGGCCATAAGAACCATAACAGAGCTCATTTTAGATCCTCCACATGTTGGTTCTAGCAATCCTATCCCAAGGCTAAAAGCTTGGGACCACCCAGACAAATTTCCAAAAGAGGCAGGGAAAAAAGGTTAAGTGTAAGTGATTTAAGATTTCAAGATGTGAGGGAATTTTGGTGAGTTCAAATGTGTGTGGAACCAAGACCAAGCCACCTAGGGTTACCCTAAGGCTTGGAAATCCTATTGGGACTCTCTTTGAGCTTCCTCATATTGGTTTCATCCTTTTAACTACTAAATGTGAAACTCAAGGGAGAGCAAAGAAGTTTTTTGGAATTTTAAGGGAGATGGTTTCCATCGCTAGTTCTCCAGGATAATCAACAGGAAAGTCCAATGACTAGATTCTAGGCTTCTAAGAGATAAAGACTAGACCTTATCAAAAGTGAGGTTAACACCTGGTACTTGGCTGGGAGTGATTTAAATTTTAGGTTTATTTTAGGTCATTTTATTTTTATTTGATTTGGTCTGATTAAATATGTGTATAAATTTTTTATTATTATCATTTTTTATTATATCTTTATTATTATATTCAATTGAAAAATGAATACTTTATCATCATTTTTTATTTGATTTATTATTTTTAATATTATAATATTTCCTTTATATCATTCTTTGTTCATCGAACTTTTCTTAGAATTGAGATAAACCCAATTCAATGGTCTCCACAATCAATCACACAAACTTGCATTCACGATAGTTAAAAGGAAATTGCAATGTATCAACATTCAATTAACTGTTGTAGAAGAATCATTCCTTGTTGATTAGTACAATATTATATAGTCCTGTGCATAAAGATATAGTAAAATAAATCTTCATAATACTGCCTCAAATATCATGCTCATATGATTTGTATGTAACCATTTACATCATTATATTGTATGTCCAAGTATGTGCTGACTGTCTGAGTATCATGTATCAGTAAATCTACCATCTTTATCTATATCTCACTGATAAATTATGTAGAGACTAGCCTCATCTCCAAAGGCACTTTTCTAAATAATAAGTTTTGTCTAATTACACTTAGAGATGTGTTGTCCCTGAGTGGGTCATAGCTCAAGAGGCTGTAATCCCTCCAGTTCTAGATCATGTCTATATCAAAATGGAACTTTATCCTTATCCATCCTCCTGAAAGTGATTGAAATTTTTTGATATGGAATTATAGAGATGTGATGGTTTGCTAAATCGAACCCATTCCCTTTAAGAACCACTAATGAACCCGCAAGTATAGGAGTCTCCACTAGCCCCTTAAATTTTTCTGGACCAACTATCCAAAGATCAGTTCCAAAAATAATATTGCCTTTATTAATGAAAGATGATGCGGAATTTTTATATTGCAAGAACTTATGAACCCAAATTTATACATTTAATAATTATTTTATAAAACCCAAACATTCAACGCAAGTATATGTATCGTATCAAGTAATACAGGGCTCTAATGGAGTCCTGGTTATCAATCCCACAGGGAAGGCACGTTCCTTACGATGGATAGCGTAGTACTGAAATCCAATACTCAAATTGCAATTAACATTTAAGTTTACTTCTACTAACAAGATGCAGAAAACAGTAACAGTTAAGCAAACTACAATTACTTCTTATCTTTAAAACAAAATTAACTAACACACACACACACACACACTAAGCTTGTATTTGAAAGGTTTTGATATATATGAAAAGTATCTTTCCTCTTGCAATGAGTATTTGATGTGTGAATGATGTAGAATGATTATTTATTGTATTGTGCTAAATAAGAGCATAAATTTTTCTTTACCCTCAAAAGAGTACCCCCTCTTCTAAGCATGAAAAGAAGATTGACATATCCTAAGTTTAGTCACTAAATCTAAGGCTAGGCTGGGAGGATATCGGTACGTCACTATGGAGCTCCCACTCACCCTTCACTTGAAGGCTAACCTTTGACTTTAGTTACTAATATTAGGACCAAATTGGGGATCTGTGCCTGTCACTCTGAAACCTTCAATTTGAAGTCCATCAAAACACATTTCCCTATTTATTTGCACTCAATTCCTATGAACTACGCAATTCGTCCATGGACATTGAATGGATTCTTCATTATTGTTGTTGGACACAAAATCCTTTTAGAGTTAATGTTCAACAACAGATTATAACAATTCAATTGGCCAGATCGAAAAGTAAATTAAATTCAAAATGAAAAACCATCACAATTTCTTCAACACTTTAAAAGCACTTCAAATCCACATCATCACAACATCACATTGTTGTCCTCACTTTTGTGAAAGGTCTCAAAAAACACTATTGACCCAATAGATCAACCCTTGACCTATCCTGACCCAGTAACCAACCCTATTGACCCAACAGGTCAACCATTGACCTAATAAGTCAACTTTGGTCAAACTGGTCAATCCTGACCCAGTAACCAACCCTATTGAGCCAACAGGTCAACCCTTGATCTAAAAAGTCAACTTTGGTCAAAATGGTCAATCCTAGCTCAATGACCAACCCTACTGACCCAATAGGTCAACCCTTGACCTAAAAAGTCAACTTTGGTCAAAATGGTCAATCCAGACCCAATGACCAACCCTGTTGACCCCATAGATCAACCTTTTGACCTAAAAAGTCAACTTTGGTCAAAATGGTCAATCCAGACCCAATGACCAACCCTATTGACCCAATAGGTCAACCTTATGACCTAAAAACTCAATTTTGGTCAAACTGGTGATTAATTATTAACCCAATGACCTATTTAAGACTCCAAAATGACAAAAATAATCAAATAATTAATTTAAAAATTATTTTTGATTAATTAAATTGACCAATAATTTTAATTTTCAATATTTTAATTAATGACATAATTAATTAAAATGAAAATTAAATTAAAAACCATAAAATGTCAAAATACACCAAAATGAAATAAAAATGACAAAATTAATCAAATAATTAATTTCAAAATTATTTTTCATTAATTAAGTTGACTAATAAATTAATTTTCAATATTAATGACATAATTAATTAAAATGAAAATTAAATTAAAAATCATAAAATGACAAAATACACAAAATGAAATAAAAATGACAAAATTAATCAAATAATTAATTGCAAAATTATTAAAATTTTAGTTTATGACATAATTAATTAAAATGGAAAATTAAATTAGAAGTCATAAAAAAAATAAAATGCACAATTTAATTAAAAATAATGGAATTAATCAAATAATTAATTCCAAAATTATTTTTGATTAATTAATGGATTAATAATTTAATTTCCATATTTAAATTAATGACTTAATTAATTAAAATGAAAATTAAATTAAAAAGACATAAAATGAGACAAAATCCAATTTTAAATAAAAAAAAGAAAAGACATTAAAATTAATCAAATAATTATTTGGAATTATTTCCAATTAATAATTGATTAATAAAATAATTTCCAATAGTTTAATTATTTACATAATTAATTAAAATGGAAAAACAATTAAAAAAAGAGTGAGAGACATGAAATTAAAAATTTGATATGTGACACCACTTATGACATAATGAGTGGTTTTCAAAATTTTAAATTCATTAATGACATCATAAATAACCTCATATGGGTTAAACATAACCCATATGACCCATTAGAAATGAATTAACTCATTAGTGATTCATAACATGGTATTTTAACCATGGTTAAGGATCATTATTAAAGCACCATCATGAAAAAGGGTGAAGTGTCATTCTTTCACAAACCCAAGCTATGACTCACCTCTCTCTAAGATGAGGTGGCTAGCCACCTTAAAGATAATTTTGGTCACTACCATAAGTATCCAATGAGAAAGGAAGCTAGCATGGATTACAATTTAACCATAGCAAAATTAAGTAATGAAGAAATTATGCATGAAATGAGTCATGGAGCTTACTTGTCATGATCTTATTAAATCCTAAGTGACATGGTGGATGAAGAAGAGATTGACTACTTTGAATCATCACTCACTTTCTTCCTAACCAATGGAAGAAAGACAAAGCTTAAACCCATCTTAAACCATGGTAAAAGACCATCATAACTAAGTTATGCATGAGATGAGAAAGGAGGCTAACTGTCATCTTTCACCAAAATCTAAAGCATGACTTGGATGAACAAATAAACTGAATTATTCACTTCAAATATAAAATTCCCTCCACCTCATGGAGGAGCCAATGGAAGCAAGCCAAGCTAAGAAGAAAATCCTCACCATGGATGAACCTTACATGGGTTACTCTTGAAAAAATGAACCAAACTTATCTACAGCTCAAAGACTCATCCAAAAATCATTATGAGCCTGATACAACCTTTCCCAAGTAGAATCAAATGAATCCAAGCCTCCCCATGGCTATAAATAAACCCTACCCAAACCATATGGGAGGAAAAAAAATCATAGAGACCTATAGGTTGCCCATACTCTTTTGCTCCCAAGAAAAAATCTTCTTTAGAGCCTAGACAATAAGTCTCAGCCAAGACTTGACCCAATTAGCCACCATATCGAGCCAATTTGGTCAAGCCAAGCCAAAATTACAAATCAGCTACCCTCGGTCTTGCACCTATATAGATCCGATTCAAATTCAAATTCAAGCGTGGAAAAGCTTCCTTAGGATCACTAGAGGCTGATCAACAAGTCTGATCGAGCTCAAGATTATTGTGGCTAAGGTATGGATTTTTTTAATCCAAAATAATTCATATAATTGGAAAATCATGGAATAAATTAGCCCAGAAAATTGTGATCACTGTATAAATGTGATCTACATCTCTAGATGATTTCATAGGATCAAAAATCACGCAATGCCATTGAGAAATGAGTGAGATATTGACCATAGAAGTTGGACGGTTCAAAAATTTTCTGAATTATCTGGATTAATCTAGCCGTCTGATCCCGTGTTTCTGAACAGACGGCGCAAATCAAACAACGCCGTGCTTGCTGTAAGGATCTGCGCAGCGGATTTTCCCGCCTATTGATCGTACGAGGACATGTGGCGGTCTCTGGTTATTCTGGAGCTATTTTAATTCCAAACAACCTTAAAATAATAAAAAATTCATATCTTTTTTCACAGACCTCCTAAAAACAAAATAAAATTACCTCTGGAAAGCTCTTGAAGAGAAGAAAATTATGGAATTAAAATCATAATTTTATTCTCTGTATTTAATTTTTAAATAATTAAGTACTTTATAGAGTATTTTAATTATAAAAAAATATTTACAAATCAGAAAAATATGAAAAATTTTAGGGAAGAACCTTTAAGTTCTTAGACACATCTCCCGATTTTTCTAAGTCTAGTATAGCTCTCTAGGATATGATTTTCTAATTTTAATGACATTTTATAATTATTTCCAAAAATAATTATAAAACTTGAAAAATTGGAAAATTAAAATTAAAATTAGATATAAGACCTTTTCCTGACACGAAATTATGGCATTCCTCTAAATTTTTCTCTGAGATAGAATGTAAGTCGCATAGCATTCCTTCTCAAAACCAATATTTGACATTTTCAAGAGAAAGTACGACATATGCTCTCTCTCTGTTATTAGATGTAAGTTTTTTTCCTGACACGGAAATTATGGCATTTCACTAACTTGAAATCGACAATTGAAATTTCGAGAAATGGAATATGACAACCATTTTCTCTCTCCAGCCATGGATATACGTCCCTTCCTGACACAAAAAGATGGAATTCCATTAGCTATAATTTTAAGATAGGATATAAGTCGCATAACATTCCTTCTCAAAGTTGCCATCGACATTTGACAGTTCTGAGAAATGGAATTTGACATCCATTTTCTTTTTCTAGTTATCGGATATAATTCATTTCCTGACAACTCGACATTGACATTTAGTATTTCTGAGAAATAGAATACGACATCCATTTTCTCTTTATAGCTATCAGAGGAAAGTTCTTTTCTGCCATGGAAATTATGGCATTCCCATAACTTAACATCTCCACATTTGACATGTCGACATTTTGACATTTGAAAAATTGACATTTTGACATTTGACATATCAACATTTTGACATTTGACATACCGACCTTTCAACATTTGACATATCGACAATTGTTAATGACATTTGACATATCGACCTTTCAACATTTGACACATCGATAATTGTTATCGACATTTGAGATATCGATCTTTCGACATTTCAACATATCAACAATCGTTATCAACATTTGACACATCGACATTTCGACCTTTGATATATCAATAATTGTTATCGATGTCTGACATATCAACTTTGCGACATTTGACATAGCAACATTTCAACATTGACATTTCAACAATTGTTATCGACATTTGAGATATCGACCTTTCGACATTTGACATATCGATAATTGTTATCGACATTTGACATATCAACATTTCAACATATCAAAAATCATTATCAATATTTGACACATCGACATTTCGACCTTTGATATTTCAATAATTGTTATCGACGTCTTACATATCGACATTGCGACATTTGACATATCAACATTTGACACTCATCCTCTCCTTTGCTATCGAGTGTAAGTCCTTTCCTGACACGGAAATCATGACATTCCTCTAACTAAACATCGACATTGACATTTCGAGAAATAGAATATGACATCCATTTTCTCTCTCCGGTTATTAGATGTAAGTCATTTTACTGACACGGAAATTATGACAATCCTCTAACTAAACATCGATATTGACATTTCGAGAAATGAAATATGAAATCCATTTTCTCTCTCCCATTATTGGATAAAAGTTTTTTTCCAGACACGGAAATTATGGCATTCCAATGAATATTCCTCTGAAAAAGGACATAAATTGCATGATGTTCCTTCTCAAAACTGACATATGAGACATCTGACATTCTTTAGGAACGATATGACATCCACTACTTTCCTGATTATTATGAGACATTTCTTGACAATAAATATTTAGACCACCTCGGTCAACGCCAATATGTGCGACATACTTATGTAATATCCAACACATATTGGGGGCCCCTTTGTTGACCTCATTTTTGTGAAAGGTCTCAAAAAACTATATTGACCCAATAGATCAACCCTTGACCTAAAAAGTCAACTTTAGTCAAACTGGTCAATCCTGACCCAGTAACCAACCCTATTGACCCAACAGGTCAACCATTGACCTAAAAAGTCAACTTTGGTCAAAATGGTTAATCCTGACCCAATGACCAACCCTACTGACCCAACAGGTAAACCCTTGACCTAAAAAGTCAACTTTGGTCAGAATGGTCAATCCTGGCCCAATGACCAACCCTACTGACCCAATA
The DNA here is from genome assembly GCA_022702705.1 of Papilionanthe hookeriana x Papilionanthe teres. Taxonomy (NCBI): domain Eukaryota; kingdom Viridiplantae; phylum Streptophyta; class Magnoliopsida; order Asparagales; family Orchidaceae; genus Papilionanthe; species Papilionanthe hookeriana x Papilionanthe teres. Next base: position 91,249,572 of record CM040433.1, on the reverse strand, counting down.
GGTCAACCCTTAACCTAAAAAGTTAACTTTAGTCAAAATGGTCAATCTAGACCCAATGACCAACTCTGTTGACCCCATAGATCAACTTTTTGACCTAAAAAGTCAACTTTGGTCAAAATGGTCAATCCAGACCCAATGACCAACCCTATTGACCTAATAGGTCAACCTTATCACCTAAAAATTCAACTTTGGTCAAACTGGTGATTAATTATTAACCCAATGACCTGTTTAAGACTCCAAAATGACAAAATTAATCAAATAATTAATTTCAAAATTATTTTTGATTAATTAAATCGACTAATAATTTAATTTTCAATATTTTAATTAATGACATAATTAATTAAAATGAAAATTAAATTAAAAACCATAAATTGACAAAATACACCAAAATGAAATAAAAATGACAAAATTAATCAAATAATTAATTTCAAAATTATTTTTCATTAATTAAGTTGACTAATAAATTAATTTTCAATATTCATGACATAATTAATTAAAATGAAAATTAAATTAAAAATAATAAAATGACAAAATACACCAAAATAAAATAAAAATGACAAAATTAATCAAATAATTAATTTCAAAATTATTAAAATTTTAGTTTATGACATAATTAATTAAAATGGAAAATTAAATTAGAAGTCATAAAAATAATAAAATGCACAAATTAATTAAAAATAATGGAATTAATCAATAATTAATTCCAAAATTATTTTTGATTAATTAATGGATTAATAATTTAATTTTCATATTTTAATTAATGACATAATTAATTAAAATGAAAATTAAATTAAAAAGACATAAAATGAGACAAAATCCAATTTTAAATAAAAAAAAAGAAAAGACATGAAAATTAATCAAATAATTGATTTGGAGTTATTTCCAATTAATAATTGATTAATAACATAATTTCCAATATTTAATTAATGACATAATTAATTAAAATGGAAATACAATTAAAAAAAAAGAGAGAGAGACATGAAATTAAAAATTTGATATGTGACACCCCTTATGACATAATGAGTGGTTTTAAAAATTTTAAATTCATTAATGACATCATAAATAACCTCATATGGGTTAAACATAACCCATATGACCCATTAGAAATGAATTAACTCATTAGTGATTCATAACATGGAATTTTAACCATGGTTAAGGATCATTATTAAAGCGCCATCATGGAAAAGGGTGAAGTGTCATTCTTTCACAAACCCAAGTTATGACTCACCTCTCTCTAAGATGAGGTGGCTAGCCACCTTAAAGATAATTTTGGTCACTACCCTAAGCATCCAATGAGAAAGGAAGTTAGCATGGATTAAACTTTAACCATAGAAAAATTCAGTAATGAAGAAATTATGCATGAAATGAGTCATGGAGCTTACTTGTCATGCTCCTATTAAATCCTAAGTGACATGGTGGATGAAGAAGAGATTGGCTACTTTGAATCATCACTCACCTTCTTCCTAACCAATGGAAGAAAGACAAAGCTTAAACCCATCTTATACCATGGTAAAAGACCATCATAACTAAGTTATGCATGAGATGAGTAAGGAGGCTAAGTGTCATCTTTCACCAAAATCTAAAGCATGACTTGGATGAACAAATAAACTGAATTATTCAGTTCAAATTTAAAATTCCCTCCACTTCATGGAGGAGCCAATGGAAGCAAGCCAAGCTAAGAAGAAAATCCTCACCATGGATGAACCTTACATGGGTTACTCTTGAAAAAATGAACCAAGCTTATCTACAGCTCAAAGACTCATCCAAAAATCATTATGAGCCTGATACAACCTTTCCCAAGTAGAATCAAATGAATCCAAGCCTCCCCATGGCTATAAATAAACCCTACCCAAACCTATATGGAAGAAAAAAAAAATCATAGAGACCTATAGGCTGCCCATACTCTCTTGCTCCCAAGACAAAAATCTTCTTTAGAGCCTAGACAATAAGTCTCAGCTAAGACTTGACCCAATTAGCCACCCTATCGAGCCAATTTGGTCAAGCCAAGCCAAAATTACAAATCAGCCACTCTGGGTCTTGCACCTATATAGATCCGATTCAAATTCAAATTCAAGCGTGGAAAAGCTTCCCTAGGATCACTAGAGGCTGACCAACAAGTCTGATCGAGCTCAAGATTACTGTGGCCAAGGTATGGATTTTTTTAATCCAAAATAATTCATATAATTAGAAAATCATGGAATAAATTAACCCAGAAAATTGTGATCACCGTATAGATGTGATCTACATCTCCAGATAATTCCATAGGATCAAAAATCACACAGGGCCATATAGAAATGAGTGAGATATTGACCCTAGAAGTTGGACTGTTCAGGAACTTTCTGAATTATTTAGATTAATCTAGCCGTCTGATCCTGTGTTTCTGAACAGACGGCGCAGATCAAACAGCGCCATGTTTGCTGTATGGATCCGCGCAGCGATCTTCCTGCCTATCGATCATACGAGGACACGTGGCGGCTTCTGGTTATTCTGGAGCTATTTTAATTCCAAACAACCTTAAAATAATAAAAAATTAGACCTCCTAAAAATAAAATAAAATTACCTCTGGAAAGCTCTTGAAGAGAAGAAAATTATGGAATTAAAGTCATAAATTTATTCTCTGTATTTAATTTTTAAATAATTAAATACTCTCAGAGTATTTTAATTATTAAAAATTATTTACAAATTAGAAAAATATGAAAAGTTTAGGGAAAAACCTTTAAGTTCTTAGACACATCTCCCGATTTTTCTAAGGCTAGTATAGCTCTCTATGATATGATTTTCTAATTTTAATGACACTTTATAATTATTTTCAAAAATAAATATAAAATTTGAATAATTGGAAAGTTAAAATTAAAAAATGATTAAGAATTTTAGGATGACAGAAAATAATCCTAAAATAATAATTCTTAACCTATTAAATCAATTTAATCTAAGGGTTAAGATTTATTAATTATAAATTAATATTTCAAAACCCTTTTCTTCATTTACTTAACCCATTTCATAATGGACTAAGCAAATGATATGTCTAAACCCAAATAAAATCAAATCAAACTTTAATTAGGTTTAAAGACAACTTAAACCTTATTAACTCATTAAACCTTAATCACATTATATTTAATACAAAAATTAAACTTTAAATTAGGTTTAAAGACAGATTAAACCTAATTAACTCATTAAACCTTAATCATATTAGGTTTAATATAAAAATCAAACTTTAATTAGGTTAAAGACAATTTAAACCTAATTAACTCATTAAATCTTAATTCCATTAGGTTTAATACAAAAATTAAACTTTAATTAGATTTAAAGACAAATTAAACTTAATTAACTCATTAAACCTTAATTACGTTAGGTTTAATACAAAATCAAACTTAAATTGAGTTTAAAGACATATTAAACTTAATTAAACACCACAAAACCCTAATTAGATTTAACCCCTATTAAACCTAATTAATCAACTTAAACTTTACTTACATTAAGTTTAAGTAACTTTTAAACCTTAGTTAGGTTTAACCCATTTTAAACCTAATTAATCAACTTAAAGTTTACTTACATTAAGTTTAAATAACTTTTAAGCCTTAATTAGGTTTAACCCATATTAAACCAAATTAATTAACTTAAACCTTACTTACATTAAGTTTAAGTAACTTTTAAACCTTAATTAGGTTTAACCCATATTAAACCTAATTAATCAACTTAAACATTACTTATATTAAGTTTAAGTAACTTTTAAACCCTAATTAGGTTTAACCCATATTAAACCTAATTAATCAACTTAAACTTTACTTACATTAAGTTTAAGTAACTTTTAAACCCTAATTAGGTTTAACCCATTTTAAACCTAATTAATCAACTTATACTTTACCAATATTAGTTTTAAGTAACCTTTAAACTATAATTAAGTCTACCACATTAGACTTAATGAAACTATTAAACCTTAACTAACTAAGGTTTAATCAAACATATATTATAATTAAGTCTACCATACTAGACTTAATTAAATTATTAAACATTAAATAACTAAGGTTTAATCAAAACTTAACTTTAATTAAGTCTACCACATTAGACTTAATTAAACTATTAAACTTTAATTAACTAAGGTTAATCAAACCTAAACCCTAATTAGGTCTAACCCATTAGACCTAATTAAACCATTAAGTCTTAACTAAATTAGACTTAATCAAATCTAAAATCTAGTTAGGTCTAACCCATTAGACCTAATTAAACCATTAAATCTTAACTAAACTAGACTTAATCAAACTTAAACCCTTAGGTTCAACATACATGAACCTAACCTTAACCTATACTTAGGTTCAACCCAATTTGAACCTAAGTCAAACTTAAAAACCTTTTAGGTTCAACATACATGAACCTAACCTTAACCTATACTTAGGCTCAACCCAATTTGAACCTACGTCAAACTCAAACCTTTTAGGTTCAATATACATGAACCTAACCATAACCTATACTTGGGTTCAATCCCAACTTGAACCTAAGTCATACTTAAACCTTTTAGGTTCAATATATATGAACCTGACTTTAACCTATACTTAGGTTCAACCCAACTTCCTCAAACCTCTTAAGTTCAACCCACATTGAATTTAAGTCAAAACTAAACTTAGGTCCAACATGATACAAACCTAAGTTAACCTAAACCTAATCTAAGTTCAACCATATTGAACATAAATCAAAACTAAACTTAGGTTCAACCTGACATGAACCTAAGTTCACCCAAACTCAACATAAGTTCAACCCATATTGAACTTAAGTCAAATTCAAACCTTAGGTTTAACCTAACCCAAACCTAAGTCAAACCTAACCAAAGTTCAACTCATATTGAACTTAAGTCAAACCATACTTAGGTTCAACCTGACATGAACCTAAACCTAACCTAAGTCTAACCCATATTAGACTTAAGTCAAACCACACTTAGGTTCAACCTGATATGAACCTAAGTCTAACCGAAACCTAACTTAAGTCTAACCCATATTAGACTTAGGTCAAACCACACTTAGGTTCAACCTGAAATGAACCTAAGTCTAACTGAAACCTAACTTAAGTCTAACCTATATTAAACTTAAGTCAAACCACTCTTCGGTTCAACCTGACATGAACCTAAGTCTAACCCAAACTTAACTTAAGTCTAACCCATATTAGACTTAATTCAAACTACACTTAGATTCAACCTGACATGAACCTAAGTCTAACCTAAACCTAACTTAAATCTAACCCATTTTAGACTTATGTCAAACCATACTTATGTTCAACCTGACATGAACCTAAGTTTAACACAAACCTAACTTAAGTCTAACCTATATTAGACTTAAGTCAAACCATACTTAGGTTCAACCTGACATGAACCTAAGTCAAACCTAAACCTAACTTAAGTCTAACCTATGTTAGACTTAAGTCAAACCATACTTAGGTTCAACCTGACATGAATCTAATTCTAACCCAAACCTAACTTACGTCTAACCCATACTAGACTTAAGTCAAACCATACTTAGGTTTAACCTGACTTGAACCTATGTCTAACTTAAACCTAACTTAAGTTTAACCCATATTAGACTTAAGTTAAACCATACTTAGGTTCAATCTGACATGAACCTAAGTTTAACACAAACCCAACTTAAGTCTAACCTGTATCAGACTTAAGTCTAAACCTAAACCTTAGGTTCAACCCAACTTGAACCTAATCCAAAACCTAACTTAAGTTCAACCCACATTGAACTTAAGTCAAAACCTAAACCGTAGGTTCAACTGACAATGAACCTAACTCTACTCAACTAGACATAAATCTTAGGTTTAACTGACAATGAATCTAACCCGACATAATCTAAATTCGACCTAAATCAAACTTAACTCAACACGAATTGACATGAATCCTAAGTTCGACTTAAATCAAACTTAATACAACTTAAATTTACATAAATCGACATAAAATCTAATACGGATTCAACATAAATTTTAAGTTTGACATAAACTGAACTTGACATGAAGTTCAATTCAAATTAAACTTAACTCGACATAATCTGACATCAAATCTAAGTTCGACCCAAATCGAACTTACCTCGACATTATTTGACATAATCTGACATCAAATCTAAGTTCGACCCAAATCAAACTTAACTCAAAATTATTCGACATAATCTGACATCAAATCTAAGTTCGACCCAAATCAAACTTAACTCGACATTATTTAACATAATCTGAAATCAAATCTAAGTTCAACCCAAATCAAACTTAACTCGACATAGACCGATATAATTATCAAATTTGATCTAAATCGAACTTAACACGACATAAACTGACATAATTCTTAAGTTCGACCTAAATTGAACTTAACTCGACATAGATCGATATAAATCAAACTTAACACCACATAAACTGACATAATTCTTAAGTTCGACCTAAATTGAACTTAACACAACATAAACCGATATAATCCTTAAGTTCGACCCATATTGAACTTAACTCAATATAAAACAACATAATTCTTAAAGATTGACTCACATTGAGCTTAACTCGACATAAAATTAAAAATCGACATAAAACCTCAAAATAAAACTCAAAACGACATAAATCAACATAAAACCCAAAAATCAACTCAAAATCGACATAAAATCCAAAATCCAACCTAAATTGACATTTAATACTAATCAAAAATTAAACATAAATTGACATAAATCTAAATCGACATTCAACACAAATTGGATATAAATCTAAATCGACATCTCAACCACATTCGGACATCCGACAACTCTGGATCAACACACACTTTGACCAGTTGAGTTAAATATCTTGATATGACATTGTTTCTAACTTTGTTTTCCTTCTAAGATGAAGACATGAAGTTTCATTTAGATTTTCTTTGCATGTTATAGGGTGTGCTAACTCTGTTTTGCAGGACGTTGACACGCCTAAAATATATATGCTTTTTGCTATATCATTTTAATCATTTTTTTATGATATTGCACTTTAAAGGAAGGTATTTTGTATGTTTTTTGGTTTTAGGTACAAGAAAAGGTGATTGGACCAAAAGGAAGAAAAAACGGTGCAATTTGGAGCAAAAACGAGCAAGAAATGAAATTCTGCCCTGACACCTTTCGATAAGTCTTTTGATGCTTAATCTCTTTTACACTCCTTGCATATTTTTGAATGAGATTACACTTTAAAGAAAGGTTGTTTTTATGCTTATTTTGTAGGGCTATCTGTTACGAACGCAACGCAACTGAAATGGGGCGAAACGGAGTTGAAACGGAGCAAAACCGTGGAGCCGCACAGCAGCCTGCTCGCCGACGGCGAGATTTACCCGAGAGCACCGAAATAAGCCCGAAAAGCTCGCCGACAGTGAGCTCGAACCCGCTGACGGCGGCCGGAAGTTTCTGGATCGACTTTTGGGCGGTTATGGCCGAAATTCGACGTATCTGGACGCTTTTTCGAAGGGGTGCTTATGTAAACTCTTTAAACTTCATCCGTACTCTTTAAAATGGCGAATATGGGTTAGATTAGAGAGGAATATTTAGAGAGAAAAAATAGAGGAAAGGAGAGAAAAACTTAGAGGAATGTTTAGGATTCTTAGATTAAGAGTAGAAATGTAGATTTCTACCCTTTTGGAGAGATTGAAGAGGAGATTTTGAGAGAATATGTAAGGGATTTCGCTAGCATTGCATGGATCACCGGGAGACTTTATGGGAGAGATCTTCGTCTTTCTTTCAAGGGGAAAAAGCTAAGTATTGTTCTTCATTATCTTATAATTTTGTAAACATTTATTTAGTGGATTTGCTTTTGTTAAATGAAGTTTCCTTTATGTTTTCTTTGTGCTTTGTGATGCATCTCTCTTACTCTTTCTTCTTCTTTGGAAATAGTGGCATAAGAAGATTATGCCATTGTTTTTCTTTTACTTTTCTTTTGTAATGAGTAGAAATCATGTTTAGGATTTTGTGATGCATGGTAGAAGTAAATTTAATTATAAATGTGATGGTTTTTACTTGCACTTCATTTACATTGCAATTAAGGCCTGTTGTAATGTTAAAATTTGTTGTGAAAACATACAATCCGAGAGGGCTATGCTTTCTACAACTAAGTACGAACCACATTTAAATTCCATGGATGGTGAAGTTCATAGAAGTTGAATGCAAATAAATAGGGAAATAATATTAATCGGGCGCAGAATTGGAGATTTTAGAGTGACGAGGCTAAAATCCTTAATTCGGTCCTATCGTTTGGGTGCTCGAAGTGTAGATGTTAGCCCTCGGGCGAGGGGAACGTGGGAGCTCCGAAGTGGCAGCCGGTATCCTCCCGGCCCTAGCCGCAGATTCAGTAACCAAGCATAGGATTAGTCAATGTTCTTTATGCCTGGACCAAAGGGTAAAAAATAGGATTGCTCCTATTTGGCACATACAATATTAAATGCATCTCAATCCTATACATTATCTATTTCATTACATAAGAATAGTAGTTTTTAAAATCTCAAAATTCTCCAAACCAACTCATCCAAAAAGGGTTATCTTTAGAATTATTATTTGCATTTAGTTATAGTTTCTATCTTACATTTAACACTTGCATTTAGGAATAGTTGCTAGATAAACACAATCTTAATCGACATTCCAAATTAAGGACTATTAGTAGTAGACTAGAATTTGACTAAAGACTTCTTACTTCACTTCCTCGTGGGATCGATACTGGGGTTTTTAAAGAAAACTCTATATTACTTGAAACGATACGTATACTTGCGTAGTACCCCTAATGTGTAATATATTTTCTAATTTTTATATCATTTAAGATTTTGCACACTAGCCGCTATTTATAAATCGGGTCAAGTTTTTGGCCATCTTTTGGAAGTTAATTTACTGCGTAATTGCGGGTCGGGTCAGACGTCGACGACGGAACATTGACGACATAACTAGGACTTTTAGGATAGCCACAAAACCTAAACTTTCTACAAACAACAAAATAAAAATGACATGACAACAAAGACAACTGGACTTTTAGGTTAGTGACCCAATGTTATATATATGCGTACTAAAAATTCAATCCCCGGCAACGGCGCCAAAAACTTGAACCACAATCTACTGATGACAAATATAATAATTAATGCTTTCAAATATATGTAATAGATAATAATAACAACTAGTGTATACAAATATAATTTTATTGAAAATATTTTACACACTAGGGGTACCGCAAGTATACGTATCATATCAAGTAATATAGGGCTTTGAAACAAAGACCCAGTATCGATCCCACGAGGATTGAGTTATAAATTTTTAAATATTTTAATTTTATTTTTATGTATTTCTTTTATAGTTTATAGATTTGATATTTTTAATTTACTAGATACAATAATAAAGCAGTAATGAAAGATGCAATAATAAAGCAGTAATGAACTGATTGGTGTAAATAGCAATAAGAACACAAATTTATTCCTTTCAATTAATCCAAGATTTTCTAAGATAATGATAATATTCGTGGAGAATATAAATTTTTGGTATTATGCCAAATAGAAGCATTTATATTCTTTACCCTTTGATCCAGGTGTAACGAACATTGGCTAGCCTATAGATCAGGTCTGGATGTATTGTTAGTAGAATGGTTTAATCTAGGCTCACACTACTAGATATCCAAGGGTGGCTATGGTCGGCCCTACTAGTGACCCTTTCCTTCTCTATAAACCAAATCACAAGAATTTAGTCTGTCACTCTAAAAACTTATTAATTCTACGCCCATTGTATAATATCTTCCTATTTATTTGCACTTTACCTTGAATAACCCACACAAGGCCTTCGACTACCCAAGGATTCATGTGATATCTACTAGTTAAGAATTCATCTCCTTCTAGGTATCAAAAATCTTCAATAGATTTTAACAATACAAGTGATCAACTTGTAAAGTAAATGAAGATCCGGTATTAATATCATCACAATGTTTTAAAATATAAATAGTTTTTAATTTTCCATCGAATTTTATATTATCTTATTTATCTTTTCATAATTGAAAGGAGAAAGTAAACTAACTACTCGAACACATTGAATTTAAACAACAAAACATGATAATAAAACTTTGAATAAAATTACAAATACTTATCTCGAGTGTTTCTCCTACTCGAACCTACGAATTCTTCGACTCCAAAGCAAATAAACTTCAAAAGCACCAACTCTTTAAACTCTCAAAACACACTCTAAATAAACTCACTAATTAATAAAAGTGGCCCTAAAGTATTTCTCTAATTCTCCTTCTAGATGGGGCTCTAGATAGGGTTATGTATGGGGGCGTTTTTCTCTGAAGGAGTACCCTTCTATTTATAGGCTTCAAGGGTTGCCTTGAGGCACCTCTTCAAAATGTGTCCACATTCAATGAATCTTCTAGAAGGTGTGTCTGGCGCCTAGGCGCCGGACTCTGCGTCCAGTTCTTCGCACCTCTTCACTTTGGATCGCACCTCTTCGCGATTAAAACCATTTCCAAGCTTCCAAATACATTGTATCACATGTCCTATAAACTAGGAACAACTTCCAGTCCTCTAGAAGGTCCAATAACCGCTAACACCGTCAAAATAACCATCCAAAAGTCATCAAAAATCTTGACAGATCCCGTATCGACCTGGCGCTTAGGCGCCGGATTCTGGCGCCTAGGCGTCGGACCAATAATTTTGAAAATTTTGCATTTTTGCTCCATTTTTGCTCCTTTTTGCTTCTTTTCACTTTTTTTTCTTCTTGAATATTTTTCCATCACCTATATCCAAAAACACAAAAATACCTTTCATTAAAGCATAATTTCCTTAAAAAATTGATAAAAATCAAGGCATAAAAATGGGTATTTTTTTATGGATCAGTTAGCCACAAAATCTAAAATAAAACGACAAAATCATTAACATTGACTTCGACATGACATCAACATACAACGGCATTTATATACCACAACAAAATGATGACATGACACTAAACCAAAATAAAATAAATGACATGACAAAATAAAATTGAGATGGCCACAAAACCAAAACTTAAAACAAAAGGAAATCATAAACAAAATAACAAAAATAAATAAATAATTATATCTTCTTGACATCATAGAAGGTATCTAATTAAATAATAATGACATAAGAGATAAAATATCTCATGACAAATCGAGATATTAATCACGACATTTTATGACATTACGACATCACATTTTGACATGACACGACATACAAACAATGACATCCCGACATAACACATGACATGACATGATACTAAACCAAAACAAACAAAAACACACTTAACATGACACGAAAAAATCATTGACATTGACATCGACGTGATATCTAACATAAAACCGACAATTCCAAAACAAACGACAAATCAAAATAATAACAGCCTGTTGGCATATTTTTAGGTTATGTGTTTTGAAAAGGGGTCGCCTACAGAAGTTGTCGGCGAATTTTTTAGATTTTAAATTTAATTTATATATATAATTTCGAAAATAGTATTTGATTTTGAAAATAATTTTGAGTTTGAAAATTTTAAGATATGAATTCAAACTGATCTCACATCCCAAATAGTTTATATAAACGAGCACCGCACCACAAACTGTATATCTATCCCGAAGAAAAGACACACTGCATGATGATGGGGCTCGGTTAAATAAACTAGAAGATTTGTGACATCCATTTAGTCTGCGAACCAATTTTATAAGTCGACAGGTTCCCCTGCTTAATATAAAGAAATTAAGCAGGGTTTATATTACCTGGGTTCTTAAAGTTCCCTATAAGGGCAAGCCCCTATAGTTAATTACATCTTAAATGATGGGAATCATTTAAGAAAACTCTCGATAATGATTAGTGGTTTTGCTCTCAAGAATTTCAAAGTTTAAGGTTTTCAAAGGATTGGATTTTGGAAATTTCAAAAGGGATTAGCTCGAATTTGGAACAGTTTATTTTAAGAATCCAAAGAAAGAGAAGTAGGAAAAGCTGAGGATCCAAGAAGAATCTTGGCAGCTTCCCAAACTATCCTATAGTTTGGTTTCAATTTAGGAAAATTATTTAATGCTGCAATCCTGCCAATTTTAATTAATCAGGACTTATATTAGTATGACATAATCATACAAATAGCCTCGAAGATGTGAGGGTTTATGTCATACCAAACGACTACCTCGGAGTCCTAAGACCAGTTAGAGCTTAATTTACATGACATGATCATGCAAATGCCTAACGAAGAGTTGAGGATTTATGTTGCACTAGGCAAACTACCTCGAAATCCTATGGCTTGGTTATTTAATTCTAAGAAAGTTTTGCTGATGTAGATTCCAGTTTTGCTGACGAAGATGGCCTCCTGCCCTCTATGCTCCAAGCTCTTTGTTATTGCAAAGGTTTAGTTTTAGAAGGTGAAAATCAGGAGATGAGGGAAGTGTTTTGGTTTAGAAATCTTAAAGTCCAAACATTTTAATATTTTAATTAAAACAAATCTTAAAGTTGTTTAAACAGAACAGATTAAGATCCCACGGTTCCGTCATCCCGGCACCATTATTTTCATCGAATTCACTTAGTCCAAATGAATTTGCTAAACTCAACTGAATGAGTTCCACACTTTCATTTAGACCGTGGGAAATCCCGTTAGCAACACGTGGGTTGCATCATCCGAGGTATGTCCGATCATTCGACGAGACGTTTTAATTTAGTTGCAATTGTAGTTTTGTTGTTCTGTTTGTGATTAAATTTTGAGTTGTCTTATATTTTGGAATGTTGTGGCGGTGAATTTTATCTTGTGATGACTTTTAATTTAGTTTTGGGTTTCAGTTTAGGGACTATCCTAAAGGTTTTGGTTTTCATGCAACAGTCTTGTTTAACATGCAATAAAAAGTAAAGTACAGTGCATGTAAGTAAATTGTAATAAAGTAAATTGCAATAAAATAAAAGCGTACCTGGAGGGTCTTCCCGTCATCCCAAGCTGCACTTAAAAACACATGTTAAGGCATTTCAATATTTCAATAAGTACCTAGGTAAAGCTAAGGGACAGGTTTTGGTTGTCTACCAAAGTCTTAGTCCTATAACTAGTCATTTCCTATGACGGTTAGGTTTTTGTATTTTGTTTAAGGATGATTTTCTTCATCAAAGAACAATTAAACTCAATTGTTCTTCTAAAACATCTCATCATGTTGAGAAAGTGCTTAGGATGAGTCCTAAACATTTTTGCAATATTTCCGAGATTATTTTGAGTCCAAGTAACTTTAATTTCACAGGTGAATTAATCATCCAAGAGTTTAGTTAAGCTTTGTCTCTTGCTCAGTAAACTTAGGCATTCGATTACCTGATAAATAAAGTGACATCTCACTTAATACTCCATTTAAGAGTTATAATAATTAAAGCCTTTAGGGGCAAGTTGGTTTATTGAGAATTTTAATCATTCTTAATTTGAAGTTTGAGTTAAAGGTTTATAGTGATTTAGTTTAATTATGAGGTTTTAATTAATAATTTTAAGTTTGGAATAGTGTTCAAATTATTTTGGTTTAAATCTTTATACTTTAAGTGATCTTAATATTTTAAATTTGTTTTACTTTTATTGTTGAATGATGTTAATTTATCATAATTTAAATTGAATTGAATTGAATTGAATTGAATTTAATTTAATTTAATTTCAATATTTTAAATTTAATTTAACTTAATTTAATTTAATTTTAATTTTAATTTAATTTTTACTTAATTTAATTAAATTTAATTTAATTGTTAAATTATTTAATAGTTTGAGCTTTTCTTTAATTTAAGGGTTATTTTTTTTTAATTTTTAATTTACTTAGTTTGGATTATCATTTTATTCTTAATTAAGAGTTAAATATTATTGAAGTGATTTATTTAGCGATTTTTTTGTTAAAGAATTAATATTTTCTCAAGTTATATCCCTATTTTTAATAATTCAAATTTTCATTAATCTTCCAAAATTTTAAAATGTTTAAATAATTAAAGTTTCATTTTTGGTTTATTAAAAGTAATTAATGGGTTCCTACCCTTTTAATTTCCCGAAGTTTCAATCATCCAAGAAAGATAAAATCAAATATTTTACTCTCCATTTTAATTAAACCTAAAATTTTAATAAAGGGGTTTAAATTCTCTAATTACCTTTATGCCCTTTTAGGCTTATTTATTTCATAACTCACTAAATTGAGTTCAAATGAACTTCAAATTTTTATGTCACTTCACTCATATGTCAATTAAGACATTAGATGAGAAAATATGATTTTTTTGAATTTAATTTATTTATATAATTATTTTTAATGAAAAATAAGGGACTTCAAGGAAAATTCAACAACATAATCAAAGTAAGGTCTCTATCCTTAAGAAAATTATGGGATGTTTCTAATGACTAGAGTACCACTTGGACTAATTTTGGTGATTTTTTGAATTATATTTCATTTATTATAATTATTTTGAGTTTTGGAGTGTTAATTTATTATAAAATAAAATTGAAGTTGAAAAATGGATTTTATATTTTTCTTAAATCTCTCTGACCTTAAGGAGTTTAGAGAAATAAATTTTACAATTTTTTGATTTTTCTTTGATTTATTGGAATTAATTTAGTGAAAAGGTTGGAAAATACATTTTTTAATATTAAAAATTGTTTTAAGCATTTAAAATTCAATATCTTTACTTTGAGACTTGGGAAAAATATTTGGTTTGTTCCTAAGTGATTAGGAGTCAAAATGTGACATTTTTATGATTTTTATTATTTTTGTGATTTTTATTATTTTTTAATTTTTAAAATATTAAATATATCATTAAAATGAAAAATTTTAGAAAATTCTAAATTTTATTTTTATAGACTCCTCTGATATCAGAGAGCCTACAAAACCAATTTGGTAAATTTTTGAAATGTATTTTTGGAGTTATAAATTTTTAAAGTTTAATTTTAATCATGTGGCTTAATTAATTCATTTAGTGGGGCTAATCATTTCCAATTGACTTCAAATTTTTATATGAGGTCCCTCTGATTCTAAAGATCAGTGAAGAATTGTTTTCAAGTTATTTTAATGTGTGGTTAACCCTAATTAATTATAATTTAATTTTGAGTATTTAGGTTAATTAGGGTTATTCTTACTGAGTTAATTCAAAATATAATTATCCTAGGGTCCTCTGGTCTAAGAGACCTCCCCAAATTTTCCTGGAATTTATTGAACAATATGCTAATTATTGGAATTAAAATACCAAAAATAGTGACAAAAACTTGAAAAATACATAACTTTCCATAGAGATGGCCTCTGACCTTGAAAAATTCAAGGAATGTTCTCAAGATCAGAGGCTTCAAGAGCCCTATGGTCTCATGCCATGTTGAATTTTCTATGCAAATGGAGAATCAAAATACTGAAATGAGTAAATAATTAATTAAAAATAAAATACTCAACAAAATAACTTTATTTCTTTTCCACATTATTCTCCTCTGTTCACTGAGCAAGAGGATATTTTTAGTTTATTTTTATGATTTTCCTACACAAAGATATGGATTTTCTAAGTTCTGGGTATTTAAATCAATAAAAAAATCCATATTTTCCTACTTATACACGCGGTGCCGACTCATCCTCGGCAGCTCCGAAAGCCCACGCGTCGCGCTCCCATTCGACGCCGCCATCGACTCGCGCGCTCCGAGGGCCCGCGGTTCATGTAACTTTCTCTGGTCCGGTGCAATCTGGACCGTCCACTCGATACACGCTCGATCAGACAGCGCCTGGTCATCGTCTACGACTGGTGTGCACCCGTGACCGTCCACACTAAAACCCTAAGAATGCTCTCATTTCTCAACAGATTTTTGTGGTCTTATGCTCTATGGATTCGTCTTGAAGAGATGAACACATCCATATGGTTTACATGCTATGAAATTAAGTAAAACAAAATGAAGAATCACTGGAAGCTCGGGAGGAAGGAATGATCCATACCTTTGCTCTGAGAAGTTTAGCTTCAATCAGAGAGTTGTGCCACCTTAGATTGCACCCAAGGAAGCTCCAGATGAAGTCTCCGGCTGCGGGAATCGTCCAGGTATGAAAGTGTCCACAGCCGATTTCAAAGCTTGGAGGCTGGAGCAGCCTGGGTGGCTCTGGAGAGGGGCTTTCAGCAGGGAACTCCTTCTCTTGGTCTGTGCGGGTTTGGGTGAGTTTAATTTGGATTTGGTGGAGGTTTGGGAGATGTCCTGTTTTGGGCTTGAATTTGAACTCAGAAATTGAGCTCAACTGGGGGAAATTGGGGCTGGAATCCAATTGGGGTCAAGTGCTCTAGGTGAGGAGAAGGTCCTGGAGCAATTTTGGCAGAGTTTTGTTTAGATCTGGTTCATCACCTTCTTTGGCCGAGAGGGTGGTGGGTTTAAATAGACATGGCTGGAGGGCTCCTCAGGGGGGTTTGAGGCTTGGGATCAGCTACTCTATGCAAGAGAAGAACAGCCATGGTGTTTAATTGGACTGGGACAACTCAGCAAAGAAGAATTGAAAATTTTAGCTCACATGGAGCTCTCGGCCATGGAGTTTTTTGGCGATCCAGGCGGCTAGCTGCAGGGTTAGGTCACCATCTTGATCAGAAGAGTCAGGGGTTGGCAATGGTGCAGTCAATTAGCCATGGACATGTGTAAAGAGTTTAGCTTTAAGTGGTATGGGGAGAGGGGTGATTTTGGATCCAAATGGGTCAAGTCATGCAAATGGGTTGGGTTCACCTCTCCAAGCTCGGTTTGGGTCGAGGGAGATCGGGTGAGTCGGCTAGCTTAGTGGGGAAAAGTCACCATCTAAGCATATTTAAGTTTAAGCATGGTTTAGGGGAAACATGGGAGTGCTTAATCACTTTAAGAGAATCAAGAAAGAGGCTCCTCCTTTTGCCCAATATGGCATGGTCACATGAACATCACTCACATGGCTTGCATGGGGCTTAAGGATGGCTTCATGGCTTCATTTGGGCTTGGGGCAAGGCTTGGCTCAATCTCATGAAAATGGATTTTGGAAACTTTGGCATTTTAGTGGGAAATTCTCATGAAGCTTGATTTGGAATTATTTGGTTATTGATTTAGAACTTAGGGATGATATCAATTAAAGGTATGATGAGAAGAAATTGTCATGTGGGCATTGGAGCTAATTTTGGGCTTTTGGATTTGGTGAAAATGGGCTTTTAGGATGGTTTAAGAAAGTGAGCCTTTAGGTTTGGAAACAAATTGGTGGATGGAAATTTTGTGAAGGATTGGGCCAAACAAATGTTGGGTTTAGTTTAGGGATGTTTCATGTACATTTTAGAAAAGGTTTGGTGTCATTTAGAGTGGAATTGGATTTAATTTGGGCTTTTTTGATAAAGGGGCCAAAGTGGGTCAAATTGGGCTAACTTGGGCTAAGGTTGGGCTAAAGTTGGATTTGATGTAAAATTAATGTTGAGAAATGTTTATGGGGGGTTGCTACAAAAAGTTTTTAACTTTGGTTGAGCTTTGATTTTAGGATTTGGGCCCATTTGGGTAAGGTTTGGGTTTAGGCCAAAAATGGGGATTTTGACTTTGGGTTAGGTTTGGGTGGAGTTTAGGTTCAAATTTGGGGCAAATCTTGTTAGTGTTTTTTTTGGGATATTAGGAAGGTTTAGGAAAAGATTTGGGGTTAATTGGAGTTGAATTGGGTTGGTTTGGGCTAGGTTTAGGTCATGGGCCAAAATTGGGTCTTAGGCCTCAAATTGGAATTGGATCCAAATGTCAATCAAATTGGGCTTGGATTTGGTCTAGATTGATATTGGGGATATTAAATTGAAGTTTAGAATTTAATTGGATCAAAATTGAGGTTAATTTGGTTGATTTGGTTTGACATCGGGTTCATTTGGGTTAAAAATGGGTCAAATTGGGGGTTTTGGTAAAAGTGGGTTAAATTGACAAAATTGTCCTATGGCGTAGTTGAACAAAATGAAATTAGAAATATTTGGGATTTTCTAGAATTTTCTGGGAATTTTTGAAATTTATGGAATTTTTGGTTAAGAAGGGCATTTTGGGTATTTGGAGGGTATTGCGGGGTATTTTTGGAAATTTTGGTATATTTGGCTATGGATGATCAATTTGAGTGGGGAGAAATGTTTAGGATTGGTTTTGAGGAATTTTGTGCAATTTAGGTGATTCTGCAAATTTTGGGTAGTTTCAAGGACATTTGGTAGGTTTAGCGGGTGTAGGGCCCCGGGGTCAAAAATTAAAATTTTGGAAAAATGGAGATTGATCAAGTTTGAGTAGAATGGAATCACTTTTTGTTGAGCCATGAAGCCATATCAAGCCCATGAGAGCCATGAGAGGACTCATTTGAGGCATTCACTATGTTGTTCCTAACCCTCTTAGCCAAGGGCCTAGGGGTTAGGGTCCATCCATATGAATTACCTACATGAGTAAAGGAGTCAAATTGAATTGGGTGAAAGAGGATTCAGGGTTGGAATGTGTGTGAGAGTACAGTGTGTGTACAAGTCAACCCTCACCAGACCAGGCCACCCAGGGTAGTCCTAAGGCCACAGAGTCCTATAGGAAGCTCATCCTTTAAACCTCCACATATTGATTTTAACCCTCCAAGTGGTTTAGGGGTTTATAATCAAACATGTGGGGTTTGAAGGGAGTTAAGAAGTGTTTTGAGTTTTTAAGTGGTGGGTCCCATTTCTAGTCCTCTAGGATAGTCAAGGGAAAACCTATGGCTAGATCCTAAGTACTAAGGAGAGAGAAGAGAAAAGACCTCATCAAAAATGAGGTCAACAAATGGACCCCCAATAGGTGTGGTGTGCTAACCAAGCACACCGCGTGTATTGGCATTGACCGAAGAGATCAACAAAACCAACACAGACATCTAAGTGACACACTTAGAACAGAGTAGAGAAAAATTTCCGCTGGGGAGTGTCAGGCAGATCTCTAAGACTGAAGATCCCTGAACTCTCACTGGGGAAGATGGAGGTGAATTCCAAATCACAAGACTTGGAGAGATTAGATTTTAGATTTGTTTCATTTTCTGTTTCAAGTTTTAATGTGTCAGTTTGAACTTTGGTTTGAGTTTCAATTTTGGTCGAAATTCGATTTAAGACTGATTTCAAGGTGGATTTCGTGAAAATTCTGGATTTGAAGTGAGAACTGGAACCTAGGTTCCAACCTCAGAACTTGAAAGAGAATTAGAATTTAGGCTCTAGTCTCGAAGAAGCAAGTTAGAATTTAGGCTCTAACCTTGGACAGAAAACCAGAATTTAGGTACTGATTGAAAAGGGATGAGGACTGGAATTTAAGTACCAGCCTCGGAGAGAGAAGCAGAATTTAGGTACCGACCTCGCAAAGGATGAGAATAGGTACTGATCTCAAAAGAGAGTCAGAATTTGGTACCAACCTCGAAAGGAGAGAACTGGGATTTGGTACCAGTCTCGAAAGAGATGATTGAAATTTGGTATCAACCTCGAAAGAGAGTCAGAATTTGGTACCAACCTCGAAAGGAGAGAACTGAAATTTGGTTTCAGTCTCGAAAGAGAGGATTGAAATTTGGTATCAACCTTGAAAGAGAGTCGGAATTTGGTACCGACCTCGAAAGGAGAGAACTGAAATTTGGTATCAGTCTCGAAAGAGAGGATTGAAATTTGGTATCAACCTCGGAGATTTAGAATTGAAATTTGGTATCAATTCGGAAGAGAGTTGGAATTTGGTACCGACCTCGAAAGGAGAGAACTGGAATTTGGTACCAGTCTCGGAAGAGAGAATTGAAATTTGGTATCAATCTCAGAAAGAGAGTCGGAATTTGGTACCGACCTCGAAAGGAGAGAATTGGAATTTGGTACCGGTCTCGGAAGTGTAGAATTGAAATTTGGTATCAATTCGGAAGAGAGTCGGAATTTGGTACCACCTCGAAAGGAGAGAATTGGAATTTGGTACCAGTCTCGGAAGTGTAGAATTGAAATTTGGTATCAATTCGGAAGAGAGTCGGAATTTGGTACCGACCTCGAAAGGAGAGAACTAGAATTTGGTACCAGTCTCGAAAGAGAGAATTGAAATTTGGTATCAATTCGGAAGAGAGTCAGAATTTGGTACCGACCTCGAAAGAAGAGAACTGGAATTTGGTACCAGTCTCAAAAGTTTGAAAGAGGACTAGAAGTTAGGCTCTAGCCTCGAAGAGAACTGGAAGTTAGGCTCCGGTCTCAAAGATTTATCTGTATGAAGAGGGACCCAGTCTCATGCCATCAGAACCAAATCGAACAATGTTCGTGGCTCCGTGTCAATAGAACTAGTCAATCCTCTAAGACACAGAAGAAAGAGAATTGAAAGGAGTTGGTATGTGTACCAAGTTGAAAAGACTCGACCTGGTGACAAGTCGAGGAAAAGATTTGAATTTCAGAAGGGTTTCAAACAGATTTTGTTTTGAAGAATAATTGAAGGATTCAGATCGAAGAATTCAGATCGAAGGATTCAGATTGAGATTTAAATTCATTTTGTTCGTTTTGGTGATTCAATTTCAAAAATATTTGGAGTTCGTGTTAGTTTAGAATTCATTTTGACATTTAGATTCTTAAAAGATTTCTCGTTTATTTTCATTTTCCCTTTGTTCTTTGCTCGAAGTTCTTTTAATTTAATGGCGTTTCCCAGTCAATTTGCACAAAAAGAGGTGAAGGCAAAACATGACGTGGTCACTTTCATTTCAATCTTGTTGAAAATACATCATACATCTTGATCCAAAACATGATGATATTTTCTTTGAGAATTTAACATCTCATACAATCCATATAAATCCAAAACAGATTGTGTAAGATTCTTCAAGTTTCTTCTAAAAGCGGCTGTCAAAATCCATGTCTGAATAGTGAGATACATGTACAATAACATCACCTTCCAAGTCATCCTTGGCAGGAATGCCGTATGGATGTGCATTGGAGGTGTGCTATTTCCCATGTAACTCACAGCTCGTAGGGCCGGAGACTCTCTAACTCTGGATCTGGCTGAAAGTGGAAAGGCATTTTCCTGTCATCCATCCTCCTGAAAGTAACAGAGATTCGTTCCACAGGCACTCCTGGAATGCAATGTTTTGCGATGCCCGCTCTGTTTCCTTTCAACACCAGGATGGAACCTACCGGTAGTGATATCTCCACCGGCCCTCGGAACTCACCAGGGCCTGCAATCTGGAGTTCAGATCCGAACACGATGTTACACTGATTGACAAAAGATACTGTGCAGAAAGGTCTAACGAAATCATGATGGTCTATATGTGGAGGTATGCAGTCGCCCTCCTTGTAGATGTTAATGATGCAGCTATTGGGTATGCAATCTGCGGGCAATACCCTCCATGTTATCATCCTCTTTACCATTCTTTTGATAACATTCGACATCGGATCCACCTCACTGCGACAGAGTATCCCTGGTGGATTTCCTTTTGTCTACTGCGAAGTTGTAGCAACATCCGCACTGGATTGTAACTCTTCCTTTCCCTGGCATCCACCTTCGGGGTTTTGAATAAGTCTTTTCCCTCAGACGATCAGCTCGGCTCATTTTCTGGAGTTCAAGTATGCAGTCTACAATTTGTTGTTGTTCGTAGTCTGAGAACACATCTGTATGCAGCTCGAGGCCTTCTAAGATATTGATCCTCTTGCCTCGAATTCTCTCAAAGTATTCGAAAGTTTTCTTTTCAACATTCTGCATTCTTTCCAACTCATATTCTGGAATTATCTGCAATCGGCGAGGTCTAGTAACGTACTGGGGAATGTATGGTTCCACCCCGGCACGCTCTCCTGCATGTCTTGGCTCCTCGGGGATAGTCTCTATCGGGACATCCTCCGGGGTTGCTTTCGCAACAAGACTCTTCAGAACTGGTGCATCTGTCTGGCGTCATGGTACTATCTCTGTTCTTCTTGGAATTTCCTTTATATGTTCTGCTTTACTTGGAATTGACTTCCTCCTTTCTGGTTCCTGACGAACCAATTTCTTCAGAGTATTTGTATTGCCGGTAGCAACTGTCTCTTCATGTTGATATGCGACCAGCTTAGTCAGCATCTTGCGAATGCGACGGTTCTTGTTCCTTCGCTGAGTGGCTGTGAGAGTAGCTCTCCTTACCCCTTGGATTTCCGTGGGCATGGCACTGACAAGCCTGCCCTCTGCTGTAGCAACAACGGACTTAACTTTCTTATCTTCTTCTGTTGCATGAGCGGCGTTTGCTTTTCTCTTTTTGCTTGTAGATGGTTGATTTGAGCCACCCAATTTCATCACTGTATCACTGCTGAGTTCTTCCCGATCGATCGGGGTCCAATCATTTTCTTCATATTGTAGCCCGGTCGGTGTGAAGTCAGAGTCAATCTCGATCACGGCTCCATCCCTCACCCTCTTTTCATCAAGTGCTAGACTCACGCCATTCTTAAAGTTCAGAACCAACCGCTCGTTCGACATTTCCCTGTGAAAAACAAGGAAAGGATCAGGGGTTGTACTAAGAACAAGAACATTAGAAAAATAAGTTTATTAATGAAGAGCTTTTATTCATTCATTTTAAATTTAAATAGGAGTAGGAAAAAGATCAAGAGTGAGACTCGATTTAAAAGGAAGGATAAAACTTTATTATCATGATTTGACATGTTTTCTTTTTTTAACAATTTTCTTTATCATCCACTTTCTTTATTTATATTTTTGAGTTCGGACCCAGTCATAAGTAATTACTGTGCCCGTGCTTCTAGGAATGAGGATTCATTCTTCGAAACATCAGGTTGCGTAATACTTCTTGAGATATCGTCCATTAATTGGAAGCATAGGTCGCTCTCCACGACAATTTACAAGCTGGTAGGAACCTCCTGAGTAAACTGTCTCGACCACAAATGGCCCTTCCCAAGTCGGTTCAAATTTACTACCTATCTTGCGATGTGAAAGAATAGGTCTTCTGAGAACTAGAACCAAGTCACCGACTTTGAATGTCCTGGGACGAACTAATTTATCATGGGCCTGGATCATCTTGGCCTGATACAGTTCCAAATTATGCTGTGCTGAAATTCTTTTCCCTTCCAAGCTTTCTAACTCTTCTAGTCGTAATTTGGCATTTTATTCTGTAGTGATCTTGTTTGCAACTGCAATTCTGAGAGACGGAAGCTGGACCTCTAAGGGTAAAATAGCCTCGGACCCGTACACTAAGGCGTAAGGCGTAGACTGGGTAGGAGTTCTGAAAGTCATCCTGTAGGCCCATAAGGCTTATAACAACTTCTCGTGCCAACTTCTCTTGTTGTCGTCTAAAGTTTTCTTTATAATTTGAACGAGAGTTTTATTAAAAGCCTCGGCCAAGCCGTTCGCTCTTGGCTAGTAGATTGTTGAATAGCACCAATCAATCCCGTGTCTTCTGACGAAATTGTTGATCTTCTTACTCTTGAACGCGGACCCATTATCTGAAATGATTCTGCACGGTACTCTGAAACGGTAGATGACTTGATTCTTGATGAATTGTAGCACGTGATGTGCTTTCATTTATCTGAGTGGTATAGTTTCTGCCCATTTAGAAAAGTAATCTGTAGTTGCAAGAATGAAGCGATGTCCTCTTGAAGAAGGCGGTTCAATCAGACCCACAATATCTGTGCCCCAACACTCAAATGTCCACGACGCGATTGTCGGATGTAGCACATTTGGAGGTTGATGTAGAACCACTCCATGCACTTGGCACTGGTGACAACTTTTGGCAATCTTCATGCAATCGGTCATCATCGAGGGCCAGTAGTACCCTAGTCTTTTAATCTTCATTTTCATTTTCGGACCCGATTGATGAGCGCCACAAAGTCCAGAGTGTACTTCTTTAACGATTTCACGAGCCTCGGACCCGCTCGGGCATCTTAGCCACATCCGATCAAAAGACCTTACGTATAATGTTTTGTTTATTAATGCGTAAGACGAGTTCTTTTCTTGATTTGATGGGCTAATCGACTTATCGTCCGGTAGGTTTCATGTTTGCAAGTAGTCTATCGATGGTTGCCGCCAAGTCTTCGCATTTTTACGTTACTACCGCAATTGTTTCTTCTGCTTTTTCTGCTAATTTGTGTATTGTATCCATGTCGAGCTGTGATAGGACCTGTCTTCTTTGAACCGACACTTCAACTGACTCATCCTGCAAGCAGGAAAATTCCTTTGCAAGGTGGGCTAACGCATCTGCGAGAGCATTTTCTCTTATGGGAATCTTGTAGATTGTTACATTTGGAATCTGCTCTAACAATTTCATGGCATACTGAAAGTATTGTTCGAGTCTTGGCTTTAGAATTTTGTATTGTCCGGCGACCTGTTGAATGATCAACTGAGAATCTCCGTAGATGCTGATGTCTGTTATCCCCATATGAATGGTTAATTCCAGTCCGGTTATGATGGCTTCATATTTTGCCTCGTTGTTTGTACATGGTTCTGTTAGATGGTAGGAGTATCTTAACATCCCCCGCTCCGGTCTTATAAAGATTAGTCTGATTCCTGCCTTACCAGGCATTATCGTTTGCGATTCTTTATCTTTCTGTGCTGAGGATGCTCCATCGAAGTACAGGTCTCAACGCTGATCATCGGGGTCTTCTAGGCTCATTATCTGCTAGTCTGGCAAATCGTCGTTAAGAGGCGATTCCGCTGGTAAAGGGTGTGCTGCAAGGAAGTCTACCAGGACTTGTCCCTTTACGACACGAAGAGGAACGAAAGTTATATCGAATTGCAATAGTATCATTGACCACCTGGCAAGTCTGCCGGAAAGTATCAGACGGGTCATCAAATATTGCAACGGATTAAACTTCGAAATAAGGTTGACCTTATGAGAAAGCATGTAATGCTTGAGCTTTTGTGCGGCGAAGATCAGGGCCAAATAATGCTTCTCAATAGAAGGATACTTTACTTCCGTCGGAATTAGACGACGGCTTAGGTAATAGAGCGCGTTTTCTTTTCCCTCGTCAATGACCTGGGCTAGCAGGGCTCCGAGAGAGTCATCTAGAGCTGCGGTATAAAGTATCAACGGTCTACCCGAGACTGGGGCTGCTAAGACAGTAGATGTCATTAAATATTGCTTAATGTCCTCGAAGGCCCGTTGGCATTTCTCTTCCCAAACGAATTTGGCGTTCTTTTTAACCAATGCCGAGAAGGGCTGACACCTTCCTGACAAATTCGAGATAAAGCGTCGAAGATATGCCAATTTTCCTTGAAAGGATCGTAGTTGTTTCAAGGTTTTGGGAGGCGGCATTTCTAAGATAGCTTTAATCTTCTCCGGATCGATTTCAATTCCACGATGTCGAACAACAAATCCTAAGAATTTCTCAGAGGTGACGCCGAAGGCGCATTTCAAGGGATTCATCTTAAGGTTATATCGTCTTAATCGCTCGAAAACAATTCTCAAATCATACAAGTGATCCTCTTTTAGTTTGCTTTTGATGACCACATCATCTACGTAGCACTCGACTTGGTTGTGAATGAGATCATCAAAAATTCTTGTCATTGCTCTTTGATAGGTTTCTCCTGCGTTCTTTAATCCAAACGACATCACTGTGTAGCAGTATACCCCAATCGGCGTTCTGAAGGCTGTAAGCCTTCATGTTCTGGTGCCATCTTTATCTGGTTGTATCACGAAGATCCATCCATGAAAGAAAAGATTACATGTGTTGAAGCAATGTCGATCATCAATTCTGGAATTGGTAGCGGGAATTCATCCTTTGAACATGCTTTGTTCAAATCTCTGAAATCCACATAGATTCTGATTTGACCATTCTTCTTTCTGACTGGTACCACATTGGCTAACCAAGTCGGGTATTGTTCTTTACGGACAAATTTAGCGTCTATTAGCTTCTTAACTTCGCTATAACTTGTTGTTCAATCTCTAGACGCATTCTTCTTGGAGCTTGTCTAACTGGAACAGCAGTGGGATCCACTCCTAACTTGTGAACTGTGACCTCAGGAGCTAATCCTGGCATTTCATCATAACTCCAAGCAAAACAGTCCTTGAATTTCATCAATAGCTTGATCTCTTCGGAGTCTTCTTTATTGAGTAAGGAGCTAACAAAGGTCGGCCTAAGCTCTTCGCTAGTACCTAAGTTAACTTCCATTAACTCGTCTATTGTAGATTTAATTTCTTCTTCGAATTCTGGCGGAGCATCTCCGATTGGTAGATCTTCGAGATCTTCTGAAGCTTCCAAGCAGTCTTCATTAGGCTCGCAAGTGACAACCAAGCAAAATCCCGTATACTGTGCCGAATCCGAGACCATGTTTTGAATTGGGAGGTCGACTAGCATTGTTCCATAATTTTTCAAAGTGTTGTGATTGACCTTTTTTCCATCATCGAGGTAAGACACCACGTTGAATTAAATTTTGAACACAGGGAGAGTACCACTCAAAAGGCAGTTCCATTAATTCGGAAGAGGTAACATCTTCAAATTGTACATCATTTTCAGTTTTGGAAGGAGAAGCACCATGGTAGAATTTGATCAGCTTAGCACCACCACCATGCACTTCCTTGACCACCATACCCTCGATCTTATTAGAATGGATCGGGGTCAGCGTCATTGTATGTACATAATGGTTAATCTCCTCGTACATTGATTTGTATTCTTCATTCTTTTCATCTTCGAGAGAGATCTTGAACTGGGGTTTCTTTTGATTTACTGCCGCTGCTTCTTTCTTGATTTCCTCTTCTTCAGAACTGGTCTCCCAATCAACGTTGATGACTGGTCTCTTCTGTCCAACTGTTCCAACGTCTCTTCCACGACCTCGTCCCCGGCCTCGACCTCGAGTGCGAGTTCTGGAGAAACCTTCACCATCTCGCCGTAAGGGAGTGGTGAGTAACTGTTGGACTAGAATTTCAGGCTTTTCATTGTCTTGCACTTCTTTTGCTTCATTTGGTATGACATTTCTGGAGAAGATTGTTTTCTTCGGAGGTGCGTAATAGGCTGCATCTTCGTGAATTCCGATTTCATGCACGGAGAATGGTTGCAAGTCACCTTTGATACACTGTTCTCCTCCTTCGTAATACTTTATGCACTGGTGCAAAGACAACGATACCATCCGGTTTTCATGGATCCATGGCCGACCCAGTAGAGCGTTGAATGATGTCTCAGAATCAATTATGTGGAATTTTGCAGTTGTCTTTGCCAAATCAACGGTCTTCATTAATAGTGTTATTGATCCGAGAGCTCTTTCTCCTTTCTGATTGAACCCTCTTAATAACATCTTGTCTGCTTCAAGTTCGCGAGCATCAATTTTCAAATATGCTAACGTCCAAAGATTCATTATGTTGATTGATGCTCCCGGATCAACTAACACCCTGGAGAGCGTAAACTTTCCAATAGTGAGCGAGATATACAGTGGTCGATTGTGATCAGCCGTTCCGAGTAGTAAATCATTGTCCGTGAAGGTAACACCTCGTTGTTCTTTTAACGAGCAAACCTCGTCGAAGGAATTACCGGCCATTTGAGCTAAACAAATCTATGGATCAAGTAGAGCCTTGATCAGAGCTTCCCTCATCTCCTTTGACAAGATCAGAGCGTCGTATATACTCAGTTTGGCTAGTAGCTTCCTAAGATGGGCTAGCACATTATAGTCTACTTAATTACCATGTTCCTCGGTTTCTTCCCTAATGGGCAGTTCCTCTGCTGGGGTTGGCTCTTCCTGAGCAACCACCTGCTTTCCTTTATCCTTTGGACCCATTCTTGGGGGTAGAACTTTGCCACTTCTTAGATTGACTTCAATTATTTATTCTGAATTTGATGCTGGATCTGACAGTGTCTCCCCTTGAATCAGAACGATTGGCTCTTCTGGCGTTGCTTCGGAATCTGATAACTCCAATTCTATCGTGATTGGAGCTCCTCGAAATTCGCAAATAGACTCGTTTCTTGTTGAGCTCTCGTAGCCATCCTTGTGAACTTCTTCTCCTTCGTCGTGGTCATTGAGGTTTAGTATGATTTGAGAATCGTTATTTATATTGGAATCGAGATCCTGATTAGGTTGGTTTTCGTTAGTTACGTAATCATTAGAAACAGTCAAAACGTAGCCAACGCCAAAACTCATATCATTATAAGATCCCACCAGGGCAAGCAAATAATCATATAGAGTCAGAGGTTCGAGGGATTTCTCCCCCGAATCGGAAACAACCATCCTAGGATAAGCAGCCCCTAGTCTACTCTTTGGAGCCTCAGCTTTCTTCTCTTCTATGATTTTCTCCTCCTTCTGGGGCGGTTCTTCAATTGCAAGTGATAGTGTCGGCTCGGCAGGTTTCAAACTTTGAGTTGAAGCACGCACCGAAGCGGTTTGGATGTGATCTAAGATTTTCTTTGAAGACTTTGTCCAGACGGTACTCCATCCATCCTGGGTTGTGTAAGGGTCTATCGGAACAATGGGATCCGTTGAAATAACATTGACGGAACCTCCCTTTTGGGGTTCCTTCATGTATTCCTTCGGGATCATTATGTTCCCTTTCGAGAGATTGTCGTCAAGCCAAATCTTGAAAGTGATGCAATCCTCTATCTTATGCCCGAGCATCCGATGGTAAGAGCAATAGTTTGAATGATCTTTCTTATTGACTTCTTCCGGCCTCTTGGGCTCTGGTAGCTGAAAATCTGGTGTCTTCATTAAACTGCGGAACATTTTTGCTACTGCTTCAGTTTTGAATGGATATTCCTTGTTCAGAAAATCTTTCAGGGTATGCTGTGGACGAGGCGGTTGTTCATAATGCTGAGGCGACTGATAGCTCGGTCGAGGTTGTTGATAACCCTGCTGAGGTTGTTGGTAAGTACGTTGCGGTGGTTGATAGCTAGGTTGTGGCCGCTCTGGCTGTATCTGCACTGCTGTTTAGCTTTATCTACTGCCGCGACGATTCCAGACTTCTTTTCGAATGTTTTTACGGGCTTCTGTTTATCGGTATTGTCCACGAAACTTAGCTGCTTTGCTTCCTCTTGCAAGCTCCAGGCCTTGCTAAGCAGCTTCTCGAAAGTCTTGATTGTAAATCCTTTAAGGAGAAGTGCTATCGGGCCATGGATGCTTTTAAGCAATATGCCGACTACATGCTGTTCCTGAAGTTGTGGTTCACACTTCATGCTTAAATTTCTCCATCGAAGTATGTAATCCACGAAAGTCTTATTTGGTTTCTGTTGCTCCACCACTAGATCACCGATGGTGATGTGGTGCCGAGCCCCGGCAAACCGCTTAACGAAAAGGTTTTCTAATTCTGAAAAGGTCTTAACTGAACCATTTGGCAGCTCTGCATACCAATCGAAGGCAATCCCTGACAAACTGCTGACAAACTGACGAAAGAGTAAAGCGTCACTCCCACCGGCATTGCAGCAACTAGCACGAAAATGTGCGACATGTGCCGGGGGTTTCGCGTTCCATCAAAAGTATTAAACAGAGGTGGTACAAAGCCTTTCGGGTATTGGGCTACATCGAACTCTTCGGGGTAAGGTCTACCCATCTGAATAGATGCTCCACTCTTGGATTGTGCTAAAGCTTCTCACACCTGCTGTTCTACCATGTTTTTAATGTCCTTTTCGGGAATCATGCTCCGTGCAGAATCCTTCTTTGGTGGCTCATCCCCGTTGATGGATGTGATCTCTTTTCCCCCATATGCAATATGGATGATTTCTGGAGGTGTTTCTTTCTGAGGTTGCACCTGACTCTGGAGAGTGGCTAAGGCAGCAGCCATCTCTTCCACCCTCTTTGCCATCTGGAAAATTGTGTCATCTCTTTCCCGAAGCTGTGCTCTCATCACTTCCGGTTCATCTCTTTCCGCAGCTGCTGGAGCACCTTGTGAAGCTGACGATGCTCGTGTCTCAACCATGTTGATCTCGGCATACTCCTCATCCATGAATTCTGATGAATCAACTTCATTTTCCAACTTTTCTCCTTTTTCTTTTGCCAACCGGCGGATATCCGTCCTTAGCTTTCCTATAGCATCCTCGAGGGGTCTCTTCCAGATGGTCTCGCGGTTGTCGTGTTATGGTTGTTGAACTTCTTTTATGGGAGTTTTTTTTATTGCAGTAGCACTTCCTTCTGATTCAGGCTCTTTGACGAGGCTTTTCTTCTCAGGACTTTGTGTTGGTTTCTGCTCGGTAATAATAGGTCGCCACACCATCCTTCTTGCAGCAGAAGGGCTAAGACCGGACGGTCTGTCGGCTATATGCTGGTAGGTGGTGTCCTCCCTAATATGATGGCCCGACACAACAACAGGTGAACTTGCTCTCATTTTCTTCCTTGGTTTCTCTACGGCAGTGACAGGCTCTACTTGCGGTCCGAAGCGGGATCTAGCTGGCACTTGTCCCATTCTTCTTAGAATTTCTGACACAGACATCTTTCTTTCTTTGCCAATTTTTCTATCACGGCTTGTAGCCGAGCGAATGGCGTAGTATTTACCCTTTTTCTTTTGCAGTTACTATAGTATGCTGGTCGGGGTAGTGTAGCGGCAATCCTTCGGACATCTTCTTCATCCGATGCAGCAGAGAGGGGGTGAAACCTACTTTCTTCCAACAGAGGTATATACTCAGGCAGTTCTTCTCTTTCCTCAGGAATTTCTTCTAGAAAAGCAACTTCTGCAGCTTTGGCTTTCTCAATCCTAGCGATCTTTCTGCTTCTATTTCTCTTTTGAGTCCGAGTTAGGGGTGCAACTCTTGAACTGGACCCAATTTTGAAAACAGATGGTATTGTAGCAAAATCTATACCCTCCACGGTGACAGGCTCACCACAGGCTTGGATTTCCTTCCCCTTTAGTTTGGTAGAAGCCGGGGTAGGTGCAGAGATGACTAGACCGGTGGGGGTAGAGACAACAGTCCTCCTATGAATAGCAGGGCTTCTTTCAGTTGGAACCCTTTGTAGGGGAGGGAATTCTTGAGTCGACTTCAGGTTGAACTCAATTACGGGCTCTTCAGTTTCTGGCACTTTGTCCATTAGTACGAAGAGAGTGATGTCAGCGAACTTAATATCTGTGTTGTCGAATCCTTGTCCAAAATGGATGATCCCATTGTCAGACAGCTCATCCTTATAGACGGTGAAGTTCATTCCATTGGTGATGGAGAAAATTAACTTTGGCGCAGTCATTTTCTGCAGGGTAGATTTCGAACGTCAGTCCCGAATTATGCTTCCTTTTGTCGCAAAACTTAGGACGAAAAAGAAAGAGTCCTGATCACAGAAAAATACATTAAGAAATTCATATCTATTTTTGATGAAATTGCACTTTAAAGAAAGGTATTTCCTTTATTTTATTGTAGGAATGAAGATTTATAAGTAATTAAAGCAAAAAGCATGAAATGGAGCGAATTTGGATCAAAAAGGAAGAATTTCATGCAAATTGAACTAAGTCGCCAACGGCGAGATCGAGGCCGCCGATGGCGAGATCATGAAGAGAATTTCTGAAGGAATTATAACTACCTCGCCGACAGCGAGCCCGAAGCCCGCCGACAGCGAGATCGCGCGGTTTGAAGACCTTCTAGAAACCCCGCTGACGGCGAGGTCATTTCCCGCCGACGGCGAGACAGTTCAAAATGCAAATACTTTGAACCTGGACACTTTTTGAAGAGGTGTTTAAGCACCCCTTGGACCTTTGCTTACCTCTATAAATAAAGGCCGAATTCTAGTGTCTGTGTGTGTCTCTTGAGTCTTCAGTGTGTCTATTTTAGAGAGTTTGAGTCTATTTTGAGTCTGTTGTTAGTAAGTTTCCTTAGTTTATTTGAGTGCTATTTAGAAGTTTGTTGTACTAGAAGGAAAAGTCAAAGGAACTTCAAGGAGTCTGCTTGTGGAGGAATTTAAGATAAGTATCTTTGTTTATTGTTGTTAACTTTAAATGAAATCCATGCTTTGTTTTATTCTCATGCATTCTGAGTAGTTTTCTTAATCTTTCTCATTGTTTATGAAAATTATGCGGATTGATGAAATTAAATAGAAGTACCTAATATATTAAAATGAATTGTGATAATTTCTACTTAAAACTTAATTTACTTTCAATCTGGCCAATTGAGTTGTTAAAATATGTTGAATTATCAACTATAGTAAAAATTACATCCAATATTCAGGGAAGTCAAAAGCCTTGGAAGGCGGGTGCAAATAAATAGGGAAATATTAATTATCGGACGTAGAATTGGACATTTTAGTGTGACAGACTAAAATATTCAATTCGGTCATATTGTTTGAGAGCCGAAGTGTAGATGTTAGCTCTCGGGTGAGGGGAACGTGGGAGCTCGAAGTGGCAGCCGTATCCTCCCGAGCTTAGCGCGCATTCGATAATCAAACATAGGATTAGTCGATGTTCTTTACACCTGGACCAAAGGGTAAAGAATAGGAATGCTCCTATTTGTCACAATACAATTTAAGAATTCTATTTAAATTCATCATTCACTTAATTTTCTAAAAACAAGGAAAAGGATACCTTTTCTAAATTATTTAAATCAACTTATTTCAAGCATTAGTTTACTTTAGTTTGCTATAGTTACTTTGAATTTCCATTTACTATATTAGTAAGTAATTCCTTTAAATTTAGCTGATAACAAATGTGATTAAAACTTCCCTGTGGGATAGAAAACCAGGACTCCACTAGAGCCCTGTATTACTTGATACGATACGTATACTAGCGTAGAATCCACATTGTACATTAAATCATATATCTATATTTAAAGCGAGATCAAGTTTTTGGTGCCGTTGCTATAAACATAAATTGCAAACATATTAAAAGTGGGTCAAGTTTTTGGCGCCGTTGCCGGGGAAGTAAAGAAATTATTTACTAGAGTAAGGGACTATTTTATTTTATAAAATTGTATGCGAAAATTTGGAAACAAAAATTTAATACCTTACGATTCAGAATTAGAGCCTACAATTAAAAGAATTAGAAAACAAAAAAGAGAAATTATAAATATAACACAAATGGCAAATATTCCTGAAAATAAAAATATCAATCAACCAAGACCATTACGAGATTATGCCAACCCCACATTAGATGAAATTCATTTAACTATTCAAAACCCTGATGTAGCTGCTAATTCATTCGAACTTAAACCTGCAATTATCTAAATGGTACAAAATAATCAATTTAGTGGTTCACCTATCGAAGATCCTAATTTACACCTTGCTAGTTTTTTAGAACTATGTGCTACTTTCAAATATGAAGGAGTATCTAACGATGCTTATTAGACTTAGACTTTTTCCTTTTTCTTTAAGGGATAAGGCTAAAATGTGTTTAAATTCGTTAGCACTTGGATCTATTAAAACTTGGGGAGAATTATCACAAAAATTTCTATCCAAATATTTTCCACCATTTAAAATCGCTAAGCTTAGAAATGATATAACTTCTTTTAGTCGGTTTGATGGAGAGTCAATATATGAATCTTGGGAGAGATTTAAAGAACTTCTTAGGAAATGCCCGGATCATGCATTACCAGATTGGTTAATTATCCAAACTTTCTATAATGGATTAGTAGGATCTTTAAGATCAATCATCGATCTTTCGTCTGTGGAGGATCATTAATGTTAAAACCATTTGATGAAGCCTATGCACTAATCGAAGAAATGACAACCAATAATTTTCAATGACCTGCTGATAGAATGAATCCGAAAAAATAGCTAGTATTCATGAAAATGATGCAATATCTATGTTAGCTTCACAAATTACCGCTGTATCTAAAAAATTAGATTATTTTGGAATGAATTACTCTCCAATGATATCAGAAGAAAATTCATCTGGACAACTTATAGAATCCCAATCTCAATATGAAACTATTAATGCAATTAACAACAGACTCAATAATCCTTATGCAAATTATTATAATCCTGGATGGAAAAATCATCCTAATTTCAATTGGAATAATAACACAACTAATCAACCATGGATGAATAATATAACACAACCATTAGGAAATCCATCTAATCAAGGAAATCCTAATTATAAATCTAATTATCCACTTGGATTTAATAACCCACAATTTAAAGATAAGAAATTATCTATAGAAGAATTAATATTAAATATGGGTCAACATTTACAAAATCAAGGAAATCAATTACAAATACAAGGAAACCAATTACAAAATCAAGGAACAACTATCAAACATATTGAAACTCAACTTGGACATATCACTACTGCACTTAATAATAGAATACCTGGAACATTTCCTAGTAATGTGGAAATAAATCCCAAAGATAAGGGAAATGAACAAATTAAAGCGATACAATTATGAAGTGGAAAAGAATTAGAACCTCGAATTCAGAAAGAACTTGAAAGTCAAAAGAGGAATTGGAAATTGAAAAGGAAAAGAATCAACAAGATCCAAACTTAGAAAATCCTTTAATACCAATGAAAATTTATGTTGAAAAACCTCCACCACCATTTCCTCAACGACTAATTCAACATAAAAAAGACAAACAATTTGCTAAATTCCTTGAAATTTTGAAGAAATTAACGATAAATATTCCTTTCGTAGAAGCTTTAGAAGAGATGCCAAACTATGTAAAATTCATGAAAGATATTCTAAATAAAAAAAGAAAATTTACCGATAATGAAATGGTCGCACTTAGTGAAGAGTGTAGTGCTATTATTCGGAAAAAACTTCCTGAAAAATTAAAAGATCCTGGTAGTTTCACTATACCCTGCGCTTATTGGAGAAAAATTCTATGGAAAAGCTTTGTGTGACTTAGGAGCAAGCATCAATCTAATGCCTCTATCAATTTTTAAGAGATTAGGATTGGGAGAAATTTCACCTACTTCGATAACTCTTCGGTTAGCCGATCGTTCTGTTACATATCCTAAGGAGTTATTGAAGATGTATTAGTAAAAGTGGACAAATTTATCTTCCCTGTAGATTTTATTGTTCTAGATATGGAAGAAGATAAAGAAATTCTTATCATTTTAGGAAGACCATTTTTAGCCACTGGAAAAGCTATGATTGATGTTCAGAAAGGAGAATTAACTATGAGAGTAAATGACCAAAAAGTAACTTTTAATATTGCTAAATCAATGAAATATCTGCGTTAGAAAAAGATGATGAGTGTTTTCGAATGGAAGTACTCGATCATTTACAAAAAGAACATTTTAAGGAATATTATGAAGAAAAATTAGAAAAAGAAAATATTGAATTAATTGAAAAATCTGAAATAAATGAAGAATTAGATTATATTCAAGAGAAATTTGAATTTTTGGATAACACAGAAAACACTGAAAAAATATAGTTCCATCAATTATTAAACCTCCTGAACTTGAGTTAAAAATGTTACCTAATCATTTAAAGTATGCTTACTTAGGTAATTATTCAACTCTACCAGTTATTATTTCATCTGAATTAAATGAATCTCAAGAACAAAAACTTTTAGATACATTAAAAAAATATAAGAAAATTTTTTGTTGGACTTTAGCGAGATATTAAAGGAATTAGTCCTTCAATTTGTATGCACGGAATTATTTTAGATAATGAACATAAACCTAAAGCAGATCCACGAAGGAGATTAAATCCAATAATGAAAGAAGTAGTCAAGAAAGAAATTTTAAAATGGTTAGATAATGGTATTATATATCCTATATCTGACAGTGTTTGGGTAAGCCCAATTCACTGTGTACCTAAAAAAGGAGGGGTGACTATCAAAGCTAATGAAAATAATGATCTTATCCCTATAAGACAAGTTACTGGATGGCGAATTTTTATTGATTATAGAAAATTAAACACAACCACCAGAAAAGATCACTTCCCTTTACCATTTCTAGACCAGATGTTAGATATATTAGCCGGACATAAATATTTTTGTTTCTTAGATGGATCTACCGGTTATCATCAAATACAAATTGCTCCCGAGGATCAAGATAAAACTACATTTACTAGTCCTTATGGAACTTTCGCTTTTCGAAGAATGCCTTTTGGATTATGTAATGCACCTGCAACATTCCAAAAATGTATGATGTCTATATTTAGTAAATTAATTGATAATGGAATAGAAGTATTTATGGATGATTTCTCTGTATTTGGAACAACATTTGAGACATGCTTAAATCATCTTTAAAAAGTATTTGAAGTATGTGAGAAAACTAATTTAGTTCTTAATTGGGAGAAATGTCAATTTATGGTTACAGGCGGCATTGTATTAGGGCATAAAATTTCGGAAAAAGGCATGGAAGTAGACCCTGCAAAAATTCGAGTTATAGCTTAAATTACCACCTCCAACTACGGTGAAAGGGGTAAAAAGTTTTCTTGGACATGCTGGATTCTACAGACGTTATATTAAAGATTTTTCAAAAATTACTAAACCTCTATGCCAACTTCTTGAAAAGGACAAGAAATTTGAATTTACAACTGAATGCTTGAATGCTTTCGAATTATTAAAAGATAAATTAATTACAGCACCTATAATAGTTTCACCTAATTGGGAGAAACCATTTGAGCTTATGTGTGATGCTAGTGATTATGCTATAGGAGCAGTTCTTGGGCAAAGATATGATAAGATTTTCAAAGTTATATATTATGCTAGTAAAACTCTAAATGATCTTTGAAATAAATTATACGATTCTTGAAAGAGAATTATTAGCGGTTGTATATGCTTTTAATAAATTTCGGCATTATCTAATAGGAACTAAATGTATTGTTCATACTGATCACTCTGCTATAAAATATTTAATGCAAAAGAAAGATTCTAAACCAAGATTAATCAGATGGATATTATTAATGCAAGAATTTGATTTTGAGATCATTAATAAAAAGGAACTGATAATCGAATTGCGAGATCATTTATCAAGATTAGAAAATCATAAATTATCCGATACGATAATGAAATTTTAGATAGTTTTCCTGATGAACAACTTTATAATATTAATGAGTTGAAAATACCTTGGTATGCTGATATAGTAAATTATATTGTAAGTGACATTTTACCACCTATGTTAACTTTGCAACAACAGAAAAAATTCATTCACGATACTAAAACATAATTTTGGGATGAACATACTTATATAAGCAATGTAAGGATCTAATTATTAGAAGATGTGTGCCTTATAAAGAAACTGAACCAATTATTCAAAAATATCATGATTCTGATTTTAGAGGACATTTTGGGACAGATAAAAATGCATATAAAATTCTACAATCTGGATTCTACTGGCCTACTCTATTTAGAGATGTATATAGATATATAAAAACCTGCGATAAATGCCAAAGTGTAGGAAACATATCAAGGAAAAATGAAATGCCTCTGAATTTTATATTAGAAGTTGAAATTTTTGATGTTTGGGGATTAGATTTCATGGGAACTTTTATTCCTTCATTTGGAAACTCATATATATTAGTAGCTGTTGATTATGTTTCCAAATGGATTGAAGCACAAGCTTTACCTAGGTGTGATGCTAAAAGTGTTTCAAAATTTTTAATGAAAAATATTTTTACTAGATTTGGAATGCGAGAGTGATTATCACTGACGGAGGAACTCATTTTAGAAACAAATATATTCACAAACTAGTAGAAAAATATAATATTATGCATAAGATATCAACTGCTTATCATCCACAAATAAGTAGATTAGCAGAAGTTTCTAATCGAGAGATTAAGCGTATATTAGAAAAGTCTGTAAAACTTAATAGATTAGACTGGTTTATAAGACTAGACACTGCATTATGGGCATACAGAACTGCTTATAAAACTCCGATTGGAATGACTCCTTACAGGCTTATATATG
The DNA here is from genome assembly GCA_022702705.1 of Papilionanthe hookeriana x Papilionanthe teres. Taxonomy (NCBI): domain Eukaryota; kingdom Viridiplantae; phylum Streptophyta; class Magnoliopsida; order Asparagales; family Orchidaceae; genus Papilionanthe; species Papilionanthe hookeriana x Papilionanthe teres. The sequence goes on along the minus strand of CM040433.1, from coordinate 91,212,025 downwards.
GAAAAACTTGCCACTTACCAGTTGAATTAGAACATAAAGCATATTGGGCGATTAAAGAATTTAATTATAACATGAAAGAAGCTGGTGAGAAGAGATTGTTGCAATTAAATGAATTGGAAGAATTAAGAAATGAATCATATGATAATGATAGGATTTATAAAGAAAGGATGAAATTATGGCATGATCGGAAGATTAATCGAGAGAAATTTTGAACCAGGACAAGAAGTTTTGCTTTATAATACTAGATTGAAATTATTTTCTGGGAAATTGAAATCTCGATGGTTAGAACCTTTCACCATAACTCAAATATTTTCATATGGAACTATAGAAATTGAAGATCCAAAAACAGGACATAGATTTAAAGTAAACGGACATAGATTAAAACCATATTTCAAAGATAGAAGACCAAATTTTAAAGAGGTCTTAATGCTTAGTCAACCTGAACACTAACTAAATTAGGTCGGCCTGACGAAGTTAAACCAAGCGCTTTATGGGAGGCAACCCATAGTAGTCTTTTATTTTAAATATCTACAAATTAGTTAGTCTATATTACTAAAACAAATCTTACTACTCAAAATTTTTTATTAGAATCATCACAAAGTTGAACATATATGATGAGATTTTATGTAAATTGTTATGTCTCAGCATTTAGAGTGTTGTGGTGTGGATTGCGATGCTGAGTATTATGGATTTGAACATTTAAGTTAAGTATGTGTTAAGTTGTTAGTGTGAAATTTGTAAGTTTCATGGATTTCATATATAAAGTTATATTGTTTGTTTGGTGTGACTTTTTGTGAGTATAAGTATCTAATCTTCGTATTATTATTAAATTAAGTGATCAGAAGATTAATTAAGGGCAATTCGAGGTTGAAAATGATTGACGAATTTCAAAAATTAAAATTTTTTTTTTTGGGATCTCGCCGACGGTGAGAATTATCTCGCCGACAGCGAGAAAACCCGCTGACAGCGAGAACGAGCTCACCGACGGCGGATTTTTCCCGAACTTTTGCCTTATGAAATTAATTAGCTCGCCGACGACGAGAAAAATCTCGCTGACAGCGAGATCGCGAAAAGACCTATATTTAACCGGTCAACCGACACTATTCATCATCCCCTTCCTAAAAATTTCGAAAAAACCGACCTAGGGCTTGAGAGATCTCGGATTTGAGGCGATTTCAACACTTTTTGACACCGTATTTCATCTTCCCTTGGTAAGAGCTTCACTCTTATGCAAAAATATTTGATTTTCACAATGGATTTCTTCTACATTTGGAGAATTTTGAAAAATTTTGAAATGTGGAGAAAATACTTGGAAGAATTTCATAAAAATTGATTTAAATGGATTTTAGATGTTGTAGGAAGCCTTCTTAGTAATATTTTGGAGTTTAGTTAAGATTTTTGCAAATTTCACAGATCGAGAAATGGCTCCACGACAAAAGTGACGAATAGATTATGACGAAACCTGATTCATTAATGTAAGAGCACAAACTAGATATTTTCAAAACATACAAGCAAGAAAATGCATTCAAGATCGAGTTTTCAAGAATCCAGGAGAAGAAGTTGAGCGAATCATTAAGGAGCAAGGATGGGAAAATTTTTGTTTCGTGACCAACAGAGTAGTTTACAAATTTTTTTATATAGGATGTTAGTTTAAGTTTTTATATGTAATGAATTTTAGCATTTTCTAGATTGTTTTAATATGTTTTAAAATAGATTAGTTAAATGTATGTGTAGTAATAGATTAAGTTTTCAATTATTATGTTTGATACTTATTTTAAAATTTCATCCCTGCACTTTCTTTTAAATATTATATGTGGAAGAATACTAACAGTACAGGTTCTGTAAGTAATGAAAAAGCCTGCAAAAATTTCAGAGAAAAGAAATACCTAAAGCCCAAAGGTATGATGAATCTTACTATATATTTTCCCTTTTTCACTATGTAGTATAGATAGAAAAATTTAAGTTTGGGGGAAGGTAAAAATACAAATTTAATTATTAAAATTGTTCTCAATTTTTATTTTCAAAAATTATTATTAAATGATTTTCTATAGTAATTTTTCAATTCAATAAACATGAATTACTTTATTTAATTATTATATAAAGTTAAAGAAAATGTTTCTAGTAATTCAATTAATTAATGGAATAAGATATTCGGTTAAAAGGAATAAGAATATAGTAAACTATTTAAAGTAAGGAAAACTATATTCTAAAAATTGAAAATTCTTAAGTATTTAAGTGAAAAAGAAAGGATAGAAACTCAATGAAGTAAAGGCTATGAAATATATATAAGCAAGGACATATTTTAAGTTTCAAATTTAGGAAGAGAAATTGAAGTTCAAAATTATTAACAGGCTATCCAGATATAGTAATCCTCACTTGAAAAAGAAAAAAAAAAAGAAAAAGAAGGATTGAAAATCAATCCGAAAAAGAAAAGAAAAGAAAAGAAAAGAAAAATTTAAGTGAGGAGAAGCTTGAGGAGATGCCTTATCAAAAATTGGCTTCAATGGATTCAACCTAAAGGGTAAAACTTAATATATTTCTAAACTTATATTTATGGATTAGTATTTTTCTAAATAGTGTTTTCTTGAACTTCCTATCATCTAAATATCTTAAGTAATTTACTCTTTTAAATATAGTCATTCCTGAAATAAATAGAGAGCTAGAAATCTTAGACACGATAACTAAATAATCTTATATCTATAAAGTTAATTTAATTACTCAGAAATATTTATATTTAACTTTATTATAATGTTATTTAAATTTAATTCATATTATACGAGTTGAAAAATTCTATTATAGAAATCATTTTTTTATTTAGTATTAAAATTACTTGAGGACAAGTAATAATTAAGTTTGGGGGATTTTGATCACAGAAAAATACATTAAAAAATTCATATCTATTTTGATGAAATTGCACTTTAAAGAAAGGTATTTTCTTTATTTTATTGTAGGAATGAAGATTTATAAGTAATTAAAGCAAAAAGCATGAAATGGAGCGAATTTGGATCAAAAAGGAAGAATTTCATGCAAATTGAACTAAGTCGCCGACGGCGAGATCGAGGCCGCCGACGGCGAGATCATGAAGAGAATTTCTGAAGGAATTATAACTACCTCGCCGACAGCGAGCCCGAAGCTCGCTGACAGCGAGATCGCTCGGTTTGAAGACCTTCTAGAAACCCCAGCGAGACAGTTCAAAATGCAAATACTTTGAACCTGGACACTTTTTGAAGAGGTGTTTAAGCACCCCTTGGACCTTTGCTTACCTCTATAAATAGAGGCCAAATTCTAGTGTCTGTGTGTGTCTCTTGAGTCTTCAGTGTGTCTATTTTAGAGAGTTTGAGTCTATTTTGAGTCTGTTGTTAGTAAGTTTCTTTAGTTTATTTGAGTCTTATTTAGAAGTTTGCTGTGTCTTAGAAGGAAAAGTCGAAAGGAACTTCGAGGAGTACGCTTGGGAGGAATTTAAGATAAGTATCTTTATTTATTGTTGTTAAATTTAAATGAAATCCATGCTTTGTTTTATTCCCATGCATTACGAGTAGTTTTCTTAGTCTTTCTCCTTGTTTATGAAAATTATACGTATTGATGAAATTAAATAGAAGTACCTAATATATTAAAATAAATTGTAATAATTTCTACTTAAAATTTAATTTACTTTCAATCTGGCAATTGAGTTGTTAAAATATGTTGAATTATCAACTATAGTAAAAATTACATCCAATATTCGAGGAAGTCAAAAGCCTTGGAAGGCGGGTGCGAATAAATAGGGAAATGTTAATTATCGGACGTAGAATTGGACATTTTAGTGTGACGGACTAAAATATTCAATTTGGTCCTATTGTTTGAGAGCTGAAGTGTAGATGTTAGCCCTCGAGGTGAGGGGAACGTGGGAGCTACGAAGTTGCGGCCGGTATCCTCCCGACTAGCCGCAGATTCAGTAATCAAACATAGGATTAGTCAATGTTCTTCGCACCTGGACCAAAGGGTAAAGAATATAAATGCTCCTATTTGTCACAATACAATTTAAGAATTCTATTTAAATTCATCATTCACTTAATTTTCTAAAAACAAGGAGAATGATACTTTTTCTAAATTATTTAAATCAACTTATTTCAAGCATTAGTTTACTTCGGTTCTGTTATAGTTACTTTGAATTTCCGTTTACTATATTAGTAAGTAATTCCTTTAAATTTAGCTGATAACAAATCTGTTAAAAACTTCCCTGTGGGATCGATAACCAGGACTCCACTAGAGCCCTGTATTACTTGATACGATTTTTAGACTTACGTAGAATCCACATTATACATTAAATCATATATCTATATTTAAAGCGGGATCAATTTTTTGGTGCCGTTGCTATAAACATAAATTGCAAAAAAATTAAAAGTGGGTCAAGTCCGAACACATTTTTGTTTATCTTAGTGTATTTGTGATTTAAAAGAGTTTGTTTATTAAAAAGGGTCGTTTATTAGAAGATTTGTTGATTAGGGACGAAATGCTTAAAGAACGGAGTTTATAGAAAAAAAAAGAAGGGACCTGGTTCGGAATTGAAAAGGAAGAGAAATTCTTGCAAAACTCTCAACCCGAAGGACCGCTCCTAAGCTAAAGCCTATTGGGGGTCACCCCACCTCAGAAAAAAAAGGTAAAAAGATTTCGGAACCTCTCTTTTTAGGGATGTCTAAACAGTGGCTCCTAAATCCAAGAGAAGTTGACTATACCCGTTCAAGATAGAAATGAATGTAGTATGTCAACGGAAGAATGATAGTTTTGGTCCACTAGGGATATGGACTCACTATTGATTTATGAAAGCAAAACCATCTAATCAAAAATGGAGAGAGGAACTATTCCCCAGCGGAGTAGCCAGAAGCTGTAGGCATATTTTTAGGTTATGTGTTTTGAAAAGGGGTAGCCTACAGAAACTGTCGGCGAATTTTTTAGATTTTAAATTTAATTTATATATATTATATAAAAAATAGTATTTGATTTTGAAAATAATTTTGAGTTTGAAAATTTTAAGATATGAAATCAAACTGACCTCACATCCCAAATAGTTTATATAAACAAGCACCGCACCACAAACCGTATATCTATCTCGAAGAATAGACACACTGCTTGATGATGGGGCTCGGTTAAATAAACTAGAAGATTTATGACATCCATTTAGTCTGCGAACCAATTTTATAAGCCGATAGGTTCCCCTGCTTAATATAAAGAAATTAAGCAGGGTTTATATTACCTGGGTTCTTAAAGTTCCCTATAAGGGCAAGCCCCTATAGTTAATTACATCTTAAATGACGGAAATCATTTAAGAAAACTCTCGATAATGATTAGTGGTTTTGCTCTCAAGAATTTCAAAGTTTAAGGTTTTCAAAGGATTGGATTTTGGAAATTTCAAAAGGGATTAGCTCGAATTCGGAACAGTTTATTTTAAGAATCCAAAGAAAGAGAAGTAGGAGAAGCTGAGGATCCAAGAAGAATCTTGGCAACTTCCCAAACTATCCTATGGTTTGGTTTCAATTTAGGAAAATTATTTAATGGTGCAATACTGCCAATTTTAATTAATTAGGACTTATATTAGTATGACATAATCATACAAATAGCCTCGAAGATGTGAGGGTTTATGTCGTACCAAACAACTACCTCGGAGTCCTAAGACCAGTTAGAGCTTAATTTACATGACATGATCATGCAAATGCCTAACGAAGAGTTGAGGATTTATGTTGCACTAGGCAAACTACCTCGAAATCCTATGGCTTGGTTATTTAATTCTAAGAAAGTTTTGCTGATGTAGATTCCAGTTTTGCTGACGAAGATGGCCGTGCTGGCCTCTATGCTCCAAGCTCTTTGTTGTTGCAAAGGTTTAGTTTTAGAAGGTGAAAATCAGGATATAAGGGAAGTGTTTTGGTTTAGAAATCTTAAAGTCCAAACATTTTAATATTTTAATTAAAACAAATCTTAAAGTTGTTTAAACATAACCGATTAAGATCTCACGGTTTCGTCTTCCAGGCACCGTTATTTTCATCGAATTCACTTAGTCCAAATGAATTTGCTAAACTCAATTGAACGAGTTCCACACTTTCATTTAGACCATGGGAAATCCCGTTAGCAACACGTGAGTTACATCATCCGAGGTATTCCCGATCATTCGACGAGACGTTTTAATTTAGTTGCAATTATAGTTTTGTTGTTCTGTTTATGATTAAATTTTGAGTTGTCTTATATTTTGGAATGTTGTGGCGGTGAATTTTATCTTGTGGTGACTTTTAATTTAGTTTTGGGTTTCAGTTTAGGGACTATCCTAAAGGTTTTGGTTTTCATGCAACAGTCTTGTTTAACATGCAAGAAAAAGTAAAGTACAGTGCATCTAAGTAAATTGCAATAAAGTAAATTGCAATAAAATAAAAGAGTATCTGGAGGGTCTTTCCATCATCCCAAGCTGCACTTAAAACACATGTTAAGGCATTTAAATATTTCAACAAGTACCTAGGTAAAGCTAAGGGACAGGTTTTGGATGTCTACCAAAGTCCTAGTCCTATAACTAGTCATTTCCTATGACGTCTAGGTTCTTGTATTTTGTTTAAGGATGATTTTCTTCATCAAAGAACAATTAAACTCAATTGTTCTTCTAAAACATCTCATCATGTTGAGAAAGTGCTTAGGACGAGTCCTAAACATCTTTTCAATATTTCCGAGATTATTTTGAGTCCAAGTAAATTTAATTGCACAGGTGAATTAATCATCCAAGAGTTTAGTTAAGCTTTGTCTCTTGCATAGTGAACTTGGGCATTCAATTACCTGATGAATAAAGTGACATCTCACTTAATACTCCATTTAAGAGTTATAATAATTAAAGCCTTTAGGGGCAAGTTGGTTTATTGAGAATTTTAATCATTCTTAATTTGAAGTTTGAGTTAAAGGTTTAAAATGAATTAGTTTAATTATGAGGTTTTAATTAATAATTTTAAGTTTGGAATAGTGTTCAAATTATTTTGGTTTAAATCTTTATACTTTAAGTGATCTTAATATTTTAAATTTGTTTTACTTTTATTGTTGAATGATGTTAATTTAACATAATTTAAATTTAATTTAATTGAATTTAACTTAATTTAATTTAATTTAATTTCAATATTTTAAATTTAATTTAACTTAATTTAATTTAATTTTAATTTTAATTTAATTTTTACTTAATTTAATTTAATTAAATTTAATTTAATTTAATTTAATTGTTAAATTATTTAATATTTTGAGCTTTTCTTTAATTTAAGGGTTATTTATTTTAGTTTTTAATTTACTTAGTTTGGATTATCATTTTAATCTTAATTAAGAGTTAAATATTATTGATGTGATTTATTTAGGGATTTTTATGTTAAAGAATTAATATTTTCTCAAGTTATATCCCTATTTTTAATAATTCAAATTTTCATTAATCTTCCAAAATTTTAAAATGTTTAAATAATTAAAGTTTCATTTTTGGTTTATTAAAAGTAATTAATGGGTTCCTACCCTTTTAATTTCCCAAAGTTTCATTCATCCAAGAAAGATAAAATCAAATATTATACCCTCCATTTTAATTAAACCTAACATTTTAATAAAGGGATTTAAATTCTCTAATTACCTTTATGCCCTTTTAGGCTTATTTATTTCATAACTCACTAAATTGAGTTCAAATGAACTTAAAATTTTTATGTCACTTCAGTCATATGTCAATTAAGACATTAGAGGAGAAAATGTGATTTTTCTGAATTTAATTTATTTATATAATTATTTTTAATGAAAAATAAGGGACTTCAAGGAAAATTCAACAACATGATCAAAGTATGGTTTCTATCCTTAAGAAAATTATGGGATGTTCCCAATGACTAGAGGACCACTTGGACCAATTTTGGTGATTTTTTGAATTATATTTCATTTATTATAATTATTTTGAATTTTGGAGTGTTAATTTATTATAAAATAAAATTGAAAATGAAAAACGGATTTTATATTTTTCCTAAATCTCTCTAACCTCAAGGAGTTCGGAGAAATAAATTTTACAATTTTCTAATTTTTCTTTGATTTATTGGAATTAATTTAGTGGCAAGGCTTGGCTCAATTTCATGAAAATGGATTTTGGAAACTTTGGCATTTTAGTTGGAAATTCTCATGAAGCTTGATTTGGAATTATTTGGTTATTGATTTAGAACTTAGGGATAATATCTATTAAAGGTATGATGAGAAGAAATTTTTGATGTGGGCATTGGAGCTAATTTTGGGCTTTTGGATATGGTGAAAATGGGCTTTTAGGATGGTTTAAGAAAGTGAGCCTTTAGGTTTGGAAACAAATTGGTGGATGGAAATTTTGTGAAGGATTGGGCCAAACAAATGTTGGGTTTAGTTTAGGGATGTGTCATGAACATTTTAGAAAAGGTTTGGTGTCATTTAGAGTGGAATTGGATTTAATTTGGGCTTTTTTGATAAAGGGGCCAAAGTGGGTCAAATTGGGCTAACTTGGGCTAAGGTTGGGCTAAGGTTGGGCTAAGGTTGGATTTGATGTAAAATTAATGTTGAGAAATGTTTATGGGGGTGCTACAAAGAGTTTTCAACTTTGGTTGAGCTTTGATTTTGGGATTTGGGCCCATTTGGGTTAGGTTTGGGTTTAGGCCAAAAATGGGGATTTTGACTTTGGGTTAGGTTTAGGTGGAGTTTAGGTTCAAATTTGGGCCAAATCTTGTTAGTGTTTTGTTTGTGGGGATATTAGGAAGGCTTAGGAAAAGATTTGGGGTTAATTGGAGTTGAATTGGGTTGGTTTGGGCTAGGTTTAGGTCATGGGCCAAAATTGGGCCTTAGGCCTCAAATTGGAATTGGATCCAAATGTCAATAAAATTGGGCTTGGATTTGGTCTAGATTGATATTGGGGATATTAAATTGAAGTTTATAATTGAATTGGATCAAAATTGAGGTTAATTTGGTTGATTTGGTTTGACATCGGGTTCATTTGGGTTAAGAATGGGTCAAATTGGGGGTTTTGGTAAAAGTGGGTTAAATTGATAAAATTGTCCTATAGTGTAGTTGAACAAAATGAAATTGAGAATATTTGGGATTTTTTGAAATTTTCTGGGAATTTTTTGGAATTTAGGGAATTTTTTGTTAAGAAGGGCATTTTGGGTATTTGGAGGGTATTGGGGGGTATTTTTTGAAATTTTGGTATATTTGGCTATGGATGATCAATTTGAGTGGGGGGAAATGTTTAGGATTGGTTTTGAGGAATTTTGGGTAATTTAGGTGATTCTGCAAATTTTGGGTAGTTTCAAGGACATTTGGTAGGTTTAGCGGGTGTAGGGCCCTGGGGTCAAAAATTGAAATTTTGGAAAAATGAATATTGATCAAGTTTGAGTAGAATGGAATCACTTTGGTTGAGCCATGAAGCCATAACAAGCCCATAAGAGCCATGGGAGGACTCATTTGAGGCATTCACTATGTTATTCCTAACCCTCTTAGCCAAGGGTCTAGGGGTTAGGGTCCATCCATATGAATTACCTACATGAGTCAAGGAGTCAAATTGAATTGGGTGAAAGAGGTTTCCGGGTTGGAATGTGTGTGAGAGTACAATGTGTGTACAAGTCAACCCTCACCAGACCAGGCCACCCAGGGTAGTCCTAAGGCCATAGAGTCCTATAGGAAGCTCATCCTTTAAACCTCCACATATTGATTTTAACCCTCCAAGTGGTTTAGGGGTTTATAATCAAACATGTGGGGTTTGAAAGGAGTTAAGAAGTCGTTTGAGTTTCTATGTGGTGGGTCCCATTTCTAGTCCTCTAGGATAGTCAAGGGAAAACCTATGGCTAGATCCTAAGTACTAAGGAGAGAGAAGAGAAAAGACCTCATAAAAAACGAGGTCAACACAGCTAGACAAAACAATGATAAATCAAACAGAATGACAATAAAATATAATGACGCTAAAATGACCTTAACAAACATAAAAAAATGATGAGATTAAAACAAACAAAACAAACATAAAACCAAACGACACGACAAGATAATATCATCATGACAATATAACAGCTTGACAAAATGACACCACGACATCATTACATAACAAAATAATATTACAATAATAAAAATGACATTACAACAGGACATAAAATAACATGACATACAAACTACGACATCCCGTCATGACATATGACATGACATACAAAATGAATACAAAATGACAAAATGACATTACAACAACAAAAAAAAAACACAACAAAGCAACGACATACACCCAACATAAACAAAACTTTCTGGTAGTATCGATTCTTCAGAAATGCACTTCCACGACAACACTTACACTTTTTCGAGGATAAATGTTAACCTTAATCGGGAGGTTTCCTAGGCAGTATTAATTGCTCAAGATGTAATTAACTATAGGAGCTTGCTCCTATAGAAGATTAAAGAACTCAGGATAGGTATTTCACCTACAAGACCTCTCTGGTTACCCAAGATCTTCATATGATTTTCTTATATGAAAAACTTCAGTAATTACCCAATCTGAAGACTTGTTCTATGAGATTATCATTTGATCTCCTTTTCTCTCAATCTCTATCTTGATTAATTCTTCTTCAAATTCTACAAAGACTTCTGACAATAAATCTAGGAAGGATAAGAATTAGGGCGATAGATAGAGAAAGAGAGTGGCGACTCCTTGACATTGACATGATACAAGAATTGACGGTGATGACATGAGATCCATATATTTCATCTCCATCACACATCTCTATGGAAGAAGAAAGACAAAGGAGGCTACTCAGAATTCATAGAGAAGACACAATAAAACATGGATTTTATATATAAAAGAAAAGTCATACAAACAACAAAAGAAAATACAACTACCCAAGCAAATCCCTTGAAGTTCCTTTGAATCCTTTTCTCTCCTCTTTCCAACACTCAATTCCCTCTTTAGAATTGAAAGGAAGAAGCAATCTCTCACTTTAATATTTCTCCTTCACTCCTTAGAGAAGAATCCCTCTCAAATCTTCACTTCTACACTCTTCTCTTCTAAACTCTAACACTCAACCCACTCACACACACTTCTCTCCCTCTCCAATACTCTAGAACCCACACAATTTTTGTCCAAAAACAGTTACTTATAAGTTAGAAATGAATTCCCAAGAGTTTCCTTAAGCATCCCTTCAAAAAGTCACAAAAAATCTTCAAATTTGATCTGCACCGACATTGGGAGCCGGCGGCACTCTATTGTCCGAATATTTTCTGGAGCTCTCAGGAAAACGGCGCCGGCGACGCTAGAAGCAATTTTTTCTCCATGTTGCTCTTTTTTGCTCTGAATTTGTTCTTTTTCACTTCTTTGTACTCCAATCACCTAAAATCATCTTACCTACAACAAATCATGAAAAATACATTCCTTTGAAGTGCAATATCACCAAAAATGGGTAAAATTATGTAGCAAAAATAGTATATATTTTTGGTGCATCAAAATCCCCCAACTTTAACTATTACTTGTCCTCAAGTAATCCTTTTACTACATAAATATATAACTTAAGGCAATATACTTTTCACCTGTAAGACACTAAAAGTTTTTATTCAAAAGAATATATTGGTAAGACTTTTAGAAAGAAATTCAGCAACTCAGGTCAACACTACAGTATAAGAATATTCAGCAATTAAGTTTAAGGGTTCTAGTCTTCTATTTATTTCAAGATAAACCATAATTTATCACATTAAGAGTGCCTTGTAAGACTATGTGAAAAAGGAGTTCATGCAAACTTCATCAGTATGTAGGCCAATACTTTAAATATAAATTCAGAAATGAAATCAAGTTCTCCATTCAGGGTGACTCAAGTGAAGCCAATTTTTGATTTGACATCTCCTCAAGCTTCTCCTCATAAATATTTTTCTTTCTTTTTCTTTTCTTTCTCTTCTTTCTTTTTTTTTTTCTTTTTGGGATTGTTTTTCAATCCTTCTTTTCTTTTCTTTTTTTTATGAGGATTACTATATCTGGATAGCCTTTAATGATTTTGAACTTCACTCTCCTCTTTCTAAAGTTCAAACTTGAAAAACCTTCTTACTTTATAAATAGGTATGAGCTTTATTATTCATCATAAAGTCACAATCTCTTCTTAACACACAATACTTTAAGTTTCTTAACATTTCAAAAATACAGTTTTCTTTACTTTAAAGAGTTAACTATAATCAAATCTTTTCATACCAAATTTCTTACCCTTATAAAATTAACCTTTAATACTAATAACTTTCATCTAATCCTTCCATATTATTCAACTGAAATAAAAAGTTTTAGTTATCTAAAGTGAGGTTCAATTGCCAGATGTTTTGCTAATAATTTTTTTTGAAATATAATAATTGAGAACAAATAAGAGTTAATAATTTTCTCCCCTCCCCCAAACTTAAATTTTTCAATAAATTTAAAACAATAGAAAGTAAAAGAAACTACCCTTTTTGTGCTGGGATATTGAAATCTTCAACAGCTATCTGGTATTAGTCAAAATGTATAGCTAGCAGACATGAAACAGTTAATAACAGTGATATAAAAATTTTTAAATATTTGCAGGGTAAAGAGATATCAACTTTAAACATCTAAACATCCAACAAAACACCACAACTACTAAACAAACTATCACAGCACTACACATTTCATTTAACAATTTCAACTTCTCATTTCAACATAACAGTACATTAACAGGTTTACATCACATAGAAAAGTAAATAACTACTACATCACGAAAACAACACAACACATAACAAGAAAAACAGAAACAGAAACAAGCAAACTAGCAATCTCCATCACCAGGTTCATCAGCAGGGTCAGCAGGATCAGGTCTATACAGTGTATAGCTGGGGCAAGTAGGAAATATCACATCAGTCTCCCCCCTCATGAATCTGACCTGAGCGTCATGATAGGCAATATCAAACTCAACTCTTCTTCTCATATAATCTTCATTCACATCACTTGTAGCCTCAAACACATCCATCCTATCATGGAGTCTATCCATACTAGCACTATGTAATCTTAGTTGCTCAATAATATCAGATAAAGTAGGGGACTTAGAAGTAGATGGAATGTCGTAACTCGTAGTAGGAATATCAGTACTCCTACTCTCATCTCGTGCTCCTACATGAGACTCATAAGTATGAATAATAGTCTTGGTAATGGGTCTCAGTGGTATACCTACTTCTTCAGAACTGTTGAATTCTACTCCAGACTGTACACACAGGGCATGAACTAGGGCAGGATGTCCTAATCCTCCAGTGGTCTCTCCTCTAGCAATAGACTTAATGTTCTTGAAGACAATAGTTCCAATATCAATCTTCTTCATAATCTGAATAAAATAGTTTAAAATTGCTCTTTCCCTTGTAACTTCACTGTGGTAATAAGAAGGTAACAGTCTTGCAGAGATGAAATAGTGCCAAACTTTAGATGCAACATTTAACTTGGAAGCAGGGAAGTTAATCATCTGTTTTTGACTCACTTTCCATTCCCCTTTTTCATCTGTCAGAAAAGTAATCACTTTTTTCATATTCGCCTCTCGGGTATCAAAATATTCATATTCACATACAAAAGGTTTTCGAGTCTAATAAAATGCATTGATACGCTGAGGGATAAATTCAACCATTTTTCCTCTAACTAGCACATATTCAGTCTCAGTCCAGGGCACATTTGCATAGAATTCTCTAACAACACCTAAAACAGCATTAGCAATAAAATAACAAAATCATTCCTAATTCCCCTCAGCTATTAATTGTTCAACAGATCCACTAGGATGATCAAAAGCTCGATCCTGAATACACTTCTTATTGTAAAGGTAAGAGTTAAAATGAAACTGCGCTTTGACATTGACAAATCTTTCTTTATTATAATCAAATTTTCTCTTCCCTTTACTCATCCTTGGAGCCATGTGGATTTCTAAAAATTGCAAGAAAATTCTAATAAATTCCAAATCCACAATGTAACAAATTCCAAATACTATTCTAAACAAGTAAGAGCAAATTTCATCATAGGATATCTCAAAATTTCTTCAAAAATCCCAAAATTCTAATCTAAGCAATGTGAGAGATTCCTATGGTGAAAATAAAAAATTTTTAACTCAAGGTGAAGCTCTTACCAAGAGAAGTGTAGATCCAGTCTCGAAAAGCCTTGAAATCACTTCAAATCCAAGATTTAGCAAGCCCTAGGTCTTCAAAGTCACGAAAATGGAGGATGAAGACCAAAGCAATGGAAAAAATTGTGGGTCCCAGGGTCATAATCGTGAAATAAAGTGTTCCTAGCCTTTTTTAGTATTCATGCGCCGGCGGCGCTTGATAGGGCACTGGCAGCACTCGATAGGGCACCGGTGGCGCTCTATTTTTTAAAATTGGCCAAAGTCTCTAGATTTGGACGCTGGCGGCACCAGAGCAAAAATTTTTTTGGGTCCGAAATTTTTTTCATAATTTCATACGTTTCATCCTCCACAATGACATTTAACACTTCATTAAGCATCTATTTCATCATACAAGCAATAACTAACACAATTCTCACACAAACAACACAAAACATCACTTGTATATATAAAATCCACATTACAACATAAACACCAATATGTTCATCAAATTAAATCAACAACCCTAAGATTTTTAGTGTCGCAAGTACGCTACGATATGCAAACACTACAATCTAAGCACACACAACGAAATTAAGCATAGAAAATCCAAATGCAAACTACAAAGCAAAGCAAAGCAAATACTAAACACACCAAACAAAATTAAGCAAAGTAAAGCAAACACACATTAAACATAAGCAAAATCGAGTAATCACTCCTTGTCAGTCTCATAACTGTCTTCCTCTCTGATATCTCCAATAGATTGCTGATGCACGAACAAATTGTAGAAGGGACGAAATGGGAATTCATCAAATGAATCTTCAGCAATCACAACATTCTTCTTCATCAGATTAATCAGGCCCATTTCAATTCGACCAGTGTGATCAAATTGTTCCTTCATCCTCCAATCTATGTGATCAAATAAATCATAAATATTATTAATGACATTCATAACATTCTGTACCTCTTTTTTCAACTGCTTGATTCTCTTCGGTATCACTCTGGAACTTTCAGGAAAGTAAGGCTGAATGGGTTGTGAAGTCTGAGTTGGTTGATCAGCAAGCAGATCCATATCACCTTCATCTCCTCTTGTTTGGTAGTCATAAAGATTAGTTGGATCAATAGGCCTCCAGGGAAGAATAACCTTTTCCCAACTCTCATACGGAACTTGTGATTGACTACACAACAGACATATGGTGGATGGATGTCCCCCATATTTAGATCCATGAACTATCAATCCCAAAACTGATTTCACAATTATAATTTCAATATCAATCGGCCTTCCAGTTTGAATACAAGAATTCAAAATAGCACTTTCCTTGGTTACTTTACTAATTTTCAAAATTGGAAATAACTTTGCCGAAATAAAATAATACCACTTTTTGATACCGAATTTAAAGATGCAGAAGGGAAACTAATATATCCATTGTCTCTTACTTCCCAATCTTAATTTTTATCCGTCAAATAATGATACACATCATTCATATTATTACTTGTCGCATTAAAATTGGAATAGTGGCAGATAGGTACATTCTCAATCATAAAGTGATCATTAATTCTTGCAGGAGTGAATTGTACAAACCTACCTCGCACAAAGACAAATCCTTGGTTGATCCCATGAAGATTTGCATAGAATTCCTTCACAACCGGAATGACTACGACAACGGTAGTGTAATATAGCATTTCCCAATGCCTTTCCTTTATTAATCTTAAACTCTAGTAGAAGGATTATCCATACCTCGATTAATAAAGCCTCTCTCCTTGATAATCCTCTTCTTCATCATCACCTTATTGAATAATCGCTGTGCCTCAAAACTGATAAACTTCCGTCAGTTGAAAATGCGAGATTGAGGGGTTTCATTGGAGTGGGAATCCATATGATGCGAATTGGGAAAGGAAGTTTTCATTTTTCTGGAGTTTGGAAGTTTAAAATGCAGTTTAAGGAGTTATAAGGAAGAAGAACCCGCTCAAAACTGCCAAAAATTGCATTTTGAAACTCCAAAAACCGTCAACAGGTTTTGGGCACTTGCAATGGCCAAACCTTGAAGTTCAGAATATTCTCTATAATTTGGCGCCGGTGGCGCCCATTCTGGCGCCGGCGGCACCAGTTGTCATAATCTGCACCGAACTTCGTTTGGCCCAAAATATTTCAATATCTCAATTTGATCCAATATTTATCAATTTTTAAATAGTATTTAGGAGCGATTAGAATTCTAAAATAACTATCTAAAAACACAATTACAACAAACAAGCAAACACACCACAAAGATACATATGGGTTGCCTGCCATAAAGCGTTTGGTTTAACGTCATCAGCCCGACAAACCATTCAGTTAATCAAGATGACTTAGCATTAAAATCTCTTTGAAGTCGGGTTGAAACCCGTCAAATTAAGGCTTTAATCGATGCCCATTAACCTTGAAATTCTTTCCAGTATCAGAATCCTCAATATCAAAAGCTCCAAAAGAATGAACTTTTACAACTGTAAAAGGTCCCAACCATCTAGACTTGAGCTTCCCAAGAAATAATTTAAATCTTGTGTTGTATAACAAAACTTTTTGTCCATGTTCCAATTTCTTTTTTAATATCTTCCGATCATGCCACAATTTCATTCTCTCTTTATAGATCCTGTCATTGTGATAAGATGCATTTCTAATTTCTTCCAATTCATTCAATTGCATAAATCTCTTCTCTCCAGCATTTTTCAAATTAAAATTCAACTCTTTTATCGCCTAATATGCTTTATGCTCCAATTCAACCGGAAAAATGACAAGTCTTACCAAGCACTAGTCTATAAGGAGACATTCCAATAGGCTTAAAAGCAGCCCTATAAGCCCATAATGCAATATCTATTCGAGCAGACCAATCTAATTTGTGATTATCCACAATTTTCTCCAAAATTCTTTTAATTTCACGATTAGACACTTCTGCTAAACCACTAGTCTGAGGATGATAAGCAGTAGAGATTCTATGAATAATATTATATTTCTTAATCAATCTCTTAATTTGATTATTCCTGAAAATGGGATCCACCATCTCTTATGATCACTCTCGACATTCCATATCTCGCAAATATATTTTTCTTTAAAAATTTTGAAACACTCCGAGCATCACATATAGGTAAAGCAGTAGCTTCAATCTATTTCGAGACATAATCAATGGCAATCAATATATATGAATTTCAAACTGAAGGAGTAAATGGTCCCATAAAATCTAATCCCCATACATCAAAAGTTTCAACTTCCAAATTATAGTTTAGAGGCATTTAATTTCTTTTAGAGATATTACCTACTCTTTGACATCGATCACATGATTTAATATATTTATATACATCCTTAAAAAGTGTAGGCCAATAGAATATAGATTGTAAAATCTTAAAAGCAGTTTTATCAACACCGAAATGACCTCCAAATTCAGAATCATGACATCATTGAATAATTAAATTAGTTTCTTCCTCTAGCACACATCTCCTAATAATCAGATCCTTACATTATTTATATAGATAGGACTCATCCCAAAAATAAAATCTTGCATCATATTTAAACTTCTTTTATTGTTGCCTTATTAAATCAGGTGGTACAATATCACTCACAAAATAATTCACAATATCAGCATACCAAGATAAATTTCTTCCCATAATAGTATAAAGTTGTTCATCTGGGAAAGTTTCTATAACTTCCTTCTCAAATTCAGATAATTTATCATACTCTTTTCTCAAAAAATGATCAGCTATTTGGTTATCAGATCCCTTCCTATCAACTATCACAAAATTAAATTCTTACAGAAGAAGTATCCATCAAATCAGTCTAGGTTTGGCATCCTTTTTTTGCATTAAATAATTGATAGCTGAATGGTTTGTATGCACAATACTTTTAGCTCCAATTAAATAAGGTCTAAAATTTTCAAAAGCAAATACTATAGATAATAACTCTCTTTCAGTAGTGGTATAAATAATTTGAGCTTCATTAAGAGTTTTACTAGCATAGTAAATGACTTTCAAAACTTTATCATGCCTCTGCCCCAACGCTACTCCAATAGCATAATCACTAGCATCACACATAAGTTCAAATGGTTTCTAGCAATCAGGTGAAACACTTATAAGTGCAGTGATTAATTTCTCTTTTAATAATTCAAAAGCACGCAAACATTCATCATTAAAATCAAAATTTCTATCATTTTCTAGAAGTCGACACAAAGGTTTCGTAATTTTAGAAAAATCTTTAATATATCGCCTGTAAAATCCAGCACATCCTAAGAAACTCCTCACCTCTCTCATGATAGTGGGTGGTGGCAATCTTTCAATCACTAAATTTTAGCAGGGTCGACCTCCATATCAAATTCAGAAATTTTATGCCCAAGCACAATTCCTCCTACAACCATAAATTGACATTTCTCCCAATTTAGAATTAAATTTGTTTTCTCGCAAAGCTCCAGAACTTTTGCTAAGTTTTTCAAACATATTTCAAATGAAGTCTCGAATACAGAGAAATTATCCATGAACACTTTTATTCCATTATCTATCATACTGCTGAAGATGGACATCATACATCTCTGAAACGTTGCAGGTGCATTACATAGTCGTAAAGTCATTCTTGAAAAAGCAAAGGTTCCATAAGGACTAGTAAATGTTGTCTTTTCTTAATCCTCAAGAGCAATAGGTATTTGATGATAACCAGTATATCCATCCAAAAAGCAGTAGTACTTATGTCCAGTAATTCTATCCAACATTTGATTGAGAAAAAAAAGAGGAAAGTGATCTTTTTGGGTGGCGGCATTTAATTTCTTATAGTCAATACAAATTCACCATCCATTAATTTGTCTTGTGGGTATAGTTTCATTCCATTCATTCACTTCAACAGTCACTCCTCCCTTTTTCGGTACACAATGTATTGGACTCACACAAGCACTTTCCGAAATAGGATAAATAATTCCAGGATCCAGACATTTTAAAATCTCCTTCTTAACTACTTCTTTCATTATTGGATTCAATCTCCTCTGCAGATCAACTCTCGGTTTATGTTCTTCATCTAATAAAATCCTGTGCATACAAATCAAAGGACTGATTCCTTTAATATCCGCTAAAGTCCATCCAAAAGCATTTTTTTATCTTTTTTAAATTTCTAACAATTTTTGTTCTTGGTATTCGTTTAACTCCGAAGATACAATAACTGGTAGGGTAGATGATTCTCCTAAGAACATATAATTCAAATGATTAGGGATTATTTTCATCTCAAGTTCAGGAGGTTTTATTATAGATTGAATTAAGTTTTTATCTCCACCTTCCATAGTGTCTAATACCTCAAATCTCTCCTGAAAATACTCCAAATCTTCATTCTTCTTGCTATCTAAATTTTCTTCATTTTCAATTCCTTCTTCAAACATATTTTCATGCTCAGCTTCTTTTTCAAAAATATTTTCAAAATGATCATTTCTTAAATATTCACAGACCTCCATCCTAAAACATTCATCATCTTTTTCCATTGAGGGATACTTCATAGATTTCAAAATATTAAAGGTCGCCTCTCGATCATTAACTCTCATAGTTAATTCTCCTTTTTGAACATCAATCACTGCTCTCCCAGTAGCAAGAAATGGTCTTCCCAAAATGATTGGAATTTCTTTATCTTCCTCCATATCAAGTACAATAAAATCCACAGGAAAGATAAATTTATCCACTTTCACTAACACATCTTCTAACAGTCCTTTAGGGTAAGTAATGGAACGATCAGCCATCTAAAGAGTCACAGATGTAAGAGAAATTTCTCTTATTTCCAACATTTTGAAAGTTAATAAAGGCATAAGATTAATACTAGCTCCCAGATCACATAAGGCTCTTTTGAAAAAATTTTCACCTATAGCACACGGGATAGTGAAACTACTAGGATCTTTAAGATTTTCCAGAAGTTTCTTCTGAATAATTGCACTACCCTCTCCGCTAAGTGCAACAGTTTTATGATCTATGAACTTTCTTTTCTTTTTGAGAATATCCTTCATAAACTTGGCATAGTCAGGCATCTGTTCTAATGCTTCAATGAAAGGAATATTCATCATTAATTTTTTAAGGATCTCCAAAAAATTTCTAAATCTGTTATCCCTGTCTTGTTTCTTTAATCTTTAGGGAAATGGAGGCAGTGGTTTTGCAACAGTAATCTTTATTGGTTCAAGAGGATATTCCATGTCTGGTTAAATCTTGTTTGAACCTTTTTCAGTATCCACCTTCTCCTTTTGTATTTCAACTTATTTTTATACACTTGTCTCCAAAGTCTTTCCACTCCTTAATTGAATAGCCTTAAGTTGTTCCTTGTTTTAATCTTTTGGATTGATCTCAACATTACTTGGAAGTGTTCCTGAAGGTCTATTATTAAGTGCAGTGAAAATATGCCCCAATTGATTTTCAATATTTTTCATCACAACAACTTGAGCTTGTAATTGATTTCCTATATTCAAAATCATTTCTTTAGTAGACAACTTCTTATCCTTAAATTATGGGTTACTATTGAATCCAGGAGGATAAGAGGGTCTAAAATTGGTATTTCCTTGATTGTTCAAATTTTTAACTGGATTTATAGAACTGTTCCCCCATTGTGGGTTAACATTGACATTGCTATTATTACAGTTGAAATTTGGGTGATTCTTCCTACCAGGATTATAATAATTTGAATAAGGTTTATTAGGTCTATTAATAGCATTCAAGGTTTCATAAGGTGTTTAAGATTCTGTTTTCTATCCAATTGAATTTTCGTCTAACACTTGGGGTGGTTGAGAATAATTCATTCCATATTGATCTATTTTCTTAGAAAGGGCTGTAATTTGAGAAACTATCATAGTCATCATATCTGATTCATGAACACTAGCTACTCTCTTAGGATTTACCCGTTCAAATGGCCATTAAAAATTATTAGTAGACATTTCTTTTATTAATGTGTATGCTTCATCAAAAGGTTTTGACATTAATGATCCACCAACAACGGCATCTATAATCGATCTCAATAATCCCACTAATCCATTGTAAATTGTTTGAATTATTAACTAGTCTGGTAATGCATGATGTGGGCACTTCCTAAGAAGATCTTTAAATTTTCCCAAGCTTCATATATTGATTCCCCTTCAAACAGACCAAAAGATGTGATATCATTTCTTAGCTTAGCAGTCTTTGATGGAGGGAAATATTTTGATAAAAACTTTTGAGAAAGTTCTTCCCAAGTTCTAATAGATCCAGGTGCTAACGAATTTAACCATGCCTTAGCTTTATCCCTTAATGAAAAAGGAAAAAGTCTAAGTCTGACAGCATCATTTGACACTCTGTCATACTTCAAAGTAGCAGACAGTTCTAGAAAACTAGCGAGATGTAAATTTGGATCCTCATTAGGTGTTTCTTCAAATTGATTATTTTGTATCATTCGGATAATAGTAGGTTTAAGTTCAAATGAATTAGCAGCAACATCAGGGTTTTGAATACTCATATGAATTTCATCGGTTGTTTGGTTAACATAATCTCTTAAAGGTCTTGGTAAATTTCCAATATCATTTCTCTGATTATCTTGATTATTCACCATTTCGCAAGGATTTTCAGTTTGTTTTTGTTGATTTCTAATTTTTCTAATAGTACACTCTAACTCCGAATTGTAAGGTACTAAACCTATAGATCCACTACTATGCATATAAAATCACAGAAATACTATAAAAAGTAAAAAACACATAATTACACACTACAAAGTAAAGGTTTTCAGTTACTATATTATCAATATATGTTAATACCTTCCCCGACAATGGTGCCAAAAACTTGATGCAGACTTTTTATATTACAAGAACTTATGAACCCAAATTTATATATTTAATAATGATTTTATAAAGTCCAAACATTCAACGCAAGTATACGTATCGTATCAAGTAATACAGGGCTCTAATGGAGTCCTGGTTATCGATCCTACAGGGAAGGCATGTTCCTTACAATGGAAAGCATAGTACTGAAATCCAATACTCAAATCGAAATTAACATTTAAGTTTACTTCTACTAACAAGATGCAGAAAACAGTAACAGTTAATCAAATCATAATTACTTCTAGTATCTTTAAAATATAATTAACTAACACACACAAACTCTAAGATTGTATTTGAAAGGTTTTGATATATATGAAAAGTATCTTTCCTTTTGCAATGAGTATATGATGAGTGAATGATGTAGAATGATTATTTATTGTATTGTGCCAAATAGGAGCATAAATGTTTCTTTACCCTCAAAAGAGTACCCCCTCTTCCAAGCATGAAAAGAACATTGACATATCCTAAGTTTAGTCGCTAAATCTAAGCCTAAGCTGGGAGGATACCGACTGTCACTACGGAGCTCCCACTCACCCTTCACCTGAAGGCTAACTTTCGACTTTATTTACTAATCTTAAGATCAAATTGGGGATCTCAGCCTGTCACCCTGAAACCTCCAATTTCAAGTCCATCAAAACACATTTCCCTATTTATTTACACTCGATTCCCATGAACCACGCAATTCATCCATGGACATTGAATGGATTCTTCATTATTATTATTGAACACTAAATCCATTCAGAGTTAATGTTCAACAACAGATTTTAACAATTCAATTGGCCAGATAGAAAAGTCAATTAAGTTCAAAATGAAAAACCATCACAATTTCTTCAACACTTTAAAAGCACGTCAAATCCACATTATCACAACATAACATCTCTATGCAAGAAGAAAGACAAAGGAGACTACTCAGAATTCATTGAGAAGAAATAATAAAACATGGATTTTATAAATAAAAGAAAAGTCATACAAACCACAAAAGCAAATACAACTTATCTCTTTCTCTTCCCCAAGCAAATCCCTTGAAGTTCCTTTGAATCCTTTTCTCTCTTCTTTGAAACACTCAATTCCCTCTTTAGAATGGAAAGGAAGAAGCAATCTCTCACTTTACTCCTTCTCCTTCACTCCTTAGAGAAGAATCCCTCTCAAATCTTCACTTCTACACTCTTCTCTTCTAAACCCTAACACTCAACAAACTCACACACACTTCTCTCCCTCTCCAATACTCTAGAACTCACACAATTTTCGTCCAAAAATAGTTACTTATAAGTTAGAAATGAATTCCCAAGAGTTTCCTTAAGCATCCCTTCAAAAAGTCACCAAAACTCTTCAAATTTGAAATGCACCGACATTGGGCGCCGGCTGTGCCCGATAAGACACCGGCGGTGCTCTATCATCCAAATATTTTCTTAAGCTCTCGAGAAAATGGCGCCGACGTGGTCCATCTGGTGTCGGCAGCGCCAGAAGCTATTTTTTCTCCATTTAACTCCTTTTCGCTCCGAATTTGTTCCTTTTCGCTTCTTTTTGCTCCAATCACCAAAAATCATCATACCTACAATAAATCATGAAAAAAAATTTTCTTTAAAGTGCAATATCACCAAAAATGGGTAAAATTATATAGCAAAAATAGTATATATTTTTGGTGCATCAAAGGACACTATGCAAAATGGTCTTAGAAAATCATGATGATCTATGTATGAAGGGATGCAAATGCCTTCTTCATAAATGTTTTGTTTTCGATTTCAATTTTTGTTTTTGATTTTGAGTTTTAATTTTGTGGAAATTTCAATTTTAGATATTTGAGGAGACCGGGTTGATATGGAAAGCACATGGAATCACGTCCAAATCAAAGACTAATGAGAAGAAGCATGCTACATTGAGGAGGAAAGTACTGGAAAGGTATGTAAAATTACAAAGAAAAGCACTTGGACTTACATCCAACCTAAGAGGTGACGAGATGTCTATATTGGGAAGGAAAGCACGGGGGCTCACATCCAACTTAAGAGATGATCGGAAAGAACGCTGTATTTGGGAAGAAAGCTCTGGGACTCACATCCAACCCAAGAGGTAATAAGAACATCTGGCACTTTAGGAAGGAAAGCCCCGGGACTTACATCCAACCTAAGTGGTAATAGGATGACTATATTGAGAACAAAAGCATGAAGACACACATCTAAGTCAAGAGTTGATCGGAAAGTATGCTACATTGGGGAGGAAAGATTTAGGACTCACATCCAACACAAGAGGTAGCAAAAACATCTGTCATGTAAGAAAAGAAAGTGTTGGGAATCACATCTAACCTAAGGGGTGACGGGATGACCAAATTGAGACGGAAAGCATGGGGACTCATATCTAACTCAAGAGCTAATCGAAAAATACGCTGCAATGGGGAGGAAAGATCTTGGACTCACATCCAAAGAAAGAGGTAGCGAGAACATCTGTCATGTTAGGAAAAAAAAGCACTGGGACTCACAACCTATTTAAGAGGTGAAACGATGAACATATTGAGAAGTAAAGCAATGAGACTTACATCCAACTCAAGAGCTAACCGAAAAGTAAACTACATTGGGAAGGAAAGCTCTAGGACTCACATCCAACCCAAGAGGTGGTGAGAACATCTGTCACATTAGGAAGGAAAGAACTTGGACTCACATCCAACCTAAGAGGTGACGAGATAACCAGATTAGGAAGGAAAGCATGGGGTCTCTCGTCTAAATCAAGATCTAATCAGAAAGTATGCTAAATTGAAGAAGAAAGCTCTGGGACTCACATCCAACCCAGGACGTAGTGACAACACTGAGAAGAGAACTATGATGCCTTGCTCCATTTAAGGGGGTCTTACACCAATCCTGAATGCTGAGTGCTAAGAAGAGAATCTGATGCCATACTCCATTTAAGGGGGTCTCACACCGATTTCGACTGCTAAGTGCTGAGAAGAGAACCAGATGCCTTACTCCGTTTAAGGGGATCTTACACTTACCTCAAATGCAAAGTATTGAGAAGAGAATAAGATGTCTTGCTCAATTTAAAGGGTCTCACAACTATCTCAAATGGTGAGTGTTGAGAAGAGAATCATATGCGTAGCACCATTTAAGGGATCCTCACACCTAACTCAAATGTTGAGTTCTGAGAAGAGAAGAGGATGCCTTGCTCAATTTAAGGGGGACTTGCATTCACCTTGAATGTTGAGTGCTGAGAAGAGAATCAGATTCCTTGCTCCATTTAGGAGGGTCTCACATCAATCTCAAATGCTGAGTTTATGAATTTGTGGAATGCGGGGATTTATGAAATTGTGGTGATTATGGAGTTTAACAGAGATGTTATGAAATGCACGGAAGTTTATGAGAGTGCAAAGGTATTGCATAATGAAGCAGATTTATGGAGATTTACAAAATTTTTCGAAAATTTATGTAAATTGTGGGACCTGTATCGTGAAGAGTACAGAATTTCGAGTGAATTTGTTTATCAGTTGTATCTCTTTATTTCATTTTTTAAAGATTTTCCTGATTTGATTTCGTCTTTATTTTTCTCCATTTTAATTTTGAATTTTAATCTCTTTCCTTTTTAATATTTATTCTGTATCATTCTTTGTTCGTTACAACATGGGACAGGCATTGGGTCTATCAACTTTATATCAAATGCACATTGTTGCAATTCAAAAGCACCAGCTCTAAAACCAAAAGGTGATCCTTATTGATTTTTAGTGAAATCCAGTACAATTGTGTACATGCTGAAATATCTAATAAATATCATGAATACATCTATACAAAAATTTCAATCTTTATTGTCACATCATCTCTGCTCTGGCGTTGTTAAGAAGTAGAAAACATCGGCCTGTCACTTGAGGTCGTGCTGAGATCAAGCTAACCTCCTAAACTATGCTCCGGAACAAAATTACCCTTACATATACTTAAAGGTAGGGCTATCTCACAACTCAAGCGATAGAAGTCTCTTTCGGTGTGGATTAGGACAGTATTTGTATGGTATTTGCTATAATCCATCCTCTAGAAAGTTACAGAGACTCTTCTTCGCGGTACCTCAGGAACGCAATTCTTTGCAAGATCTGCTCCATTTCCTTTCAGTATGAGTACAGATCCAATTAGTAGAGGAATCTCAGCAATTCCCCAGAATTATCCTGGACCAACAATCTGTAGCTCCTTTCCAAATAATATGTTGCACTTACTAATAAATGACACTGTATTAAAGGGTGTGAGAAAATCATGATGATTGATACGTGGCGGAATGCAATCTCCTTCCTTGTAGAAGTTGATAATGCAGATAGTAGGAATATAGTCTGCTGGTAGTATGCGCCATGCTACCATCCTCTTAGCCATTTTCTTTAATATGGAATGCTTGGGATCCACCTCATCATGCTTTAAAATTCTCAGAGGATTCTACTCCTTGTCCCATATAAAATTGTAGCAATAGCCACATTAGATGGTAATTCAGCCTTTCTCTCTCATCCATTTCTGCGCTCTGAGTATGTCCTCTTTTATAGAAGGCTTGCCTGACCTCTATCCCTTAAATTAAACACACAATCCATTATCCTTGTTTCATCAATCTCTGAAAATACTCTGGTGTGTAACTCGAGTCCTTCTAAAATGTTGACAAATTTCCCCTGAATCTCTACAAAATGCTTAAATTCCTATTTCCATACCCTCTATAACTTCTCCAACTCATATCTGGGAACAAAATGTGATCGTCGAGATTTATCCTTCGGTTCATCCTTGGAAATAATCTGTGCCATCAAGGGATGACGAACTATGGTACATATGGCTCTACATCTATGAGCTCTTTGCTTCTAAGCACCATTGAAACTGTTGCATATTCTTCAAAGGTCTTGTAACGCTCCAAAACAGAGAACATTACACTCTGGGCACTCGGTGAACGATCCAACTGATGAAATTTATCTGAATAGATTGGCGTTGCATCTCGGACATCCTGCACAAAGCTCCTCGGGGGACTCTTCAGTAGCATGGGCTCTACAATAGCTCTAGGATCATCCTCTCTAGTTGGAATGCTGGTAGAAATCTCCTTAGGTGGTTGATCATGAATCTGCTTCTTGGTAACTGAAATAGGCTCTGTAGCTGTCTCTTTAGCCTATCTCCTTTCCAGGAAATCTAAGGCTCTATGCTTGTGATGGTTGGCATTTCTGCATTGTGTCCACCTTAGCAGTGCCTAATGCTCATGTAAATTTATGGGGATCTCTTTGAAGAAGCACTGAAAATCTCCCCAGTCATTGTCATGACCAATGACTGTGTCTGCTTGACCCTTTCCATTAGGTCACGAGTGTCTAAAACTTTTTCTAACTTCTTACTCTTCACTTGTGCTCCTTCCTTAATACTGATCCTGATTACTGATTCCAATGCATCATTTTCCTGCTGACTGACGATCTTCATTAGGGGCCCTCATACTCCAGATTGACTTATTCATAATCCAAGTCAAAATTTATGACGCCACCCCATGCCACTTTCTCTCATCCAATGCATAATTCAAGCCATCTTTAAAAGAGAAAATCAACTTCGAACTCGACATTTCCCTGCAAAAAATAAAAGAAACGTCAACGCATTGAAATTTAAACGAACAAGAACAAAAACAATTTATTATTAAATTAATTCTTGGGTTATGTGTATCCACTTTATCTTTTTAATTTGAGATAATTTTTTATTTAGCGATATTTGAAATTCACACATATTTTATTTAATAAAACTTATTTTATTTCATAAAAAATATTGTTGACCTCATTTTTGATGAGGTCTTCTCTTCTTCTCTTTAGTACTTAGGATCTAGCCTTAGGCTTTTCCTTTGACTATCTTAGAGGACTAGAATTGAGACCCACCACCTAGAATTTCAAACCACTTCTAAACTCCCCGCAAACTCCACAAACTTAACTATAGACCCCTAATCACCTAGAGGGTTGAAATCAAGTGTGGAAGTTTAGAGGATGAGTTCCTATAGGACTCTTTGGCCTTAGGATCGACTCAGGTGGCCCAGTGCTGGTGAAAGGGCTGACTTACACACACACTACACTTATGCACTACACTTTCACACACCTCCTAAACCACACCTATACCTAACTTGACTTCCTGACTCATGTAGGTGATTCACATGGATGGTCCTTAACCCCTAAGCCCTTGGCTAAGAGGGTTAGGAACAACATAGTGAATACCTCAAATGAGTCCCTTCATGGCTCATATGAGCTTGATGTGGCTTCATGGCTCAACCAAAATGGTTGCATTCCACTTACATCCACCCAATCTTCAATTTTCCAAATTTTCAATTTTGACCCCCGGGACCCTACACCCCACCTAACCTACCAAATGCCTTTGAAACTACCCAAATTTCTCAAAAATTTCCAAATTACCCAAAATTCTCCAAAATCAATCTCAAACATTTCCACATCACTTAAATTGATCATCCATAACCAAAAATGCCAAAAATTCCAAAATACCCCCCAATACCCTCCAAATACCCAAAATACCCCTCTTGACCCAAAAATCCAAAAATTCAGAAAATTCCCAGAAAATTTCAAAAAATCCCAAATATTCCCAATTTCATTTTGTTCAACTACACCATGGGCCAATTTTGTCAATTTACCCCACTTTTATCAAAATCCCCAATTTGACCCATTTTAACCCAAAGTGAACCCGATGTCAAACCTAACCTACCCAATTGACCCAAATTCTGATCCAATTCAATTCTAAACTTCAATTCAACATTCCCAACACCAATCTAGACCAAATCTAAGCTTAATTTGATTGACATTTGGATCCAATTTCACTTTTGACCTTAAAGCCCAATTTGAACCTATGACCCAAACTTAACCCAAACTCACCCAATTCAACTCCAATTAACCCCAAATCTTTTCTAAACCTTCCTTAACATCCCCATAAACAAAACACTAACATGATTTGCCCAAGATTTTGATCCAAACCCCACTCAAATTCAACCCAAAATCAAAAAGCCCAATTTTGACCTAAACTTAAACCTAGCCCAAATGAGCCCAAATCCCAAAATCAAAACCTAACCAAAGCCAAAACCTCTTTGAAACACTCCCATAAATATTTCTCAACATTTATTTTACATCAATTTCAACCCTAGCCCAACATTGGCCCAAATTAGCCCAATTTGACCTACATTGGCCCACTTACCAATTAAACCCAAATTCAAACCAATTCAAGTCCAAATCACACCAAATTGACTCCAAACCACTCATGACACATCCCTAAACCAAACTCAACAATTATTTGGCCCAACCTCTTTACAAAATTTCTATCCATAAATTCATTTTCAAACCTAAAAGCCCACTTCCCTAAACCTTCCTAAAAGCCCATTTCCACCAAATACAAAAGTCCAAAATTGGCCCTAAAGCCCACATGACATTTCCATTTGCCATCCATTTAATCAAAGCCATTCCCTAAGTTATAATTCCATCATCAAACAATTCCACATTAAGCCCCATACAAATTCACATCAAAATACCAAAATTTCTCTTAAATCCATTTCCATGAAATTGACTTGACTTTTCCCAAGCCAAAGGTGAGCCATGAAGCCATGCATGAGCCACATGGAAGCCATGAGAGCCTCTTTACATGTCACCATGCCATTTTGGGCAAAAGGAGGAGACTCTTTCCTTAATTCCTAAAGGTGATTAACCACTCACATGATTCCACTAAATCTTGCTTAAGCTTAATTGTACTTGGATGGTGACCATTCCCCATCGATTAAGCTGACCTAAATCACTTTCTATTCGGCCTAAACAAAGCCTTGGGTGGTGCACCTAGCCCAAATGGAGGGGTTGACCAATTTGAGCCAAAATAAGCCCTCTCCCATTCCATTCTAATCCAAGCCTTTTACACATGGCATTTGCCAATTGCTTGCACCAAGTCCCAGCCCTGACCCACCTGACCTTGAGGGTGACCCATGCCTGGCCGGCCGGCCACCCAGTCGCCGGAAAACACCATGCCCGAAACCTTGGGAGAAGCCAAGCTTTGAAATTCCATCCTGCTGAGCTGCCCCACTCCAAATGGTCACCATGGCTGTTCTTCACATGCCAAGAGCAGCTGATCCCAGCCCTCAACTCCCCCTGGGAGAGCCTCCAGCCCTGCCTATTTAAACCCCTCACCTTCTCGGCCATGAGAGGTGCTGAACCAGACCTTACTGAAACTCTGCCAAAATTGCTCCAGATCATTCTCCATACTTAGAGCACTTGATCCCCAGTGAGATTCCCCTGCCATTTCTTCTCTGAGAGCTCAATTTCAGAGTTGAAATTCCACCCAAAACCAGGACACTTCTCCACAGTGAGCCAATCCCCAAATTGATTGGTCCTACACCTGCACCAGACCAAGGGAAGGTGTCCACCAGCAAAAGCCCCATCTCCAGGTCACCCGGTTGTTCCGGACTCCAAAGGTTGTGATCGGCTTTGGTGGAAATCACACCTAGGCAATTCACCACATCCCCGAGGCTTCATCCCTAGCCTCCTGCATCTCCAACGAACGTGCCAAGCATCTCTGATCGAGGCTCCACCTCTCAGAGCTAAGGTATGAGTTAATTCTTCATCCCGAGCTTCTGGAGATTCTCCATTTCAAATGCTTTAATTTCAATGCATGATAACCGTATAGATGTGTTCGTCTCTTCGAGACAAATCCATAGAGCATAAGAACATGAAAATCCATTGAGTATCGAGTGAGATATTAAGGATTTAGTGTGGACGGCTCTCGGGTGAGGACACTTGGGGACGATGAACGGATGCCGTCCATTTAATACACGCGCGGACGGACGGCCGGGATCGCGTCGGATCGGAAGACGGAGCGATACGGCGGGTCCCGGGAGCGCCGACGCGGATGGCGGCGTCGAATGGGAGCGCGCCGCGTGTGCATTCGGAGCTCGCCGAGGTTGACGCGGCGCCGCGTCACTTAAATAGAAAATTAGGGATTTTCTTAATTTATTTAATTCCCTGAACTTTGAAAATTCATATCTTTGTGTAGAAAAGTCCTAAAAATAAAATAAAAATACCCTCTTGCTCAGTGAACAGAGGAGAATAATGTGGAAAAGAAATTAATAAATTTTGTCTAGTATTTTATTTTTAATTAATTATTTACTCCCTGCATTATTTCAATTCTCCATGCATTCACACAATTCACCATGGCATGAGACTATAGGGCTTTTGAAGCCTCTGAACTTAGGGACATTCCCCGAATTTTCCAAGGTCAGAGGCCATCTCTGTGAAAAGTTGTTGATTTTTCAAATGCATGTTGCTATTTTAAGTATTTTAATTTCAAAAATTAGCATGTTGTGAAATAAATTTTAGGAAAATTTGGTGATGTTCCTGATGACCAGAGAACCCTAGGAAAAATAGGATTTGAGTTAATTCACTTAGATTAACCCTAATTGGCTTAAACACCCAAAATAGGTTTCTAATTAATTAGAGTTAACCATAGATCAAATTGACTTGAAATCAATTCTCCACTGACCTTTAGGATCAGAGGAACCCATCATAAAAATTTGAGGTCAATTGGACTTGGTTAGCCCCACTAATTGGGTTGATTAAGCCACTTAGTCATTTTAAACTTTAAAAATTCATAACTTTCAAAATATCTTTCAAAAATTCACCAAATTGGTTTTGGAGTCTCTCTGATATCAGGGGAGTTTAAGAAAATTAAAATTTCAATTTTCTAAAAAAGTTGATTTTTAATATTATTTTAATATTTTTAATAATTAAAAAATAATAAAAATCACAAAAATAATAAAATTCACCAAAATGTCATATTTTGAATTTTAATCACTTAGGAACAAGTCCCATATTTTTCCTAGGTCTATTTAGTGAGATATTAATTTTTAAAGCTCTAGGGTAATTTTAAAATTAAGAAATGTATTTTCTAGCATTTTCACCAAAATAATTATAATAAATCAAAGAAAAATCAGAAAATTGTAAAGTTTGGTTCTCTGGAATCCTTGATATCAGAGAGAATTTTAAAAATTATAAAATTTATTTTTCAACATTTATTTTATTTTTAAATTAATTAATACTCCAGAACTTAAAATAATTCTAATAAATAAAATATAATTCAAAAAATTACAAAATTTGGTCCAAGTGGTCCTCTGGTCATTAGGAATGTCCCCTAATTTTCTTAAGGACAGAAACTTTCCCTTGGTCATGTTATTGAATTTTCCTTGGAAATTCCTATTTTCTACTAAAAAATAATTATATAAATAAATTAAATACAGAAAAATCACATTTTCTCCTCTCATGTCTTTATTGACACATAAATGAAGTCACATAAAAATTTCAAGTTCATTTGAGTTCAATTTAGTGAGTTATGAAATTATTAGGCTTAAAGGGCAAAATGGTAATTAAAATTTTAACCCTTAATTAAAACTTTAGGTTTAATAAAATTTTTTAACAAGTAAAATATCTGATCCTAATCTGATTTGGATGATTGAAATTTAAATAATTAAAGGGTAGAAACCCATTAAGCAATTTAAAATGATTAAACTTTAATTAAATAATTAATTGAATTTGGAAGAATAATAAAATTGGAATTATTAAAATAGGGATATTATTAGGAAGAGATTTATTCTTTAATTTAAAAAAATCCCTAAATTAATCATCTCATTAATACTCAACTCTTAATTAAAATGATAACTCAAATTTAAAATATTAAAAGACTTAATCATTAAACTAAAATTAAATCATTAAACTCTTTCAAAAAATTTCAATTAAATTAAATTAAATTAAATTAAAATTAAATTAAATTAAATAAACAAATTAAATTAAATTAAATGAATTAAATACATTAAATTAAATAAATTAAATTAAATTAAATTAAATTAAATAAAATTAAATAAATAAATTAAATTAAATTAAATAAATTAAATTAAGTTAAATTAAATTAAATTAAAATTAAAATTAAATTAAATTAAATTAAGAAATTAAATCAAATAAATTAAATTGAATTAAATTAAATCAAATCAAACTAAATTAAACTGAATTAAATTAAATTAAATTAAATTAAATTAAATTAAGTTGAATTAAATAACCTCACTTAAGACATGAAGAAATAAATCTAAAATAACTTGAACACTATTCCAAACTTAAATCATTAATTTGAACTTAAATTTGAATCACAAATCATTAAATATCATTTTGCCCTTAGGAGCTTTAGTTATCATAACTCCTAAATAGAACATTAAAATGAAATGTTACTTCACTTATAGGACATTCAAATGTCCTAGTTCACTTGAGCAAGTTAACAAAACTTGAAAACCTCGGACGATCGATTCATTTACACAATTAAATTCATTTGGACTTAAAACAATCCTAGAAATATTGAAAAGATGTTTGGGATCTCTCCTAAGCACTTCCTCAATATGATAGGATGTTGATAAGACCGATTGAACTTAATTGTTCTTTGATGAAGAAAATCGTCTTTAAACTAAAAACACAAAGAACACTAGACGTCATAGGAAATGACTAAGCTATAGGATTAGGAATTTGGTAGAAAACCATAAACATTTCCCTTAGCTTTACCTAGGAACTTGCTTAAATATTCTAACTGTGTTTTAAGTGCAGCTCGGAATGACGGGAAGACCCTCCAGGTACGCTTTTATTTTGTTGCAGTTTATTTTATTGCAAATGCACTTTATTTTTCTTGCATGATAAACAACAGTTGCATGAAAACCGACACCTTTAGGACAGAAACCAAAGCGAAACCCAAAACTAAAATAAAAGACACTACAAGATAAAATTCACCTCCACAACATTTCAAAATATAAGACAACTCAAAATTTAATCACAAACGGAACACAAAACTACAATTACAACTAAATTAAAACGTCTCGTTGGATGATCGGGAATACCTCGGATGATGTAACCTACGTGTTGCTAACGGGATTTCCACGGTCTAAATGAAAGTGTGGAACTCATTCGATTGAGTTTAGCAAATTCATCTGGACTAAGTGAATCCGATAAAAATAATGATGCCGGAAGGATGGAACCGTGGGATCTTAACCGGTGTCGTTATAATCAACTTTAAGATTTGTTTTAATTAAAACACAAAAACACTTGGAAATTAAGACTTCTCTAAACCAGAACACTTCTCTCATCTCTTGATTTATGATTTCTAAAACTAAACCTCTGCAACGACGAGGAGCTCGGAGCATGGTGGGCGACACGGCCATCGTCGTCGGCGAAACCCGTGCCGAGATCGACAAAACTTTCCTAGAATTAAACAACAAAGCCATAGGACTTCGAGGTAGTTTGCCTAGTGCAACATAAATCCTCGACTCTTCGTTAGGCATTTGCATTGCAAATTAAGCCCTAACCGGTCTTAGGATTCCAGAGGTAGTCGTCCGATACGACATAAACCCTCATATCTTCTAGGCGATTTGTATGATTCTATCATATAAATATAAGCCCTAATTAACTAAAATTGGCAAGATTAAAACATTAAATAAACATTAGGACTTTCCTAAATCCAAGCCAAATAATAGGATAGTCGGGAAATTATCGAAGTCCGCTTCGGATCCGTAATTTCTCCTACTTTTCTTCCTTTGAATTTCAAAAATAAAATGTTCCAAATTTGAACTAATCCCTTTTGAAATTTCAAAAATTCAATCCTTTGAAAACTTAAACTTTGAAATTCTTGAGAGCAGAATTATTGATTATTATCGAGAGTTTTCTTAGGTGATTCCCGTCACTTAAGATGTAATTAACTATAGGGGCTTGCCCTTATAGGGAACTTTAAGAACCTGTGTAATATAAACCTCGTTTAATAGTTTCATATTAAGCGGGGAATTTGTCGGCTTATAAAATTGGTTCGTAGACCAAACGGATGTCACAAATCTTCTAGTTTATTTAACCGAGCCCCACCGTCAACGAGTGTGTCTATCCTTAGGGATAGATACACGGTTCTGCGGTGCGGTGCTTCGTTTATATAAACTATTTGGGATGTGAGATCGGTTTGATTTCATATCTTAAAATCTTCAAATTTAAAATTATTTTCAAAATCAAATATTACTTTCTAAATTATATCTATATTTAAATTTAAAATTCGCCGACAACTTCTGTTAGGCGACCCCTTTTTAAAATACGACACTCAACCTAAAAATATGCCGACCAATTTCTGGCGACTCCGCTGGGGACTAGTTCCTCTCTCCATCTTAATCAAATAATTCTGCTTTCAAAAATCGGTAGTGTATCCATATCCCTTGTGGGTCGAACTACCCTTCCTTCCGTTGGGATACTTATGTTCATTTCTATCTTGAACAAGTATAACCAACATTCTCTCGGATTTAGGAGCCACTCTGTTTAGACACCCATAAACGAGAGGTTCCGAGATCCTTTTACCTCATTTCCGAGGTGGGGTGGACCCCAATAGGTGTTAGTTTAGGAGTGATCCTTCGGGTCGAGAAGTCTTGCTTAAGACTCTCTTTTCCCTTCCAACTCCGATTCAGATTCCTTACCTTCTCTACACCTTTGAACACTCCGTTCTAAATAAACAAACCCTTTAATAAGTGATTCCTTTTTATAAATACATGAACATGAATGAGTTCGGACTCTTTTCAATTCCTTTCTTTTCGTCCTAAAGAAAAGAAGTATAATTTGGGACTGACAACCAGAATCTACCCTGCAGAAATGGAAGCCCCAAAGCCGATTTTCTCCTTCACCAATGGATCGGACCTCGCCGTGCTATAAGGATGAGTTGCTCGACAATGGAATCATCCGATTTGGACAAGGATTTGAAAACACGAACGTCAAGATCACCGACGTCTCCCTTTTCGCACTGATGAACAAGGTATCTGAAGCTGAAGAGCCGCTGCTTGAGTTCAACCTTAGGTCGACCCAAGAATTCCCTCCTCTGCAAAGGATCCCGACTAAGAGGAATACTGTTGCCCGCAGGAGGACTGTTCTTTCTACCCCCACTGGTCTAGTTGTTTCTGCACCTGTCCCGACTTTTGCCAAATCAAAGGGGAAAGAAATCCAAGATTATGATGGACCTGTTACCGTGGAGGGTACAGATCTTCCTGTAAGACCTTCTTTTTCGAGATCGGGTCCGGTTCGAGAATTCCGTCACTAACGAAGACCCGGAGAAGAAACGAAATAGAAGGATCGCTAAAGAAGCCGGGGTCGCTGAAATTGCTTTCCTAGAAGAAATTCCGGAAGCGCCGGAATATACACTCGCTGCTCGAATACATACCACTCTTGGGAGGAAGCGGGTTTCATCCCCTCTCCGCCGCAGAAGATGAAGAAAATATTCGCAAGATTGCTTGCCACATTACCACGACCCGCATATTACAACGATAGCCGCAAGAAAAGAACTAGAACTACGCTCGTTTGCTCGACTGCAAACTTTGGTAGAAAAGTTAGCGAAGAAGGAAAAGCTGCCCCGTATCGAAATTCTACGGAGGATAGGGCGGGTGCCGGTCAAATCCCGTCTTGGGCCCCGAGTAGAACCCGCCATCATGGCGGAAAAGCCAAGTAAAAGGATGAAGGCTAGTCCGCTCTGTTGTCGTCTCGGGATTACGGATTAGGGAGGATACCACCTTCCGACATTTGGCCGACGGACCATCTGGCGACGGAAGGATGGTACGGCGTCCCATACTTGGGCGATTGAGATTGAAACGACGGCCGAGAAAGAAAGTCTCGCCGAGAGACTTGAATGCGAAGAAAGTGCTTACCGCGATGAAGGGGACTCGTGAGAAGGGGACCCGGCGGCTATCGCACGACAACCACGAAGACACACGAAAGCCCCGCTAGAAGATGCCATGGAAAAGTTGAGAACCGATATCCGACGGTTGGCAAAAGAAAGAGAGGAAAAGTTCGGAGACGAGATTGATTCATCGGAATTCATGGACGACGAATACGCGGAAATCAACATGGTTGAGACACGAGCTTCATCGGCTTCGCAAGGTGCTCCTGCGGCCGCGAAGAGAGGAGCCGGGCCGATGAGAAGGCGACTCGGGAAAAAGACGACACGATCGCTCGAATGGCGAAAAGGATGGAAGAGATGGCCGTAGCTGCGGCCACTCTCCGGAGTCGAGTACAACCACGAAGGGAAACACCCCGAGAGGTCATTCACATTGTAGACGGAGGAAAGGAGATTACGTCCGTCGATGGGGATGATCGGCTGAAAAAGGATACGACACAAAGTATGATTCCCGAAAAGGATATCAAGAACTTGGTGGAACGGCGGAGTGCGAGAAGCCTTAGCACAATCGAAGAGCGGGACATCCATTCGGACGGGTAGACCTTACCCGGAAGAATTCGACGCTGTCCAATACCCGAAAGGCTTCGTACCACCTCCGTTCGAAGACCTTCGACGGAACCAGGAACCCCCGACGAGCATGTGGCACACTTTCGTGCCGGTTGTTGCAATGCCGGCGGGAGCGATGCATTACTCTTCCGACGGTTCGTCGGCGATCCGTCGGGAATCGCCTTCGGCCGGTATGCGGGATTACCAAACGGTTCGGTTAAGACATTCTCGGAGCTAGAGAACCTCTTCATCAAGCGATTCGCCGGAGCTCGACACCACATCACTATAGGTGATTTAGTGGTAGAGAAGCATAAGCCGAATGAAACTTTGGTGGATTACATACTCCGATGGAGGAACTTAAGTATGAAGTGTGAACCACAACTGCAAGAACGAGCATGCGATCGGCATTTTGCTAAAAAGCATCCATGGCCCGATAGCACTTCTCCTCGAGGGATTTACTATTAAGACTTTCGAGAAGTTGTTAAGCAAGGCCGGAAGCTTGCAAGAGGAGGCAAAGCAATTAAGTTTCACCGACAAGACGGATAAACAAAAGCACGCAAAGACTTTTGAAAAGAAATCCGGGATCGTCGCGGCAGTTGACAAAGGCAAGCAACCGATGCAAATACCACCAAAACGGCCGCAGCAACCACAACGAATTACCAGCAACCCCGGCCCGGCTATCGGTCATCTCCGCAATATGAACAACCGCCTCGTCCGCAACGTACATTAAGAGAGCTTTTGAGCGAGAGAATATCCGTTCAAGAATGAAGCGAGTGCCAAAAATGTTCCGTAGTCCGATGAAGACTCCGGATTTCCAACTGCCGAGCCTAAAAGACCGGAAGAGGTCAACAAGAAAGGTGATCCCAACTTTTGCCCTTACCACCAGATGCTTGGACACAAAATAGAAGATTGTATTACCTTCAAAAGTTGGCTCAACGACAACCTGCGGAAAGGGAATATAACGATCCCGAAGGAGTACATGAAGGAACCCCGAAAGGAGGTTCCGTCGATGTTGTCTCGACCGATCCCATCATTCCGATAGATCCCTATACGACCGACGATGGATGGACTACCGCTTGGACGAGGTCTTCGAAAAAGATTTTAGACGAGCATCCGGACCGCTTCGGTACGAGCTTCAATTCGAGTTTGAAACCCGTTAAGCCGGTACTTATCACTTGCGATAAAAGAACCACCTCAACAGGAGACGACTGAAGAAAAGAAGAAAATTGACGAAGAAGAGAAGACCGAGGCACCTAAGGCTAGACTAGGGGCTGCTTATCCTAGGATAGTTGTTTCCGATTCGGGGGAAAAATCCCTCGAACCCTTGACTCTGTATGATTATCTGCTCACTTCGGTGGGATCATATAATGATAAGGGTGATGGCGTTGGCTACATTTTGACTGTTTCTAACGATTACGTAACTAACGATAATCCGGATATCGATTTCGATACCAACGACAATTCTCAAATCATACACGATCTCGACAAGCAAAATAATGAAGAAGACATCCATCAAGGAGGCTACGAGAGTTCAACGAAGCAACGAATCTATCTGTGAGTTTCAAGGAGCTCCAGTCACGATAGAGTTAGAGCCTTCGGACTCTGAAGCTAATCCGAAAGAGCCTGTCATTCCGATTCAAGAAAAGACACCGGCAAGCTCAACGATAGATTCAGAGGAAATTACAGAAGTCAACTTAAGAAGTGGGAAAGTTCTACCTTCGAGAATGGGTCCAAAAGACAAAGGAAAG
This sequence comes from Papilionanthe hookeriana x Papilionanthe teres, assembly GCA_022702705.1. Lineage (NCBI taxonomy): Eukaryota > Viridiplantae > Streptophyta > Magnoliopsida > Asparagales > Orchidaceae > Papilionanthe > Papilionanthe hookeriana x Papilionanthe teres. The sequence continues at coordinate 91,173,134 of CM040433.1, read as the reverse complement.
CAGGTGGTTGTTCAGGAAGAACCAACCCGGCAGAAGAAATACCCATTCGAGAAGAAGCGAGAGACACATGAAAACAAAGTGGACTACAACGTGCTAGCCCATCTTAGGAAACTACCGACCAAGCCGAGCATCTACGACGCTCTCATCTTATCAAAGGAGATGAGAGAAGCTGCGATCAAGGCCTTACTTGATCCGAGAAATTTGCTTAGCTCGAATGGCCGGAGAGTCCTTAGATGAGGTTTGCTCGTTAAAAGAACGACGAGGTGTTACCTTCACGAGACGACGACCTACTACTTGGAACGAGCAGATCACAACCGACCGTTGTACATTTCGATTACAATCGGAAAATTTACACTCTCCGGAGTATTGGTGGATCCGGGAGCATCAATCAATATAATGAATCTTCGAACGCTAGCATACTTGGAAATTGATGCCCGCGAGCTCGAGGCGGACAAAATGTTATTAAGAGGATTCAACCGGAAAGGAGAAAGAGCCCTCGGCTCGATAACGCTATCGATGAAGACCGGTGACTTAGCAAAGACAACCGCGAAATTTCACATAATTGATTCGAAACATCGTTCAACGCTCTCTTGGGCCGACCATGGATACATGAAAGCTGGATGGTACCATCATCTCTACATCGGTGCATCAAGTACTACGATGGAGGGGAACGGTGCATCAAAGGTGACTTACAACCATTCTCCGTACATGAAATTGGAATCCACGAGGATGCGGCTTATTATGCACCACCGAAGAAAACGATCTTCTCCGGAGATACCATAACAAATGAAGCAAAGAAAGTTCGGGACAACGAAGAACCCGAAGTTCTAGTCCAACGATCACTCACCACTCCCTTACGGCGAGATGGTGAAGGTTTCTCCACAACTCGCATCCGAGGTCGAGGCCGGGGACGAGGTCGTGGTAGAGACGTTAGGACGATTGGACGGAGGAAACCAACCATCAATGTCGATTGGGAAGATAGTTCGAAGAAGAAAGAGAAATCAAACAAGAAGCGACGACAATAAGTCGAAAGAAGCCGCAATTCAAAATCCCTATTGAAGATGAAAGAAACGAAGAATATAAATCGATGTACGAAAAGATTAACCACTATGTACATACTATGACCACGACCCCGATCCATTCTAATAAGATCGAGGGTATGGAGGTCAAAGAGGTACGTAGCGGTGGTGCAAAACCAATCAAATTCTACCGTGGTGCTTCTTCCTCCAAAGCTGAAAATAATGTACAATTTGAAGATGCTACTTCATCGAATTAATGGAATTGCCTTTTGAGTGGTACTCTCCCTGTGTTCAAAATTTAATTCAACGTGGTTTCTTACCTCGACGAGTGGACAAAAGGTCGATCACAACGTTTTGAAAATTTATGGAATAACTCCGGTCGTCCACCCAACTCAAAACATGGTCTCGGATTTGGCACGAGTAGGATCGGTTGACGATACTCGAATTTTGCTTGGTTGTCACTGCGAATCTAATGAAAACTGCATGGAAACTACGGAAGAACTCGAAGATTTGCAAATTGGAGACGCTCCACTGGAATTCGAAGAAGAAATCAAATCTACAATAGATGAGTTAATAGAAGTTAACTTAGGTACTAGCGAAGAGCCTAGACCTACCTTTGTTAGCTCTTTACTCGATAAAGAAGACTCCGAAGAAATAATCGAGTTATTAATGGAATTCAAAGATCGTTTTGCTTGGAGCTACGATGAGATGCCGAGTTTAGCTCCGGAGGTCGCGATCCATAAACTAGGAGTGGACCCTACTACGTTCCGGTCGGACAAGGTCCCGAAGAATGCGTCTAGAAATCGAACAACAAGTCATAGCCGAGGTTAAAAAGTTAATAGACGCTAAATTTGTCCGTGAAGAACAATACCCGACTTGGTTAGCCAACGTGGTACCGGTCGGGAAGAAGAATGGTCGGATCGGAATTTGTGTGGATTTCGAGAGATTTAAACAAGGCATGTCCAAAAGATGAATTTCCTCTACCGATCCAGAATTAATGATCGACATCGCTTCAACACACGAAATATTCTCATTCATGGATGGATCTTCAGGATACAACCAAATAAAAATGGCTCCAGAAGATGAAAAACTTACAGCATTCAGAACGCCGATCGGAGTATATTGCTACACAGTGATGCCATTCGGATTGAAGAACGCAGGAGCAACCTACCAGAGAGCAATGACAAGAATTTTTGATGATCTCATCCATAATCAAGTCGAATGCTATGTGGACGATGTGGTCATCAAAAGCAAAGTAAAGGACAACCACTTGTATGATTTGAGAATTGTTTTCGAACGATTAAGGCAATTTAACCTTAAGATGAATCCCTTAAAATGCGCCTTCGGCGTCACCTCCGGGAAATTCTTAGGATTCGTTGTCCGACATCGTGGAATTGAAATCGACCGGAGAAGATTAAAGCCATCTTAGAAATGCCGCCTCCCAAAACCTTAAAACAACTACGATCTTTTCAAGGGAAGCTGGCATATCTTCGACGCTTTATCTCGAACTCGTCGAGTAGGTGTCGGCCTTTCTCGGCACTAGTTAAAAAGGACGCCAAATTTATTTGGGAAGAGAAATGCCAGAAGGCCTTCGAGGACATTAAACAATACTTAATGACACCTCCTGTCTTAGCAGCCCCGGTCTCAGGTAGACCGCTAATACTTTATACCGCGGCTTTAGACGACTCTCTCGGAGCCTCGTTAGCCAGGTCGATGATGAGGGTAGAGAAAATGCTCTTTACTACTTAAGCCGTCGTTTCGCCGACGGAAATAAGGTATCCCGCAATTGAAAAGCATTGTTTGGCCCCGATCTTCGCCGCTCAAAAGCTCGGGCATTACATGCTTTCTCATAAGGTCAACCTAATCTCGAAGTTTAATCCATTGCAATACTTGATGACTCGTCCAACGCTTTCCGCGGACTTGCCGGATGGTCGATGATATTATTGCAATTTGATATAACTTTCGTGCCTCTTCGTGCTCAGTAAAGGGACAAGCCACTAGCGGACTTCCTCGCAAGCACACCCTTTGCGGCAGAATCTCCTCTCAATGACGATCCGCCGGATGAACAAATAATGAATCTAGAAGACCTTGATGATCGACGTTGGGAATTATATTTCGACGGAGCATCTTCGGCGCACAAAGACGAAGAATCGCAAGTGATAGTGCCGGTAAGGCAGGAATCGGGCTAATCTTTATAACACGGAGCGGGGAATGTTAAGATACTCCTACCACTTCGACGGAGCCGTGTACAAACAACGAAGCAGAATACGAAGCCCTCATAACGGGACCGGAATTAACCGTTCGAATGGGGATAACGGACATCGACATCTACGGGGATTCGCAGCTAATCATCCAACGGATCGCCGGACAATACGGAATTTTAAAACCAAGACTCGAGCAATACTTCCGAGTATGCCATACAACTGTTGGAACAGATTCCGAATGTGACAATCTACAAAATTCCCGAAAAGAAAACGCTTTAGCGGATGCGCTAGCTCGTCTCGCAAAAGAATTTGCTGTTTGCAAGATGAATCGATTGGAAGTGTCGGTTCACGGACGCCAGGTCCTATCACAGCTTGACATAGACACGATACACAAATCAGAAAAGGAAAAAGGATCAGTTGCAGCAGTGACAGAAAACACGGAAGATTGGCGACAACCATTGATGGATTACCTACAAACAGGAAAACTACCAGAGGATAGGTCGTTAGCCCATCAGATCAAGAAAAGAACTGCGTCCTACGCATTAATAAACAACACATTATACGGAAGGTCTTTTGATCGAATGTGGCTAAGGTGCCTAAGCGGGTCCGAAGCCCGTGAAATTGTTAAGGAAGTCCATTCAGGACTCTGTGGCGCTCACCAGTCGGGTCCGAAGATGAAAATGAAAATTAAAAGACTAGGGTACTACTGGCCCTCGATGATGACCGACTGCATGAAAATCGCCAAGGGCTGTCATCAATGCCAAGTGCACGGGGTGGTTCTACACCAACCTCCAAATGTGCTACATCCGACAATTGCATCGTGGCCATTTGAATGTTGGGGCACGGATATAGTTGGTCCAATAGAACCACCATCGTCAAAAGGACATCGCTTCATTCTTGCGGCTACAGATTACTTTTCCAAGTGGGCAGAGGCAGTTCCACTAAGAGAAGTGAAAGCACATCACGTACTACAATTTTTCAAGAACCAAGTTGTTTACCGTTTCGGGGTGCCGCGCAGGATCATCTCAGATAATGGGTCAGCATTCAGAAGCACACAAATCAACAATTTTGTCAGGAGACACGGAATCGACTGGCGATATTCAACAATTTACTACCCAAGAGCAAACGGCCTAGCCGAGGCTTTTAATAAAACTCTCGTTCAAATTTTCAAAAAAACTTTAGACGACAATAAGAGAAATTGGCACGAGAAGTTGTTAGAAGCCTTATGGGCTTACCGGACAACCTTCAGAACTCCTACGCAAGCTACACCTTACGCTCTGGTGTATGGGTCCGAGGCAGTGTTACCTTTAGAGGTTCGGCTCCCTTCACTCGAATTGCGAGTTGCAAATAAAATCACAACAGAAGAGAACGCCAAATTACGACTCGAAGAATTAGAGAGCCCGGAAGGGAAAAGACTTGCGAGCGCAACGGAATTTAGAACTATACCAAGCTAAGATGATTCGGGCTCATGATAAACCGGTCCGCCCAAGAACCTTCAAAGTTGGTGATCTAGTTCTCGTTCTCAAAGACCTATTCTTGCACACCGCAAGATAGGAGGAAAATTTGAACCCACTTGGGAAGGACCATTTGTAGTTGAGGCGAGTCTACTCGGGAGGCTCCTACCGGCTAGTGAATTGCCGGGGAGAACGACATATGCTTCCGATCGATGGACGATACTTGAAAAAGTATTACGCTACCCGATGTTTCGAAGGAATGAACTTTCCATCCCTAGAAGCACGGGCGAAGTGATTACTTATGATCGGGTCCGAACCCAAAAATAACAAAAATGTGCCAAAATAAATAAAATCCTGACAATAAAATTTTCCTTGTTTTCTTTTCCAAATCAAAATCTCTTACCTGATCTTATCCCACTTCATTCCTGTTAAGTTTGAAAATATAAAAATAATAATAAAACAAGATGTCTTTAATAAACATTTTCTTGATGTTCTTGTTCTTAGTACAAGCCTCGATCCTTTTCCTTGTCTTTTCGCGGGGAAATGTTGAGCGGGCGGTTGGTCTTGAACTTTAAGAATGGCGTAAGCCTTGCACTTGATGAAAAGAGGGTGAAAGATGGAGCGATAATCGAGATTGACTCGATTTCGCACCGGCGGGCCTACGATACGAGGAAAGTGATCGGGTCCCGGTTGACCGAGAAGAACTGCCGGACATACGGTGATGAAAGTGGGTGGCCCAAGCCACCAATCCGAGCAACAAGAAAAGAAAGATAAATATTGAAGAAGATAAGAAAATGAAGTACTGTAGTCGCTACGGCAGAGGGCGAGCTTGTCGGCGCCGCGCCCACGAGAGATTCAAGAAGTTCGGAGAGCTACTCTCGCGGCAACGCAACGAAGAAATAAGAATCGCCGTATCCGTAAGATGTTGACAAAACTAGGCTGCGGATCAGCACGACGAGGCGATTGCTAATGTCGGTGCATACACTTCGAGGACACCGGTTCACCGGGAACCGGAAGAAAGGAGGCCGGCTCCTAGGATGACGAAAGAACCGGAGAAATCTCACAAAGACCGGAAGAAAGAAGGCTACCACGCCACCGGATAGAACCACCGGTGATGCATGACCTTATTGCGAAGCAACCCCGGGGGATGTCTCGATAGACATCATCCACGAGGAGCCGAGGTATGCGGGAGAACGTGAAGGGATTGAACCATACATCCCACAATATGTCACAAGGCCTCGCCATCTGCGGATCATTCCGGAATATGAGTCTGGAGAGAATGCAAAATGTTGAAAAGAAAACCTTTGAATACTTTGAAAGGATTAGAGCGGAAGAATCAATATACTTGGAGGGCCTCGAATTACATACGGACGTATTCTCGGAGTATGAGCAGCAAGCAAATCGTGGATTGCATCCGGGATTTGAAAAGACTGGCCGAGCGAGGCCGCTGAGGAAAACACATACTCGAGCCCCGGAGATGGATGCCGGGGAAAGGAAGAATCACAATACAATGTGGATGCTTGTTACAACTTTGCCGAAGACGGGAAGGAAACCCGCCGGGAATACTCCGTCATGGGCAAGTGGACCCGATGCCATTAGTCATCAAGAGAATGGTAAAGAGATTGATAACATGGAGAGTACTGCCAGCGGATCGCATACCCAATAGTCGCATCATCAATATCTACAAACGAGGTGATTGTATACCCCCACACATAGATCACCACGACTTTGTCGGACCTTTACGCACGGTCTCTTTTACGAGCGAGTGTAACATCATGTTCGGATCGACCTCCGGATAGCGAGCCCGAGTGAGTTCCGAGGGCCGATAAAGATACCACTACCGGTAGGTTCCGTCATGATACTAAAGGGTAACGGAGCGAGATATCGCCAAGCATTGCATACCGGGAGTACCGGTGAAGCGGATCTCGGTTACGTTCGGGAGGATGGACGACGGAAAGATACCTTACCATTTCCGACCGGACCGGAGCTAGAGAGCCTCCGGCCTTACGAGTCGTGAGTTACATGGAAATTATCACACCTCCGATGTACATCCATACGGCATCCTTGCCAAGGATGGCTTGGAAGGTGATGTTATTGACCATGCATCTCACTATTCGGACATGGACTTTTGACGGATGCTTCTTTAGATGGATCAACAAAGATCATACACGATCCGTTTTGAGTCTACATGGATTGTATGAAATATATTCCGGATCGAGTTGTACGATGTATCTTCGACACGATTGGAAATGAAAGTGACCATGTCACATTTTTTGGCCTTCACCTCTTTTGTGCAAATTGATTGGGAAACGCCATTAAAGTTAAATGAACTTCGAACAAAGAACGAGAAAAGAAAAAAAAAGATAAAAGAAAACTTCCTAAAAAAAAAAAAAATCTAAAAAATGACAAACACCAAATTCACATGAACATTAAACAAACAACAAAATAAAATTTGAATCATTAAAGGATAAACAAAACCAACAAGAATGTTAAATCAAATTCTCGATCAAATTTCGAATCCAATCTCGATCAAATTTCAAATTCAATCTTTCCAGATTCCAAATCTTTATCAAATTTCAAATTCAATCTTTCTGAATTCAAACTCATCCCTATCAAAATTCAAATTCAATCTTTCCAGATTCCAAATCTCTATCAAATCTCAAATTCGATCTTTCCAGATCTCACATCAAACATCACATCAAATTCAAACCTTTGGGTCGAGGATTTTACATCCAAGACCGCACTTGCTTTAGGATTCTCTTCCTACTTGCACTGAAATACATCAAATTCAAACTTTTGGGTCGAGGATTTTACATCCAAGTACCGCATTGCTTAGGATTCTCTTCCTATTGCACTTGAAATACATCAAATTCAAACTTTTGGGTCGAGGATTTTACATCCAAGACCGCATTGCTTTAGGATTCTCTTCCTATTGCACTCGAAATACATCAAATTCAAACTTTTGGGTCGAGGATTTTACATCCAAGACTGCACTGCTTTAGGATTCTCTTCCTATTGCACTGAAATACATCAAATTCAAACTTATGGGTCGAGGATTTCACATCCAAGACTGCACTGCTTTAGGATTCTTTTCCTACTGCACTGAAATACATCAAATTCAAACCTTTGGGTCGAGGATTTTACATCCAAGACTGCACTGCTTTAGGATTCTTTTCCTACTGCACTGAAATACATCAAATTCAAACTTATGGGTCGAGGATTTCACATCCAAGACTGCACTGCTTTAGGATTCTCTTCCTGTGCACTCGAAATACATCAAATTCAAACTTTTGGGTCGAGGATTTTACATCCAAGACTGCACTGCTTTAGGATTCTTTTCCTACTGCACTGAAATACATCAAATTCAAACTTATGGGTCGAGGATTTCACATTCAAGACTGCACTGCTTTAGGATTCTCTTCCTATTGCACTGAAATACATCAAATTCAAACTTTTGGGTCGAGGATTTCACATCCAAGACCGCATTGCTTAGGATTCTCTTCCTATTGCACTGAAATACATCAAATTCAAACTTTTGGGTCGAGGATTTTACATCCAAGACCGCACCGTTTGTTAGGATTCTCTTCCTACTGCACTGAAATACATCAAATTCAAACTCTTGGGTCGAGGATTTTACATCCAAGACTGCACTGCTTTAGGATTCTCTTCCTACTGCACTGAAATACATCAAATCAAATTCCTGGGGTTAAGGATTTTACATCCGAGACTGCATTGCTTTAGGATCATTTCCCTATCGCAATGAAATACATCAAAATCAAACTCTTGAGGTTAAGGATTTTACATCCAATACCGCATTACTCTGCGATCTTTCCTCATTGTAATGACTCAATCCAATCGATTCGATCTTCTTTTGGGGTTGAAGATGTTACATCTAAAACTTCAAAATTCCAATTTTCATTTCAAATCAAATCCCTTCAAATTAATCTTGACAAACCTCAATCTAAATTGAAACTCCAAATTGAAATCTAAAACTCACACATCATGACTTAAACATGAAACAAAATAAAATCTAAATTGGAATTCTCCTAAATCATGTGATTTGGGATTCACCTCCTTTTCCTTTCCCCAACGAGAGTTCAAGAATCTCCGGTTCCGGAGATATACTTGACACTCCCCAGTGGAAATTCTTCACTTCGTCCTAAGTTTGTTACTTGGACATACGTGTTGGTTACTGTTGATCGCTTCGGTCAACACCAATACGTGCGGTGTGCTCTGTCGGCTCACCACACCTATTGAGAGTCCATTTGTTGACCTCATTTTTGATGAGGTCTTCTCTTCTTCTCTTTAGTACTTAGGATCTAGCCTTAGGCTTTTCCTTTGACTATCTTAGAGGACTAGAATTGAGACCCACCACCTAGAATTTCAAACCACTTCTAAACTCCCTGCAAACTCCACAAACTTGACTATAGACCCCTAATCACCTAGAGGGTTGAAATCGAGTGTGGAAGTTTAGAGGATGAGTTCCTATAGGACTCTTTGGCCTTAGGACCGACACAGGTGGCCTGGTGCGGTGAAAGGGCTGACTTACACACACACTACACTTATGCACTACACTTTCACACACCTCCTAAACCACACCTATACCTAACTTGACTTCACGACTCATGTAGGTGATTCACATGGATGGTCCTTAACCCCTAAGCCCTTGGCTAAGAGGGTTAGGAACGACATAGTGAATACCTCAAATGAGTCCCTTCATGGCTCATATGAGCTTGATGTGGCTTCATGGCTCAACCAAAATGGTTGCATTCCACTTACATCTACCCAATCTTCAATTTTCCAAATTTTCAATTTTGACCCCCGGGACCCTACACCCCGCCTAACCTACCAAATGCCTTTGAAACTACCCAAATTTCTCAAAAATTTCCAAATTACCCAAAATTCTCCAAAATCAATCTCAAACATTTCCACATCACTTAAATTGATCATCCATAACCAAAAATGCCAAAAATTCCAAAATACCCCCCAATACCCTCCAAATACCCAAAATACCCCTCTTGACCCAAAAATCCAAAAATTCAGAAAATTCCCAGAAAATTTCAGAAAATCCCAAATATTCCCAATTTCATTTTGTTCAACTACACCATGGGCCAATTTTGTCAATTTACCCCACTTTTATCAAAATCCCCAATTTGACCCATTTTAACCCAAAGTGAACCCAATGTCAAACCTAACCTACCCAATTGACCCAAATTCTGATCCAATTCAATTCTAAACTTCAATTCAACATTCCCAACACCAATCTAGACCAAATCTAAGCTTAATTTGATTGACATTTGGATCCAATTTCACTTTTGACCTTAAAGCCCAATTTGAACCTATGACCCAAACTTAACCCAAACTCACCCAATTCAACTCCAATTAACCCCAAATCTTTTCTAAACCTTCCTTAACATCCCCATAAACAAAACACTAACATGATTTGCCCAAGATTTTGATCCAAACCCCACTCAAATTCAACCCAAAATCAAAAAGCCCAATTTTGACCTAAACTTAAACCTAGCCCAAATGAGCCCAAATCCCAAAATCAAAACCTAACCAAAGCCAAAACCTCTTTGAAACACTCCCATAAATATTTCTCAACATTTATTTTACATCAATTTCAACCCTAGCCCAACATTGGCCCAAATTAGCCCAATTTGACCTACATTGGCCCACTTACCAATTAAACCCAAATTCAAACCAATTCAAGTCCAAATCACACCAAATTGACTCCAAACCACTCATGACACATCCCTAAACCAAACTCAACAATTATTTGGCCCAACCTCTTTACAAAATTTCTATCCATAAATTCATTTTCAAACCTAAAAGCCCACTTCCCTAAACCTTCCTAAAAGCCCATTTCCACCAAATACAAAAGTCCAAAATTGGCCCTAAAGCCCACATGACATTTCCATTTGCCATCCATTTAATCAAAGCCATTCCCTAAGTTATAATTCCATCATCAAACAATTCCACATTAAGCCCCATACAAATTCACATCAAAATACCAAAATTTCTCTTAAATCCATTTCCATGAAATTGACTTGACTTTTCCCAAGCCAAAGGTGAGCCATGAAGCCATGCATGAGCCACATGGAAGCCATGAGAGCCTCTTTACATGTCACCATGCCATTTTGGGCAAAAGGAGGAGACTCTTTCCTTAATTCCTAAAGGTGATTAACCACTCACATGATTCCACTAAATCTTGCTTAAGCTTAATTGTACTTGGATGGTGACCATTCCCCACTGATTAAGCTGACCTAAATCACTTTCTATTCAGCCTAAACAAAGCCTTGGGTGGTGCACCTAGCCCAAATGGAGGGGTTGACCAATTTGAGCCAAAATAAGCCCTCTCCCATTCCATTCTAATCCAAGCCTTTTACACATGGCATTTGCCAATTGCTTGCACCAAGTCCCAGCCCTGACCCACCTGACCTTGAGGGTGACCCATGCCTGGCCGGCCGGCCACCCAGTCGCCGGAAAACACCATGCCCGAAACCTTGGGAGAAGCCAAGCTTTGAAATTCCATCCTGCTGAGCTGCCCCACTCCAAATGGTCACCATGGCTGTTCTTCACATGCCAAGAGCAGCTGATCCCAGCCCTCAACTCCCCCTGGGAGAGCCTCCAGCCCTGCCTATTTAAACCCCTCACCTTCTCGGCCATGAGAGGTGCTCGAACCGAACCTTACCGAAACTCGCCAAAATTGCTCCGGATCATTCTCCATACTTAGAGCACTTGATCCCCAGTGAGATTCCCCTGCCATTTCTTCTCCGAGAGCTCGATTTCGGAGTTGAAATTCCACCCAAAACCGAGGACACTTCTCCACGGTGAGCCAATCCCCAAATTGATTGGTCCTACACCTGCACCGGACCGAGGAAGGTGTCCACCGGCAAAAGCCCCATCTCCGAGTCACCCGGTTGTTCCGGACTCCAAATGTTGTGATCGGCTTTGGTGGAAATCACACCTAGGCAATTCACCACATCCCCAGGCTTCATCCCTAGCCTCCTGCATCTCCAACGAACGTGCCAAGCATCTCTGATCGAGGCTCCACCTCTCAGAGCTAAGGTATGAGTTAATTCTTCATCCCGAGCTTCGGAGATTCTCCATTTCAAATGCTTTAATTTCAATGCATGATAACCAGTATAGATGTGTTCGTCTCTTCGAGACAAATCCATAGAGCATAAGAACATGAAAATCCATTGAGTATCGAGTGAGATATTAAGGATTTAGTGTGGACGGCTCTCGGGTGAGGACACTTGGGGACGATGAACGGATGCCGTCCATTTAATACACGCGCGGACGGACGGCCGGGATCGCGTCGGATCGAGAAGACGGAGCGATACGGCGGGTCCGGGAGCACGCGACGCGGATGGCGGCGTCGAATGGGAGCGCGCCGCGTGTGCATTCGGAGCTGCCGAGGTTGACGCGGCGCCGCGTCACTTAAATAGAAAATTAGGGATTTTCTTAATTTATTTAATTCCCGAACTTTGAAAATTCATATCTTTGTGTAGAAAAGTCCTAAAAATAAAATAAAAATACCCTCTTGCTTAGTGAACAGAGGAGAATAATGTGGAAAAGAAATTAATAAATTTTGTCTAGTATTTTATTTTTAATTAATTATTTACTCCCTGCATTATTTCAATTCTCCATGCATTCACCCAATTCACCATGGCATGAGACTATAGGGCTTTTGAAGCCTCTGAACTTAGGGACATTCCCTGAATTTTCCAAGGTCGGAGGCCATCTCTGTGAAAAGTTGTTGATTTTTCAAATGCATGTTGCTATTTTAAGTATTTTAATTTCAAAAATTAGCATGTTGTGAAATAAATTTTAGGAAAATTTGGTGATGTTCACTGATGACCAGAGAACCCTAGGAAAAATAGGATTTGAGTTAATTCACTTAGATTAACCCTAATTGGCTTAAACACCCAAAATAGGTTTCTAATTAATTAGAGTTAACCATAGATCAAATTGACTTGAAATCAATTCTCCACTGACCTTTAGGATCAGAGGAACCCATCATAAAAATTTGAGGTCAATTGGACTTGGTTAGCCCCACTAATTGGGTTGATTAAGCCACTTAGTCATTTTAAACTTTAAAAATTCATAACTTTCAAAATATCTTTCAAAAATTCACCAAATTGGTTTTGGAGTCTCTCTGATATCAGGGGAGTTTAAGAAAATTAAAATTTCAATTTTCTAAAAAAGTTGATTTTTAATATTATTTTAATATTTTTAATAATTAAAAAATAATAAAAATCACAAAAATAATAAAATTCACCAAAATGTCATATTTTGAATTTTAATCACTTAGGAACAAGTCCCATATTTTTCCTAGGTCTATTTAGTGAGATATTAATTTTTAAAGCTCTAGGGTAATTTTAAAATTAAGAAATGTATTTTCTAGCATTTTCACCAAAATAATTATAACAAATCAAAGAAAAATCAGAAAATTGTAAAGTTTGGTTCTCTGGAATCCTTGATATCAGAGAGAATTTTAAAAATTATAAAATTTATTTTTCAACATTTATTTTATTTTTAAATTAATTAATACTCCAGAACTTAAAATAATTCTAATAAATAAAATATAATTCAAAAAATTACAAAATTTGGTCCAAGTGGTCCTCTGGTCATTAGGAATGTCTCCTAATTTTCTTAAGGACAGAAACTTTCCCTTGGTCATGTTATTGAATTTTCCTTGGAAATTCCTATTTTCTACTAAAAAAATAATTATATAAATAAATTAAATACAGAAAAATCACATTTTCTCCTCTCATGTCTTTATTGACACATAAATGAAGTCACATAAAAATTTCAAGTTCATTTGAGTTCAATTTAGTGAGTTATGAAATTATTAGGCTTAAAGGGCAAAATGGTAATTAAAATTTTAACCCTTAATTAAAACTTTAGGTTTAATAAAATTTTTTAACAAGTAAAATATCTGATCCTAATCTGATTTGGATGATTGAAATTTAAATAATTAAAGGGTAGAAACCCATTAAGCAATTTAAAATGATTAAACTTTAATTAAATAATTAATTGAATTTGGAAGAATAATAAAATTGGAATTATTAAAATAGGGATATTATTAGGAAGAGATTTATTCTTTAATTTAAAAAAATCCCTAAATTAATCATCTCATTAATACTCAACTCTTAATTAAAATGATAACTCAAATTTAAAATATTAAAAGACTTAATCATTAAACTAAAATTAAATCATTAAACTCTTTCAAAAAATTTCAATTAAATTAAATTAAATTAAATTAAAATTAAATTAAATTAAATAAACAAATTAAATTAAATTAAATGAATTAAATACATTAAATTAAATAAATAAAATTAAATTAAATTAAATTAAATTAAATTAAATAAATAAATTAAATTAAATTAAATAAATTAAATTAAGTTAAATTAAATTAAATTAAATTAAAATTAAATTAAATTAAATTAAGAAATTAAATCAAATAAATTAAATTGAATTAAATTAAATCAAATCAAACTAAATTAAACTGAATTAAATTAAATTAAATTAAATTAAATTAAATTAAGTTGAATTAAATAACCTCACTTAAGACATGAAGAAATAAATCTAAAATAACTTGAACACTATTCCAAACTTAAATCATTAATTTGAACTTAAATTTGAATCACAAATCATTAAATATCATTTTGCCCTTAGGAGCTTTAGTTATCATAACTCCTAAATAGAACATTAAAATGAAATGTTACTTCACTTATAGGACATTCAAATGTCCTAGTTCACTGAAGCAAGTTAACAAAACTTGAAAACCTCGGACGATCGATTCATTTACACAATTAAATTCATTTGGACTTAAAACAATCCTAGAAATATTGAAAAGATGTTTGGGATCTCTCCTAAGCACTTCCTCAATATGATAGGATGTTGATAAGAACAATTGAACTTAATTGTTCTTTGATGAAGAAAATCGTCTTTAAACTAAAAACACAAAGAACCTAGACGTCATAGGAAATGACTAGCTATAGGATTAGGAATTTGGTAGAAAACCATAAACATTTCCCTTAGCTTTACCTAGGAACTTGCTTAAATATTCTAGCGTGTTTTAAGTGCGGCTCGGAATGACGGGAAGACCCTCCGGGTACGCTTTTATTTTATTGCAGTTTATTTTATTGCAAATGCACTTTATTTTTCTTGCATGATAAACAACGGTTGCATGAAAACCGACACCTTTAGGACAGAAACCAAAGCTGAAACCCAAAACTAAAATAAAAGACACTACAAGATAAAATTCACCTCCACGACATTTCAAAATATAAGACAACTCAAAATTTAATCACAAACAGAACACAAAACTACAATTACAACTAAATTAAAACGTCCTGTTGGATGATCGGGAATACCTCGGATGATGTAACCTACGTGTTGCTAATGGGATTTCCCACGGTCTAAATGAAAGTGTGGAACTCATTCAGTTGAGTTTAGCAAATTCATCTGGACTAAGTGAATCCGATAAAAATAATGATGCGGAAGGATGGAGCCAGTGGGATCTTAGCCGGTGTCGTTATAATCAACTTTAAGATTTGTTTTAATTAAAACACAAAAACACTTGGAAATTAAGACTTCTCTAAACCAGAACACTTCTCTCATCTCTTGATTTATGATTTCTAAAACTAAACCTCTGCAACGACAAGGAGCTCGGAGCATGGTGGGCAGCACGGCCATCGTCGTCGGCAAAACTCGTGCCGAGATCGGCAAAACTTTCCTAGAATTAAACAACAAAGCCATAGGACTTCGAGGTAGTTTGCCTAGTGCAACATAAATCCTCAACTCTTCGTTAGGCATTTGCATTGCAAATTAAGCCCTAACTAGGTCTTAGGATTCCGAGGTAGTCGTCCGATACGACATAAACCCTCATATCTTCTAGGCAATTTGTATGATTCTATCATATAAATATAAGCCCTAATTAACTAAAATTGGCAAGATTAAAACATTAAATAAACATTAGGACTTTCCTAAATCCAAGCCAAATAATAGGATAGTCGGGAAATTATCGAAGTCGCTTCGGATCCGTAATTTCTCCTACTTTTCTTCCTTTGAATTTCCAAAATAAAATGTTCCAAATTTGAACTAATCCCTTTTGAAATTTCAAAAATTCAATCCTTTGAAAACTTAAACTTTGAAATTCTTGAGAGCAGAATTATTGATTATTATCGAGAGTTTTCTTAGGTGATTCCCGTCACTTAAGATGTAATTAACTATAGGGGCTTGCCCTTATAGGGAACTTTAAGAACCCAGGTAATATAAACCCTGTTTAATAGTTTCGTATTAAGCAGGGGAATTTGTCGGCTTATAAAATTGGTTCGCAGACCAAACGGATGTCACAAATCTTCTAGTTTATTTAGCAGAGCCCCACAGTCAAGCGAGTGTGTCTATCCTTAGGGATAGATACACGGTTTGCGGTGCGGTGCTCGTTTATATAAACTATTTGGGATGTGAGATCGGTTTGATTTCATATCTTAAAATCTTCAAATTTAAAATTATTTTCAAAATCAAATATTACTTTCTAAATTATATCTATATTTAAATTTAAAATTCGCCGACAACTTCTGTTAGGCGACCCCTTTTTAAAATACGACACTCAACCTAAAAATATGCCGACCAAATATGCATTATTACAAATTTTCTTAGGAACCAGTCACAAACACTAGCCATATAGCGTTTTTCTTGGAACAAGTATCATCCTTGAAATTCATCCCTTGAAATGTCACAATGCATAGTACTTCTTCAAATATCATCCATTAATTGGCAACATAGGCTTTCACCCTGGGATTCCATTAACTAGTATGATCCTCTAGAGTAAAAATGTTCCACCACGAATGATCCCTCCCAAGTTAGCTCAAAATTTCCATCTAGCTTGCAATGAGCAAGAATAGGTCTTCTGAGAATGAAAACGAGTTCACCAAGTTTGAAGTCCTTGGGTAGACCAGCTTGTCATGGGCTTGAATCATCTTTGCCTGGTAGAGCTCCAAATTCTACCGTGCTATCTATCACTACACGTATCTCACCAATTCTTCTAGTCGGAGTTTAGCATTGTCCTCTGTTGTAATCTTTTTAGCTACTACAACTCTAAGAAAAGATAATTGCACCTCTAAGGGAAGTACTACATCAGACTCGTACATGAGCACATACGGTGTAGACTGTGTCAGAGTTTTAATTGTTATCTGTATGCCCACAAAAGTTCCAACAATTTCACGTGCCATCTTCTATTGTTATTGTTTAATATTTTCTTTAAAATTTGCATGAATATCTTGTTGAAGGATTTTTCTAGACCGTTTACCTTTTGGTAGTAGATCGCTGAGTACCTCCAATCTTTTCTATGTCATTTGACAAAGTTGTTGATCTTCGTGCCTTTGAAGATGGGCCCATTGTCTGAAATAATTCTACGTTGAACACTAAAACAGTGGACAATTTAAGCCTTAAAGAATTGAACTACCCACTTGGAGAAGTAATTCGTAGCTGCCAAAATAAAATCTGTGTCCCTTCGAAGATGGAGGATCTATAAGACTTACTATGCTCATACCCTAACACTTGAATGGCCACACCATAATCCTTGAATTTAGCACATTCGGAGGTTGGTATCTAAAACTCACAAAAATATAAAAATTACTCTAAAATGTCATAAATCTTATCTTAATTATAGAGAACCACTAAAAAATGCTTTCTGAATTTTTTTTAAAAATAAAATTATATTTTTAACACTTAAGTGTATTTTTCTCTATTTTTGAGTAAAATAGTTATAAAAACTAAAATAAATTTCAGAAAAATATGAAATTTATTTCTTTGAGTTCCTTGAAGTTAGAGAGACTTATAAAAAAATTTAATAATGAGTTTTTGAAATAAACATGTAATTTATATTTATTTAGTACTTAAAATCAATAAAAATTGTAAAATTAAAATATAATTAAAAAATTCACAAAAATAAATCCAAGCGGTCATTTGACCTAGCCAAATCTCCAACAATTTTCCTAAGGATAGAAAGTATATTTTAGTTAGGTAAATAGATTATCATTAAAGAACTTAATTTTTGGATAAAAAAATTAAAAATACATGAACTCTCCTATGATGTTTCAATTAACCCATGAGTGGGGTAACAACAAAGCTCTAAAGTTATTTGATTTAAAATTTAAAGTATTATGAAGTAGAAAGCCCTACGGGCAAAGTGATAATTTTTGAATTTTATACCTTAATTAATATTTAGGCCAAACCAGAGAGTAAAATGATAATATTTATGATTATTACCCTCTGAAATGATTGAAACACAAAGGGTTAAAGGGTAGAAATCAATTCAAATTATCTTCTACAAAAGTGTAAACCTGTAATTATTTAAATTATTAAAGTTCAGATGATAATTAAAATTGGATGATTCAAATGTAAAGGGCATATGTTGGAAAGATAATGATTCATTAATTGGATGCCCCAAATCAATTGTTAATTAATAATACAATCTCTTTAATAAGAATTCAACATATTACATTAAGGTTTTTTTTATTTCAAAATGATATGTTTACCCATAAAAAACCTAAGAGCTTAGTAGTGAACTTGGATAGATCTACAACCATTTAATAAGGTTTAAAAATGAAAATGCAATCAATTGTAAATATCTTTATAACACTACAAGCTCAACTCCAAGTGAAACGGTAAAGATTTCTTAATAGCTTAATTTGCCTTCAAGGGGGGCCTACCCACATAATTTCTATACATACCATCAAATGAATGACTAGTTACCCCACTCATGGGATGATTAGAACATTGAATTTCATTGAGCACAAGTTAATACACCATACCTAAAACCAAGGATGATTAATCCAATGATGTAATAAAGTTAGGTGAACTCGAAATTGTCTAGAAATATCTTGAGCTGTTTAGGGTCATTCCCCAAAAAACTTTTGAAAGATTCTTGAGCATTTTGAAGGACACCTCAAGTTATTATAATATTTTGAATAAAACTATCATAAAAACATAAATAATTACTAAAAATCAAAATAAAGATAGAACCCATAGGAACCTGTTAATTCAGCCTTCCAAATAAAATTCCCTACACTACTTATCCTACATTAATAACCTAATGCTCAAGGATTTGAATCTTGGAGAAGGTATTCAAATCCTTGTGAGCAACTGGGGATATTTGATTAATGCCACATATAGATCATCGGGCCTGTGTAAGTCGAAGGTCTTGGTGGCGAGGGCGATGACGATAATGTTAATGTGTGCTAAGTGAGGGATACAATGTGGTATTTAGAATATTATCTCCTACCTCAAGGAACATTCAGGAGAGAGGATAGGATCGATGATATTATTCCCCAACTCTTAGTAAGATTGTTGCCCCTAATTCACTTAAGCTGCTGGTAGTTCTAGTCTAATTAAAGGATTTAACTTGTGGACTATTTAATTTATTAAAATATATTCTCAATATAAAAAACTAAAAAATATATTTTCTCAACAAAAAACTCTTTTGGTTGCTAATTAAATTATACATGCATGAAGAGTTAATGAAATGTTGAAATCTTATAAATGTCCATAGGTTAATAACCCCGGGTTAAGATTAGAAACTGCCCTCCAATGCTCGGTTGGTAGCTCTTTCTGGGTTGGAGTAATAAAGAAAACAACCTAGATCTAAGGCCCCAAGTTTACTAAAATTTTACACTTTAGCCCCAGTCTTCCATATGTGATAGCAGGTTTTGATTTAGTTTGATTCATGTTCTTCTTACAAACTATTTGAGTTTTTTTTGTACTAGATTTTTTTATGATTTGCTCAAATTTCATAAAGTTGCTTACATTTCATGTACTTTATTATATTATGTTTATTGTACTAACCCCTTTTATAGTAGTAGCTTTAGTCCAGGTATGTAAGTTTATTTTAAGTTTACAACCTTCCTTTTGTCGCTTCTACAGTTCTTTTACTTCTGAGATCTGCTGGACTTATAGGGTAGAGATTAGTACTCTATTTTCCTAGGATGGATCACCATAACACATAAACATATACACTTTAATAATTATAATAAAATGAATTGGCTTATTAATAATCAAAACCAAAACAAGAGCCATAAAATCATAAACCCTGGAGCTACTAAAATAAGGAGCTTAGAGTCATCGTTAGTAAGGAGCTTGGAGCAAACATCTTGGGCAACGCGATGAGGATGCAAGAGATGAACATCTTTAAGAGACCAAAAAAGATCTTCAACAATAAAACTTTCTCTAGAATTAAACAACCAACCCATAGAACTTCGAGGTTGTTTTTCTAGTGCAGTATAAATCCTTACCCTACCTTTTGGTTTTTGCACAGTCATGTTATGCAATGTAAGCCCTAACACTTTTAGGGTTTTGTGGGCATCAATTGGTACGATATAAATACTTGTATCTCCTAGGCTATTTGAATAATTAGATATTATGCAAATTTAAGCCCTAAAATTAATAAAGTTAGCTGAATTGAAATATTAAAATAACATCATCTTCAAAATCAAAGTAAAAAATAGTATAGTTTTTGAAGTCATCGTGGTTCCCCTCGAGGTGTGTGACTTCTCCTACTTCTCTTCATTTTGATTATGATAATAACTACTCATATTTGAACCATTCCCTATTAAATTTTTTATTTATAACCTTGCAAACTAGAAGCTTGAGTTTCTTAAAGATGATACCTCAGATCATTATTGAGAGTTTTCTTAAGCGACTTCTGTCTTTTAAGATGTTATTATCTATAGGGACTTCTCTCTATAGGGAACTAAAGAACCAAGGTAAAATAAACCCTACTTAATCTTCAATATAAAGTAGGGTAACCTATCATTCACAAAAGGTTTACAATCCAAATGGATGTCATAGATTATTTAGTTTATATAATCGAGCCCACAATCAAGTCATATGCCAATCTCTCGGGGTAATGTATTACTTATGGTGCTATGCTCTATTACTTAATCTATATAAAATATATGGGATCAATCTGGTCTTATTCTTGAAAATTAAAATGTTTTTTTTCAAAATAATAATTATATATCTATTTAATTAATTTATTTTTAAAGCAACCAATAGATTCTAATTGGCGACTGACAGATTCTGGCAACTCCATTGGGGACTAGTTCCTTTCTCTATTTTTGATCTAGAGATTTTGTCTTAAAAACGTTGGTAGTGTTTCCATGTCCCTCTTGGGCCAGAGTATCATTCTTCTGTTGGCATACCTCAAACATTTCTTCCTTGAGTGGATATAGTCAACTATTTTTTTTTATTCTGGAACCAACTGTTTAAACTTGCTTAAATATAGGGGTTCTAAGACCTCTAAGGCCTAGTGTGGGGTGGACCTCCAACAGGTGTGGTAGATTAGGAGTGGTCTATCAAAGTGAGTTCGATGTGAAGTAAACCCTTCTCCAAATTTAGGACCGGGTCCTATACTTCATCCCTCTTGAGTTTGACTTGTTCCAAACTAGTTAAGCCAAGGTTTCATCTCACAAATCTATCATTTAAAACTTCTAAACAAAATATAATTTCTCAGTTTTAAAGAAAAACAAAATATTTTGAAAAAACATTGCAAATACATGATCATGAAATAAAATAAAAAAAATTCAAAGCAAAAATAAATCAACATAAATAAACTTTAAAGAATGCCCAGTTCGGAAGACAATTATGATAATTTCAATGTTCATGCTTAATTTATAAGGCTTTGAATGCTACCGACACTCAAAAATCTCCAAATGAAAAAATAATGTTGTAGCTAAGTTTGACTTTTTTGTTTGACGTGCCTACCGACTGAAATGCATACCACACAGCTTCAACAATCTTGTTCAGGTCTGGGTTCGGGGAGCTCAAGGTCCTACTCAAAAAAGCACCATATGTAGTAGCAAAAATGGCTGCCCTCGAAGTTCAAGAGCCATCCCCTAATTTTGACCTGCACTGTGACTAGGAATTCCCTTTCCTTAAGAAGGTGAAGGTCAGTGTCGCTCCCATTATGCGTGACACCCTTGACATCAGCAATCTTCCTACAGCTTCTAGGACTGTTACAGTATTACTACTCTGCCAGTTTGCAAGAAGCCTTTCAAGGGTTGCTTTTGATTGGTATGCTGAGTTTCCTAACAGTATACCTTTATAGAATTAGAAGAATTTTTTTTTTCTATAGTTTTTATAGAGCTCAACATCATGTTAACGTTGGTGATCTTGTGCTTAATCGACAGAAGCCAAATGAGACTTTGGTCAAGTACATTATGCATTGAAGAAATCCCAGCATGAAGTGTGAAACATAGCTGCAGGAACAAAATAAAATTGAGATTTTTTTTCAAAAGCATCCATGACCCCATAGCCTTCTTGCTCAAAGGTTTTACAATTAAGACATTTGAGAAGCTATTTAGCAAGTATGCAAGTCTTCAAAAGGAGGCTAAGTAGCTTGGATTTCTGGAGAAGGCCGAGAAGCCAAAGCGGACGAAGACATTCGAGAAGAAGAACAAAATAAGAGTTGTAGTGATAAAGGCAAGCAGCCGATACAGAGTTAGATCGAACATACTTGGCACAGTTACCAACGTTTGTATCAGAACAGCCAACAACATGTCTAACATGTTTAGCAGAACAGTCAGCAGTATGTCAGGGACAGTTTCAGCATAGACTATATTAAATGGAAAAGGGACAGGGTTTGACCATGAAGGGTTGATTGAACAGAGTTTATTCTTTTAAGGATGAAGCAGTGCCCAAGATTTTCTAGAACATAGTAAAGAAGCCCGAGTTTAGATTGTTGGAACTTAAGAAGCCGGATGAAGTTAACAAGAAGGATCATTCCAAGTTTTACCCATATCACAGGTTGCTTGTGCATACCATAGAAGATTGTTTCAGCTTCAAGGATTGGCTTGAGAAGAATTTAAGAATGGGAACAAAACAATCTCGAAGGAATATTTAAAGAGAACTGAAAGTGGTTATGTCAACATGATCTCGGTCGATCCGACTGATCCCTGAAGATGATGGGTGGAGTATAGTCTGGACCAAGTCTTCCAAGAAGGTGTTAGGCCAAATTCAGGCTGCTTCAGTACAAGTCTTCATTCATAAATAGAAATCTACAAAGTTGATTTTATTGATTACGCCAAAAAAGTGACAACAACATGAGAAGAAGAAGGAAGTTGTGAAAGAAGAAAAGACCGACGACGCGGAGGGTATATTGGGGGCTGCGTATTCTCGATTGGTTATTTTATATTTGGAGGATAAATACCTCAAAACAGTGACTGTATGATTTTATTTATGCTCCTCTAAGAGCTTTTAATGAAAAGATGGTTGATTTTGGCTACTTTTTTACTGTGTCTAGTGATTGCGTAAGTAACAACCAATCTAATTTGAGTTCTGATTCTTGTGGTAATCCCCAAATCATTTAAGACCCTAATGAACTCATCAATTGGTCTAATACAGATGCTAATCACATGAGATATGATAGATCGTGAAGTGAAGCACATAATTTCAAATTCCAAGGAAATTCAATCATAATAGACTTGGAACTTTCAGAAGAACCAGTCACCACATCGGAAGAGAAGTCTTCTGGACCGGTTCAGGATGTGGAATAAACAACAATAGTGAATTTAAAAATTGGCAAAGTGTTTCCCCATAAAAACTCTAAAGAATAAGGAGAGGGAAATAGTTGTTCAGGAAGAATAGATTCTGCCAACAAAAGAGACACCTGCTCAGGAAGATACCAGAGCGATGAACAACAAAGTGGAATATAACTTACTAGCACATCTTCAAAAATTTCTAACCAAAATAAGTATTTACAATGCTCTGATCTTGTCAAAGGAGGTGAGAGAAACTCGAATATGTGCCTTAATTGATCCAGAGATTTACTTAGCTCAATTGGCCAGTAACTTGTCAGATGTGGTTTGTTCATTAAAGGACCAGTTCAGTGTCACTTTCATAGATAATGAGTTATTGCTTGATACAACTAATCATAATCAACCTCTATATATTTCAGTCACCATCGGTAAATTCATTGTCTCCAAGGTGTTAGTTAATCCAGGAGTGTCAATCAACATGTTAAACCTACAAACACTAGCATATTTGAAAATTGATGCTCGCAAACTTGAGGCAGATAAGATGTTGCTAAAAGGGTTCAACCTGAAAGGTGAAAGAGCTCTTGGATCAATAACAGTGTCAATGAGGATCGATAATCTAGTAAGAACAGTTGAAAAAGTTCATATCATTGACTAAGAAACATCATTTAATGCCTTACTCAGTCGACCTTGGATCCATGTGTATAGAATGGTCCCTTCATCTCTACACTAGTTTACAAATTACTACAAAGGAGGACAGGAACAATGCATCAATGGAGACCTTCAACCACTTTCAGTACATGATGTTGGTATTAATGAAGATGCAGCTTACTACACTTCCTTGAAGAAAACAACTTTCTTCAGAGATACTATTCCAGAAAAGATCAAAGATATAAATGAATTACAAAGTAAGACCAACTAGCTCTGACTCAACAGTCTTTTTCCATCCTTCACAACAAAAAAACAAGAACTATTTTAGTCCTCACATCCAAGATCAAGGTCAGAGACAAGGGTCGGGAAGTGTTAGCAAAAACCATTGAATTGTGGAATCTAATTATCGAATTCGATTTGGAAGACAGCTCCGAAAAGGAAAAGACAGAGAAGAATGCAGTGACAATGATTCAAAAGAAGCCTTAGATGGAGATCTCTATGAAGTAAAGGAAGATGAATATAAATTGATGTATGATAAGATCAACCACTACGTACAAGCCATGACTTTAAACCCATTTTATTCTCACAATGAGGGTTTGGAAGTCAAGGAAGTACGTGGTGCGGGTATGAAGCCAATAAAATTCTATCATGGTTCTTCTTTATCCAATCCTGAAAATAAAAGTAAAATCAAAAAGGAAACTTCAAATGAATTAATGAAATTACCTTTTGGATACTTCTCTCCATATGTTCAAAAACTTGTTCAATGAGTTTTTATTCCTGGTCAACTGTAAAAAAAAAGGTTATACCTCTTTGCAAAAATATGCAACACTAAAACTCAGAATTTTAACTCGAAAGATGGTTTTGGATTCGACATGGTAAGAATGATTGATGATACTGAATTTTGCTTAGTTGTTAATAGCGAAGCATAATAATAATGCCTTAAAGTAGAAGAAAACCCAGGAGAGCCTCAGGTCAAAGATGCACCACTAGAATTCGAAGAAGAAATCAAGTCACAACTGATGAATTAAGGGAAATAAACCTTGGGACTAATGATGACCCTAGACCCACTTTCATCTGCTCATTATTGAGTGATGAAGAATCTTTGGAATTAATCAAATTATTGTTAGAATTTAAAGATTGCTTTGCATGGAGCTACGATGAGATGTCAGGTCTAGCACCAGAGGTCACAGTTCATAGGCTTGGAATAGACATGTCCATGACCTCTGTTAAGCAAGCTCCAAGGAGGATGCACCTCAAAATTGAGGAACAAGTCACCACTGAGATTAAGGGTCTGTTTGGTTCGGCTGCAGCTTTTAGCTTTGCACCAGGAAGCAGCTGCGGGGAAGCATGCTGTCTGTTTGGTTGCAGCTGTGGGAGAACAGCTGTGGGCAGCTTTTTCTGTAAAAATGACCAGACTGCCCCTGTTTATTAAAACTATTTGAAAATTTTGATTTATTTATATGATATACAGAGTTTGCAAATGCAATTTTTTTTAAATTTTATGTCTCAAATATTAAAACTAATAAATATAAATTTAATTTTAAAAGTTTAATGCCAAAATTTTGATTGTTTATATTGTTAACATTCAAATCTTAGTTATTAACGATTGCATAAAAATGTAACATTTAACATTCGATTTATTTTTTGAAATATCGATGATATTACAAGTATTAAAATTTTGTGGTACCTACATAATTATCATGTATTTACATATCTCACCCCTAAACCTTCATATTTACACACATAACACTCAAATATTTAATATCACATAAAAAATAACATATGTACTTTTTAAAATTGAAATAAAATTTTCATGTACAAGTTTAAAATACCAAAATTTTGTATCTAAACCTGCAAGGTTTGGAAGTTTTGAGATATATAAATATATAAATATATAAATATATAAATATATAATAATTATACACTATGCATGGAAATTTCCCAGAAAGTTTTGAAAGGCATGAATGCAAATAAAAGATTTGAACAGTTTCATGTGTAAAATGGAATATTTTAGATGGTGTGTTTGTGAATCCCACGAATTTATGTAAATATTTTTATATATCTTTGTATTTTAAAAGTATTAAATTTTTTAGTTTTAAATCATCTAATTACACAAGATTTGAAACAAAAAACATGAAGATAACGATTGCATATCCTAAAAGGTCATAAAGTCTTTCAGATGTATATTGAGTCCTCTCAAGCAAATGCTAGTAACAATACAGTGAAAAAGCACTGCAGGACTATTACAGCAACAACTAACACAATTATAATGTTCAGTTTAGTTTTGAGTTCCTGTAGCTCATGTGTCACACCTTCTTCTGGTGAAGTCGTCCAGTCCCTAGCATCGGTCTCCTGAGAATCAGGTAGACTGTCCGCCCATCGGAAGAAACCGCATTGCTGTGAAAAGTTCCGAGGGCAGCAATAGAACTTTCGTAGATGCTAGCTCCAGTGCTTTCTGGATGATCAGAAGTATAGAAACTGAAGCACTATAAAATTTACCATGATACATCCGTGATAGAACATACCAAACTGCAACATTCATTCAACAAAATTTGAACTCCTAAAATCCTATAGAAAAAGAAATCAAACTGCCGTAGATGTTCCCCACATGTTATTGGAATTCTCCATAACAGTTCCATCTCATATGTGATTCATAATGCCAAATTCCTGTAGAAACAAAATCACAAAAAACGAAATTCCAAACTCCTAAACAAGTAGAAAATAAAATGCTCTCCATAGCAACATCAAAAGAAAGTCTGAATATCAAGACTCTCTATTGGAATTCTCCATAACAATTCCATCTCATATGTGATTCATAACGTCAAATTTCTGTAGAAACAGAATCACAAAAACAGGAAATTCCAAACTACTAAACAAATAGAAAAGACAATGCTCTCCATAGCAACATCACAAGAAAGTATGAATATCAAAACTCTCTGAGTTCCCAATATATAAAAAATGGCACCTTGGATTATAGTTTTCATTACTGCAGTAAAAAAAAACAGGAACTTTATAGCGATTGCTGCAAAATCTGAAAATGTTGAGAAACAATTATTAACATTAAGATCACAAAAATTCAGCATGGTTGCCGACGGAGAGCTACGTGACATGTGAGAACCGATTCAGAAGAGAAGATTAGGCAAAGAGATGAAGATAACAAGTCTTTCAATCCAAAAAGCAAACTTTAGTGGCCTCTGAGATGCACATCTCGAATCACATATAATAATATAAACTAAATCTGTAAATTTCTAGATCGATAAAAATACTGTTCACAACTAGATGGAACAAATGAGAATGAGAACGGGAAAGGGAGAGGTGGACGGGGACTTGGGAGGGAAGGATCGAAGGTAGGTTACCTTGGATTCGATCTTTTCTCGCTCGAGGAAGAGGAGATACCGTCGGCTTACGAGAGAAGGTTAGGGCAAAGGGAAATCGAGGGCGAGGCAGAGGGCAGCGGCAGGAATAAAATGTTCAAAGCCGCGTTGAAGTCGGGACCAGGGGGTTATCCTGTAGTCCACTTTAAGGCCGCTTCGCGGTGATCTGCCGCAAATCCGTCGTCTACCGCGAGAGCGTTCGCTCGACTTCGCGTTCACCGGCCGCGCCGTAGGGGTTATAAGCGGAACCAAACTGGGCCTAAGAAGTTGCTAGATGCTAAATTTATACAAGAAGAACAATATCCAACATGGTTGGCTAAAATAGTGCCAGTTAATAAGAAGAATGGTTAGATTCAAATTTGTGTGGATTTAAAGATTCAAACAAAGCATGCCCTAACTACGAGTTCCCATTACCAATCGTAAAATAAATGGTTGACATTGCATCTTCACATGCAATTTTCTCATTTATGGATGGATCATCCAGATATAACCAAATCAAGATGGCACCAGAAGATACGACATTTACAACTTTCAGAACACCGATAAAGATCTACGATTAGGCAATAATGACATTAGGGTTGAAGAACTCCAGAGTGACTTACCAACGAGCCATGAAGAGAATTTTTATCATACTCATCCAAGACCAAGTTGAATGGTATGTGGATGATTTGGTCATCAAAAGTAAACAAATGGAAATCCATTTGTATGATTTGAGGATTGTCTTTGAATGATTACGGTAATTCAATCTTAAAGTGAATCCTTTAAAGTGTGCCTTTGGTGTCACCCCCAGGAAGTTTCAAGGATTTTTGTCCATAATTAAGAAATCGAAATTTATCTAGAGAAGATTAAAAATATCTTAGAAATGTCAGTCCATAAAACCTTAAAACAATTATTATCTTTTCAAGGAAAACTATCACATTTATGATGCTTTATATCTAATCTATCATAAAGGGGCCAGCCCTTTTAGGAATTAATCAAAAAGCACTCCAAATTTGTTTGGGATGATAAATGCTAGCGAGCCTTCAAAGATATTAAACAATATCTATTGTTGGCTCTTGTATTAGCAGCCTCTAGTCTGAACTTTGTGCGACTTTTTTAATTTGCAAAAATTAATGAACTCAGATTTAGTTTTATATATTGATTTAAATGATAATGAGTCACACTATTAATGCAAGTATACGTAACGCTCAAGTAATACAGGGCTCTAATGGAGTTTTGGAATATCAATCCCACAGGGAGGTTTTTCTTTTAGTGTGTAGCACAAAAATCTCTTATCGAATCAGAGCACAATTGCTTGTGGTTTAATTTTAAAGTAAAGACAAACAGGTTCAGTTACTATTTTTACAAAAGCACGTTCGAAATTCTAGCAATTTAAACTAAAAAAAGACTAAATTTATAACAAAGTTCAGTTGCAAGAAAGAGTCTTCCTCCTTTCTATTCATAATGTGATGATTATTGTGACAAGATCAGTGATACAAATGTATTGTGCCAAATAGGAGCATTCTTATTCTTTACCCATATTTCAGCGTATAAAGAACATTGGCTAATCCTAAGTTTAGTCCCCAAATCTGTGGTTAGGCTGGGAGGATACTGGCTCTCACTCTAGAGCTCCCACTTCCCTTCACCTGAAGGCTAACTCTCGCTTCAGTTTCTAAACATTAGGACCAAATTGAGGATTTTAGCCTGTCACTCTGAAATCTCCAATTCTACGCCCATCAAAGTATATTTCCTTTTTTATTTGTACTCAATCCCCATGAATTACAACTCTCATTCATGGACATTGAATGTTACCTTAACTTTTGTTGTGGAACTCATAATCCTTTTGGAACATATGTTTCCCAACAAGTTTTAACAATTCAATTGGCCAGATTAAAAAGTAAATAAAGTTCTAAGTGAAAAGATCATCACAAATTCTCCATAATAAATCGACACATCATTTCCGTTTCATAACATCAACACATCACTTGAAAAGGAGAAAGACAAAGATATCTACTCAAGACTCATGAGGAAAAGATGACAAAATATGGATTTTATATATAAAAATAACGTCATACAAATAAAGTAAAGACAAATTATCTCAAACTCTTCCCCAAGTGAATCTGAAGGAATTCCTTTGACTCCTCTTCTTTCTTCACAACAACACACAATTCTCTCTTTAGAATAGTAAGGAAGAAGAAATGTCCCACTTTCCCTCTCCTCTCTCACTCCTTAGAAAAGAAAACACAACCCTAACTTCCTACACAAAATGGAAAGAAAACTCTCTCTAAACTCAAAACTCTTCTCTTCCTTTCTTCCCCCCTTTGAAATTTGGCTCCAAAAGTGTTTAAATTTGGCCAAAACTAAATTCCCAAAAGTTGTCTTAAGAAACCATTCAAAATCCAGCCAAATACATTGAATCTAGTTTAAAATCGGGATAAAGTGCTGTCCAGCGCTGGTAGGAGCATCATTCAACACATTATTCCGCCAAAACATCGTAACTCTCTAGAAATTGGCGCTAGTCACACCACCGTTCAGTACAAGTTCAATAAAATGCACTTTTGTTCTTTTTCGCTCCAAATTTGATCATTTTCGCTTCCTTTTGCTCCAAAGGCCTAAAATCATTGACTTGCATGAAATCATCAAAAATACCTTCCTTTAAAGTACAATATCATCAAAAACAGGTATGAAATGAATAGTAAAAAGCTATCAAATTTTCAGTGGATCATCCTCCATATCTAATACAATAAAGCCCAAAGGAAAGATAAATTTGTCCACTTTAACAAGCACACCCTCTATAACCCCTTTTGGATAAATGATAGATTCATCAACTAACTGAAGGGTTACAGTAGTAGGAGAAATATCAGCTAAACTAACCTTTTAAATATAGATAGAGGCATCACATTAATGTTCAATCCTAAATCACATAAAGCTTTTCCACATAATTTTTCTCCAATTGCACAAGGAATTGTAAAGCTACAAGGATCTTTAAGTTTCTGAGGAAGCTTTTTCTGAAGTATAGCACTGCACTCCTCACTTAATGCAACTATCTCGTAATCCCCAAATTTCCTTTTCTTATTTAATATCTCCTTCATAACTTTGCATAACTTGGCATAACTTGGCATCTGTTCTAAAGATTCAGTGAAAGGAATATTTATCGTTAACTTCTTAAGTACTTTCAGGAATTTTGAAAATTGTTTATTCAACTCATACTGTCAAAGCCTTTGAGGAAATGGAGGTGGTAATCTTTCTAAATTGATTTTAGTTGGAGATATTAATTTTTCTAGATCCTTAGAATCATGTTCTTTAGGTCTTTTTGTTTCCTTTTTTTCTCTCACAAATTGTTTCTCTTTTTTAACCACAACCTCTATGTCTTTTCCACTTCTTAATTGGACAGCTTCCACTTGTTCATTAGTGTAATCTTTAGGATTGATCTCAATGTTGCTCGGAAGTGTTCCTTGGGGTTTATTGTTAAATGAATTAGCAATTTGTACCAGTTGATTCTAATCGCAGTATTTTGACTTTGCAACTGGTTTCCCATTTGCAATACCAATTCTTTTATAGACATCTTCTTATCCTTAAATTGTTGATCATTATTAGAGGACGGTAGATATGAAGATCTATTGTTTGTGTTCTCATGATTATTCTAACTTCCATTAGGATTTACATGATTATTTTCCCATTGTTATTTTTCTCTGCCAATAGTATGATTCTAATTAAAATTAGGATAGTTCTTCCAACCTGGGTTGTAAAAGTTAGAATACGAGTTTTTTATGGTATTACAGTCTCATATGATAAGTTATAATCAATCATATGCCCTAATGAACTTTCCTCACTTAATGAAGTAAATTGAGGCTGGTTCATTCCAAATTGGTCCAACTTCCTTGATATTGCAGTAACCTGAGATGCAAGAAATGCAATAGAATCTGTATCATGAACTCTGGCTAACATTTTAGGATTTACCCTTGGAGAGCGCCATTGAAATTCATTTGTAGCAATTTTTTCAATTAACACATACGCTTCATAGAATGGTTTTGACATTAATGATCCACTATCGACAACATCAATTATAGACCTAAAGGATCCTACTATCCTTTATAAAAAGTTTGAATGATTAACCAATTAGGCAGATCATGGTGTGAACACTTTCTTAGGAATTCCTTAAATCTTTCCCAGGCTTCGTATATTGATTCCTCTTAATACTGACAAAATGAGATAATATCATTTCTAAGTTTAGTAGTCCTTGAAGGTGGAAAATACTTAGCTAGGAGTTTTTGTGTTAACTCCTCACAATTTTTAACAGAGGCAGGTGCTAATGAGTATAACCATATTTTATCCTTATCCCTTAGTGAGAAAAGAAAAAGCCTTAGTCTAACAGCATCGTCTGACATTCTGTTATGACGAAATGTAGCACAATGTTCTAGAAAATTTGATAAGTGTAAGTAGGGATCCTCCGAAGGAGTTCCCTCAAACTGGTTGTTCTGCACCAGTTAGATAATCTTTGGATTAACTTCAAATGAGTCAGCTTCTATGACAGGGTTTTGTATACTTGAGTGAATTTCACCTATCGTAGGATTTACATAATCCCTCAATGATTTATGATGATTTTCCAAGTTATTTTTTTGAATTTTTTCCACTTCCATTTCTAGTTTTCTAAGTACTTTTTGTTTTTTGATTTTTTTTCTTTTTTTGTAACTCAGGATCATAAGGCACAAGTCCTGTAGATCTTTTAGTTCACATACATAACACAACATACAATACATTAACAATTAAACAAAAAATATTTTCAATACATGAAAACATTTTCACAAACACTTTATTTTTTACAGAAACATTTTCTTCATAGCAGTTTTTCATACAAAAAAACTTTTCACACAAAACAATTTTTACAACACTACAACATTCCAAGTCTAAGACTAAATACTTTAACTAAAATCCTCCTAAAAGTTATGATCAACCGTTATGATCCACGACAACGCGCCAAAAACTTGATCCCCGATTATAAAATGCGTGAGTTTAATTCTTTAATTTTCTTGTTTAAATTTCTTCCTTTACAATGGTGCCTGATGCGATTTCTTTTAAATGCAAGGATTTATGAACAATAGATAAATAATAATTTTTATAAAGTCACAATGATCCAACGCAAGTATACATATCGTATCAAGTAATACAGGGCTCTAATGGAGTCCAGTATATCAATCCCACAGGGAAGCAAGGTAAGTGGCCCTTAGTCAAATTCTAAGATACTACTAACAGCCTTAGTTTGGAATGGTGATATAAGTGGTGTTTCTAACAACTACTCCTAAATGCAGATAATTATATGTAAAGATAATAACTACTCCTAAATGCAAACATTACTTCTAAAGATAACCCTTTTTGGAGGAATTGGTTTGGTGAATTTTGAGATAATAAAACTACTATTCTCATGTAACAAATTGGATAATGTAAAGGAATGAGATGCATTAAATATTATATGTGCCAAATAGGAGCAATCATATTCTTTACCCTCTTCCGAGTACCCCCTCTTCAAAGTGCTATAAAAAACATTGGTAAATCCTAGGCTTAGTCCCTAAATCCATGCTTAGGTCGGGAGGATACAGGCTGCCACTTCAGAGCTCCCACTTCCCTTCACCTGAAAGCTAACCCTAGCTTTAGTTACCAAACTTTAGGACCAAATTGGGGATCTCAGCCTGTCACCCTGAAACCTCCAATTCGACACCCTTGAAACCATATTTACCTATTTATTTGCACTCAATCCCCATGAACTACATAACTCATTCATGGACATTGAATGTGGTTCCACTTTGTTGAGAATTACATCGTCCTTTTGGGACAATGCAATTACAACAAATTTTAACAATACAACGGGTTGTCGGCATATTTTTTAGGTTGAGTGATTAATTTAAATATATATATATAATTTGGAAAATAACATTTTGATTTTTGAAAGCAGTTTTATGTTTTGAAAAATTTTGAAGTATAAAGTCAAACTGATCTCACACCTCGAAAAGTTTATATAAACGAGCACCACATTACAAACTGTGTATCTATCCCGAGGAATAGACATACTGCTTGATGATGGAGCTCGATTAAACAAACTAATAGGTTTATGACATCTATTTGGTCTGCGAACCAATTTTATAAAGTGACAAATTTCCCTTACTTAATATAAAGGAATTAAGCAGGGATAGTTAATTTCATCTTAAATGACGGGAATCATTTAAGAAAACTCTTGATAATGATCAGTGGTTTTCCCTTACAAAAATTTTAAAGTTTAAGGTTTCAAACAAATTGGATTTTGGAAATTTCAATAGAGTATAGCTCAAATTTGGAACAGTTATTTTGAGAGTCCAAAGGAAGAGAAGTATGGGATGTCATAGACCCGAAGTGAACTTCAGTGACTTCCCGACTATCTTATTGTTTGGCTTCAATTTGAGAGTTTATTTAGTGTTTCAATCCTGCCAATTTTAGTTAATTAGGACTTATATTTGTGTGATACGATCATACAAATAGCCTCGTAGATGTGAGGGTTTATATCGTACCAAACGACTACCTCAGAGTCCTAAGACGAGTTAGGGCTTAATTTGCATAATATGATTATGCAAATGCCTAACGAAAAGTTGAGGATTTATGTTGCACTAGGAAAGCTACCTCAAAATCCTATGGCTTGGTCATTTAAACTAAAGAAAGGGTAAGCTGATGAAGACATAAGTTTTGCTGTTGAAGATGGCCGTGTTGCCCACCGTGCTCCAAGCTCCTCATTGTTGCAAAGATTTAGTTTTAGAAGTGGCATCAAAAGATGAGAGAAGTGTCATGGTTTAGTGGGGTATAAAAATTGAGATGGCTTAATATTTTAATTAAAACAAATCTTAAAGTTGATTAAGAAGCGCTGGTTAAGATCCCATGGTTCCATCATCCCGGTACCACTATTTTCATCGGATTCACTTAGTCCAAATGAATTTGCTAAAGTCAACTGAATGAGTTTCACACTTTCATTTAGATTGTGGGAAATCTCATTAGCAACATGTGGATTACATCATCAGAGGTATTCCCGATCATCCAACGAGACGTTTTAATTTAGTTGTAATTGTAATTTTTGATATTTTGTTTGTGATTAAATTTTGAGTTTTTTTATATTTTGAATGTTATGGCGGTGAATTTTATCTTGTATTGATTTTTAATTTAGTTTTGGTTCAGTTTTGTGGCTATCCTAAAGGTTTCAGTTTTCATGCAGGTGACATTGTTGTTTAACATGCAAGCTTGCAATAAAAGAAAGTACATCCCAGGTAAATAAATTGCTGTAAAATAAAAGCATACCTGATGGGTCTTCTCGTCATTCCCAGCTGCACTTGAAAATACATGTCAGAGCATTTATATATTTAAAAGAAAGCACCTAGGTAAAGCTAAGGGAAGGCTCTGGTTGTCTACCAAGATCTTAATCCCATCACTAGTTGAGTCCTTAGGTGTGTTTATGGATGATTTTCTTCATCAAAGAACAATGAAGTTCAATTGTTCTTATAAAACATCCCATTAGGTTGAGAAAGTGCTTAGGACGGGTCCTGAACATCTTTTCAACACTGCTGGGATTATTCTGAGTTCAAATGAATTTCATCATATAGATGGGTTGATCATCCGGGAATTTTGTTAAGTTTTTTATTCTTGCTCAGTGAACTAGTATGTTTGATTATCCCATGAGTAAAGTGACATTTCATTTGATGTTTTATTTAAGAATTATAAGAGTGATAGCCTTTAGGGGCAAATCAGTTCATTAGAGGGTTTAACCATTCTTAGTTACAGTTGAATTGATGATTTAAGAGTGGTTTAATTATAAATTTCAAATTGATTTTTGAAATGTTTTAAATCATTTACGTTGGAAATGTATTTTTAATTTATTTGATTCAGTTGAGTTTTAATGATTTAAGTTTGTTGTAACTTAATCATGATATTTTAAATTAATTCTTTTTAATTTGTTTAATTTTAATTTCTTGATTATGAATTGTTTTAAATTGACTTTGATATTTTAGTTTTGTTTAAATCTTAGTTTTGGGTGATTTCAAATTGGTTTTAACATCTTAAGTTACTTTAATTTGATTTTTAAATCATCTTTCATGAACTTAAGTATTTTAAGCTTTTAATTTTAATTATAAAATTTCAAGATTATTCCTTTTAATTTCAAACATTATTTGCATGACTTCATTAGTAGAGATTAAGTGATGTTTGATCCAATCATTGATTAGGGATTAAATTTCAAAGTATTAGAATCTTCCTGGGTCAAAATACCTTAACCTTTAATAATTTATTTTTTTTAATTAACTTCCAAAGTTTAATGATTTAATTAATTAAGGTTTCTTCTTTAAACGTTCAAGGTGATTAATGGATTTCTACCCCTTAACTCCCTTAGTTTCAATCATCCAAATGAAAATTAGGATCAAATATTTTACCCTCCCTTTGGTTAAGCCTAAAGATTAATTAAGGTTAAAGCCTTTTAATTACCTTAATGCCCTCTTAAGCTTATTCATCCCATAATTCATTAAATTGAGCTCAAATGAGCTTACAATTTTTTATGTCACTTCACTCACATGTCAATTAAGACATTAGAGTAGAAAATGTGATTTTTCTATTTTTAATTTAATTTATATATTTATTTTAGTGAAAAATAGGAATTTTCAATGAAAATTCAACAACATGACCAAGGTAAAGTTTCTATCCATAGAAAAATTAGGGAAGGTTCCTACTGACTAGAGGACCACTTAAACCAATTTTGGTGAATTTTTTAATTATATTTTATTTATTATAATTATTTTGAGTTTTGGGGTATTAATTAATTATAAAATAAAATTGAGATGGGAAATTAGGTTTTATATTTTTCTTAAATCTCTCTAATCCCTAGGAACTTAGAGAAACAAACTTTGTATTTTTTTGATTTTTCTTTTATTTTTTAGAATTATTTTAGTGAAAGGGTTGGAAAATCCATTTCTTAATATTAAAAATTACCCTAAGCCTTTAAAATTCAATATCTTTACTTAGAGACTTGGAAAAAATGTTTGGTTGGTTCCTAAGTGATTAGGGGACCAAATTTGACATTTTTATGAATTTTAATATTTTTATGATTTTTATAATTTTTTAATTATTAAAACATTTAAAATTAGGTGAAAAATGAAGTTTTTAGAAAAATTCCAATTTTAATTTTCTTGGGTTCCTCTGATATCAGAGAGGCCTCAAAACTGATTTGGTGAATTTTTGAAATGTATTTTGAGTTTTATGAATTTTTTAATTCCAAAAATGGGCATGTAACTTGAATAATCCATTTAGTGGGTTAAATATTTTCCAATTGGCTTGAAATTTTTATGTGGGATTCCCCTGACCCTAAAGATTGATGGAGAATTTATTTCATGTAATTTTGAAGTGTAATTATTTCAAATTAATTTAATTTTAGTTTTGAGGCTTTAGCCAAATTAGGATTTGTTTAAGTGAATCAAGCTAAGTTAAAATTTTCCTAGGGTCCACTGGTCCGGAGATACTTCCCCTAATTTTTCTAGATTTTTATGATCAACATGCATAAAATAGCTCTGAACTTAGAAAATAGATAACTTGCCATAGACATAACCTCTAGCCTTGAAAAATTCAGGAAATGTTCCCAAGATCAGAGGCTACAAAAGCCCTATGGTCTCATGCCATGGTGAATTATGCATGCTAATAGAGAATTAAAACATTCAGAATAATATAAAATTAATTAAAAATCACATGCTCAACAAAATAACTTAATTCTTTTTCCACATTGTTCTCCTCTGTTCACTGAGCAAGATGGTATTTTTAGTTTATTTTTAGAATTTTTCTATGTAAAGTTATGCATTTTTAAAGTTTCAGGCATTTAATTAATTCAAAAAGGGGAGTATTTTCCTACTTAAGTGACGTGGCGCCGTGTCATACTTGGCAGATCCGAAACTCCACGCGACGCGATTTGATTCGGTGCCACCATTTATGTTAGTGTACGCTTTCCGTTCCACGGTTCCACTTGACTCCATCTCTGCCGTCTGTTCGATACACGCGCGATCGAATGGTCTCTACTCATCCTCTCGGTCTGGTTCATCCCGAGAGCTGTCCACCCTAGAACCTTAAGATCTCACCCATCTCTCAACCAAATCACATGAGGTTTGATCCTATGTGTTCATCTAGACAAGAGCTACAAATCCATACGGCTAAAATGCATTAAAATTAAGTTAAATAAAATGGAGAATCGCTGAAAGCTCGGGAGCAAGAGAAGTCTCCATACCTTGGTTCAAGAGGTGAAGCCTCGTTTGGATGTGCTCGACATGTTCGCTGGAGTCCCAGAAGCCTATGGATGAAGCCTCGAGCAATGGTGAAATGTCAGGCTATGAAAGTGACCAGACCCGATTTGGTGTTCTGGCTGATAGAACAAATGGCTGGCCTGGTGAGGGCGCTTTCACTGGGGAACTCCTTCTCTATCTTTGGTGAAGGTGTGGGAAGGTTTAATTTGATTTCTGTGGAGTTTCAGTGAGTGTCCTATTTACGGCTCGATTTTTGAGCGAGAAATTGGGTTCGAGCAGGGAAGTCGCAGGCGAGGAGAACAGTGGGGCTCTTCTTCTCTAGGCTGGGAGAAGGTTTGGGAGCAATTTGGGGGAGTTCTGTGAGAAAAATTTCAACACCTGGTGCAAGGCCGAACGGTGAGGATTTTATAGCCATGGCTGCCTGGTGGAGCTCAAGGCCAGGCAATGAGTGTTTTAGGCTGCTTAGGGCAAGGGCTGAGCAGGCAAGGTGGCTGGAGAGGAGTTGGCACACTGCCAAGGTTCAATTTTAAAATTTCAAGAATAAGGGGGTGCTCAGGCGTGGGCCATTCGGCGGTCGGGGTGGGCAGCGAGGACGGTCGGGCGGTAGGCAGGCTGAGGAGGAGTGGAGGTGAGGTTCAACTACATTAATTGGGCTGAGGAGATTGCTTAAGGGAGGTTTAAAGGATGGGACTTAGCCTTAGCAAAGGGCTAAACCCATTTGTCCAAGGTGGTGGACCAATGGTCCATGGCTCAAGGTCATGGGTTGGGTTAGGTCAAACACATCCTAGGAGGCCTAGGGTTGGCTGCCAAGAGGTTGGCTTAGTCAAATTTGGTTTGGTTAGGTTCAATTTGGCTCATGTGTGCACATGGGTTAGTTTGGGTTCAACTTGGGCTAGCTTGAGTTTGGGTTTGATTTAGGTCCAAATGTTTGGAGCAACAATGTGTAAATGATTTCCATGAAGAATTTTCATGAAGACATGGAATGGTTTTGAGTTCAATTGAGGGTCAATTTGGTGGATTTTGAGATTTTGATTAATTTGGGTAAGGTTGGGCCAACTTGGGTCTAATTTAGTTTAAGGTGGGGCTTAGACCCAATTGAATGTTTCAAATGGTCAAGGGGAATGTATTGAAGAGTTCCCAACATTAATTGGGAGGAAATTTTAGGATTAGGCTAATCAATTGGGTAGATTTAGATTTGGGTTAAAATGGGTGTTCTTGGTTTTCAAATGGATTTAGGCTAGGCTTGGGCTCAAATTGGGATAATTGAATATTGCATGGGTTTCATAGGAGTGCCATGGAAGGTTTAGGATTGATATTTTGGGGGAATTGGTTGACATTATGTTAATTGGGGAATTTTGGATTAAATTGGCAAAATTAGGGATTTTGAATTTCAAATGGAATTGAACTCAAATGTGAGTCAACTTGGGCTTGGATTTGGTTTAGATTGGTATTGGGGATGTTTAATTAAAGTTTAGAATTGAAATTGGGCAAAGTTGAGCTTAAATTAGATGATTTGGTTTGACATTGGGTCCTTATGGGTTAAATTAGCCAACTTGGGATTTTGGGTTGAAAGTAGGTTAGTTTGGCAGAATTGTCTTATGGTGTTGTTGTATAATATGAAATTAGGAATATTTGGGATTTTCTGAAATTTTTTGGGAATTTTTGGAATTTTTGGAATTTTGGGCCAAAAGGGTATTTTAGGGTATTTGGATGTTATTTAGAGGGAATTGGGGTATTTTGGTGGATTTAAGAGGTGGGAATTGTTTTTAAATGATTTTTAGGAATTTTAGGAATTTTGGATAATTTTTTAGGAAAATTTGGAAAGTTTTGGTAGTTGTAGGGGCAATTTAGGTAATTTTAGGTAAGCTTAAGGAACCAATGTCAAAACCAGAAATTTTAGGAAATTGGAATTTCGGTTAAGTTTGATTGGAGTGAAATGGTTTAGATTGAGCCATGAACCAATGGTAGTGTCCATTTTTAACATCTCATAGGTTGTTCCTAACCCTCATAGCCAAGGGCTAGGGGTTTGGATCCATCCATATAAGTGCTCTAATGAACCAGGAGTCAAGATTGGTTAAAGATGATTCAGGGTTTAGGAAGTGTGTAGGAGTACAGTGTGTGCAAGCTAGTCCTCACCAAGACCAGGCCACCCAGGGCTGTCCTAAGGCATGATCATCCTATAGAATTCATCCTTGTCTTTCTGCATAATGGTCCTAACCTTCCAAGTGGTTTAGAGGTTGATGACCATCCATGTAGGATTTCAAAGAGAGTCAAGATTTGGTTTGAATTTCTAAAAGGTGGTTTCCATCTCTAGTCTTCTAGCATAGTCAAGGAGAAGTCCTATGGTAAGATCCTAAGCACTAAGAGGAAAGAAAAGACCTCACCAAAATGAGGTCAACATGGGCCCTTTTTGTAATGCAAATGAAGCGCAAGTAAGAACCATCACATTTATAATTAAACATCTTTTAGCAAGCATCCCAATATCCTAAACATGAATCCTACTCATTGTAAAAGAAAAGTAGAGTGAAAACAATGGCATAAACTTCTTATGCCACTATTTCCAAACAAGAAGGAAGAGTAAGAGAAAGACATCACAAAACACGAAGAAAACACAAAGAAAAACTTCATTTCAAAGCAAATCCACAAAATAAGTGTTTACAAAATCATAAGATAATGAAGAACACAATACTTAGCTTTTTCCCCTTGAAAGAAAGATGAAAATCTCTCCCACAAAGTTTCCTGCCGATCCATGCAATGCGAGAACATTCCCTTACAGATTCTCTCAAAATCCCCTCACCAATCTCTCCAGAAAGGTAGAAATCTACATTTCTACTCATATTCTAAGATCTCTAAGAATTCTCCAAGTTTTTCCTATCATCTCTCTCTTTTTTTTAGCTTCAAATTTGGTTTAAAATAGTGTAGGGATGAATTTCCTAAGAGGTGCGTGAAAAGCCTTCCAAAAAGCTTCCAAATTCGATGTATATGGCCAATGACCGCTCAATTTCGTATCCAGACCATCTTGGGCGCCGCTGGCACTGAATAGAGAGCTGCTCGTGCTCTATTTTGGTGCCCTCGGGTTTTTGGCACCACCAGCGCCTTATCAGGCGCTGCCGGCGCCCATTCTGCGTAACTCCACCATTTTGCTTCGTTTGGCTCCGTTTTCGCTCCAATTCACCCCATTTCAGTTGCGTTGTATTCCTAACAGATAGCCCTACAAAATAAACAAAAAAATAACATTTCTTTAAAGTGTAATCTTATTCAAAAATATGCAAGAAGTGTAAAAGAGATTAAACATAGAAAGACTTATTGAAATGTGTCAGGCTAAAATTTGCTTTCTTGCTCATTTTTGCTCCAAATTGCACCATGTTTACTTCTTTTTGCTCCAATCACCTAAAATCATCATACCTGCAATAAATCATGAAAAATACCTTCTTTTAAAGTTCAATATCAACAAAAATGAGTAAAATCATATAGCAAAAACTGTATTTATTTTTGGGGCATCAAAATCCCCCAAACTTAACTGTTACTTGTCCTCAAGTAACACTGTAACTTTAAAAATAAAATACGTTTACTTGTGGTTATGGGTTTCAATAGATTTTCCTATAATTTCATCTTAGAAATATTATAGTATAACATAGAAGAAATTCTAGCAAATCAACCTAGGACTAGAGTGTAAGAATATCACATATTCAACTTAGGAATCCTCATTTTCTATTTACTTCAAAAGTTATTAAAAATTGTCAAACTAAAGATTCATAGAAAGTATAGAAATGGAATTTAAGAACCTGATCTATACCAATTTGACCAATACCTTTTGAAATAAAAATAAGTTTAGGATTGTTTTTAAGTCTTTTCATTTTAAAAAGATTTAAGTGAAATCAATTTTTGATTAGGCTCCTCCTCAAGCTTCTCCTCACTTATTTTCTTTTCTTCTTTTTTTTTTCTTTCAGGATCATTTTCAATCCCCTTTTTTTCACTTTTTTTCTTTCTTTCAGGATCATTTTTAATCCCCCCTTTTTTTACTATTTTTTTATGTGAGAACTACTATATCTGGATAGGATTTTAATAATTTTGAATTTCACTATCCCCTCTCTAAAATCTAAAACTCAAAACTTTCCCTCACTTTTTATAAGTTTAAGTATTAGTTTAAAAAAGGTTTTCAATAAAGGTTCAATTCTCATTAAGTATAAGTCTAAGAATTTTAGCTTTTCAATTATTCAACTCCTTTCTACCATAGATAGAAAAATCATTTCTCCAATGTTTCCTACAAAATATCTTAACTCTAAAACAATTTCTTCTCTAAGGATTTCAACTAGATTATTTTTCTAACATTCCTAAAAATGAAATTATAGTAACGTAAAGGTAACACCACATACCACAAGTCATCTTAAAAAGTGATATCAAACTAAATATAGGCTACTAAAGACAAATAAAGTTACATTTTAAAATTTTTTCTTCCCCCAAAACTTAAATTTTAAAATATTTTGCAATTAATTCCATAAAGTGTAGCAGGAAGAAAAAGTAAAGGTCGAATCTACTTACTACTACAACATCCTATCAAATTCATATACAAGCATAATCAGGATAGAATGACTGTAGGAGAAAGTAAATCTAACCTAAAATATGCTTGTAATAAAATTACACTAAAAGGAAGTATTTTTCACATTTAAATATTATTTTTCTTCCTACCTCCCAAACTTAATTTTTAACATATATAGCATTCATTACAGAAAATATAAGCAAGAAGAAAAATAATTTAGAAATTTTATCTACCACAAATGTCTATCAAAACCATTTACAAGTATTTATTAGGACAGAACAATATGCAGCAGAAAGTAAATCTAAACTTATCATGCCAGAATGAAATTCACTAAATAAAAGTTTAACTAGCATAGCAGGTATCATCAAAGGAATATAAAAATGTTCTTCAATTATTATATAAAATTGTAACACAAACATAAATACACATAAAATAAATCAGGCCAATTCTTCCATTAACTCATCACACTGATTTACTTCTAATTTCTAATGGAATCACTACACTAATAAAATAGGTACATTTTAAAATTATTTTATAGATTATAATCCCAAAGATAAGATTATCCCTGATAAATTGGTTTCCGGACACCAATCTCAGGCATCATCTAATCCCTTTAATTAAGCAACTTTAACAGTTACATTTGTAGTGTAAGAACATCCTAATGTTAGTCATCAAATAGGTTCGCGACTCCTATCAAATGAAAAAAAAGTTAGAGAAAGGATTTAACAAAATTGAGATGAAACTTTCATTGTTCAAATTCATGATATCTCTTGTAAAACTCAAGTCCGAGTAAGACCCGAGTTATAGTGAACTCGTCAATCTAACTCTATAAGAGAACATACAAGTCTAACCAAAATAAGAAGTTAAGGAATCACCTCCCTCATGACACACAAAGATCAAATCAAACTACTAACAATCCAAACATCTATCAATCAACAATCAAACTTATCAATCCATAATGACACATAAAGATCAAGTCAATCCACTCTAAAGCAAACACCATACAACACTAACAATCATGACTCTCAAACATACTAAATCAAAGAAAACTAATAACTATGGGTTACCTCCCATAAAGTGCTTGGTTTTAACTTCTTGGGCCTGACAAATGATTCCTCCTTGATCAAATTTCCAATTAAGTAATCCTCTATCAATCGCCCAATCCTTTTTAGATCCAGGAATTCCTACAAAATCCTCAAATTGTAATTTTCATTCACCTCTTCCTTTTCAGATGGATTTATATCATTATTCCTCATATTTCTTTCAAGATCCAATATTCTTCTATTGATTTTTTGAATTTTCATATTAATATCATCCTTGAAATTTATAAGAAATTGATCTCTATAAGATAATTCTAGATCTCCCAAATT
This sequence comes from Papilionanthe hookeriana x Papilionanthe teres, assembly GCA_022702705.1. NCBI lineage: Eukaryota > Viridiplantae > Streptophyta > Magnoliopsida > Asparagales > Orchidaceae > Papilionanthe > Papilionanthe hookeriana x Papilionanthe teres. The sequence continues at coordinate 91,129,709 of CM040433.1, read as the reverse complement.
TTGGATCAGATTATATCTAGATAATTTAGATTCATGATCAAATTCTTCTATGTCGCTCTTCTGTTTCAAGTTATCTTCCAATTCTTCCCCTTTAAAATTATTAAATGATGGAGGATCTATCTTAGTTGAGGAAATAGGTTTTTCTAATTCCTTAGAAATTTCTTCCAATGGTCTTCCTATATCATTATCCTCTTTTCTCGACTCAAAGTTCTTTTGAAATTTATCCTCAAATTCTCTTCCAAGTCCTAGTTCAATAACTTTATCTTGTTCATCATTTAATTTAGGTTTTTCTTATAATTGAGTTGAATATGAAGATATAAAGACTGGTGGTGTAGATTAATTCCCTAAATAGGCAGGCTTTAAAATTGTATGGGGTACATTCACCTTAAGTTCATGAGATTTTTCAACAAATGGAATTACAGGTTCAGTACTTTTGGCAGCTTCCATCATTTCACACCTCTCTTGAACATACATACTGTCTTCTTTAGATAACGTTTTCAACTCATCATAAAAATCCATTTCGATCTCATCTGTTATCTTACTCTCAAAAATTTCTTGGAAATGGTCTTTACTTAGATAATCAATTTCATCCATCCAAAAACATTCATCATCTTTTCTCTCAGCTGGAAATTTCATAGTCTTCAACACATCAAAAGTGACTTCCTGGTCATTAATATTCCTAATCAACTCTCCTTTTTGCACATCTATCATAATTTATCCAGTAACAAGGAATAGTTGTTCATTATCATTCTCTTTAGGTTTGATCTCAGTGTTGCTAGGAAGTGTTCCTTTGGGTCTATTTCTAAGTGAATTAGTAATTTCTCCCAGTTGATTCTCTATGTTTCTAATCCCAGCATTTTGACTTTATAACTGGTTTCCCATTTGCAATACCACTTTATCTATAGACATCTTCTTATCCTCAAATTGTTGATCAATATTAGAGTCCAGTGGATGTGAAGGCCTATATCTTGTGTTACCCTGCCTATTCCAACTTCCATTAGGATTTTCATGATTGTTTTCCCATTGTTGGTTTCCACCCCCGGTAGTATGATTCCAATTAAAATTAGGATGGTTCTTCCAACATGGGTTGTAAAAGTTAGAATATGGGTTTTTTTATGGTATTTAAAGTCTCATATAATAAGTTGGAATCAATTATACGCCCTAATGAACTTTCCTCACTTACAGAAGTAAATTGAGTTTGGTTCATTCCAAATTGGTCCAACTTCCTTGATATTGCAGAAACCTGAGATGCAAGAATTACAATCACATCTGTATCATGAACACCAACTACATTTTTAAGATTTACCCTTGTAGAGGGCCATTGAAATTCATTTGTAGACATTTCTTCAATTAATGCATACACTTCATCAAATGTTTTTAACATTAATGAACCCCCAGCAGTAGCATCAATAATGGATCTAAGGGATCCTACTAACCCATTATTAAAAATTTGAATGATTAACCAATTTGGCAGAGCATGATGTGGACACTTTCTTAGGAGTTCCTTAAATCTTTCCCAGGCTTCGTATATTGATTCCCCTTCATACTGACAAAATGAGATAATATCGTTTCTAAGTTGAGTAGTCCTTGAAGGTGGAAAATACTTAGCTAGGAATTTTTGAGTTAACTCCTCCCAATTTTTAATAGAACCAGGTGCTAATGAGTATAACCACATTTTAGCCTTATCCCTTAGTGAGAAAGGAAGAAGCCTTAGCCTAACAACATCGTCTGACATGCCATTATAACAAAATGTAGCACAAAGTTCTAGAAAACTAGATAAGTGTAAATAGGGATCCTCCGAAGGAGTTCCCCCAAATTGGTTGTTCTGCACAAGTTGGATAATCACTGGATTTTGTTCAAGCGAGTCAGCTTCTACAACAAGGTTTTGTTTACTTGAGTGAATTTTATCTGTCATAGGATTTACATAATCCCTCAATGATTTATGATGATTTTTCAAGTTATTATTTTGAATGTTTTCCATTTCCATTTCTAGTTTTCAAGTTCTTTCTATTTTTTTATTTTTTTTTCATTTTTCTAACTCGGGATCATAAGACACAAATCCTACAGATCTTTTGTATTGCATACGTAACACAACAAACAATACATTAACAATAAAACAAATAAAATGAAAAATATATCCAACACAACAAAATATTTTCACAAACACCGTATTTTTCACACAAACAGTTTTTTTTTCACAACACTTTTTCATAAAAAAAAATGCTTTTCACACAAACACAATTTTACGGCACTAAAGTTTTCCAATTCTAAGCTTAATTAATTCAACTAAAATTCTCCTAAAATTCTTACCGAAGCTTCCCCTGCAACGGCGCAAAAACTTGATGCGACTTTTTTATATGCAAGGATTTATGAACAATAGATATATAATAATTTTTATAAATTCACAATGATCCAACGCAAGTATACGTATCGTATTAAATAATGCAGGGCTCTAATGGAGTCCCGTTTATTGATCCCACAAGGAAGCGCGGTAAGTGGTCCTTAGTCAAATTCTAGTCTACTACTAACAGCCTTAGTTTGGAATGGTGATATAAGTGGTGTTTTTAACAACTACTCCTAAATGCAGATAAATATATGTAAGGATAATAACTACTCCTAAATGCAAATATTTTTTCTAAAGATAACTTTTTTTGGAGGAATTGTTTTGGTGAATTTTGAGATAATAAAACTACTATTCTCATGTAATGAATTGGATAATGTATAGGAATGAGATGCATTAAATATTATATGTACCAAATAAGAGCAATCCTATTCTTTACCCTCTTCAGAGTGCTATGAAGAACATTGGCAAATCCTAGGCTTAGTCCCTAAATCCATGGTTAGGCTAGGAGGATACTGGCTCCCACTTCAGAGCTCCCACTTCCCTTCACCTGAAGGCTAACCCTAGCTTTAGTTACCAAACTTTATGACTAAATTAGGGATCTCAGCCTGTTACCTTGAAACCTCCAATTTGACGCCCATGAAACCATATTTCCCTATTTATTTGCACTCAATCCCCATGAACTACGTAAATCATTCATGGACATTGAATGTGGTTCCACTCTGTTGAGTATTACACCTCCCTTTTGGGACAATGCAATTACAATGAATTTTAACAATACAATGGGCCCTTTTTTTAATGTAAATGAAGTGCAAGTAAAAACCATCGCATTTATAATTAAAACATCTTTTAGTAAGCATCCCAATATCCTAAACATGAATCCTAATCATTGCAAAAGAAATGTAGAGTGAAAACAATGACATAAACTTCTTATACCACTATTTCCAAATAGGAAGGAAGAGTAAGAGAAAAACATCACAAAGCACGAAGAAAACACAACGAAAAACTTCATTTCGAAGCAAATCCATAAAATAAGTGTTTACAAAATCATAAGATAATGAAGAACACAATAATTAGCTTTTTCCCCTTGAAATAAAGATGAAAATCTCTCCCACAAAGTCTCCCACTGATCCATGCAATGCTAAAACATTCCCTTACAGATTCTCTCAAATTCCCCTCACCAATCTCTCCAAAAAGGTAGAAATATACATTTCTACTCCTATTATAGGATCTCTAAGCATTCTCTAAAATTTCCCTATCATATCTCTCTTTTTATGGCTTCAAATTCGGTTAAAAATAGTGTAGGGACGAATTTCTCAAGAGGTTAGTGAAGAACCTTCCAAAAAGCGTCCAGATTCGATGTATGGCAAATAACTCCTCAATTTTGCATCCAAACCACCTTGGGTGCCACCGGCACTGAATAGGGTGCTGCCGGAGCTCTATTTTGGTGCCCTCGGGTTTCTGGCGCCACGGGCGCCTTAACGGGCGCCGCTTGCGCCCATTCTGCACAAATCTACCATTTTGCTCCGTTTGGCTCTGTTTTAGTTCTAATTCGCCCTGTTTTAGTTGCATTGTGTTCCTATTAGATAGCCCTAAAAAATAAGCATAAAATAACCTTTCTTTAAAGTGTAATCTCATTCAAAAATATGCAAGAAATGTAAAAGAGATTAAACATATAAAGACTTATCGAAATGTGTCAGGCCAAAATTTGCTTTCTTGCTCATTTTTGCTCCAGATTGCATCATTTTTGCTTCTTTTTGCTCTAATCACCTAAAATCATCATACCTGCAACAAATCATGAAAAATACCTTAATTTAAAGTGCAATATCACCAAAAATGAGTAAAATCATATAGCAAAAATCGATATATTTTTGGTGCATCTGTGCTAAAAATTTGACCCCAAAGCAAAGTAAAATTTTAATTAAGTCTTTAATAGTAGGGATTTTATGCAAGTATACGTATAATTATCAAGTAATATAGAGTTTTCTGATTAAGCCCCGAATATCGATCCCATGGAGATCGCAATAAATCACAGTGGCTTTTAAGAGAAGTTCTAGTCTACAATAACACTCCTTAGCTTGGAAGGTAGATAAAAGTTTGGTTTTGATTATATCTAACAAATAAAACTACAATACTACTTCTACTCCTAAAACTAAAATATTTAGAGAAAATTAGAAAGTGGGGTTGGATATATTTGAAATACTCTTCCTCACACAATGAAATTAGTTACATGTGTAAAAATATAACAAGTAGCGAGAGAGATTGTGACAAATAGGAGCAATTATAATCTTTACCCTTACTTGGTTCTATAAAGAACATAAGTTAATTTGATGATTTGAAATCTTGTAGATGGGTTAGATAGGGAAGATACTAGCTCTCACTCTAGAGTTCCCTCTTCTCCCTCCACCAGTGGGCTAACATCTCATAACAAAACTTTTCACATTAAACCAAATTAGGGGCTTTATTCTGTCACCCTAAAGTCCTCTAATTCTACACCTCTTAAACATGCATATATCCCTATTTATTTGCACTCAACCATATGGACTACATTCTCACTCATATAATCTCATATGATTTTTACCAATAGTTGACTGAGACAATACCGCTTTGGTTCTCACATGTTCTCACAACATATTTTAACATGCAAGTTGATCAAGTTTACATGTAAATAAAAATCAAAGTAAAAATCATCACAATATATTTTAAATCTACTCAAACCTATATCCTACACATGCATACTAATTCATTGTAAGAGGGAAGAGTAAAGAAAACTACTCACTATACATGGAGAAACAATAACAACTTTTCATTGAACAACACTTTGAATCCATACAAATAAAGTACCAAATTCAAACCAAAATACAATGAAAATTCTTATCTTTAATGTAAATAAAACTCTACTTGTATATCAAAAGAATTCTCCTTGTAATCCTCTCTAAGAATAAAGTGAAAAGAAAAGAAAAACGTCTTTCACACTCTCTCTTTCTCTCTCACCTTGTCGCCCCACTCAGGCTCACGCCTAAGCCTTCACTTCTTCTCCAAGTATTCTTCTCCTCTTCTAATCTTCTCCTTTAATTAATATCTTCTCCAAGAGTTCTAGAATGTTTTTATAATTTCCCATGAAATGCTTAAGTGTTTCTTCAGAAAGAGTCTACATTCAATGAATCTTCCAAAGGGTGCCTTAAGTACCTTTTCACTCCAAGCGACACATCTCTTCCATAATAACTCCTTCTAAATGACCCAAACTATGTTATTAAGTTTCTTTTATTATTCTCATTGAATTTCCCCTGAGAGACACTTTGCAATGCTTCAAAAATTGTCCAAATCCGACATTTCTTCTAGAAGTTATACCAAAAACCATAACTGGCAGATATGCATAGACGGTTTGGCCCATAGGCGCCACTGCCTGGCAGCTAAGAGCTAACTGGTGGATCCTAGACACCAGAAACAGGTATAATAGTGTTTGGTTTGACCTGTTTTACTCTGGTATGCTTTGGTTTAACCCGTTTTTCTCCGGTATGCTCCAATTTGATCAATTTGATTTCATTTGCTCCAATCACTAAAAATTCTTCAATTTGATATACCTACAACCAAAAACACAAGAAAACATTCCTTTAAAGTACAATATCATTATAAAATATAGCATATAAAGTAGTATATTTTTTGTTGATCAAAATCCCCCAAACTTAAACATTATTTTTCCTCAAGTAGTACTACACTTTTAGAATAATTTTTATAGATTAGAGTTAATGGGTCACCCTTTAGAATTGCTAAAATTTTGTTCTAAAAATGGATAGTTCAACCTAAAAGAACTTCTAGTGAATCTAACTAGCCCAGGGTCTAAGATATTTATCATCAAACTTGGGAATTTCTTTTCCTATCTAATTCAGAAAAATATGCAGATTTTTCAAACTTTGGATCCTATGAACTTTACTTTCTAAACTTAAGAACTATCTTAAAATAATTTAACTATTATAAGTATAAAAAACAAGCTTAGGATTTTCCTAAGTTTTTTACTCTAGAAAGACTCAAGTGAAACCAATTTTTGATTAGGACCTCTCCTCAAGCTTCTCCTCACTTTTTTTTTCTTTTTTTTATTTTCTTTTTCTTTTTCAGGATATTTTTATCCTTTTTTTATTTTTTTTATATATATGTGAAGATTACTATATCTGGAAAAGTCCTTAAATGGTTTTGAATTCCACTATCATCCTCTAAAGTTAAAACTTATTACTTTCATTTACTTGAAGAGACATATTTTTTTAAAATACTTTCTAAAAGAGCTTTAAATGTTTGAAAATAAAAATTCTAAGAATCCTTAGTTTTTAAAAAATTCACTTCTTCCTACTAAAGATAGTTATTCATTTTTCCATGTTCTCCACTAAATATCCTTAACTATAGGTTCACCATTTTCACTAAAAATATCAACTAAGTTTTTCTACTTCATTAATATACTTTAAATTCTAACATTCTTAAAATGACTCCACGTAATAAAAATCATTAGAAATAAAATACAAATTTATTTGTAGTAGTTATGAAAACAAGTAAGGTTTAAATTTAAAATATTTTTCTCCCCCCCCCCTCCCCTCCCAAATATAAGCTCAAACATGTGTAACAATGTAAGCACAAAAATATGCTGCAGGAAAAGATCACTTTTACAATTTACTACACATCCTACAAAAATATCAACAAATAACACTTTGGTAGAATATTGCAGTAGAAAGTAAATCTAGCCTAAATATGCTTGACATAACATTATAAAGGAATTTTAAATTGTACAATAAATACAAACTAAAGATTAAATAAGAACACATTTTAAACTTTATAAAGTAATTGTTGGATGCTAACAAGTTTAAAATATTAAGATAAGTTTTTTTGTCTCCAATGACTCATTCAACTTGACTCACAAACATAGACACATAAACTCCAATACATAGACTCACAGATCATAAATAAACAACAACTGAGGTTAATTTGATCTCCCTTCTACTCACATTTCCCCTCCTAAATTTCAATTTCTAACAGAAGAAACGACACTAGTAACGTGGGTGTATTATAAAAATTTTTATATGGTTATCACCCTTGGACCAGAATTCCCCTATTATAAAAACTCATGAGTTTCTAAATTAACGTTTACTCTAAGTTTAAAGTATACACAATCTGGTAAATAAAAGTAGTGCAGTTCATCCAGATGTTGTTCTTTAAGTAAGTTCATGACCTTACTTAGTAAAGACAAAGTCAGATAAAGGAAGAAATAGAGTTGGCATGGAGTGGTCCAAGTCCAAACTATACATGCTTGAAGGTAATGCTCAGCTCCGGTTGAGAATTAAGTCGTAACAGACCCGTCAGCCTGCTACTACTAGAAATCATATACAAATTTAGTCAAGACCAAGACATAACCTCACAACATTAACCCAAACCACTCTTACAAATCAAATAAGGATCAAAGTCTAACATCTCACTATTATCCAATCCAATATAACAACAATCACACTAAACAGATAACAAAGATAACCATGGGTTGACTCTCACGAAGCGCTTGGTCTTAACATTGATGATCCGATGTATCCAATGTTTACTCTGGTTACCCCAGCATCAGAGTCTCATTCATTTTGAATGTATACAACAAAATATTCCATTCAGTGATTTTTAATAACTCTTTCTTAGGAGATCTTTTACTGATTTCATCATTCAATTCAGGTTCTTCTTGTGATTGAGTCGAAACTGAAGTATAAAGACTGGTGGTTTAGATGAATTCCCTAAATAGGTAAGCTTTAAAATTGTATAGGGTACATTCATCTTAAGTTCATGAGGTTTTTCAATAGATGGAACTAAAACTTACTATTTTTGGTAACGTCCATCATTTCACACCTCTCCTAAACATACATACAGTCTTCTTGAAAGAACATTTTCAACTCATCATGAAAGTCCATCTCGATCTCATCTATTAACTTAATCTTAGAATTTTCTTGGAAATGGTCTTTACTTAGATAATCAATTTCATCCACCCAAAAATAATCATCATCTTTTCACATAAAGCTTTTCTAAATATAGATAGAGGCATCACATTAATGTTCACTCCTAAATCACATAAAGCTTTTACGCATAATTTTTCTCCAATTGCACAAGGAATTATAAAGCTACAAGGATCTTTAAGTTTCTGTGGAAACTTTTTCTGAACACACTCCTCACTTAATGCAACTATCTCGTAATCCCTAAGTTTCCTTTTCTTATTTAATATCTCTTTCATAAACTTTACATAACTTGGCATCTATTCTAAACCTTCAGTGAAAGGAATATTTATCGTTAACTTCTTAACTACTTTCAGGAATTTTGAAAATTTTTATCTAACTCATGCTGTCTAAGTCTTTAAGGAAATGGAGGTGGTGGACTGGTTTCCCATTTGCAATACCACTTCTTCTATAGACATCTTTTTATCCTCAAATTGTTGCTCATTGTTAGAGTACAGTAGATATGAAGGTCTATAGTTTGTGTTCCCCTGATTATTCCAACTTCCATTAAGATTTGCATGATTATTTTCTCATTGTTGGTTTCCACCCCCAATAGTATGATTCCACTTAAAATTTGGATGGTTCTTCCATCCTAGGTTGTAAAAGTTAGAATACGAGTTTTTTATGGCATTTAAAGTCTCATATGATAAGTTAGAATCAATCATATGCCCTAATGAACTTTCCTCATTTAATGGAGTAAATTGAGGCTGGTTCATTCCAAATTGGTCTAACGTCCTTGATATTGCAGCAACCTGAGATGCAAGAATTGCAATAGCAACTGTATCATGAACACTAGCTATCTTTTTAGGATTTACCCTTGGAGAGTGCCATTGAAATTCATTTGTAGCCATTTTTTCAATTAACGCATACGCTTCATCAAATGGTTTTGACATTAATAATCCACCAGCGGTAGCATCAATTATAGACCTAAAGGCCCGTTGTAAAAAGTTTGAATGTTTAACCAATTAGGCAGAACATGGTGTGGACACTTTCTTAGGAGTTCCTTAAATCTTTCCCAAGCTTCTTATATTGATTCCTCTTCATACTAAAAAAATTAGATAATATTGTTTCTAAGTTTAGTAGTCCTTGAAGGCAAAAAATACTTAGCTAGGAATTTTTGAGTTAACTCCTCCAAATTTTTAATAGAGCCAGGTGCTAATGAGTATAACCACATTTTAGCATTATACCTTAGTGAGAAAGGAAAAAGCCCGACTAACAGCATCGTCTGACATGTCGTTATAACGAAATGAAGCACAAAATTCTAGAAAATTTGATAAGTGTAAGTAGGGATCTTCCGAAGGAGTTCCGCTAAACTGGTTGTTCTGCACCAATTGGATAATCTTTGGATTAAGTTCAATGAGCCAGCTTCTACAACAGGGTTTTGTATACTTAAGTGAATTTCACCTATCGAATGATTTACATAACCCCTCAGTGATTTATGATGATTTTCCAAGTTATTATTTTGAATGTTTTCCATTTCCATTTCTAGTTTTTCAATTCCTTTTTATTTTTTTTATTTTTTTCTTTTTTTTTTTTGTAACTCAGGATCATAATGCACAAGTCTTGCAGATCCTTTAGTTTGCATGCATAACACAACATAAAATACATTAACAATTAAATAAAAAATATTTTTAACACAAGAAAACATTTTCACAAAAACTTTATTTTTTACACAAATAGTTTCTTCACAACAATTTTTCATATAAAAAAAATTTTCACACAAAATAGTTTTTACAACTTTAACTTTCAAGTCTAAGACTAAATACTTCAACTAAAATCCTCCTAAAAGTCAAGATCAACTGTTGTGATCCCCAGCAACGGCGCCAAAAACTTAATCCTTTAATTTTCTTATTTAAATTTATTCCTTTACAACGGTGCTAAAAATTTGACCCCGAAGTAAAGTAAGATTTCAATTATGTCTTTAATAGTAGGGATTTTACGCAAGTATACGTATCATTATCAAGTAATATAGAGCTCTCAGATTAAGCCTTGAATATCTATCCCATGGAGATCGCAATAAATCATAGTGGCTTTCAAGAGAAGTTCTAGTCTACAATAAAACTCATTAGCTTGGAAGTTCGATAAAAGTTTGGTTTTGATTATATATAATAATTATCACTACAATACTATGGCTACTCCTAAACTACAATACTTATAGAAAATTAGAAAGTGGGGTTGGATATATTAAAAATATTCTTCCTCATACAATGAAATTAGTTACATGTGTAAAAATATAACAAGTAGTGAGAGAGATTGTGACAAATAAGAGCAATTATATTCTTTACCATTACTTGGTTCTATAAAGAACATAGGTTAATTTGATGATTTGAAATCTTGTAGATGGGTTAGGCAGGGAAGATACTATCTCTCACTCTAGAGTTCCCTCTTCTCCCGCCACCTGAAGGCTAACATCTCATAACAAAACTTTTCACATCAAACCAAATTAGGGCTTTAGTCTGTCACCCTAAAGTCCCCAATTCAACACCTCTTAAACATGCATATCTCCCTATTTATTTGCACTCAACCATATGGACTATATTCTCACCCATATAATCTCATGTGATTCTTACCAATAGTTGATTGAGACAATACCGCATTGGTTCTTACATGTTCTCACAACAGATTTTAACATGCAAGTTGATCAAGTTTACATGTAAATGAAGATCAAACCAAAAATCATCACAATATATTCTAACTCTACTCAATTCTATATCTTACACATGCATACTAATTCATTGTAAGAGGAAAGAGTAAAGAAAACTACTCACTACACATGCAGAAACAACGTCAACTTTTCATTGAACAACACTTTGAATCCATACAAACAAAGTACCAAATTTAAACCAAAATATAATGAAAATACTTATCATTGATGGAAATCAAACTCTCCATGTAATGCGAAATCAATCTTCTTGTAATCCTCTCTAAGAACAAAGAGAAAAGAAAAGAAAAAAGTCTCTTACACTCTCTCTTTCATTCTCACCTTGTCGCCCCACTTGGGCCCACACCCAATCCATCACTTCTTCTCCAAGTCTTCTTCTCCTCTAATTATTATCTTCTCCAAGAGTTCTAGAATATTTTTATAATTTTACACGGGATTTTTAAGTTTCTCTTCAAAAAGAGTTCCCATTCAATGAATCTTCCAAAGGGTGCCTTAAGTTCCTTTTCACTCCAAGAGACACATCTCTTCCATAATAACTCCTTTAAACTGACCCAAAATCTTCTAGAAAGTTTATTTTATCATTCCAAATGAATTACCCATGAGACACACTTTGCAACGCTTTGAAAAGCATCCAACTCCGATGTTTCTTCTAGAAGTTATGCCAAAAACCATAACTGGCGGCTATGTGCCGACGGTTTGGCACATATGCGCCACTGCCTAGCGGCAAAGTGCAAACTTGTGGCGCTTAGGCTCTAGACACAAGTACAAAATTATTTGATTTGACCCATTTTGCTCCGGTATGCTCCGGTTCGACCCGTTTTGCTCTGGTATGCTACATTTTGGTCCATTTTTGTTCCTTTTGCTCCAATCACTCCAAATTCTTCAATTTGATGTACCTACAACCAAAAACATAAGAAAACATACCTTTAAAGTTCATTATCATTATAAAATATATCATAAAAAGTAGTATATGTTTTGTTGATCAGCCTCCTGTTGAGCTTGGGTTTTGGGTTCTTGTGGTTCATCATGTGGGAGAGGCTACACCCTCCCATCAAGCACTACTTGGGTCAATTCTGCAATTTGACCACCATTTGATCATAGAGTTCTTGAATTCATTGTTGCACGAATTCCAGAATATACTCCATATTAGAGGCTTCTGCTTGTTGTGTTCCTTCACCATGACATGCTCCTCCTCATGTTGAAGACATAACTCCACGCTCCTCACCTTTTAGGATGTTAAATCCTAAATTTTCCTGTGGATCATGCCCAAGGAATAGAGCATCACTCGAATAAAAGAAAATGGAGTAAGAGAAATAAGACAATAAATGCTTAGTTTCTAGGGACATGTGTCATTGTTGCCCTCTAATGCGGTGGCTGCTACTATAAAATAAATTTTTAAAAGTATTTTCAATTCAGTCAAAATGTATAATCAGTTTAATAAGAAAGCTGCCAATCAATAAGCAAGTATACATATCGTTCAAGTAATACAGGGCTCTAGTGGAGTCCTGGTTATCGATCCCACTGGGAGGAAACAAACCTTCAAGAGTAGCATAGAAATCTAATATTCAAATTAGCATTGCACTTAAAGTAAATACTAAAGATGTTAAATTTTAACAATGCTAGAAATTTTAATATCTCAAAATTACTTTCTATACTTCAAATTAAAGTTAACTACTACTACTATAAGTTTTGTAATGCAAGGTTCATATTTAGAGAAAGTGTCATTCCCCTTTACAATGATATTATGGTGAGTGAATGTTAATGATTAGTAAGACTCTTGTATTGTGCCAAATAGAAGCATATATATTCTTTACCCTCTTCCGAGTACTATAAAAACATTGGCTAATCTTAGGTTTAGTCCCTAAATCCGTGGTTAGGCTGGAAGGATACTGGCTCTCACTCCAGAGCTCCCACTTCCCTTTTCCTAAAGGCTAACTCTCGTTTTAGTTCACAATCACTAGGACTAAATTGAGGATTTTAGTCTGTCACCCTAAAATCTCCAATTTTATGCCCAATAAACATATTTCCCTACTTATTTGCACCCAACCCTCATAAACTACATCACTCATTCATGAACATTGAATGTAATATTCTCTTTTGTTGTTGAAAGCATAGTCCTTTTGGATTGTTTGTTTCACAACATATTTTAACAATTCGATGGGCAGATCTAAAAGTAAATGAAGTACGAAGTGAAAAATCATCACAATTTCTTAACAATTATATGGCACATCCAATCTAAACAATCACTTCATCATATACCGTTGCAAGGAGAAAGACAAAGAAATCTACTCAGAATTCATGGGGAAGATACAACAAAACAATGATTATATTAATAAAAGCAATATCATACAAACAATAAGAAATAAATACAACTTATCTCAATTTCTTCCCGGAGCAAAACCCTTGAAGTTCCCTTAAATCTCCTCTCTCTTTACAACAACAAATCGTTCTCTATGGAATAGTAAGGAAGAGACAATCTCTCACTTTCCCTCTCCTCCCACAACTCTTTTGAGAAAATCACTCACAATAAAACACTTAACACCAAACTCTAGACTCTAAAACACTTTTCAAACACTCACACACCTTCTTCTCCAGATTACTCTCTTTAATTATAACACCAAAATTAAGTTAAATTAGCCTAGGGATGATTTCCCAAGAGATGCTTCAAGAATCTCTCCAAAAGTCATCAAATTACTAGAATTTGGCCTCCACCGCTTAATTACTTGGGCTCTCTAGAAAAATGCACCGTCGGCGCCCATTATGGGAACTTCAATTTCCTGATGTTTGCCATTTTTCGCTCCAAATTTGTTTCTTTTTTCTTCTTTTTGCTCAATTGCTTAAAATCATCATACATGCAGCAAAACATGAAAAATAAATTCCTTTAAAATGCAGTATCACAAAAAATATAAACAAAATATATATGAAAAATCAAACATATTTGTGATGCATCACCCTCTAATGAAAAAAACCTTTATATTTATAGATCATAAGAAGGGTATAACAAATTACATGATTGCCCCCCATTTAATGAGGACTTTACCATAATTTATGAGTCATCACACCATTATATATGTGTAACTGAATCATACATGTTTTCATCCTATAATAGTTGTTTGCATCGTTCCATATCTGTAACTATCCTTAACACCGTTTTTATTCATAACAACATGACTTCGTTGCTTTTCATTCATTTGACCAAGAGTCATTTGCTTGACTAAATGATTTTTAACCGTCGATCTATTGTGAAGGCACATTAATTGCTCTTGGGAAGGATAATTGCATGAGGCAGGGGGTGTATTATTGTAATATAACTGATAACCTGCATTAGGTTAATGTGTCTATATTGAAGGAATTTCATTTGGGCAACTGTTGATATTTGTAATGGCGGATGCTGGTTACACAGACGTCAACACAGTTGCATGATGCTCGTTGGGTCAGTGGTCTTTCGTTCGGACAAATGTATGCAAATCAATCCCCTTTGCATGGTATATCATATTTTTTCTCAAAATTCGTGCAAACATATTTCTAGTGCACAGTTGTATTATAATAAATATAAAACTTTAAACATTAAAAATGTATTAAAGAATACTTTTGAGTGCCACTTATTTTTTTAATAACCCTCTAAGTGCGGAGTACAACCCGGTACCTCTCTCAGACCATCTCTCTCTCGCTCACAGAACTTGTCCCGCAATCCACTTCCTCCTCCCGTGTGCGGCTTTGCCAGCATTTCCACGGCGCTTCACTCTGCTCTTCCATTTCTTCACTCTGCTCTTCCATTTCTTCTTCATTTCTATGAACTCGGACTGAAGAAGGAAAAAGGGTAATTACATGAGGAGGGCCAAGACCACGGGGGATTTTGCAGTCAAGGAGGTTTCATCCAAATCTTCTTTTGGTGTCCGTACCCGGGCCAAAACCCTAGCTCTTCAGCGGTTCCAGAATCTCTCACCATCGCCGGACGACTCTTTCTCCTTTCTCCAGCTCAGGAACCGCCGCCTCCAAAAGTTTTTACCGTCGGTAATAAAGCCTAAGAAGGGCTACAAGGAGTCCGTGAGATCGAGCCCTAAGCCTAACCCTAAGACCAGTTTAAAGCCGGGTACCAGTTCAGCTCGTCGGAGCATAGTATTCGAGCTGGGACCTTGCTCCGGCAGCGTCAATTACGATTCTGCAACTCTGCAGCCGCGGCTGGTGAATAATGCTGAGGTTGAGGTCTCTTTTGGGGAAAATATTCTCGATGTTGAAGAAATGAAAAGGTTGGTCCTCTGCTCATTTTCTCTCTTCCCATATTTTGCGGTGATGCCAAAATTTGGTTTTTCTTAGAAATCTGTTATATTTTTATTTAATAAACATATATTTCCAACGAAATAATAAATTTTAGACGTATGAATTTTCTTCCTTCGAGAAGAAAAGTGGACGCTTGTTCAGAAATCCATTTCATAGATGTTCCTTGTTCATTCTTTTAATCTTATGATAAGAAATTAATTATCTTCTTTCAATCTGCCTTTTCGATTCTCACCAAAACCTCCATTCTTTTAGTCTTCGTATGAATTTTCAATTGCTTGTTTGTTTTCTATTTACGAATAAATTTCACGTTAAAATTCAGGAATTTTTTGGTCAAGGCAAAGCTTCACAAATTTTAATTCATTCTCTATTTTTAATAGAATCAATTTGTTGATTAAGAATGAAACCTGTGGACCTCAGTCATTTTATGAGGTTTGCTATGGTTATTCTCTGGTATCATAATTTTCACTTAATTGTTCTGGATGCTATGTGCACTCTTTTCTTTCGCAAAAATTCATCTTTTTGTCTGTGGAAGTAAAAAAAATTAGGCATTTCATGAACATTACAAACACTTATCAATCATACAAGTTAATTTCTGAAGTTATTTTTTTATTGCATATTATTGATTGATTTATGCAGTTTTCACCCATTTGTTTGGTTGATTAGAAATTGAGGGAAATGCATCTATGTTTTTTGTTCTACTCACATGAGAAATTGAGTTATTGCTTCTTTGCGAGCTATGTTTTTTGTTCTACTCACCCGAGAAATCGAGTTATTGCTTCTTTTTGAGCAGAATGTACGTCTCAAAGTTATGGCCGCAAAATTTTTTTCCTCAAATTTTGCACGAGTTGAGTAAGTTGATGTCAATCGATGAAATCATTGTTTCATATATTCACAGTATATCCTTTTACCTAGTAATTACACTGGAACCAAAATCCTAAGATGAAATTACAAAGTAAAATGCTTTTACATTCTCTGCATTTCCTTCAGGCCAAGTATGCCCTACAACACTAGCTATGCATTGTAATAAGAAATGCCCGTTACCACTCATATTATCTTCATCGTTTGCTGTGCAGTGCAGCTTTATGATATCATTTGGAATATATATTGATCTTTTTTTTTGTCATATGGTTTATAAATAGATTGAATGAATCTTATAGTAAATATAGTGATGTCACAATTTTCAAGGAGGTGCTGTTATTTTTCTTTGTGAAAATTGGTCTTGCACTTTAACTTAAATTAACGAGACGAGCCAAGTACAATGCCAGATTTGTTTATTTGAATGGAATGCACAATTACACCATGCAGATTCCGTTGTAGCTGGAGAGAATCAGAATCACAGTTTTAACATCATGGCTTTTGTGTGAAATCTTCTGAACTTAACTCGTTTTGAAGTAGCTTCAGCCATTTTGCTTTAGTCTTGCCCTAATTGAGGGTTTGTTTAGCACAGCTTTTTGACTTCAACCAAAGCTCTGTTTGGGAAACAACTTTCTTGCTGCTTTCTAAAAAAAATTACGTGCTGGGGAGCTGTTTTTTTTCAACTATATATGTTAAAGTGTGGTTGCGGTAAGAAATTTGTTATGTGATTTTTTTGAAAAAATATAGATTTATAATTCTCACCGTAATTTTCTCAGAAATTGTTTCTCCACCACAATTGTACACCATCTTTTTAAAAAGTTGCGATCACCCCAAAAAGTCCCTTAGTTGATTAATTGTTTAAACTTTGGCAAGACGTTGAAAGAAGATGGGTGTAAGCAAAAGTTTGCCCACAATGGACACGTGGAGATCATCCTGGGTAACAGAGTTGCTGTTGATTAATGACTTATCTGTACTTTGGGTGGCTGTTTAGAAACATGATGAGCGATGCGTTATTGTAGCTATACATGGCGTACTTTGTCATTTATGGGCTTCGATCGATGTTATGTTGAATAATCAAGCCAATGAAATGTGCCCAGGTTAGGATACTGATTCAAACATAAATTAGTCTACTTTGAGAGTCTCTGACTTGAACTAAGGGTTATGATTTTGTTGAATGTTGTCTTTCTTCTACTTAATTATTAATTTAACTTTTTTTTTTTAATTCGACGTCCTTTTAAGGATTACTAACTACGGTTCATTTCTTCATTTATTTATTTCATGGCAGAGTCTGGACAGAAGTGTTCGCAGTTGCTTTTGTTTCCTTTTTTTCAAATTCTAATATTATGTTTTCAGAAATCTCTATCATTCAGATTATCGATTAATACAGGTATTCCATTTGCACATTGGCTGTAGGAACGTGAGGGAAACCACGCCTAACAGTCTAATAAAGAATTTAGAGGACACAAGTACTCCTGGTTCTTCAACAAGGCCTTCCAAATCCACAAATACCAACCGCAGGAGCTCAGTTCACGGGAACATCCCAACCACCATGGAGATGGAAGAGTTTTTTAGAGGAGCGGAGCAATCACAGCTGAAATTATTTATAGAGAAGTATATATAAATTCAAAGAAATTCTGCTTTTATAACCTTAAAACAAAAAAGGCAGTTTGTTACACTACTTAAGCAACAAAGACCGTAAGTTAGATTTAAGCAATGATGAGGGTAGCATGGGTCTCTTGACTTGCTTATAATGATTAGTTTCTTATGAACCATTTAGCTTGTCTTTTTCTTTAAAATACTTATTTATTATTGTTTTTTCTCTTTCTCAATTCCTAGGTACAACTATGATCCTGTGAATGACTGTCCCCTCCCCGGTCGCTATGAATGGGTGAAGCTAGGACAGCAAGCACCCAAAGGATCATTTAGGCGCAGAACCTGAAGTCGTGATGTCTAACACTGATTCTAATGTTGCTAAGATGATGATTTAGTGCAGATAAGGTAAAGAAAAACACAAGTTAACCCAAACAGTGTTGTTCTAGTAGATAGCTTAAGATGGTTGTTGGTACGGTTTCTTAGCTTATCACTTTTTGCCTCCGGAATATGATGGGGGGTCGCTATCAAGTACAAGTCCCAGGCACCTTGTATTTTGTGTATAAAGTTTTTGATTGTAACTAAAAGTTATGTAGTAATAAATTACCCATTTGGCCTCTTTTTCATCAATCTTCAAAGATTCTTTCTTTAAGATGATGATTGTTTATATGCATTCTTGTCTTTGATGCATTTCTTCAATATAATTGCAGTTCTAATATTTTTTGGGGGCATTTATACGTATCATATAATTCTTATGTTTTTACAAATCTAACACCTATACATTCATATTTACATGTATATCATTCACATTTTTAACATCAAATAAAAATATCACCATAGTATCTTTTAAAAATGAATACATCTTTTTCGTTTATAGGTTTATAACACCAAAGTGTGATAAATATAAATATTAATTTTTAGATGTTAGATATGTAAGTACAAAAAAAAGTGTGTTTTGTGTATGTAATTTTTTTATGCCATAACAAATATGTTATTAGAAGTTAGAATATATTATTAAAACTGACTCAAATGTTTCTTTTTGTTTTTTGTTAGGTTGCTGAAATAGAAGATTTTAAGGGAAAAAATTTGGGTTCGTCAACTGTACGCATTTGTGCGTACGTAAAAAAGCAAACGAGGGTTAAAAGAGAGTTATAATCCTCTTGTATCTACCCTGTACAAATGGATGAAATAGAAGCGCGGTTTACAAGTGTGTTACACGGGAGGTACAAGAAGGTTATAACACGCTTGTAACCTCCTTGTAATCCCGTATACTTTTTTACGTGCGTCAATTTTTTTCCAATTTTTAGACATGCCATACAACTTTTATGCATTCACATATCAAACAACTAAATCCATTATATATTTATTTATATATATAGTATTTTATCTATGCCTAAAATTGTGTATTTCAAAAATTAGATGTTATAGCAATATTTTTTAATTTGATATTAAAATTTCGATTGTTATAAACGTAAAAAAATTAAATTTTAGCTGTTAAATACATAAATTCATAAAAATTGTGTGGTATGTATGTTAATGTCCGGGAAAAAAAATCTTAGTGATTTGGCGGCTGTCACTTCCACGTTAGTAAAGATGCAATTTAAGTTATAACATTTAGATCTTTTTTTGGCTACAACTCAGCAACTTGTCGTTCTGATATTTTATTGGGGGTCCATTTACTTTATGTTGAGAGCATATTTTGTTAGAAAATGTGTTGTTTAATTACCGTAAAATTATTTAGGTCCATCCTTTGATCAAGTTAGAAATCAAGTTAATTTATGAATCCTCAAATTAAAATTTCAATTTACGTATCACTCAATTCCTATGTATTTACATATCTAAAGCCTAAACTTTAGTTTTAACATACACAAATCTAAATTTTCATTCACAAAAGAGCAAAATCAAGGCATGAAGTAGGGTTTATTTTAATCTTTTATTTTTAAAATAAGATGGTAGGTAACAATGACCTCCTATTGTTCATGCCATCCATAAAATCCCAGACATCTTCACTTGTTAATTTGCCTTGGACTAAGACGACATAATGTGGGTCTGAGATTTTTTTCACAAAAGAAAAATATTGTGTGGATGATTCAAACATGCAAATAAGTGTATTCAGGATGTGCTTATGGTGTATTTAGGATGTACTCGAGATGTACACTTCTAACATGCATGTATGTTTGGATGGCCGTATATGGGGTTCAATTTTTAGAAATCTTGTGTTTTAAATAATACTTAATAGGAAGATTTACATTCATATCACATAATTCCTATGTATTTACATATCTAATTAAAACCTAAACTTCAATTATTACATACACCAAGTTAAAATTTAAATTTAGAAAAGAGTAAGGGTCTGTTTGGGGCAGCTGCAGCTTATCCAGCTTATCCTGATAAGTTGCTGATCAGCAGCTGATCCGAATAAAATGTCGACTGTTTGGTTTGTGTGTTTGGAAAACAGCTGATTCTGGATAAATGATCATTTGCCCCTATTTTAGAGAAGCTGTTTAGCTACTTGGATTGTGCGTTTTTAGAATAGCTGATTTGCAGGTTTTATAAGTAAATGAACAATAAAAGATTTTTCAAGTCATAGAGGGAGCTAGATTTGTAAATAGAATGTTTTGGGTGCTATGTATATGATTGCCCTGAAAATAAAGAGAAATAATTACTTGAAAGCAATTGCCCCATGAAAATGCATATCCAATGAATTCAGGAGTATACAAAAACAAAAAAAATATATATCAAAGGATGACGGTTCAACCTGTCAAATAATAATAATAGGAAAAGCTTCTCAAATAGTTGTCTTCAAAGAGCAGCACTATCACAATTCCTTATATATAACTTGAAACAATGCTAAATACATCAACAAGTCACTTTTCATGTTCAATTTAAGGGGCAATTAATACAGATAGCCCTAAACTTATTATTTACAAATCAACCACCCTTCTTCATCCCATCCACAAAGGAGAGGCAACCGAAGAAGTGTAATCTTATTTTGTGAAAAAAAAAAAAAACTGTAGTAAGCTGCTCCTCCGATTGCCCTACTCTCCGTCTGGTTCGCTGCTCCTTCGAGAAGGAATGCCGAAGAAAAGGGAGCGACTACGGCAGAGTTGTCGATCGCATAGGGAAGAAATGCCGAAGAAGAGAGGAGCGGCTAGTACAGAGCTCTCGATCGCGAGAAGGAATGCCGAGAGGGAGCGGCTAGGGCAGGTGGAGCCTCGATCGGCTGGAGTGAAGGAGCATGGGGTCGACATTGTGTTTGTCTTCAGCTGCTTCGACGGTGAAAGGGAGAGACAGACGAGAAGAGTGAGCGGGGTAAGCAAGCGAGGGCAAAGGCGGAAAATAACCACAATATGGTATAAGCCCGCGATCGGATTCTAATACAAAATAAAAACTCCATTTTCAAAAACGCACCTAATAAGTGCAAACCAAACAATGCAGCGGCATTTTCAAAAATGCCGCTGCACTTATAAGCTGCCCCAGACAGAACCTAAAAGCATGATATGAAGTAGGATTTATTTTAATTTTGAGTTTTAAATATGGCGTCAGGTAGCAATGTCCTCGTATCCTTCACACTTAAGTCCTCTAACATGTAATTATAGTAGCATCATTTTGCCCCAGCACCCCTCCCTCCTACTTACCTTTCAATCATTGCATGATTAAAAAGTGGAGAGTACAAACTAGGTGAGTCATAGAAGCTGATAATAATTTTCTGAGAAAATTATTCGTGTGAGTAAATTGTATTTTATATCCTATAGTCCACATTTCTTTTTAGTAGTTTGTAATTTCTTTGTAGAAGGATAAATTACTATAATCAATTATACTAATAATATATAATATTTTTTTGTGAAACTTTATATGCAAAGAACACAAAATAATTTATAAGATTAATATGAATGCAAAACTATTATTTATTGCATAATTTTTATACATTATATAGTGAATAAAAATTAACATAATTAAGATGATATGTGCACGATATGATAACAGCTTAAATGTTAAATTTATGGTATTGTGTGATAAAATATATACAATTATTTGCATTTAAGCATTTTTCATAATTTGATCATATAAAACAACAGTAACTTATAATGATAAAATGAGTTGCAACATTGATGCTAGAGTACGATGGAGAGTTATATGTATATATTGCTGAAAATATCATCCACTCCAACGATCAGATGAAACATTATTTGAAGAATTGAATTGCAAAATCATTTGTTATTTAAATTGTGATGTATTGAAATT
The DNA here is from genome assembly GCA_022702705.1 of Papilionanthe hookeriana x Papilionanthe teres. Taxonomy (NCBI): domain Eukaryota; kingdom Viridiplantae; phylum Streptophyta; class Magnoliopsida; order Asparagales; family Orchidaceae; genus Papilionanthe; species Papilionanthe hookeriana x Papilionanthe teres. The sequence continues at coordinate 91,107,727 of CM040433.1, read as the reverse complement.
CACTGTAAATCTACTTTGTTATTTTCTTATGGATGATTCTATTGTTGCAACACAAGTAATTAATGACAAAGTTGTTGTTCATTGAAGTTGTGCTACTTTCACTTGATGAAACTATTGATCACAATATTGCATGTTAATTCTTCATGGTCGATCTAATAAAAAATTACTAAAATAACAATGGAAGATAATGTAAGATTTTGGTAAGAAAAAACTAATTTTAAAGTTAAATATACTTTTGTAAGTTTATCATGACATGTTCAAATCCTAACAGATTAATAATTGTATTATTATCATGATATGTTCAAATCCTAACTGATTAATAATTGTATTTTTAGTAGGTCTATTGCATCTAGTTGACATGAGTATGGGTACTATTTCATTCTAACAAATCAGCAATAGAACTTTGTTGAAGTTTTTAATGAATAATTTGATGAAAGTTTAGAGATAATAGGTAGTCAATCTAGTGATAATAATACCTTAATGAAAGTTGAAGGAACATTCAATGGTAAAGATCTTTTAAGAAACAGATTTATACAATAGCAAACATTTCATAAATTAAATAGAATTAACCAAATGATTTTAGTAAATGAACTATATTCAAAACTGTCAAACAACACGAGTGAAATGATAGAAATAGTTTCAGTTAACCTTTAGATAGTTGTTGGACCCAAATATGTCTCAAAATTATACCATAGGAATAGACCTTATGGAAACATCAAAAGAGAAATGAAGAGAAAGAATATCCCAAATTTTGATTATGATTTCTTATTATTAAACTTAGATGTTGTATATTATTCCCTATTTTTAGAACTCAAACCTCATTTACTCCCTTTGGAGGGAAACATTACATTATTTAAAAATCACTTATGTTGCATGAATTCCCTAATTAGGCCCTAGGATACAGAAACATCAAAGATTATTTGTCTTTGATATTGCTTTCAACCCAATTTACCGATTTTATTTTTTATAAAATAGTTCTTCAAGAGGCCATTTGTTGATCAACCTTGCTCATAGAATCTAGGACCCATGATCGAGCATGTAGCCAACTGCTATTGACATTTGGTTGATCGGTCCTTCTATCATGGTGGCTTCAGCATTGTCACTTGCAATTTATCTGGCGTCGGCCAACTCTCATGCGTGTTTGAATGTGTTAAATCTGGCTACTACCGGAATAGGAATCCCATTGGTTGTTTTGAAAAGTAATTTAATTTAATATACATATAAGTGTAATTTTGTTTTTTCAAAATGTAGTATTTTAATTTTGGAAAAATGATACTTTATAGATCTTATATCCCCAGTAGTTTAAGTAATTGAGTCTAACACCACAAGTAATATGCTATCTTGAAAGATATACATACTATTTGACAGTGGGTTCGATTATATAAACTACGGATTTTATGAAATCTGTTTGGTCTGTGAACTTTTTTGTGTGACTGACAGGTTTCCCAACTTAATATTAAAGATTAAGCATGGTATATTTTATCTGAATTTTTTAGTTCCCTGTAGAGGCTAGCCCCTATAGTTACGTATAACTTAAATGACTGAAGTCACCTAAGAATACTCTCAATAATGATCAGATGTTCTTGTCTTCAAGAAATTTAATGATCTAGTTTGTAAAGTTGGACACTGGAAATTCAACAGGGAATGGTTCAAATAGAAGCAGTTATTATCAGAGTCCAATAGAACGAGAAGTAGTGGGTTTCATAGACTTCGAGGCGAACCTCGATGACTTCCTAAACTATCCTATTATTTGACTTTGATTTTGAAGATGATGTTATATAATGTTCCAATTCTGCCAATTTTATTAATTATAGGGCTCACATTTGCATAATATCTTATTATGCAAATAGCCTAGAAGATAAGAGGCCTTATGTCGTATCAAACGACGACCACGAAATCCTAAAAAGTTGGGGCTTATATTGCACGACATGGCTATACAAAGGCCCAAAGATAAGGTAAGGATTATGTCGCACTACTGATTATGTTGTTTAATACTAAAGAAAGTTTACTATTTAAAATCTTATTTTCTCTCTTGAAGATGTTCTACTCTTACATCCTCATCGTACTGCCTACGAACTCTACTCCGAGCTCCTTGCTTACAGTTGCTCCAAGCTCCTTATTACGGTAGCTCAAAGTTTATGGTTTTTTGTCTTATGTTTTGGTTTTGATTATTATTAAGCTGATTCATCTTGTTATCATTATTAAATGGTATGTGTTTGTGTGTTATGGTGATCCACTCTAGGTAAACAGACTACTGTTCTATACCCTAAAGGTCTGAAAAGTAAATAACATGGTAAGAAGAGAATGTAGTAGAAGACAGTAAAAGACAGTAAAAATGTAAAATAGACCTGCACCCCTGGTGTTATGTGCAGTCTGGTTTCAAATAAAAAAAAGGAAATTATCTATTACGTGTTTCCGCCTCTTTCTCTCTCCCACTCCCGCCTCTTCAATTTCGCAAAACGATGCAGCCCTCACCTCCTTTTATTCACAAACAGCAGCCTCCCTTTTCGCAAAATAGGATTGCTCTCTCTTGTTTTTTGTTTCTGCGATTGGTTGACAGGTGGAAGAAGAAGGGGGGGGGTCACACAACACTATTTTCTTTCCTTGTTTCTTCTTCGACGTGAGATTGAAGGTAGGCGAAATCAAAGGAAATCACATGCTTTATTTTTCAATGTTTCCTCTTCTTAGGTGTTGGTACTTACGGGGTAGAGAGAAGAAGAAAGATAAAGAGGAAGAGAGAGAGAGAGAGAGAGAGAGAGAGAGAGAGAGAACTTTATTCTAATCGTCGAGGAGATTAACGATAGTGTAAATTCCTAAAATAATAAAATCCTCTGCAACTCTATGGATGTAGGCAATAATTGTTGAACCACATAAATATCTGTATGCTTGCTTTTTTGGTTTGCTAACTTCCTCGTTCCAAATTTTTTTGCTTTCTTCGTCGATCATTCTACTTATCTCTCAACAAGCAGTATCAGAGCCATGGTTCGGATCTGAAGAAGAGTGATGGCTGCATACGAAGTGAAGGTTTCAGGGATCGAGAAATTTGATTGCATAAATTTTGGTTACTGGAGGATGGATAAAGGACTACCTCTATAAGAAGAAACTTCATCTTCCATTATTAAGGAAAAGACCAGAAAGGATGGATGAGGCTGAATGGAATTTTGTTGGATCGACAAGTTCTGTGGGTTATTCGATTAACTCTGTCGAGGTCCCTTGCACACAATGTTGTTAAGGAAAGGACTACAGCATATCTCATGGCAGCTCTGTTAGGTATGTATGAAAAGCCGTCAGTGAACAATAAGGTATATCTGATGTAAAAGTTATTCAACTTGAAGATGGCGGAAGGTACATCTGTTATACAACACCTAAATGATTTTAATAGTATCACGAATCAATTATCGTCTCTGGAAATTGAATTTGATGATGAGATACATGCACTGATCTTGTTGGCTTCATTGCTAAATAGATGGGAATCAATGTGGATGACTGTTAGTAATTCTATAAGTAAATCTAAACTGAAAAATAATGATATTCGTGATTTGATTTTGGCTAAGGAAGTGCACCTGAATGACTCGGGAGAATTAACAGTTTTGAGTTTGGCACTGAATAATGATTCTCGAGGAAGAACACTGGACAAGAATTCAAGCAGAGTAAGATCAAAATCAAAGCATAGAGGCAAGAGAAATTCAAGGCCTGGTAAATAAGTAACCTACTGAAATTGTGGAAAAAATGGCCAGATAAACAAGAACTGCAGAAATCCTAAGAAGACGAAAAATGAAAGCGTAAATGTGGTAACTGAAGAAACATAGGATGCACTACTTCTAATAGTTCATAGTTATATTGATGACTGGATATTGGATTCAGAGGCTTCTTTCTATACAACTTTCCATCAGGAATTGATGCAGAATTATGTTGCAGGTGACTTTGGGAAAGTATATCTAGCAGATGGAGAAGTTTTGAATGTGGTAGGAATTGGAGACATTGACATTGCACTTCCAAATAAGAATAAGTGGATACTGCAAAAGATTAAACACATTCTTGAACTAAAGAAGAACTTCATTTCTATTGGGTAGCTTGATGAGTATGAAAATTCAGTAGTATTCTCAGATAGCACCTGTAAGGTTACTAAATCAGCACTGGTACTGGGTAGTGGTAAGAAAACGAGTACGCTATATATGACTACTAGTTTAATTAACAGTGTTGATACTGTCGTTGCAGAGAGCACATCAGAGTTGTAGCATTGTAGATTTAGCCACATGAGTCAGAGGTGTATGAAAGAACTTCAGTCTAGAGGCAAGCTACCAAAATTGAAGTCAGTTGATCTAAACATGTGTGAGAGTATAAATATGGGAAACAGAAGAAGGTCAGTTTCTTGAAAAGTGACAGAACATCAAAGGCAAAAAAACAGGAACTAGTACACACAGATGTGTAGGGACCTTCTCCAGTGGCGCCTCTTAGTGGTTCTCGTTACTATGTCACATTCATTAATGATCATAGTAGAAAGGTTTCTTGAAGCATAATTTGATGTATTTAATGTGTTCAATACTTGGAAGGTTATGATTGAGATAGAGACAGGCTTAAAGCTAAAAATTATGAGGTCTAATAATGTTGATGAGTTCATTGATGTTGGTTTCAAGGAGTATTATGCAGCTCAGGGGATCAGAATGGAGAAGACCATTCCAGGAACACCATAGCAGAATGGTGTTGCAGAGCGCATGAACAAGACCATTAATGAGTGGGCTAAAAGCATGAGATTGCACGCCAAACTACCACCTACTTTCTGGGTAGAATCAGTCAGCACTATAGTTTGTTTGATCAACAGAGAGCTATACGTTCCATTAGACTGTAAATTAGCTGAGGTGGTCCGAAGTAGAAAAGAGGTCAAATTTTCTATCCTTAAAGCCTTTGGATGTCTTTCTTATGTTCTAATTAATCCTGATGCTTGAAGTAAACTTGAGGCTAAATCAAAGAAGTGTTTTTTTAATGGCTATGAAGACATGCATTTGGGTATCGGTTCTGTGATAATCAGGATCTGAGGATAATAAGGAGCATAAACATGAATTTCAATGAGTATATTATGTACGAGGACAGGGGTAGTACAGTTCTAAATAGCACTGCAAGAATCTGAGTTAGTAAGGTTTGATGATTTGCCAAAGGTTACAGTGTAGAGCAGAGATGCAACTGACGAGGAGAGTGGGTTTGGGACACTCACTTATTATTCCATAATCAATTTTAGAGTTGTCAACCCCTACAGCTATAGTTCATGGGTCAAAAAAGATAAGTCATTATCCACAGCGTTACTCTCCAACTTTGAACTATATTCTGTTGACAGGTTGTAGAGAAAAGCAGAGTTATGAAAAAACTTGCAAGATGAATATTCAAGCAAGTAAGAGCTTTCCATAAAGGAGGAGATGGATTCTCTATTAGAAAATCAAACTTGGGAGTTGGTCAAACTTCCATCAGGGAAGAAGGCATTACACGACAAGTGGGTGTACCGGGTGCAGACTGAGCATGATGATAGTAAGAGGTATAAAGTTAGACTTGTTGTAAAGGTTTTCAATAGAGACAAGCATTGATTAATCTGATATTTTCTCTTCTATGGTGAAGTTCATAACCATAAGATTGGTATTATCTATGGTGGCTACTGAAAACCTCTTTCTTGAGCAGTTAGATGTGAAGACAACCTTTCTTCATGGAGACCTTAAAGAATACATCTACATGCACCATCCTAGAGGGGTCTGTAGTACAGGGAAATGAAGATTCAGTTTTTAGACTGAAGAATAGCTTGTATGGCATGAAGCAAGCTCCAAGGTAGTGGTACAAGAAATTTAAACATCTCATGCACAATGCAGGGTACAACAGATGTCAAACAGATCATTGCTGCTATGTCAGGCATTTTGATAATTCTTATATTATTCTACTATTATATATGGATAATATACTTACTTCAGGGACTAGTAGATCAATAATCTGAAGGAGCAGATGTCAGAGCACTTTGCAATGAAGGATTTGGGAGCTGCAAAAAAATATCCTTGGCATAAGAATTACCAGAGATAAGAGTCAGAAGCATGTTAAGACTCTCTCAGACTGAGTAGGTGAAAGTGGTACTTAGGAGGTTCAATACAAATATTGCCAAATTAATTGACACACCCTTAGGCAGTCACCTCAGACTCAATAAGAATCAGTCAACCAAGTCAGGGGAGGAACGAGACCACATGAGTAAGGTTCCTTACGCTTCAACTATTAGTACACTTATGTATGCTATTGTTTGATCCAGAATGGATTTTTCCCATGTAGTGGGAGTTGTTAGCAGATACATGAATAATAATGAAGAAGAACATTGTGATGTAGTGAAGTGGATCTTAAGGTACCTAAAGGGCTCTTCTGAAACTTACATGTATTTTTCTGAAAAGAGTTTAGAGGTATTGGGCTATGTTGATATTGATCTAGCTGGAGACATTGATACTGGAATGAGTACTATGGGCTATATTTACTCTTGGTGCCACTGCAGTATCATGGGCCCTAATCTACAGAAGATAGTTTCTTTATCTACTATAGAAGCTGAGTATATAGTAATGTCAGAGGCTGTAAAGGAGATGATATGGCTATAAAACTTCTTGGAAGAATTAGGCAATATGAATCATAAGGGCATTATATACAATGATGCTTAGAGAGCCATATTCCTTGTAAGGAATCCAATATTTCAGTTTAAGACCAAGCACTTCAGATCAGGTATCACTTTAAACGGTCATTGCTGGATGACAGACAGTTGTTGGTTGAGAAAATTTTTGGAAAGAAGAACCCTACTAATATGTTGATAAATGTTGTTACACTTGAGAATCTAAAGTTGTGCACAACTTCATTTGGTCTTCTAGTTTCAAGACAAAAGCTTTGAGTTGCAGAGATGGAGGATATCACAGTTGAGGAAAAGGATGATACAGGCAGTGGATGATGCTGCCAGTGTACGAGTCCCCTAGTAGGAGATTTGTTATGTAGAGCCTGGTTTCAAATAAAAAAGAGGAAGTTATATGTTTCATGTTCACGCCTCTCTCTCTCTTTCTCACTCCCGACCCTTCAATTTTGTGAAAGATGCATCCCCCGCCTCTTTTTGTTCGTGAACATCAGCCTCCCTCCTCGCAAAAAAAGGATCGCTCTCCCCTGCTTTTGGTTTATGTGATTGGCTCACGAGTGGAAGGAGGAGGGGGATCACACGAAATTATTTTCTTTCCTTGTTGCTTTTGTGGCATGAGGTTGAAGGTGAGCGAACTCTAACAAATTTCGGGCTTTGTTTTTCCCTATTTTCTTCTTCATCGCTGCTGGTGCTTAAGGATAGAGACAAGAAGAGAGAGAGAGGAAGAGAGAGAGAGAGAACTTTCTTGTAATCGTTGAGGCGATCGAAAACTTTGTAAATTCCTCAAGTAATAAAATGCTCTGTAACTCCATGGATGTAGGTAAAAACCGCTGAACCACGTAAATCTCTGTGTGCTTCCTTTCCATTGTGAATTTTTCTTGTTCCAAATTTTTTTCTCATTCTTCGTCGATCATTCTATTTATCTCTCATCTCATGGTCCTCTACTACTAATGCTGCAGAAAGGGTAAGTAAAACAAGTGTAACCTAATAAACTGCAAAAAATCATAAGAAATCTGGTATAAAGAAACAAAAATCATGTCGTAAGAAAGTACACATGTGTAAAACAAAACCCATTGTCACATATAAGAGACCGAAGCTAAGTGTAAGAACTTCGTAAAGGTGGGAGCTCAGAGCTGGGCTATGTGCTTCAAAATCCCAACCGTGGTAAGAGCTACCAACCGAGCAATCCATTGGGGGAAGGGGCACAGATTCTAATCTTATTCATGGCGACTACTTTGTGGACACTTATAAAAATTCAAAAAGTTCCTTAACTTTTCAAGCATGTAGAATTTCATTAGCAATCAAAAGTATTGTTTGTTAAGAGAAAAGATTTTTTTTTTATATTGTATTGAAAATATAAGTTTGGAAATTAAGTAGTCCACAAGTTAATTCATTTGGTTAGACTAGAACTACCAGCAACTTAAGAGAGAACTACCAGCAGCCTAAGAGAACTAGGGGCAACAATCTTACTAAAAGTTGGGGAATAGTATCATCGGACTTATCCTCTCTCCTAAAGGATCCTTGATGTAGGAGATATTATTCTAAATCCCACTTTAGTCCCTCGCTTAGCACACATTAGAATTACCTTCATTGCCCTCGCCACCTAGACCTCAGACTTACACAAGCTGGTGATCTATATGTGGCATTAAAAATATCTATAGTTGCTCACAAGGATTTGGATACCTTATCCAAGACCCATACCCTTGAGCATTGGGTTATTAATTTAGGATAAGTAGTGTAGGGAATTTCATTGGATTTGATAAATTAACAGGTCCTGGATCATACTTGGTGGGTCCCCATAAGTTTTGAGGATGATTTTCTCATCAAATTATAATAAGTTCAAATGTTCTTTGAAACACCCATAATCTCGAAAGGTGTTCAGGGCATAACCTTGTATGACTTTAGGATCCTTTTGGTAATCTCGAGTTCATTTGAACTCATGACATCATTGAATTAATCAAACCTGATTAAGTTGAATCTTAATTTTGATGTTTTAATTTGTACTCAGTGAGCTTTAGCATTTTAAATAATTCATGAGTAGGGCAACCCAATTTTGTTTAAGAATTATGTGAGTGCGTACCCTTAGGGGTAAGCTTAGTCATTAAGGATTCTTATACTCTTGTCTTTAATTTAATTAGATCTTTCAGTGTCTAAAAGATGTTTATAATTGATTCATTTCTTTCTAAACCATGTTAAATGATTTTTAGATTAAGCCGAGTTACTACCAAGCTCTTAGTTATATTAAGGGTAGATTTGTAATTTTGAAAAAGTTGAGTAAAGTTTGTTCAATTCTCATTGAATGAATAAATTATCATTTTACCGTTAGCTTGAGGCTTCTAATCAGTGAATTATTTTCTTCCTAACTCAGTCCCCTCACATCAATATCTTCCATACTTAATTAACTTCCAAACTACAATAATTTGGAAATTACAATTTTACCCTTTTATAGAGAATGGCATGAATTGGTTTCTACCGTTTAACCTTTTATTTTTCAATCATCTTAGAGAATTAATCACTATCAATATCACCCATTTATTCTATGATTTGACCTAAACCTTAATCAGAGTTCAAAATTCCATAACTACCTTTTTATACCTAGGGCTGTTTACTTAATAATTATTTCAATTTAATTCCAAAGGTTTTAAAACCTTATTGTTATCCTACTCATGGGACAATTTAAAATATCAAAGGAGAATTTATATTTTTTATTTTTATTTAGTTTTTTATAATTATTATAGTTAAAAAATAGGAATTTTAAATGATTATTAATTTAACTAACTAAGAAATATTTTCAGTCCTTAAGAAAAATATTAGAGGTTCACCTAGATTAGAGAATCTCTTAGAATAATTTTTGTGAAATTTTTAATTTTCTTTTTATTTTTATATTTTTTAATTTATTTTAGTGAAAAAATAAATCGAAAATATATCTTTGCCTCAAAAATTCATTTTTCTATTTTTCATAAGTCTCTCTAACTTCAAAAAACTCAGAGAAATTCACTTTACATTTTTTGATTTTATTTCATTTTTTGTGATTATTTATATCTAAAAATATGGAAAAATACGTTTAAATGCCTAAAAATATATTTTATGTTTTAAAATTTTACAAAAACCCTTTTAAGTGTTTTTCTATAATTAGGATGAAGTTTTTGACATTTTGGAGTGTTTTCATATTTCTGTAATTTTATGTTATTTTGAATGATTTCTTAAATTTTAAAAATGTCCAAAAAAGTATTTTTTTTATTTTAACTTCAATTTTATTTCTCTTAAGTTCCTCTGGTCTCAAGGAACACTCCAAATTAATTTTCATAATTTCCTTATTTTCTTTTAATTTTAATAATTAGTTTAAGCTAAAACTCTTATTTACTTAGAAAATACCTTTTTATATTAAATATAATTTTTTTAACTTCCAAATTTTTTGCAGAGACCTTATGAGACCATTTACTTCATTATGAGGTAATTTTGTGATTTTTGAATTATATTGTATTTTTTTATTTTTTGGTATTTTTATTAATTTTAAATAAGAAAATGCATTTTAAATTTGTTTAAATTTGTCTTTTATTTTTCTAGAGTTATTTTACCACAGTGAACCTACTAAATTAAATTTTGTATTTTTTAATTTATATTTTAAATTTTATGATTTTTCTAACTAAAAAAATGCTAATAATCTTAGAAAATTAAAGCAATATGTCATAGAGGTGTCATCTGACCATGGGAAAATCAGAGAAGGTTCCCCATGCTATTTGGAACAAGCCATCAAAATTTCATTTAATTTGGGTAATTAATTAATTAATTAAGATTTAATTACTCTCTAAAGTATTTAATCAATTAAAAATAAAATACCTAATATGTTTTTTTAACTTTTGATTAATAAAATTCTCCTCTGTTCACTGAGTACACAAGTATTTTTCTTTTATTTTTATGATTTTTCACACCAAGATATGAATTTTTCAAATTTCTGTAGTTATTTAAATCCAAAATTCTTTATTTTTTCACTCATCTGAGTCATCCTCGACATTTCTCAAAAGCAACGTGGTGCAGTTTGATTCATCACCACCATCTGAGTCAAAGCCTCGTCATCCCGCCTTTCACGCTTCTTCGTCCCATCCGACGCAATCTGAGCCATCCGTCCAATACGCGCGTGAAATGAACAACATTTGTTCATCGTCCCAATCTCCATAACCTGAGAACTGTTCATTTTCTAGACATAATATCTCACTCAATACTCAACTAAATCACATGGGGTTTGTTCCTGCACCTTCATCTTGATAAGACAAAGACAACTATATAGCTAGATACGTATGAAATACATGTTTTCTTCACAATGTTCCAAACTGAGCACAAATTTAGGGATTTTGGTCTATACCTTAGCCCAAGAGGTGAGGCCTCGATTGGGTTGGTTGGAGACGTTCACCGTAAGTCCAAAAAGCTCCTCGAAGCACCAATTTGCTCTATGGTTGGACTGTATAGGAGTTTGATCAGAGGGTGGCTTGGCCTAGGTTGAAGTATAGGTCGGGGTGCTTGGGAGAGAGGGGTTTTGATTCAGACTTCTCTTTATGATCTGGTGAAGCTCAAAAGTAAGTGAATTTGAGGTTGGTGAGATTTGGTGGGTGGACGAAAAAATGCATTGGTCTTCAAGCTTAAAATTGAGGCTGAACAGTGGAGACGAGGGCTGGAAAATGGTGGGTATGAGCTTAGGATCACTGGAATTAGGGTTTAGAGCAATTTTGGTAGACTTTCCCCAAGGTTTGCATATGTTTCATCCTTGACCTTGGGGTGGTGGCTTATTTATAGAGGAGGAAGGAGGACTCAATTAGGCTTATTAGTGGGTGAGTCATGATGCATATGTGGAGAGAAAAAGAGGGCAAGTGACCAATTGGGTTGAACCAAATTGAATGGGCTTAATTGTGTGCCCATGATGGCTCTCTCGGACATGGTGTTTTTTGGCAGCCAAGGCGGCTGGCTTACTAGTGGAGGTCACCATCTTGCCCGGGAAATTCAGGGCTTGATGTTGGTGAAGTCAATTGGGTCTTGCAATGTGTAAAGGTGGTTAATTGAAATGGAAAAGGAGGTTGGGCTAGGTTTGGGTTAATCATGGGTTAGGACCATGGAAATGGCTTGGGTGACTTCCCATGGCTGACCAAGATCAGGTGAACCAACTGGATTACTGAGGTCAAGCACCATCTAAGTGTGTTAAGGCTAATCATGGGTTTAGGGGAGTCATGAGAGTGGTTGATAAATTTTAAGGGAATCATTAAAGGGTCTTCTCCTTTTGCCACTTTGGTTATGATGACATGTCTTAGCTCTCTGACTCGACCTGCAATTACACAGATAGTTATATTCCAAAAGATGGTCATAATCTTGACCCATTATATTTAGCGGCTAGTGTGAAAAAAAGAAATATTTTAGAATATAGATTAAAAAATTTCACACTAAGGGCACTACGCAAGTATACGTATCATTTCAAGTAATATAGTGGTTTCTTTAAAAACCCCAGTATCGAAACAACGGGAAGATGTAACTCGTTATAATGACTTAGTGAAACTTTTACTAAAAATGCAGAAAATAATCTAGGAAAATAAGATAACAAATTCAGGTGTAAATAAAAGTTACAAAATTCTTACAAGTTCAATTCTAAAGCTAAAGGTAAATGCATAAATTCTAAACTATTTAAAAGTAAAAAAGTTCAAATTATGTAAAGAATTTTTTCCTTGTAATTAATTCATAATCAGTGTATAATTTCAAATGTTTAAGTTTTAAATGATGTAATGTTACCCTCTCCCGAGTGCATAAAGGACATTAGCTAATCTAAAATTAGTTCCTGATTGCATGGTTGTGGTGAGTAGATTCTAGTCTCTCACTTCCAGATTATCCATTGTGCCCTCTCTATAGGACCAACTAGGGACTCAAGTTCTTATCTCCCTATCTTTTCATTAAATAACCATCTCTGGCACCTAAGCGTCCAACTGTGGTGCTTAGGAGCCCTTCTATATTTCTTCATAACTACTTGGCGCTTAAGCGCCACATCACATTTTGCTCCATTTGGCCTCTTTTTGCTACTTATTCACCTAAACTCCACTTCTTGCACTCGGAATCAAAAATAGAAAAAAAAACTTTCATTAAAGAGTAATATCCTTAAAAATGAGAATAAAATCAACATATAAAATAGGTAATTTCAAGGCTTGTCACTCTCATGGCTTGCATGTGTCATAGAAGTGGCTTCATGGCTTGCCTTTGGCTTGGCTAATTTGCATGAAAAAGGGTTTTTGAATTTTTGGGTAATTTTGATGGGTTTTTTCATAAGGCTTGTTTTGGAAATAATTTGATCATGGATGACATGGTATATAGTTCAATTGATTAAATGGAAGATGAAGAGGAAGCTTGTCATGTGGGCTTTTGGACTTTTAAAAGGAATTAAAAGCTTGGGCTTGAGTTTATGGGTTTTAAAAATTATTTAGGGAAGGTTTTTAAAATGGGCTTTTAAATTTAATCATGTGGACTAGATGAAGAATTTTCATGAAAAAAAAATAATTTGGGCTTAAATAGGTTGAAATTGAGTTTGAAATGGTGAAATTAAACTTGAAATGGTTTAGATGTGAATTTGGGGAAAATTGGGAATTTTGATGGAAAATGTGCTACTTTGGTAATTTTGGGGAAACTTAGCACAATTTGATTAGTTTTGAGGAGTGTGATGTAGTTTAGATCTATTTGGTAATTTAAAAGGGTTTAAAATGATTTTGCAAAAGAAATAAGAATTTTTTAGTCAAAGGAGCATTTTGGAAATTTTTGGGTTTTTTGTTAATGTTGGAAGATTTGGGGGGAATTTGGGTAATTTGAATAATTTGAGATGGTTTAGAATGACTTTTGGTGAAAAACTGGGTATTTAGAGATTTTTGGGACTCTTATGATTTCAAGGGCATTTTGGTATTTTTGGGAAATTTTGGGTAGGGTAAACTTGCAAGCCATGAAGCTTTCTCAAAGCCACAAGGTCCATAGGAGAACTCATTTTGGATCCTCCACTTATTGATCATAGCCATCCTAACCAAAGGCTAGGGGCTTGGGACCACCCACTTGAGTTTCCAAAAGAGTTAGAAGGTGAGTCAAGTGTGAGCGATTTAGGGTTTGTGGGGAATTGTGATAGGTTCAAGTGCACATGTGTGAAAGACCAAAGCAAAGCCAACCAGGGTCCCCCTAAGGCTTCATTCATCCTATAGGAACTCACACACTCGTCTTCACATTTTGGTCCTAGCCATCTCAGCCAAATGGTAAGGGCTTGGGACCACCAATGTGAGACTTCATAAGAAAAGTCCAAAAGTGTTTATAATTTTTATATGGGAGGGTTCTATCACTAGTCCTTCTGGATAGTTAACAAAAAATTCCTATTACCGGATCTTAGACTTCTAAGGGAGAAAGACTGGACCTTATTAAAAATGAGGTCAACATGTGGTCCCAGAAATATTGGCTGCCTAATTCAAACTAGGGGTTAAAGTTCTAATGCAAGCGATATGACTTGTGGCATCCCTTTCCTACGATGCTTTGAACAGATCTATGTGAAGCATTATTTTTGCTCCGCATGTTTAGCCATTTTGATTGTTTTCCTTCAAATTTATAAGTTTTGAGAAGAACAAGAGAATTGAAAAAAAAATTAGACTTACATTTACATTTAATTAAAGCCTGTAAATTAATCAGAATTTTTTAAAAGGTTCAACACTTCCTGCTATGAATAGAAGTTGGGCGTTGGCTTATTTTTTATATGAGAACTTATTACGTATCCTGTTCATTTAGTACTACTTTTGGATTGACCGTGAGAGAGATTTATATGAATAGATTCATTGAGATAGAAAGCTCAAAGCTAATTGTGGAAGACATTGTGCTAGCTCTTCTTGTGTCTACAATTATTGTTGAAGGCTCTCCTCAAATAGGGGACCACTGATACACCTAAAATATATAGTGTTTTTATGCACAATTTTATACCTATTTTTGATGACATTGCACTTTAATGAAATGTATTTTGTGTTCTTCTTGCAGGTATGATGAAAATGAGTGATTATGATGAAAGAAGCAAAATTGGATAAAGTTTGGAGCAAAAAAATTAAAAAATGAAAAATTGGACTTTGGCGGCTAAGCGCCGCCTGGTCGGCGCTTAGGCGCCACAATTAAAAATCTAATTTTCTTCATTTTTGGTGCTAATTTCAATAGGTGTTTGTAGCAACTTTTGGTGTTGACTTCCTTAACTTCCCATGGGCGGCAAATTTAAATAAAGGGATGCATCTTTTGGTGGATACATTGAATAGAGACATAATTTGAAGAGACACAAAGTCACCTTTTGGATTATTATTAAAATTATGTCATGTAATGAGTTTTAGAGTTTTTAGAGAGTCTAGTTTTCAAGAGTCTTTTCTAATTTTCAGAGTCCTTTTCTAGTTTCAAAGAGTATTTTCTAGCTTTACTTTCAGTCTTTTATTGTTTATAGTTAGTTTGTTTAGTTTTAGAGGAGAAAGGGTTGGTGTGAAACCTTCTTTCCACCAATTTTCTTTCATGCATTTATCTAGTTCTTATTGAAGTCTAAAGTCTGAGTTGGAGTCAACAGAGCTGGGCGCCAACCTCTGTAGTATTGTCCTGTCGAAAGTCAAGTTTCAAAGGAACATCCAGAGTCTTGTGGAGAGGGATTTCAGATAAGTGTTTACTTCTGTTTTTATATTTAGTTTTTCTTGTTGTGTTTTCTTTATGATTTCTATTTTCAAATCAATGTGTGATTGTGTTTTCTCCATGAGTTCTGAGTAGTTTTCTTTATCTTTTAGTTTCTTAAATGAAGAAGTAATTAAATTATGTAGGATTGTTGTGGAATGTATAAATGTTTAAAGTTGGAATAAGTTGCGAAGATTTAATTCCATGAACTTAATTTACTTCATAATTTTGCTACTTAAGATGTTAAAATTTGTTGAGAGATTATGTAAGAACCAATGTGG
This sequence comes from Papilionanthe hookeriana x Papilionanthe teres, assembly GCA_022702705.1. Classification (NCBI taxonomy): domain Eukaryota; kingdom Viridiplantae; phylum Streptophyta; class Magnoliopsida; order Asparagales; family Orchidaceae; genus Papilionanthe; species Papilionanthe hookeriana x Papilionanthe teres. Next base: position 91,092,130 of record CM040433.1, on the reverse strand, counting down.
TATTGTCTCAAACAATAATTGGTAAAAATCACATGCAATTATATGGGTGACAATTGTAGTCCATATAATTGAATGCAAATATATTAAGAGATATGTTTTTAATGGGGAGTAAAATTAGAGGTCTTTAGAGTGATAGCCTAAAGCCCCCTAATTTAGTTTGATATTTTAAATTTTGTTATGAGAAGTTAGCCCTCAGGTGGAGAGAATCGAGGGAACTCTAGAGTGAGCGCTGGTATCTTTCCTGCATAACCATGTTCAAAATTTTAGAATTTCAAATAAACCAATGTTCTTTATAGAACCAATTTAGGCTAAAGAATAAATTTGCTCCTATTTGTCACAACACATTTAAATACTTCCACAACAATACCTTCATAATTATTACTGCTTTATAAGAGAAAGAAAAATATATTGTATTTCCTAGTGTTTTATATCGTGTTTTAAAGTTCTGATAATTTTGATTTCCTGCTTAGCTTTATATCAAAAATATCAAAAATAATTTTCAAACTTTACAAATCAAAACATACTTTCAAAAGTAATTTAAAATGTAAAAATATAATTTTATTATTTCTTTAAAAAGTTTTTAAATTTCCCTGGTTCTATATCTCGGGGCTTAATCAGAAAGTCCTATATTACTTGATAAATGATACGTATACTTGCATATTATACCATATTATAAAATCATAATTTTTATATCTAAATCACATTTGCACATGTATATTCGGTCGGGGATCAACCACCCTGTGCTAATCCTATCATTTAATTTTAGATCCAAGAGATGATGGGGCTGCAATGATGATGATTGGTATTAGCAACACAGTCCTCGAGAATGAGCCGTCAATGGGTGCTAATGATCAACACATGATTACACAACCATTGGTGAATTTCCACTCAACCCTTGCAATGAGTATTGAGGATCTAGTATTTGAAATAATTGGTAACTATGTAGAGCTCAACAAAAAAATGAGGATCTATAATCAGTAGTCAAAAATATAAATCTAGAGGTGGTGATTTGGAGAAAGTGAAAACCAATGAATCAGATCTTCAAGAGAAGGTCATAGATTTAAAAGATAACTTCTCAGAGCTGAACAAACATGCCAGCATTTGGGAAGAAAACATTGAGATCATTTGAAGAAACCCCTTGGAGTTTAATAGAATCCAGCTAAGATAAATGCTAGCTTACTTCTTCTTCAGTGGGGAATGGAGTACCATATATTCGAACCTTTTGTTTTGGCGAGAGGTTTATTCGGTGGAGGCTCCTCCAAGCTTGTTTTATTTATTTAAATGGTGTGTGAGTCAACCTAATTGACCTTTTCTAAGATTGATTATGTATTGATGGCATTGCAGTCATTCTAACATCTTTTGAAGAAATTTCTCTTCTAAAAATGAATTTTGGATGTGAATAATTTGAATTTTTTGTGTCTGTACGGTTGATCTCACTGTAAGAGAGATATTTTTGGTATAATTTACATGACAATAATAAGAATATCAATTTGATTAATAATTACTTCTAGGTTAATATTAAATTTTGAGATGTAACGGTTAAAGCACTTACTTAACCTTTTACCCTTTATCTCTATAAATTGCTTAATAAGACTTAGTTCGAGTATTTCCAAGACTTTGTGTCCTTTCTCAATTTTTTTATTTTTGTTAGATCTTCTAAATCAAGAAGCTCATTTTTCCAGGCTGAGGTTCCAATAAAAGTCATTCTTCACCACCTTTTTGGCAAGCGCCATAAATGTAGTGGCTAAAAACTAAAATAGAATGAACAACCATTAGATATCCATTGTTCTTGTTCGATGGTTCTTAATATGTTTAAGGCACCAAATCATGCCAATTACTTGTCCCACTGTGTGTGATCTTACATCCTACTTGGGATCAACCCAAACACTTGGTGGTGAGGATATAGTCACTGTTTGTGAGGGGAGCCTCATTCTAGAGCTATGTGTTGTTGTCACTATCCTGAAAGAAACGAATATGCCAAGCAAAACTATTGCAACAAATTCCCGTATGTATCATCTAAGTGACCTCTATAGTTTAGAAATCTCCAAGAGAAGATCTGACAATGTCAAATGTATTCAATCCATTGAGAGCTTTAGGTATGGAATAACTGCAATGGGTAAGTATATTTAGGGCATGGTTTCTTATTTTTCCCAATCTTCTAAGGTGATAGCATGATTGGTTATGCTTCCTTGAATCTGAGTCAGCATTCCAAAATGGTTTTTGTCAGTGAAGATTGAGCTAGTGAAGGAATTTGCTCTGTAGGCATGATGCCGAAGGTGACAATGTATAAATTGGGTGTGCCCTCCAATCCAGGTCTAACTCAGGTCAAATCCAAGTCCAACTTAGGTTAAACCTAGAGCCAACTCAGGTCTAACCCAAATCCATCACAAGTTTAACCCAAGTCTAACCCATGCCAAACTCAGATCTAACAAAGGTCCAACCATCCCAGGTCAATCTAGGTCTAATCTTGGTCTAACCGAACCCACGCCATACCCAAACTCAATCTGAGCTAACACCACCTAAACATTAGCTCACCTTAGCTCATTCCCAATTGTTGTCTAATCCAAGCTAAATTTATGTTATGTTGTTTCGTATTTTATACCTTTCCATGTGTTATGTTTTTTAATTTATACTGTCAAGTTCCACATTCCATGCATAATTTCAAAAACAAAATAAAAATATGGATAAAAGAAAAAAAAAGGAGGAGAATCTCTTATATGATGATTCTCTCAACAAATATTTAACTTAAAACCTGAAATCTAGAGACAAAAATATACTCTTAGTTTAGAAAAACATTGATTTTTTACCTCGGTTGACAGACCTAGGACTTAAAACAAATCACAAAATAAATATGAAACTCTAAATAAAATTTAAAACAAACCAACATAAAGAAAAAAAATCAAACTTAGGAAGATCTGACACAAACCCTAGGTTAACGAACTTAGGCATAAGAACCAAGGATCATACACATATCCTAGGTTAGTCCAAGTATAGAAACATAACTTAGTCTAATAGGTATCCTAGTTAGTGCTAATGACTAGGACATATAAAACAAACAACCAAACTGAGACTAAAGAGAATGCCCTAATATGAAGTAACCCATAGTTCGCGACAAAGGCATTTCAAACCACCTTGATACTAAGGAACTCTCCACATGCCATGGTCATGGCACTCTAAGAATATTTTTAGTTATAAGGTTGGTTAAAGTTGAAGGATATCAATGTTCTCTAGATAATGGAATGCCACAAGCATCTTGACTAAGAGAATTATTATTAAAGTCTAGGTTAGTCCACATATTAGGATGCCTTATAGAATCTTGTGTTTCACATCCATCTAGAAATACTTCCTACCTAACCCTATTTTTTCAAACCCTGATAACTTCAAAATAGTCAAACTAAACATTCTTAAACTCATTTTTTGACCTCACCTGATCAAATCAAAAATGTTGCAGTCTTTTGAAAACTCTTCAACCATTATCCTTTGGGTAAACCTTCTTCTCTATATGGTTAAATCCTTTTGTAGGGGGCTTTTCATGACACACTATTGTCAGATTGTAAGACTCATCCTTATAATTCCTCTAAAATAACATCCCAATGGATTCTTTCTTCACATCTAAAGCCTTCAAATCTAATTAACATAGGTCATTATTTTAATCTAAAGTTTTCTTTAGTCCTAACAACTCTGAAGTTGTAATTAACTATGTGGTCTTGCCTTTATAGGGAATCCGACCCCAGAATAAAATAAGCCTAGTTTCGTAGACTTATGTAGGTCTTCTTCTTCTAAATATGCCTATTTTATGGTAGTATTTTCTTCCCTTGGTGTGGTATACTATTCTTTAGAATTCTATCCTTGGTCATTTAGATTCTGAAAGTTCTATAGCATATGGCGACACAAAAATCCTCATCAACCTCCTTAATATGTTTATCCAGACATTGTTAGGTTACATAGGACTAATCATTCTACTTTTCTAAATTTGATAAATTTTTATGCTAATTACAAATTATTTTTTATTTATTTATATTTTCTTTTTTTAGACCATTGATTGTGAAGCGATATCTCACTTATTAATGGATAAGAGGTGGCTTATGACTTGGACTTAGGTTTACAAGCTTGGTGTGTATCATATATCTATAGTGCATTAGATTATATCATATTATGTTGACATCACTAGTAGAACATTGGTCACCTGATACTAGTACCTTTTACCTCAGGTTGGTGAGATGACTATCATATAACAAGACATTGGGCTTATTTTTTGAATTTGAATTGATAGTCTTACAATTATGACAATCATATAAAATTAGCCATGTATATGTTATCAAGGAGACATATAACTGATAAATTATTTTTCTAGTGGCTGAAATTCACACTAAAAGTGTACATATGTACCAGGCATGTGTTCCTCTTATCTTGTGATGCTGAGTTGAATGACACCTACCATATTGTGTAACGAGACATTTATGTTACCTAACAATTGATATAGAGCCTATGTTTTGGCAAGTAGATGAAAGTGGGATGACTAATGTCGATTGGATGGACTTATACTACACTCTTGAAATAATAGAATGAACTCATTTTCCAAGCTAATCTGTTTCACGAGGGAGATGATAAATGATTCATTGAGTACATACGTGGATATAGATCATAAGCTTCTAAATATTTATGACCCATGGCAAATGCTTCAACTCTTTGGTGGAAAAGGTTCTAGCCAACTCAATTTGTTCTCAGTTTGGAATTTAAAGAGATTTAAGTTGTATTAACCATTTTTACTGTAATGCAAATAATTTAATGTTTCCCCTACATAAATTTCAATATCCTATGTGAATTGGTGATAAACATATTCTGTGATAGTATTTGAGTGTAGAAAATGAGAAAATGCAAATTGAAATGTGGCTAGTGACAAATAGATGCATTTATCTTCTTTACCATCTCCCAAATGCATAAAGAAGTTTGGTTAAAGTGGCCTTAATTTATTAAGCCCCACTTTAAACCCAACAACAATTATCTCCCTATTTATTTGCATCTCAATATAGGATACTTTTGCTTCATACCCTATAGTTCAACTTGATCTTCCTAATTATATATGTCATACCTCTTCTGAGTCATTATGATTTACAAAAGATTTTAACAATCTATTTGGCCAAAAATGATATGTAAATGAAAAGCAGAAGGAAATCATCACATTAAAAGGTTAAAGACAATTTAAAATCATTTCCACATTCATGCACATCCTACAACATCACCACAAGGAAATTGTAGAGGAGATTACTAAGAAAACATAGATAAATCACCACAAGATTTCATTGAAATAAAGAGAATCCACATACCAAAGTGTTTATAGAAAATTTCAATTCTTAAACACAATAACACTTATCTATCTCTCTCATTACAGCCTTGAGAATGCTCCACACAAGCCCTTGCTACTTCTCTATAGACTCTCATCACTTTAACACTCAGAACCTCCCCAATTCTCTACTCTACACTTGCTCTCTCTAGCCTAGAGCAAGCCTTCCACACTACAAATATCTCTCACGATTAGTGGAACTTCCTATCCTTCTACTCCAAAATCTCCCTTCAAAAGTCTCCAATTATTTATTAAATAGCCTTTAATATTCTCTATTCAAATTGCCTCAATTCTGCCCAAACGATGCTTTGAAAAGGTCGCACCTAGGTGCCCAAATTTCCTGGCACTAAGGGCTTGGCTTTCACATATAAGGCCTTTATGCCCAGTGGCTGGCGCCTAGGTGTTTGCATCTCTGGTTGCAAGTATTGGGAATGACACCTAGACACCCAATTTTCTTGGTGCTAAGGCCTTGGCTTTCACATCTGAGGCCTTGATGCTCAATGGCTGGTGCCTAGGCCCTTTCCCACTATTTTGACTTTTGCTCCATTTCTCCTCGTTTTTGTTTCATGTTTCTTACAATTTTTTCCACTCCTAATATCTATTATATCTGTAAGAAAAATGTAAAAATAGTTTTATTTAAGTGCAATTTCATCCAAAACGATGTGCAAAACATACAAGAATTCATGCAATCTTTTCACACATCAAAATCCCCAAACTTATAGGTTACTTGTCCTCAAGTAACACTAGAATATTAAAATCAAATTAATTTAATTTGAGGGAGTGGGTTTCATTAAAAATATGAAAAATTTTTCTTCGGGAAATTCATGTGTATCTTTAGGTTAATTCTAGTAAATAAGCCTAAACCTAGAGTATACGAAACTTTTCACTCAACCAAGAAAACATGAATTCTTCTTTATTTTAAAAATAAATTAATACTTGCTAGTTTTGGTACCTTCTATGATAGAAAAATAGAATTTAAGTTCAATGTTTAGAAAGGGTTACTAGCACAACATAAATACAAGCAAGTTTAGGCAAGAAATAAAGCTTGAACTTTAAAAAGGGTCCAATGTAACAAGTTTTTGATAAGTCATCTCCTCAAGCTTCCCCTCCTTTAGTATTTTCATCCTTTTTTTTTTCCATTTACTTTTCCTTCTCCATTTGCTTTAGGATGTACATTTTAATCCTTAGTATAACTTTAGGAGTATTAATATATTTGGATAACCTTATAATAATTTTGAATTCCACTATCACCTCTTTAAAGTGAACTCAGCCACACCTCTTTACTTTCTGGGCCTGTGAAAATTTTAAAAGTACTAGTTAAAAGAATGATTTCATAGAGACTCAATTCTTAATAAATTTGTATCTAAGTATTCCTCATTTTACAAATATAATTCTTTTCAGAAATAAATATACAATTCATATTTTTTTACTTATTGAATTACAAGTTATCTTAACTCTAGTATAGTTTCATTTACGTAAAATTTAAAATAAAGAAACTATGTTTTTCTTTTCTCAAGAATTACAAAATTATTAAATTAACTCCACATTCCGCTATCAACTCTTTTAAGTGAACCCAACCACACCTCTTTACTTTTGAGGCTTGTGAAAAATTAAAAAGTGCTAGTTAAAATAAAAATTTTATAGAGACTCAATTTTTAAAAATATATATATAGGAATTCCTCTTTTTACAAATATAATTCTTTTAAAAATAAATCAACAATTCATATTTTCTACTTATTGAATTACAAGTTATCTTAACTCAACTCTAGTTTCATTTGCATAAAATTTAAAATAAATAAACAACAATTTTCCTTTTAAATTACAGTAATAATAAATTAACTCCACATACCTTAAATTCTATAATATAATAGTTTTATGTTTTTACAATGATTCGCCACCCTCCCCCCCCCCCCCCCACCCACACCCTTGAACTTAAATTTTATCGTATAAAACAATTTGAAACATGAATGTAAGCGGTAAAAATTTCACAGACATACTTCCTATTGCATGTGTCTATCACAGAATTAACAATTTAAGCTTAATACACATATATGTCGTAACAAGTATATTAAAGCTAATAGGGTTGAAATAAAACTGCAGCAGAGAAAGTCTAACTAAATTAACAGATAACAGGAATGAGTTCACATCAACAAAAATTAAAGTGAATATGAGAGTTTAACAAAAGTAGCGGCAAATTAAAAGTAAACAGACATGATGGATGCACACAAAATGAAAGTTGTGAGCTAAATCAAGCACTCCCCAAAGAGATCTCCATATCACTGAAAAATCCCAAAAATTCCCAGATGAAAAAGAAAAAAACAAGCTTAGGAGGTGGAATTTATCATACATAAGTATTTTCCACACTCCAAAGTTTCACGAATCAAGCACAAATTGAAACTATGGGGAGGCCCTAGATATCACTACTCTATCAGTCAAAGGAAAGTTGGGGAGGAGTCGAGAAAATGACCTAAACCATCATGTTTTTGGTGATTTATTACCCATGTGGAAGTGGTGCTTAGGCGCCGCGATAGTGGTACCAAGGCCTTACTTCTTCTATCCGAGGCCTTGGCGCCTAGGCTCTAGTATGACTTGTAGCCATTTTGACTCCAGAGCCACAAGCTCATATGCATAAGCTCCAGATTTGGTCCAGATCATATAATTTGTAATATTTTCTCCTCTCCAAGATTAAATCACACCGAAAAAGTTTGATCAAAAAATTCTATAAGATTGATGAATGAGGGTAACTCATCCCCTCTCTCATCACATCTCCACTCTCTATCGCTTAACTCCAACGAAATCTTCTTCCATTGACTGGCGTGTACTTTACATAAAATATGGTAAGGAGAAACTTCTGGACCAGATAACACTTATACTATTAAGATTGACTTATGTGTTGCAAATCTTAAGTGTAACCCAACTTGATAAAGTATGCATCTCTATCAATTCAACAAGAAAAGAATAACCTCTAGCAACTTCTCGTAGCTAGTCAGTTGAACCAATTAAAGAAAATCAGATCAGAAATAGTAACTAAAGAAAGGAGATGGACCAGTCCTATGCCTAAAGTTAGCATGACTCTGGAGAATCCTATGCTCGATTGAGGATTAGGATATATAAGATAAAATTGATTCTTCTACCTTCAACAGTCATACTAATGTCCAACCATAACTAGAAGAATAAGGATTCACTATCTCAAGTCACACAATCTCAGTCTAAACACATGAACACAAAATTTAACGTTTAAATACAATCAAATCACATCACAAGAAAGAGAAACATAATCAATCACACAACATGGGTTACCTCCCAAGAAGCGCTTAGTTTAACATCCTCGGCCGATGACTCTAGATATTACATGAGATGTCTCAACATTAAAATCTCATTTATATGCGGTCTTTTACTTCCTAATTATGGTTTATGTCTTTGTAAATTAACTTTAAATTCTCTACCACTCAAAGGATATTTAATATCAACAACATTAAAAGGGTAAACCTTTACTACAGTAAATGGTCTTGACCACCTGGATTTAAGTTTTCTGAGAAATAATTTTAATCCATAATTAAATAGCGAAACCTCCTATCCAGGCTCAAAATCTTTCGTAAAAATCATTTAACTGTGTTGTTTCTTCATTTTCTCATAATACCTGACATTTTTGTACGATTCTTGTCTAATTTCTTCAAGTTCATTTACTTATACTAGTCTCTTCTCACCAGCTTCATTCATACTGTAATTGAATTCCTTAAAAGTCTAATAAACTTTTTGTTCCAATTCTAAAGGTAAGTGACAAGCTTTGCCAAATATGAGTCTATATAGAGACATTCAAATAGATGTTTTATATGCAATTATATAGACCAATAATTGATCATTTATTTCAAAGACCAATATTTCCTTTTAGGTTTGACAGTCTTCTCCATTATCCTCTTAATCTCATGATTAGAAACTTTTGTTAAATGACTAGTTTGGGATTGGGATGATAGGTTATGGCAATATGATGTTTAATTTGTATTTAGTAACTAATGCCTCTATTCATCTATTTATAAAGTGGCTCCCTCTATCATTAATGATCAATCTAGGCATCCCAAACATGCTAAACATATTTTTATTTAAAAATTTAACAACACTTTGAGCATCACATTTTTAAGGTGTCGCTACCTCAATCCTTTTCGAAACATAGTCCACAACTATCAAAACATATACATATTACTAAACAAAGGTACAAAGGGTCCCATAAAATCTAAACCACAAACATCAAAAAACTCAATCTCTAAAGTAAAATTCATGGGCATTTCATCGCACTTAGAAATGTTACCTACTCTTTGACATCAATCATAAGATTTGATATATATTTTTACATCCTTAAATAAAGTAGGCTAGTAAAATCCATATTATAAAATCTTATGAGCCTTTCTATCAATCCAAAATGTCCCCAAATTCATAATTTTAACATTTTTTAATAATTTTATTGGTTTCTTCTATAGGCACACATCTCCTTATCACTTGATCCTTGCATTTCCTATATTAATATGGGTCACCCCAAAGATAATATCTGGCATTGTGGAGAAAATTTTTTGTTGATTGTATGTTAGACCGTAGGGTATAATATTGCTAACTATATAATTAACTATGTCAACATAATGATACATCTATAATATATAACATTTATGTACACATTTTTATACCTGTTTGTAAGGATATTACACTTTAATGAAAGGTATTTGTGTGTTATTCTTTCAGGTATACTTAAATGGATGAAATATGGCTAAAGTAGTGAAAAAGGATCAAATTTGGAGAAAAAATAAAAACGGTGTGAAAATGAATTGGGGCGCCTAAGCGCCTAGAATTGAAGCATAATCTTCTAGGACCAAAGCCTAAGTGCCCAGAAATGAAGCTTAAGCGCCCAAGAGACATATAGGGTAGCGTCTAAGTGCCGAAGACCCCGCTCTTAAGTTTAGGGTGGTTATTATGGAAGTTTAAAGAAATTTTGGAAAAATTCAAAGGGTGTTTGAAGCAACCCTTGGTGAAAATGTGAATAACTGATAATGGGCACGAAAATGCATTCAAATGGCTTGTGAAAGGAGGCAACTCTTGGAAGGTTCATTTAATGTGGACCCATTTTGAAGAGACACCAATGCACCTTTTGGAAAACTATAAAGAGAAGGACTTGGAGAAGAAAGAAGAGAAGTCCAGAGGAGAAGAAGATAGATTTCAGAGAGTAGAAAGTAAGGAGTTGTAAGATTTTTATTTAGACTTCTTCTCTACTTTCTTATTCTTAGTGAAGGAGAAAGTGATTAGAAAGTTCTAAGAAAGAATCCATTATTGTTTATTAGTGAAGTAGAGTGATTTAAACCCTCTAGGGTTGGATGAACAGACCTATAGAGTTTGGCAAGAGAAAGGAAGAGATTCAAAGGACCTTCAGAGTTTGGTGGAGAGGAATTTGAGATAAGTTTCTATCTTTGTGACTATATTTGGTTTTAATTTTGACTCCTTACGTTTCTACATGGTTTCTACTTTTAAAATTGATTATTGTTGTGTTTCCTCTATGAACTCTGAGTAGTTCTATTTATATTTTTCCTTAAAATAAGAAGTAATTAAGTGTTGGATAGAAGTTGTGGAAGTATTAATATTTAAAGCTGGAATAAGTTGTGATGATTTAATCCTTATACTTCATATACTTCTTAATTTGGCCAATTAAGATGTTAACATTTGTTGTGAGAACATGTAAGATCTGTGATGGTATGTCTCAGTCAACTAATGGTAAAAATCTCATGTGTATGGATGAAAATGTAATTAATATAATTGAGTGTAAATAATTATGGAAATATACATTAAAGGTTTTAGAAATAGAGGACTTTTGGGTGACAGACTAAACCACCCAATTCTGTTTTTTGTTTTAGGTTTTGATATGTGAAGTTAACCCTTAATGGATGGAGATGAGGGAACTCTAGAATCTGAGCCAATATCTTCCCGATTTAACCTGTCTTCAAGATTATTCAAACTTTAGACTAGCGAATATTATTTATAACATCTCTAGTAATTGTATAGAATAATATTGCTCCTATTTGGAACAATACATTTTGAATACTTCAACAACAGAACTCCTATAATTATTACTCATTCATAATAAGGAAAAAATATTTTAATTATACTTCTTCTCTCTTACAAAAATCTCGTTAAAATTAGTTCGTTATTTACTTTATCTTAAAAATAAAAAATTACCATAAAGACTTGAATATTCATTCCTATGATAATATCTATAGTTTAAGTAAGTATATGATGACCTCGACCCATAACTATGCCTACAATTTATCCATTAATTTATATTTCAAAGGGTAGTATGCAAAAATAAATATATAATTTTAGAAAATATTTTGCACACCAGAGGTTCTACGCAAGTATACGTATCGTATCTAGTAATACATGGCTCTATTGGCGTCCTGGTTATCGATCTCACATGGAAGATTAATTTTAGAAATTAATAGATTTTCAAATTAAAAGTAATTATAACTTTTATTTCTTTTCAAAAATCAAAATTTAAGTTTTATGAAATTTCTACTAGATGTAAGTAAAGTAGCAATAAAGTAAAGGTTTATGCAAGTATAAATAAAACAACTTTCTCCTTTTCAACTAATTCAAGATTTTTCAGAAAAACTATCATTCGTGGAGAACTTGAAATTATGGTATTGCGCCAAAATAGAAGCATTCCTATACTTTACCTTCGCTCGATAGTATAAATAACATTGGCTAATCTATAGATTAGTTCAGGATGTATTATTAGTAGAATGGGTTAATCTAGACTCACACTTCTAGATGTCCAAGGGTGGCTATGGTCGGCCATACTAGTGAGCCGTTCCCTTTCTATAAACAAAACTAATAGAATTTAGTTTTTTACTCTAAAAACAAATTAATTCTACGCCCAATAAACAATAATTTTCTATTTATTTGCACTTCACCTTGAATAATCCGCACATGTCCTTCAATTACCCAAGGATTCATGCGATATCTACTAGTTAAGAACTCATCTCCGGATAGGTCTCAGAATTCTTCAACAGATTTTAACAATTCAAATGGCTAGTCTAAAAAGTAAATTAAGATCAGGTATGAATATCATCACAATAAGTTTTTAAAATTAAGTTTAAGTTCTCCAACGAAATCAAATTATCTTTATTATCTTTTCATGGTTGAAAGGAGAAAGAAAAGTAAGTACTCAGAACACATTGAATTCACACAACAAAACATATTTATAAAACTTTGAACCAAGTTACAATTACTTATTTGAAATCTTCCTTCAAGTGATGCTTTGACTCCTACTGACTCCAATGCAAAGTACAAGACTTCAACAACACCAACTCTTACAAACTCTCACTTACTACTCAAGGAATTGAGTAGTAACACTCAAAGTAACTAAAATAAACTAAAATAACTCACTAAATACTTAAGAAAAGTATTTGGTGGCTCTCTAGAACTATTTTCGGGCACGGGAGAGCTCTGTTTTCTGTAGAAATATCTCCTATTTATAGAGCTTCAAAAATGACCAGGGGTTGCTTAAGGCACCTCTTCAAAATTCATCCAAATTCAATGAATCTTCTAGAAAGTAACTGTGGCGCCTAGGCGCGGGGATCTGGTGCCTAGGCACCAGACTCTGTGACCAGATCTTCACACCCCTTCACTTTGGATCACACCTCTTCACGATTAAAACTGTTTTCCTGTGTCATGATGCATTGTTTCACATGTCCTATGTATTAGGAGTAACTTCCAGTCTTTTAGAAGGTCTGATAACTACTTAACACCGTCAAAATAATTGCCAAAAGTTGTCAAAAATCTTAATTGCTTCAATATCGATCTGGAGCCTAGGCGCCGAATTCTGGTGCCTAGGCGCCAGACCTATAATTTTGGCAACTTTGCTTTTTAGCTCTATTTTTGCTCCTTTTTGCTCCTTTTTCCTTCTTGAACTCTTTTTTTCATCACCTATATCCAAAAACATAAAAAAAACATTTCATTAAAACATAATATCTTTAAAAATTGAATCATAAATAAGGCATAAAGATATGTACTTTTTAAGTGGATCAAATTCCCCCAAACTTAAATGTTACTTGTCCTCAAGTAACCCTTTTTATTACATAAAATATATAACATCTGGAATGAAGTTTAAATTTTTAAGATTCCTTGTAATTTTTGGTTTTATAAATGCTCTAGTAAATCATTAACCAAATTTCACTAATTAAGGCTAATTTTAAGAATTTGAAGAATACTTAACTACCAAATCATAAGACTTTAAAATTTTCATTTATTTCAAGAATAATTGTAATTTATCATATTAAGGCCACATAGATAATTTACATGAAAAAGACTTTCATGAAAACTTTTCTAGTAAGGATGCTTGTAAATAAAAATTAAGTTAAAAATGTAATTAGTTTTCTTCCTATATGATAATTCAAGTGAAGCCAATTTTTGATTAGGCATTTCCTCAAGCTTCTTATGGATATTTTTCAATCCTCTTTTTTTTTATACAATTTGTGAGGATTACTATATCTAGATAGCCTATTAATGATTTTGAACATCACTATCCTTAACTTATATTTAAAAACTTATACATTTTCACTTAATAAATACGCCATTCTTAATAAGTATTTTTCAAAAATTATTTCAAACTTTTCTTTATTAAGTAATAATCTTGATTCCTTAGTATTTCAAAAATACAATTCTCTTTACTATAAATAGAAAAATTTTTCATCTTATTATTCTTTAAGTTAAATAATTCTATTCTTAAAATCAATCAAAATTATTAAAATTTTATTTAAGTTTACCGAATTATTTATAAATTCAAAAATTGAAGTAATCTTAAATAAATTTTTCATTCCTTATGTTATGTTAATATTTTTAAAGAAAATATTAGTAATTAAGGACAAATAATATTTAAATTTCAAAGTATTTTCCCTTCCCCCAAACTTCAGTTTTGGTATAAACATGAATCATGAAAATTTATAAAGCAAGAGAGAAATAATAGCATATTTCCACCAGGAATTTTTTGAAGTATATGAAAAATAATCTAAAAAGGAAAATTTTATTTCTACACATGCTTTTTATGAATATAAAAGAAATGTTTAAGCATATAGAAAAATTTTAGTAAGCAGGATCAATTTCTACAAATTTTTTTTTTAAATTCTTTTCTTTTTCTTTTATAATTTTAAACAAAAATAACTAAACTAAACAGGTGTACTGATCACTGTACTAAAACAGAAACAAAACATCCCATTACAAAAATAAACTCTAGCAATGCAACAATCATCAGTACAACAATAAGTGTCTCCGAATCAATAAACTCTAAACATCAAAAGTACACTAACATCAACAGTGCATCAAACATAAAAACCAATCATCACATACATCCAACACTAACACACTAACAAAACATAACATAAATAACACAACTACTCAATCCTAGAAATCTACTCATCACTAGCTGCCTCCTCATCCTCAGCATCATCAATAGAAAAATCTAAATTCATATTCTGGCGATCATCATATGGTGAGAATCGAGGGAAGTTCATGAACTGAACTGAATGATCACCCTTAAGGAATCTAACAAGAGTCTCAGAATACTCTGCATCAAAATCAGTCTTCCTCTAGGTGTACTCAGAAAGATGATCCACTTTCTTATCTATTGTATTCACTCTACAATGGGTTAAAAGTAATATATTCTACTGCTCTATAAATTTTTCATGCATATTTTTCCAAAAACTAGATGGTGGCTCAGCAGTAGAAGTAGAGGGTTGATCCCCGATAAATATATGTGCGCCAAAAACTTGACTCAACACCAAATATATGTGCTGATGATTTAGATATGAAAATTATGATTTTATAAAATGGGATAGTACGCAAGTATAAGTATCATTTATCAAGCAATATAGGACTTTCTGATTAAGCCCCGAGATATCGAACCCACAGGAAAAATTTGAAAATCTTTAAAGGAATAAGAAAAATTATCTTTTTACTTTTTTTATGGCTTTTAAAAGTATGTCTTGATTTTGAAAAGTTTTAAAAGTTGATTTGTCTTTTGAAATTTCCTTAATAAAATGTTAAGTAAGAAATTAAAATTATAATAACTAATAACACTGTATGTAAAATACTATTAACTAGAATATCTTTTTCTTTCCTTTTATGAAGTAGTAATAATTATTAAAGTATTGTTGTAGAAGTATTTAAATTTATTGTGACAGATAGAAGCAAATGTGCTCTTTACCCTTACTTGGTTCAATAAAGAACATAGGTTAATTTGAAATTTTTATCATTTTGAACATGGTTAGGCGGGGAAGATACCAGTCTCTCACTCTAGAGTTCCCTCGATTCCCACCAACTGGGGGCTAACTTCTCATAAAAAAACTCAAAACTTCAAACCAAATTAGGGGGTTTTAGCATGTCACTCTAAAATCTTCTAATTTTACTCCCTTCCATAAAAATATCTTCTAATATTACATTCAATTATATGGACTACAATTCTCACCCATATAATTGCATGTGATTCTTACTAACTTTTATGTGACAATACCGCATTGGATCTTACATAATCTCAAGAAATTCTACAACTTAACGAGCCAAATTAAGAAGTAAACAAAGTTTTTAGAATCAATCTTCACAACTTCTTCCAACTTTAAACACTTATACTTTCCACAACAATTCTCCATAAATTAATTACTTCTCCATTTAAGAAAGAAAAAGATAAAGTAAACTACTCAGAATGCATTGAAAAAATACAAAAACACATTGATTCAAAATTAAAAACCATAAGAAAAACAACAAACTAAAACAAGTATTAATTAAAAAACTAAATGTAAGAATAAAAGTAAAAACTTATCTGAAAATTCTCTCCACAAGACTCTGGAATTTCCTGTGAAACTTTAACTCTTCACTAACCTACTCCTCAGAGCAGATCTCCCAACTCCGATGACTTAGAATAACTTCAGACTTTAATAAAAAATAAACTAAAAGAAAGAAAAGAAGTGGGAAGAAGAAGACTTCACTCCGACCATTTTCTCCTTTCTACTCTCTACTCCTACTCTTAATAAAAACTCTCGCAAAATAAAAGTAAAATAATGTAAAAACTTCCAAGTGAAAGAACCCTTCAAAAGGCAAAGGAAGAGCTCCTTAATCTTTCCTAAGACTATCTTTAAATACTAAACCAAAAGGTGCCTTGTTGTCTCTTCAAATGTGTCCAGATTCAATGTATTTACCAAAGAATGCACCCCTTCATTCAAACTCGCCGCCCAAAGGAAGTTATGGAAGTTACCACCAAGAGTTGCATCTTATTCCCTTTGAAATTGGCTCCAAATTAATTTGAATTTTGATTTTTAACTGTGGCGGCTATGCGCCGGCCCAGTGGCGCTTAGTCGCTAGTGCCCAAATTTTCATTTTTCATCTTTTTTTGCTCCAAATTTGATCCAATTTTGCTCTTTTCATCATGACCATCCATTTTCATCATATCTGCAAGAAAAACAAAAAATACCTTCCATTAAAGTGCAATATCTTTAAAAATAGGTATAAAAATGTGCATAAAAATAATATATATTTTAGATGTATCAAAATCCCCCAAACCTAAACTGTTACTTGTCCTCAAGTGACAGTTAATTTCATAGAACATTTTAGCATGCAAATTATGTGATGAGTTTCTTAGGAAGATAACAAATTTTTGTTCTAGAAATGGAATAGTCCAATTTAGAAAAAATTTCAGTAATTAAAACCAACTTAAAGTTTAGAAAGTTCTTAAGTAAAGGAAAATGACAAATATAAGGTTCTATCTAATTCAGAAATATTTGTAGATTCTTCAAGATATAGGACTCAAACACTTATTTTTCTCACTTAAAAATCTTTATTTGAAAATAATTTTACTTACTATATTATAACCTTAAGCTTTAGATTTTCTTTGAACTTATATCTTAAACTTTAGGTATGAAACCAATTTTTGATTAGGCCCTTAAATTCTCAAGCTTCTCCTCTCTTTTCATATACTATTTTTCACTATTTTTTTTATTAAGTCAAGGATTACTATATCCGGATAGGCCTTTAATGATTTTGAATTCCACCCTTCCATTTAAAATAAAGATCAGATATATATCTTTCACTTAAAAATCATAATAATAATATTTGA
Source organism: Papilionanthe hookeriana x Papilionanthe teres (assembly GCA_022702705.1). NCBI lineage: Eukaryota > Viridiplantae > Streptophyta > Magnoliopsida > Asparagales > Orchidaceae > Papilionanthe > Papilionanthe hookeriana x Papilionanthe teres. The sequence continues at coordinate 91,074,647 of CM040433.1, read as the reverse complement.
AAATTACTCTTCAATAAAAGAAATTTAAGCTTTGAAGAATAAAAGTCAAATCTTTTATTTATCCAAAAATACAAAACTTCTTACTAAAGATTGTTTAACTTTATTTAACACCTCTTCATTAAGAAAATTTTAACTTTAAGTTTTTCATGATTACTATAAATTTTAACTAAATTCTTTTATTCATTTCTATATTCAAAATTTTTGTTCCCCTAATATAACTTCATGTACATAATTGTTCTCATTCAAACATAAGATTTATTTTTAAGTATTCTTGAGAATCAAATAAAATTTAAGGTTTTTGAAAATCTTTATTTTTTAAATCCCCCCCAAAACTTTAATTTTTAGTTAAGATAAAACATTTAAGCATAAGAAATGATACATGGGTGAGAAATAAAAACTGATATATCATGCTTGCAAAAATTTTTAATATCCTAATATGAAAGTATAACAATTTAAATAACAGGAGAAAAATGAAATCAAATTTAGTTTTTTAAAACAATTTTTTTATACATAGAAAAGTAAAAATTTTAAAAAGACTTCTACAGTAGTGGAGGTTTTCAAAGCAAATACACGCCAACTAAGATAACACACTGATATAGATAATAGATGATAGTGGAATTTGAAAAATTTTAAACATGTAGTTTCCTAAGTAGAAATTCCCAATAGTGGTTTATAATCTCCTAACAGTTTTTGAATTAAAGTACACACTACTAAAACTCTTACATAACATACACATTAAAACATTTACTATTACACATCACTACCACAAAGCAACATATAAAACATCAATACAACAACAACAATACATCTGAATATGCATAACAAAATAATAATACAAACTACAGTTTGCATACTATCAAGGTTCATATCACAACATAATGATCAAACTAAATACTAAACAAAACAAACATACATCAACAACAACACCACAACGAAAACAAATAACACTAACCTACTCATCATCCTCATCATCATCATCATCCTGCTCGTTCCAATCCCTAGATGGCACATAAGGTATGTAGAATGGATGAGGGGGCATCTCAGCACTCTGATCACCTCTAATTAGTTTATCCAAATATTTCTGATAACTCTTCTCATACTCATCATGTTTCACAATATATCTTTCTACATTATCCATCTTACCATCCATATCTTTCAGATGCTCTCGAGTAAGACTCGCTTTTTTCAAAATTTTTCTTAATAAACCTGTTTGTGAATCAGTAGATGATGAAGCACGTGAAGTAGAAGCACGAGAAGTAGATGCAACAAAAGCAGTAGAAGCCCTACCAAATCCTCCTCTCCAACCAAACTCTGAATATACAATGTAAGCACCAACGTTGACACTGGTAATTGGTCTCAATGGCTGAAGTACCTCTTCCCAGGTTTCAAACTTCACTCCAAATCGTTCACATAATGAATGAATCAAGGAAGGAAAACCCATACCTGCAGTCGTGGTTGATCTAGCACAGTTCAAAACATAATCATAAATTATACCTCCAATGTCAATAGGCTTCCCTTGCTGAAAACAATGGTTCAACACAGCTCTTTCTCTCGTTACTTCACTAGTATGACTCGAAGGTAACAACTTAGATGAGATAAAATAATGTCATGCCTTAGAAATGGCATTCAATTTGGAAGCAAGAAAGTTCACTCTTCTATCTTTAGTTATTTTCCATAATCCTCTTCCATCAGTTAGAAATTCCATGATCTCATCTAATTCTCCTTCTGTAGGATGATAGTTAGAATAAAAACATAACATGTCAGGAGGTAGTCCATAAAAAGAATTGATTGCCCCAGAAGAAAAGTTGACCTCATGCCTCCTAACCATCACTTGATTATCTTCTACAATAGGCAAATTTGCATAAAATTCTATAACCACAGAAACAACAACAACAGCGGAGAAGCAACAGTAATTCTCCCAGTTCCTTCTAGCAATCATATCTTCAATCACCTCTCCTGGTTTACTAAACACGCGCTCAGGAATCAACTTATGTGACTGCAATGCATCGACGTATCGTTCCTCAGACCTCATACTAACAAATTTGTTAGAATCAAATCTTGTCTTTTCTCGTTCACGCTTTGACTTTGGAGCCATCTCTAAAAATTTACGAAAATTCAGCATAAATTCCAAAATCAAACAAAATTTGCTAAAATATCTTCCAAAAGATATTTTCACTAAATCCAAGTAATTTCTCAAGTTTTTCCTCAAATTTTCACCATGAATAGTGATTTTAAGATTTTCCAAAATGTACTCAAAATACATGGTGAAAATAAAAAATTTTTACTTAGGAATAGTGCTCTTACCTCAAGGAATCCAAATCTAACAATTTTTGTTGAGATCGGCTCTTAAATGATCCACAATATGATGCCCTAAGCTCCTCTTTCGTGATAAACCGAAGGTTGAAGACGATGAGGCGGTTTAAAAATGGCAATTTTCGGGTTTTTAACTGTTGGGACCAATTTTCGCGAACTGGCACCTAAGCGCGAGCTTTCGGTGCTTAGTCGCGAAATCTAGCGCTTAAGCGCTGGCACTTTGGCGCTTAGCCGCCAGTACCCAAATATTCACAATTAAGGTATATGCACTAAATCACTATGTTAATCACCCTTAATTACTCCAGAATAATTATTTCTCCCCACATAAATCTTCGAATATTCCAAATCAAAATATAATATCCATTGATTCCACACAAATTTCACAAAAACACAAACTTATATTAAAACAAACATAACACTTAATGCAATTCTAGAATTTATATCCACACTTAAAGGATGAAATTCTCTAAATACAAGAGACTTTTATCTCAAACTGATAAGTATACATCTCTAGGATGTAACCATCACTTCATCAGGCTTAGTTAATACTTAAATATAAACACTAAACACACCAAACATTACACACAAGAACACTAAACATAACACATAAGAACACTAAACAAATTAGAACAAAGCACTCTTAATTCCATTCTCCATTAGGGGGATTATATCCCAAACCATTATGATTCTCATTTGACCCTTCTGGAATATAAATATGATAAAACAGGCGATAATACTTCATCCTTAAATCATCTTCTTAAATCCATTTGTTATTCAGAAACATCACCTTATCAGCTTCTTTCACGTACCTTGAATGACTGAATTGCATCTTTAGTTGCCATCACATGTGCTCCAAATGCAGATTACTTTCATGGATTTTTCTTTCCATTGAAGTCACTCGGGCTTCAATGTTTGCAATCATTTCAGCAATCCCTTAAATACTAACAACGAGATATCCATTGAATAATTCTTTAGCACTATCACTAATGAACTTACTCTTATCAGAATCTTGCTTCTTCTTCATCTCATTCTCCCAAGAAGACATGATGCACTCAAAACTCTCTTCTTAAGACTCAGAAATGAAAATTGGACTTGGTGCAAGCGTTTCTCTTAAATCAGGTCCTTTTTATAGACTTGGGAAGTGCTAAATCTGCCCCAAGATGTTTTAAAACTCCAAAATAACTTCCAAAACTACTCCCCCATGATCTAGGCTTCTATAACCTCATTTTTCATGTTTTTTATAACTGCGACACCTAAGCACCAACTAGTCGGCGCTTAGCCGCCAGTGCTCAATTTAGCACAGGTCTGCTAAGTGTCCAAATTTTCATTCTGACTTCTCTAAATCATCAATTAAGGTCAAATAAACTCTACTATAGTTTAAAAACTCCAAATTACTACAACTAAAAATATAAAAATAAACCAAACAAAGCAAACAAAGAACACAAAATAAACATAAAGCAAAGCACACCGAAAATTATGGGTTACCTCCCACAAAGCGCTTGTTTTAACGTCTTCAGCTTGACATACCCAGAACTCATTCTGAGTGACCCAACATCCAATTATTATCAGATTTAGATTTATTGAATGAAAATTATGGTTTAATTCTATGTCTGTTTAACTTTAAATATTTTTCCAGTCTTAGGATCTTGAATATCTTCTGCTCCATAAGAATAAACTTTTATCACAATAAATGGACCCATCCACCTGGAATTAAGTTTTCCAGAAAATATTCTCAATCTAGCATTATACAGTAAAACTTTTTGTTATGGTACAAGATTTTTAGTAAGAATCTTCCGATCATGCCATAACTTCATCTTTTCCTTATAAATCTTAACATTTTCATAAGATTCATTCCTTATTTCTTCAAGCTCATTCAATTGCAATAATCTCTTTTCAGCAGTATCTTTCAAATTATAATTGAACTCTTTAATAGCCCAATATGCTTTACGCTCAAGTTCAAAAGATAAATGACAAGTTTTTTCCAAAATAAGCCTATATGGGGACAATCCTATAGGTGTTCTGTAAGCAGTCCAATGGACCCACAAAGCATAATCCAGTTTGATTGATCAATCCTTTCTATTTAGATTAACAGTTTTTTCTAATATTCTTTTAATTTCACGATTGGATAATTCAACCAAACCACTTGTCTGCGGATGATAAGCAGTAGCAATGCGACGATTAATATGATATTTCTTTGCTAACTTCCCAAAAATCGCATTTCTAAAATGACTTTCCCCATCAGTTATAATTACTCTTGGTATTCCAAATATGTAAAATATATTATTTTCTAAAAACTTTGCAACACTTTGAGCATCACATCGAGGTAAAGCAATAGCTTCAATCCATTTGGAAACGTAGTCTACTGCTATCAAAATATAAACATTTCTGAAAGATGGTGTAAATGGTCCCATAAAATCTAGTCCCCAAACATTAAATATTTCAACTTCCAACATATAATTGAGGGGCATCTCATTTCTTCTACAAATATTGCCTAATGCTGACATCTATCACAATTTTTAATATAAACATTCACATCCTTAAAAATTGTAGGCCATTAAAATCCTGATTGTAATATTTTATATGCAGTTTTATCACTTCCAAAATGTCCCCCATAATCAGAATCATGACATTTTTGAATAACTTCATAAGTCTCTTCCAAAGGTACACATCTTTGAATTATAAGATCCTTTCCTTGTTTAAATAAAAATGGGCCATCCCAAAAATAAATCTTAGCATCAGACAGAAATTTCTTCTTTTCTTGGTATGTCAAACCATAGGGTATAATAATACTAACAATAAAGTTTACTATGTCTGCATACCACGGACATGCCATTCTTTAACAGTGAACAGTTTTTCATCAGGAAAATGTTCATTATTTCTTCATTATCACAGAGAGATTTTTCAATTTCAAGCCTGGACAAATGATCAGCAATTTGATTATCAGAACCCTTCCTATCTACTATCTCAAAATCAAATTCTTGCAAAAAAAGGATCCATCTTATCAGTCTCAGTTTTGCATCATTTTTCTTCATTAAGTATTTAATAACAGAATGATCAGTATGCACCACACATTTAGTTCCAATTAAATATGATCTAAATTTATCAAAGGCAAATATTATAGCTAATAACTCTTTCTCAGTAGTAGTATAATTAATTTGAGCTTCATTAAGAGTTTTACTGGCATAATAAATTACTTTGAAAATTTTATCATATTTCTGACAAAAAACAACACCAATAACATAATCACTAGCATCACACATTAATTCAAATGGTTTTTCCTAATTTGGTGAAATTATTACTGGTGTAGTGATTAATTTTTCTTTTAATGTTTCAAGGGCTTTGAGGCACTCATCATCAAAATTAAAAATTGCATCCTTTTCCAGTAAACGGCATAAAGGTTTTGTAATCTTTTAAAAGTCTTTGATGTAACGCCTGTAGAATCCAACATGTCCTAAAAAACTTCTAATTTCCCTTTCATTGCTTGGGCAAGGTAAATTAGATATAACTTGAATTTTTGCAGGATCTACCTCTAATCCTTTTTCTGAAATCTGATGTCCAAAAATAATTCCTCTTGCTACCATAAATTGGCATTTTTCCCAATTAAGGACCAAATTTGTTTCTTCACAGTGTTTTAGAACTTTAGATATATGTTCTAAATATGATTCAAATGAAATTCCAAACACTGAAAAGTCATCCATAAAAATTTCAATCCCTTTTTCAATTAAATCACAAAAAATAGCCATCATACATCTCTGAAATGTAGCAGGGGCATTACATAAACCAAAGGGCATTATTCTAAAAGCAAATGTACCATAAGGATTGGTAAACGTAATTTTCTCTTGATCCTCAGGAGCAATTTGAATTTGGTGGTAACCAGTATATCCATCCAAAAAACAAAAGTATTTATGCCCGACCGACCTACCCAACATTTGATCTAGAAAAGGGAGTGGAAAATGATCTTTCCTTGTGGCAATGTTTAATTTTCTATAATCAATGCATATTCACCACCCTGTAACTTGTCTTGTTGGTATCATTTCATTTTTTTCATTAACAGTTACAATTACTCCTCCTTTCTTAGGAACACAATGACTAGGACTAACCCATGCACTATCTGAAATAGGGTAGATAATTCCAGCATCCAACCATTTTAAAATTTCTTTCTTAACAACGTCTTTCATGATAGGATTTAATCTCCTTTGGGGATCAGCCCGTGGTTTGCAATTATCTTCCATAAGAATTCTAAGCATACAAATTGAAGGACTGATTCCTTTAATATCAGCAATTGTCCATCCAAAGGCTTTCTTGCGTTTCTTCAAAATTTTAAGCAAACTCTCTTCTTCTTTTTCAGTTAATTGAGAAGAAATTATAATAGGAAAGGTTGAGGATTCACCTAGAAAAACATACTTCAAATGATCAGGAAGCATTTTTAGCTCAAGTTCAGGAGGTTTTTCAATTGATGGACCATAAGATTCATATTTTTCAGTCATATCCAACAAATCAAAACTTTCATAAACATACTTTAGATCTTCCTCTTGAAAATCTTCAGAATCAAATAACTCCTCTTCTTGCTTATATTCCAATTTTTCTCTTTTAGCTTTCTCTTCATAAGTTGATTTGAAATGACATTCACTTAAATATTCAATAACATCCATCCTATAACACTCATCTTGTTTACCTCTAGCAGGATATTTCATCGATTTTGAAATATTAAATGTAACAGTCTGATCATTAACCCTCATCGTTAATTCCTCTATTTGCACATCTATCATGGTTCTGCCTGTAGCTAGAAAAGGTCTCCCCAAAATTGTGGGTATCTCTTTATCTTTCTCCATATCTAATACAATGAAATCCACAGGAAAAATAAATTGATCCACTTTTACCAAAACATCTTCTATAACTCCTTTAGGATATGTGATCGAACGATCTGCTAATTGCAGAGTTACAGTAATTGGGGTTATTCCTCTTAGTCCCAGTCTCTTGAATATTGATAGAGGCATAAGGTTAATGCTTGCACCCAAATCACATAAAGCTTTTCCACATAATCTTTCTCCGATTGCACATGGAATTGTGAAACTACTAGGATCTTTAAGTTTTTCAGGAAGCTTTTTCTGAATTATCGCACTGCACTCCTCACTAAGTGCAACAGTCTCATTTTCTTCAAACTTCCTCTTTTTATTAAGAATATCCTTCATAAATTTCGTATAGCTTGGCATTTGTTCTAGGGCTTTAGCAAATGGAATATTAATGGTAAGCTTCTTTGATTTCTCCAAGAATTTTGAAAATTGCTTATGTAACTTTTGTTGATGAAGTCTATGAGGAAATGGAGGTGGTGGTTTTTCTAAATCAACATTAGGTGGAGAAATAGGTCTTTCAAAACCTTTTGGAGCGTCCACTTTAGGTTATTTAATCTCTTCTTTCTCGAATTCAGTTTCTTTTTGAACTCTACCTTCCAATTCTTTTCCACTTCTCAGTTGAATTGCTTTTACTTATTCTTTATTCTTTTCTCTTGGATTCACTTTAGTATTACATGGAAGCATTCCTTAGGATCTATTACTTAAGGCATTTGCAATTTGTCTCAATTGATTTTCAATATTTCTGATGGTTGCTCCTTGAATTTGTAATTGATTTCCCATATGTGATACTACTTCTTCCATAGACAACTTCTTCTCTTTATTTTGTAAAGCATTGTTAAAGTTAGAAGGATAAGTTAATCTATTATTATTATTACCTTGGTTGTTCCAATTCCCCAATGGGTTTACTTGATGGTTCCCCCATTGTTGATTAACACCACCCTGATTATTGTTATTCCAGTTAAAATTTAGATGATTCTTTCGACCTGGGTTATAATAATTGGAATATGGGTTGTTAGGTTTACTTATGGCATTCACAGTTTCTGGTGAAGAATAAGAATCAACCATTTGGCCTAATGAATTTTCTTTAATCATGAGATTTGGCTGAGAAAAATTCATCCCAAATTGGTCTATCTTCCTTGATACAGATGCAACTTGATTTGCTAACATTGTAAAGGCATAATTTTCATAAACACTGGCTACCTTTTTAGGATTTAACCTTTCAGAAGGCCATTGAAAATTATTAGCAGGAATTTCTTCAATTAAAGCATTAGCATCAGAAAATGGTTTAGACATTAATGATCCACCAGCAGCACCATCGATGATTGATCTAAGTGTTCTAACTAATCCATTAGAAAAATTTTGAATAATTAACCAATTTGGTATCTCATGATGTGGACATTTTCTGAGGAGATCTTTAAATCTTTCCCATGCTTCATATATTGATTCCCCTTCAAACTGACAAAAAGATGTTATATCATTTCTCAACTTAGTAGTCTTAGATGGTGGAAAATATTTAGCAAGGAACTTTTGTGACAGTTCACCCCAAGTTCTTATTGATCCAAGAGGTAATGAATGTAACCATATTTTAGCTTTATCCCTTAGGGAGAAAGGAAAAAGTCTAAGTCTAATAGCATCATCCGAAACACCATCATATTTAAAATTAGCACACAACTCTAGAAAATTAGCAAGATGTAAATTAGGATATTCAGTTTTTGCTCCCCCAAACTGATTATTAGACACCATTTGGATAATAGCAGGTTTAAGCACAAAAGAATTAGCAGCTACAACAGGGTTTTGAATACTACCACGAAATTCATCTACTATAGGGTTAACATAATCTCTTAAAGATCTTAATTCGTGATGGATGCCTACATTTGATTTTGATGATTTGCCATTTCTTGAATATTTTTATCTTTTTCTGTACTTTTAAGTTTTTTTGATTTTTCTAATAGTTCTTTCTAATTCAGAATCGTAAGGCACAAGTCCCTCAGAACCTGAACTACGCATACAACAATAAAATAAAACAAAACACAACACACTAAAAAAAACAAAGAAAAGTAAAAATTTAAAATTTCTTAATTCTCTTTAAAATGCAATTTAATTATTTTCCCCGACAACAGCGCCAAAAACTTGATCCCCGATAAATATATGTGCACCAAAAACTTGACTCCACACCAAATATATGTGCTGATGATTTAGATATGAAAATTATGATTTTATAATATGGGATACTATGCAAGTATACGTATCATTTATCAAGTAATATAAGACTTTCTGATTAAGCCCCGAGATATCGAACCCATAGGGAAAATTTGAAAATCTTTAAAGGAATCAGAAAAATTATCGTTTTAATTTTTTTTATGGCTTTTGAAAGTATGTCTTGATTTCAAAAAGCTTTGAAAGTTGATTTGTCTTTTGAAATGTCCTTAATAAAATGTTAAGCAAGAAATTTAAATTATAATAACTAATAACACTGTATGTAAAATACTATTAACTAGAATATCTTTTTCTTTCCTTTTATGAAGTAGTAATAGTTATTAAAGTATTGTTGTGGAAGTATTTAAATTTATTGTGACAAATAGAAGCAAATGTGTTCTTTACCCTTACTTGGTTCTACAAAGAACATAGGTTAATTTGAAATTTTTATCATTTTGAACATGGTTAGGAAGGGAAGATACCAGTCTCTCACTCTAGAGTTCCCTTGATTCCCACCAACTGGGGGCTAACTTCTCATAACAAAACTCAAAACTTCAAACCAAATTATGGGGTTTTAGTCTGTCACTCTAAAATCCTCTAATTTTACTCCCTTCCATAAAAATATCTTCTAATATTACATTGAATTATATGGACTACAATTCTCACCCATATAATTACATGTGATTCTTACTAACTTTTATGAGACAATACCACATTGGATCTTACATAATCTCAAGAAATTCTACAACTTAACAGGCCAAATTAAGAAGTAAACAAAGTTTTCAGAATCAATCTTCACAACTTCTTCCAACTTTAAACACTTATACTTTCCACAACAATTCTCCATAAATTAATTACTTCTCCATTTAAGAAAGAAAAAGATAAAGTAAACTACTCAGAATGCATTGAAAAAATACAAAAACACATTGATTCGAAATTAAAAATCATAAGAAAAACAACAAACTAAAACATGTATTAATTAAAAAACTAAATGTAAGATTAAAAGTAAACACTTATCTGAAAATCCTCTCCACAAGACTAAGGAAGTTCCTCTGAAACTTTGACTCTTCGCTAAACTACTCCTCAAAGCAAGTCTCCCAACTCCGATGACTCAGAATACAGACTTCAGACTTCAATAAAAACTAAACTAAAAGAAAGAAAAGAAGTGGGAAGAAGAAGACTTCACTCCGACCCTTTTCTCCTTTCTACTCTCTACTCCTACTCTTAATAAAAATTCTCGCAAAATAAAAGTAAAATAATGTAAAAACTTGCAAGGGAAATAACCCTTCAAAAGGCAAAGGAAGAGCTCCTTAATCTTTCCTAAGACTCTTTTTAAATAGTAAACAAAAAGGTGCCTTGGTGTCTCTTCAAATGTGTCCAGATTCAATGTATCTACCGAAGAATGCACCCCTTCATTCAAACTTGCCGCCCAACGGAAGTTATGGAAGTTACCACCAAGAGTTGCATCTCATTCCCTTTGAAATTGGCTCCAAATTCATTTGAATTTCGATTTTTAACTGTGGCGGCTAAGCGCCGGCCCATCGGCGCTTAGCCGGCGCTTAGCCGCCAGTGCCCAAATTTTCATTTTTCATCTTTTTTTGCTCCACATTTGATCCAATTTTGCTCCTTTCATCATGACCATCCATTTTCATCATATCTGCAAGAAAAACACAAAATACCTTCCATTAAAGTGCAATATCATTAAAAATATGTTTAAAAATGTGCATAAAAATACTATATATTTTAGGTGTATTAAGGGTCGAGAAGTAGAAGGTCTACCTGAAGTAGGTAATGAACTAGAGGGTGCGGTAGAACTTTTACCTCGAATTCGATCATAAATACTAACACTATCTCATCCAATGGGCTTGGTAGACTTGAGCTTCTACTCTAAAAGCTCAGCAACAACTCCAGCACTTTCACACAGAGAATAAATCAGAGATGGGAATCCTAATCCCACAGTAGTGCTGGAACGAGCAGTAGCCTCCACAGAATCATAAATAATACTCCCGAAATCAATTGGCTTCCTCTACTGTATGCAGTAGTTGAACATAGCTCTGTCCTTTTTGACCTCACTCAAATGGTTGGATGGAAGGAGGCGAGCAAAAATAAAGTAATGCCAGACCTTAGAAACACCATTTAACTTAGAAGATGAAAAATTTACCCGTTTCTCATTCCGGATCTTCCAAGCTCCAGTACCATCAGTCAAATATGCAATAATCATCTCCAAATCTCCCTCAGATGGAGATAATCCAGAATAGTAGCACTCAATGATCAGTGGCAGGTCGTAGAAAATGTTGATTCTTTCAGGAGTAAATCCTTCTCCAACTCCTCTCATGAAGATCTCGTAATCTTCAACATCCATAAAATTAGCATAAAATTCCCTGACAACAGGGATCACAACAACAACAGTGAAGTACCATAATCGTTGCCAGTTCAGTGCAACGATCGTATCTTTAATCATTCCACCAGAATTGTAGAAAATCCTCTCCGAGATAAATTTTCTAGTCGTAGAAAATTCATTGTAACGAAAATGCGTTGCGGCAATAGCGAAGTTGCTGCGATCGAAATTTTCTCATTCTTTCCCTCGCTTAGATTTCAGAGCCATCTAAACGTAAGAGAAAGAAAATGCAAAATAAATTAAAGGATCAAAAGAATAAACTTATTTAAGCTTTAAAAACTTAAATAAAGCTTCAAATCCATGGATTAAAGTCCAAACATCAAAATTTTCAGTTTTACTCAAAAGCTGAAAAATCTATGGGTAAAATAAAAAATAAATGGATTAGAAGGTAGATCTAATCTCAAGATAAAGAAATCGAGTGATTCCAAGCTCAAAAACTCAAAAAACGACCTAAAAATGGATCCCTTGGTATGTATTTTGTGAAGAATGGAGGAAGAAGGAGCCTAGGCGTCGTTAATGGCATCGGTGGGTTTAAAAGCTCGAATTTCAGGTTCATGCCGAACCGGGGCCTAGGCATCGAATTCTGGCACCTAGGTGCCAAACTCGCCTTCCCAAAAATTTGTTTTAAAAATTGTATTTTCCACCAAAACTTAACAAATTCGACTTCTAATTACTCACATGAGAGTATTAATCCAATTTATAACTTCCAAACATTTCCACAAATAATTTAAATGATAAAATAGATCTAACATTCAAACATAAGATATAATCAAACTCTTTCAATTCCATTTCAAATTTTTCCATTCAAAGCTCAAGAAATTACAGAAAAGTACTATAACAAGGTTCAACTCTTAATAAACAACACAAACATCACTATATCAAATAACACACTTTGAACAATGAAAGCAAATACACAAACTAAATATTCACCTTACTAAAGCATGACTCGATCACACCTAGAACACACCAACGATCTATTCTTCTCCAAACTTTGAATTTCCATCCCTCTCTTAATGAATATTGCTAGGCCCGCATGGGTAGAAAACTAACGCCCTTGGAAATTTTAAAGTTGTCTTCTCGTCAATCCATTTGTTCTTCGCATACATCGTCACTTGAGAATCTTGAAAGGCCACCTTATGATCGAATTGAAGCTTCGTTTGCCATTACAAGTGCTCTATTTGGTGATACATCTCATGTAGACGATTTCCAACACTTAGCAATTCTGCCTCAATCTTATCTAGACTACTGAATAATTTCTCCAAACTTACTGGAATATAACCATTGAAATAAGGTTGAGGATCTTTAGAAGACTTGTCTCTTAACTCATTGCCTCCTCTCTCCATTGCTTCTAAACTTCTCTTTTCTCTTCAAAATGAGTTGTGTTGGACGAAATTAGGGTTGCTTAGGGATTGGGGATGAAGATAGGGCAGTTTATAGGAAGAATTCGTGTGAAAAACTGAAGATTTTTTGTTTTTGCACGAACCTGTAACTGGGGCACTTAGGCGCCGAAATCTGGCGCCTAAGCGCCGGACCATCAATACACAGGTTATGCTGGCGCTTAAGCGCCAAGTTTGGGTGCCTAGAAGTTGGAACCATGTTTAATTCCATTTCTCCTATTGTCAAATTTACAAAGTTTTGGTCTTAAAATAGGTCTATTAAAATGGTGTGATCAACACAGACCTATGGAATTAGATAAATTCAATCCACAAACAATCATAATGATAATATATCGGTTGCCTCCCACAAAGAGCCTGGTTTAACGTCGTCAACCCGACCTAATCAGTTATTTTAATCGGGTACACTCAGCTCGTAAGCCTCCATGTAAATCGGTTTCATTTCTCCCATATAAGGCTTCAGTCTTAATCTGTTAACTTTAAATATTTTTCCTGTCTTGGGATCTTTAATATCCACAGCTCCATAAGGGTATACTTTCTCAATTATAAATGGTCCCATCCATTTAGATCTTAATTTTCCAGGAAAAAGTCTTAAACGAGTATTAAATAATAATACTTCTTGTCCAGGCTTAAATATTTTTCTTGAAATCTTTTTATCATGCAATTTCTTCATTTTTTCCTTATAAATCTTTGCATCTTCATAGGACTCATTTCTTATCTCTTCCATTTCATTCAGTTGTAACAGTTGTTTCTCTCCTGCAGCATTCAAATCATAATTGAACTCCTTTTTCGCTCAGTAAGCTTTATGTTCCAGTTCAACAGGTAAGTGACAATGTTTACCATAAACTAACCGATAAGGTGACATTCCGATAGGTGTCTTATAAGCTGTTCTATAAGCCCATAATGCATAATCAAGTCTATCAACCCAGTCAGTTCTTTTAGGATTAACAGTCTTCTCTAATTTTTTTTTAATTTCCCTGTTTGATACTTCAGCCATTCCAATTGTTTGTGGGTGATAAGCAGTTGCAATTCTATGTTTAATTCTGAATTTTTCCAGTAATGATTGAATTCTTACATTTCTGAAATGACTTCCCCCATCTGTGATAATTACCCTCGGCATTCTAAATCTTGTAAAAATCATTTTCTTTATAAATTTCGAAACACTTTTGGAATCATAGTTAGGTAAAGCTACAGCTTCAATCCATTTTGAAACATAATCAACTGCTAATAAAATATAAATCTTTCCAGATGATGGTATAAAAGGTCCCACAAAGTCTAAACCCAATACATAAAAAATCTCAATTTCTAATATATAACTTAGAGGCATTTCATCTTTTCTGGATATATTCCCCATTCTTTGACATCGATCACAAGTTTTCACATAATGTCTATCATCTTTGAATAATGTAGGCCAATAAAATCCAGAATTTAAAAATTTAAACACAGTTTTATCCACTCCAAAGTGTCCTCCAAATTTAGAATTGTTATATTTTTGAATAATTGCAAAATTTTCTTCATAAGGTACACATCTTTGAATCACAGAATCTCTGTCTATTTTAAATAAATGAGGATCTTCCCAAATATATGATTAAAAATCATTCTTAAATTTCTTAATATATTTGTTATTCAATCCATACGGTAAAATATTGCTAACCAAATAGTTAACTATATCTGCATACCAAGACATTTGTAATCCTTGAATAACATATAACTGTTCATCAGAAAATTTCTCATTTATATTTTCTTCAGTAATCTTATCACTATCAGTTTTAATTCTTGATAAATGATCAGCAATTTGGTTGTAAGCTCATTTTCTGTCTACTATTTGAAAATCAAATTCTTGTAAAAGTAGAACCCATCTTATCAATCTTGGTTTAGCATCCTTTTTAGACATTAAATACTTAATAACGGAATGATCAGTATGTACGATACATTTGGTCCCAAGAAGATAAGGTCTAAATTTATCAAAAGCATGTTGTTGACCTCATTTTTGATGAGGTCTTCTCTTCCCTCTTTAGTGTTTAGGATCTAGCCTTAGGCTTTTCCTTTGACTATCTTAGAGGACTAGAATTGGGACCCATCCCTTAGAAATTTAAACCACTTCTTGTCTCCCTGCCAACCCCACAAGCTTGATTGTAGACCCCTAATCACCT